>CM070644.1:42986001-43586001 GCA_036346575.1 Dendrocalamus sinicus | reverse complement strand
AAAACTCTTCTCGCACTCTGGCGTCCATTCAAACTTCTTTTCCTTCTTTAGTAGCTGGGTAAGGGTCGGGCTACACCGAGAACCCTTCAATGAATCTCCGATAGTAACTCGCCATTCCTAGGAAGCTTGGACTGGGTCAGCGACGTGGGTGCCTTCGGTGAGCACATCTTGTACTTTCCACGAGTCAACGGACACTCCCTCTGCTTTGTCAACACATGACCCAAAAGGCAACTTCCTTCATCCAAAATTCACACTTGCTGAACTTAGCATACAACTTGTGCTCCCGCAATCTTTGCAATACCAATCTCAAATGCTCCTCATGCTCCTCTTCATTCTTGGAGTAGATCGAATGTCATCAATGAACACAACGACAAACTTGTCCAAGTAGTCCATGAACACCTTGTTCATCGGTACATAAAGTAGGTGGGGCATTGGTTAGGCCAAAGGACATCACGGTGAACTCGTATAATCCATAACGAGTTGAGAAGGTGTCTTGGGTATGTCCTCGGTCGAATCCTCATTTGGTGATACCCGATCTCAAATCAATCTTGGAAAACACTCCGGCTCCTTTTAATTGATCGAACAGATCATCAATTCGGGCAACGGTACTTGTTCTTGATGGTAACTTCATTGAGAGCTCGGTAATCCACACACATGCTGGCTACCATCCTTCTTCTTGACGAACAATACTGGTGCTCCCCACGGAGAGGTACTGGTCCGACATACCCTTTATCCAATAACTCTTGTATCGCTTCTTTAATTTCGCTAACTCATTGGCGGGCATTCGGTAAGGTCTCTTGAAATTGGTGAGGTGCACAGTGCTAACTCAATTGCAAACTCTACTTCTCTTTTGGTGGCATCCGGGAGATCATCGGAAAAACATCGGGATATTCTCGCAAGCGGTACTTCATTTAGGGCAATCCCTTTACTTTGGCACACCATCACTTTTTCTCGCCGCTTCATGTCGGCTTCAAATCTAACCTTGCTTCCATCGGGACCGTCCAAAGTGATTGCTCGGCTTCCACATTCCAATATCGCTTGATGCTTCTTGAGCCAATCCATACCCAAAATTACGTCCAAAGACTGGATATTCAAGACAACCAAATCTGCGGAGAACTCTACTCCTTGGATGGCTATCCTAACTTTGGGGCATCCTAGGTTTGTACTCATCTCGAGCACGGGATTGAACCAATAAATGGAACCAAGTGCAACGACTTCCAACTTATGCTTTAGAGCAAAACTCAGAAACAAGCGAATGTGAAGCTCCGAATCAAACAAAGCGTGGCGGTATCGAATTTATGGGAACTTACCAATCACCACATCCGCGCCGCTTGAGCCTCCTCCATGGTGACGTGGTTCACACGCCACGCATCACGGTCTGCGATCCTTTGTTGGGTTGATTTGATCCTTGAGGTGCTCGCGCCCCGATCCTGCCGTGCGGTGCGGTCGTGTGGCTCCCAAGCTGAAGCGAACTGGTGTCAATGCGGTATTTTGCGGGCATTTGTTGGCATAATGTCCCGTCTCATTGCATTTGAAACAAGTGACTGCGACATGGGCTTGGTAATCCTCTGCTGTTGGCTTCCCACTGGATTTGGTTTTGGCGCCAAGAAGACCGACGGGAGGCCGTGCGGGAGTTTTGAATCCCGATCACGAGGAACTCGAGTGGCTGAAAATTACCAGCGGGCTCTCGAGCTTGGTGCATCTGTGATCCTTGCTGCATCATTCTTCTCTTGCGAGATTCTTCCAACTCGCGATGACTTTCCTCAATGAGCATTGCTTTGTCCACCATGTTTTGAAAGCGGCATAATCATGTCCCACTACCGAACTTTCAATCTCGGGTTCAATCCTTTCTTGAACCTCTTCGCGAGCATCATCTGTGGCGACATCTTACGAGCATAACGGGCCAACCGAGTGAACTTGTTGAGATATTCACTCACGGACATGTTCTTCTGCGCAACTCCGAAATTCTTCCTTCTTCATTTCGATCACCCCATCCGGGATATGGGCATGACGAAAAGCTCCTGCGAACTCGGCCCAAGTGATGCTCTCGGATCCTCGTGAGCGGCACAATAATTTTCCCACCACTCACTGCAGCACCCTCAAGCGATGGGCTGCATACAACACCTTCTCGCGATCGTACCTTTGGGCAAGGTTAAGCTTCTTTTCCATCGAACGCATCCGGTCGCCGGCTTCTAGTGGCTCGAAGACCGTGAATAGGTAGGAGACCTTGTCCTCATAAATTCGCAAACTTGACTGCTTTGGCGGCCCGGTGGAGGCATGGCCATGTCTTGATCTGTCGATTCATCATGGCGTTCATGTTTCGCATCATGGTGTTCATCAACCGATGCTGGCTGCCATGAATCGACTCAAGGTTGGATCGATCCAGTGGGTTTGCATGTTGCTCGGAGTTGCTGATCGCCTCGGGATCTCGACTCATCGACCACGTCTGCGGAGCTCGGGTATCAACCATCGAAAAGAAAGATCACTTGCTTGAGGACGGCTTCACAGGCTTACGGTAAGAGGAAAAGCAAAGATAAGTGGTAAGTTCGTCTAAGGGGATATTCTAATGGTAAATCCTAAACTAAACAATCACTTAGCCGAAAAGCTAACAAAAGAACAAATAAATCACTTCAATAAAAGATTTGATATGACTGCAACATATTGCTTTTGAGGGCAAAACTGCAGCTCACATCACACTCAATGCAAACAAAACCACTTCCTAACCGATGCTATCCTATGCTACGGTCTACTCTTCGGCTCCCACTCGGTCCGGCGAGGTGCGGTGTGCGATCTTCCTCTTCTTCCTCTCGCATCGTCAGAGAACGTCCATCGGTTGCGGAATCGCATTGTAGGCGCGCTGCTGGAATGACGAGTTGAAGGTACTCTCGGCGATCATCGCCATGCGTTGCCTTTCCTCCGGGTGGGTGGCGTGGCGAAGGTGGAGGTGTTGGCGCCCATGAGTGTACTCCTCGTGTTCATACTTTCTCTTGTATTCTGGATGAACGTGGTCATACCGATCTTGTACCGTCGGCGAGTTGAGCAACGGCCTTGCGTGCGGTACCGCTATGCGGATTTGAACCTTTGAAGGCGTGGTGTACGACGTGACCTCCAAGCTTGATAGTGAAGTACAACCGTGTGAAATGGTACCCTCTTACTTCATCATCCATGGAACTGTACATTGGTGTTCTTTTGAAACCAAGACTTCTTAGCGAAGCTCAAGCACTCTCCTCCATCCTCGACTGCTATAGTTGCTTTGCGACATCTACAAGACAAGCACAAGATAAGAGTCGATTTAAAAATTTTCATTTTCACGAAATTTTAAGGTGAGAGGCAAGAGTCCCTAAGAATAAGGTAAGAGAGTAAAGAATTTGCTAAATATCAGGTTTGGTTGTTTTGTCTTTAGAAAATAGGTTTTGAATTTTGAGACAACGACTAACTTAGGTTTTCGTCCTCTGATCGATATGGCTCGATACCATCTCTGTCGAGACCGAATATACAAATTCGGACTCTCACTGTGTACTCTGCACTAGTCCAGATCACGCTAGTGCACACAGCGTAAACAAAGATAAATATCATCCACATCACGATATTCTAAAGGAAATCCAAATTATATTAATAACCAACAGAGTACGACCTTATGGCCAAGCTTACAATTATTAGCTGAAGGGCTTTAAAGAAACTAGCAATGAAATCCAAAATTAGCGTAGTAGCCACTCGACATGCCCACAGCAATCGATCGGGAGCGAAGTCCTAATCCGTGAAGTCCTCGTAGTAGCCTCCTTCTAGCAACTCCTGCGATCTGGTCCCTCCTCCTCAATCGAGCAACATGGGCATAAAGCCGTGAGTACATTGGTACTCAAGCAAGTCGTTTGTAACAAATGAATGCAATATAATATGCAAAGCTTAACAATGGATGGTGAAAGGTTAGTTTTGCATAAAACAACAATTTAGAGTAAATATGATAAATAGATTGAAAAGCAAATTTAACAACAGACACTAAGTAAATAAATCAAAGGAATTGAGTAGACCACAAGTGAACTAACCATTCACTTCCCATCTCAAGCCAACCAAAATTTCATAAAGACTCTACCCTCGTGTGAAATCACGAGCATTGTCCATGACCGAGGACACGGCTATTCGAATAGTTTTACACTCTGCAGAGGTTGCACAACTGTACCCACACGATGTGATTAGCCTCGGCAAGGAAATCACAACAAGGCTTTTACAATGGTCCATCTCCACCGATCCCACTCGCTAAGGATTCGCCGTCGAGTAGGGTAACCCCTAGTCGATAATTGCCCCTCTTGCGCCACACAACATCGGTAGTAAAACCAAAGTGGAGACTTCACAAATTATTATGCCAGGTCTATCCCATACTAGACATGTGGTTTGCGATTAAGCTCGGATCAATGGCGCACAAAGTTAAGTCCTTAACAATTACACAGCGAAGCATCCACATCCCAATGTGCATCCAAAGACCCTTTATCGCACGATCATTCGCCCAAGTGAAAGCCAAGTTTGTATAACCAATGCCCATGACACTACCCATGTCATGACATACCAATTTTATAAGCGTGGCTAACCACCACGTTCAAGTAAATCATTAAGTCGATTAATTAACCACATGTGATGACAGATCCCGAACTAATAGGAAGCGAGGCTAAGCGATCGAACGTAACCCCATGTGACAATTATTATTTTATCACTAAATAATTCCCAATCCTAAGGTGTCAATGGATTCATGGTAGTCAAATTATCATGGAGGATTTAATCAATTAGGAGTATAACTACCAATACAAGGTTTTATTAATAAATAGCAATGCATGATAATTTGAAACAAAATAATACATAATAGATTGAAATCTGGGTTCAACATGATCAAAGAATACGACTTGCCTTGGCCTTGCTCAGATGAGGGCTCTTGGTCTTCAAATCCAACTTCCGCTCCCTCGAACACGCGATCTAACGAGAAAAGCGAGACGAAAAGAGAAAATAAATTCAAATAAAATTCAAATGAACTCCAAAAACTTTCAAACCTGAACCAAAAGGTAGAGCTCAATTTTAGATGAATTTAGAAAAAGAACGGGTCAATCGGAGCTAGGATGAGGAGAACGGGCTCTTGGAAAATTGGATTTTCTGAAAATCAGGAAAATTGGAAAAGTGCACCGTCTTTGTGGACCAGGCGCACGGGAGGCTGAGTCACGGTGAACCCGCGCACGAAGCGATCAGGCGGGCGGCTTGCGACGCGGCGACTAGGGCGAGGTGGCGGTGGCGTGGCGGACACGCAAGCGTTAGTGGCGTGGCGGCTTGCGTGGCGGCTTCGGGAGCACAGCTGGCGGGCGTCGGACGGGCGTGGCGCGGCGGCGTGGGCGCATCCGGCCGTCGGCCCAGATCGGCTCACGGGTCACGGCTCGGCCGACGGGCGGGACCCACAAAGCGGCACGGCACGGCACATGGGCCGGCGCGACGGAAGGCGAAGGGCGAAGCGCGGCGTCGATCTTGGCGGCGTGGCGTGGCGGCGCGAGGCGGCATGGCCAGCGAGGGCGGCGGCAGCGCGTTGCGCGTCCCGCGGCGCGCGGCGGCGAGTCGCGGCGGCGGCTGGATGCGAAGCGAGGACGGCCGGCTTTATACGGACCGAGGTGTCCGCGACGGGACAGCGGCGGCGGCGAGTCCGGCTTCGAGACGGAAGACGAGTCCGGTCGGGACGACGGACAGTGGGCCCCACTGCCGGTGGCGCGTGAGCAGCGGCCGAGATGCGGCGCGGCGCTGGCGCAGCGGATGGCGCCACGTGGCGATCATCGGGAGGCCAAGCGGGCGGCGCGCGCGCGGATGCTCGACGCAGGCACGGCGCGCGCGCGCTACTGGTCAAGCGAGCCGAGGCGGGTTGGGCGGTGGTGGGTTTCGCCCATCGCCGGTTGGGGATTTTGGTATTTTTCTTTTCATAAATTCATTTAAATCCTTTTGAGCTCTAGAAAATAGCAAATAAATCCAGAAAAATCCAGAAAAAATCCAATAAATTCCTTGAGACACAAGGAACTCAAATAAAATAACTTTGGCAAATGTTCATGTTCAGATTATTCATATTAAATCCTTTTAATTCATAAAATTTCATTTAAGCTTTAATTAATTTCAGAAAAAAAAATTCAAATGGTGAATTTTATTTTAAAAGCTTCAAAAATACTCTGAAAATCAGGATGTTACACCTTTCCACCCCTACTCTAAAGCTCAGAATGAAGGGTACACCTGCTAATTCTCGACTATGCTGACTATTCATTGCAGTTTCAGACAAAAGTAATCAAAGTTGCTAAACATCAAAAATTCTACCTTGCTAGTCAGCCACTCTTACAGACTTATAGCCACATCCCCACCAGTACCGCAACAACAGCGTTTGACCATAAAAAAAAAGCCCAAAAACAAGGGCCAACTCAACTGAGTGTTTCAAAGACAAAAATGAACGCTTCCTGTAGGGCTCTCCAAAGATCTGACGCTGGCTGTCTGTTAGCCCGTGAGGTTGCTCCAGCATCTACTGCCACCATCGGGTCTGCGGTATCGGCAAACGGGAGGGGATATGTACAGATGGAGAGACATCACCTCATCTGATCTCTCTATTTATACAGCTGCCAGTATCAGACTTGGTAGACCATTCCAACCTCCAGGGTGGAAGCATGAGGTATGTTAGCAGCGTACGATGGACCGCGGCTGTTCCTCCTCAAGAACTCGTAGAAGAAGTTTATCACGATTCGCTTTGCCAAACTAGACCCGCACTTCGCCTTCACGTAGGAGTGCCCCAGGATGAAGGACATGCCAGCCTCCCTTGCATCCATCAGCTCCTGCAGCTCGTGCCGCACCTCGCTGTCCACCTGGGCACTCTTTGGCAGCGCGAACCTCGCTTTCTTTCGGTTCAGTGCTACAATTTGTGGGTTTATCTCCTTATGAGGAGATACCGATTCATCAACTTCACCGTCCTCCAACAGTGGAATGCCGTTGCTGATGGAAGTGAGTCTCTCACCGGGATTCTCTGAGCCTTGCACAAAGCCATTCTGATCAGATTCCCTGCTGCGGATGAACTCTGCAATGCTGCTGACTAGTTCCTTCTCAAATTCTAAGTCGTCCTTCTGCACATCACGGTACCCGTATCTGACAATGACCCGGTATAGCCTGTACTCTCTTGGGCCAATGCGACCCACTAGAAATCGTTCTTCGGGTTGGACATGTGGCACTGGAACTGATTTAACACAGAGAAAGACCAGTACCTGATCAAAAATAAATTTGTGAGGACTCTAGAAGCTAGATGCATAAATTGACTGGTGAAATGACCTAATTTATTCAAATATCTGGAGGTGCGTTCAGACAAACTGCCAAAACATAGTTGACAGATATGTTAATGAATATGGAATCATGCACTCTGAATAGAAAAATATGATAAGGCACCTGGTGAAATGCAGGCAGATTGGTGACAAAATGGGAGAAAATGGCCGGAATTCCAGACATAAGCTCTGTATGTATCAGTCCAATGCCTCGAACACGAACAATTCCCAGTGAAGGGCCAAGGTTCAAGAGCCAGTTTACTGAAACCTTGTTTTGAACATCAAACTCATACTTCTTTATTGTGCCGTAGTGCCACACACACATGACTATCATAAATATAAAGGAAAGGGTAATAGGAACCCAAGCACCTTCGTGAAACTTGACAAGGGAAGCTGAGAAGTAGAGTACTTCGATCGTGCCGAAGAAAAGCAGGAAACCAAGGGCGAGGAAGATACTCTTGTTCCAGCAAAGCACAATAACCAGTGACATTAAACCAGTGGTGACAAGCATAACTGTTATGACTGCAAGCCCTGTATCAAGAAAGTTGGGGGAAATCACAACAGTTATTTACGGACATTCACTCCATTGCATGAAAATACAATGAGAACAAGAACTAGAAGCAGCTGCAATCGTTACTCGTTCCTCAATGTCCATAGGAAAGAACTATCTGCATATTAACTTGTTTTACCTTGCGCGTTCGCCAAGTGCTTTGTGTTTCTGAAGCCAATAGTAACAGCCAGGCAGAGTATCATCAGAATCCAATTGATTTCAGGTATGTATATCTGACCGTGCACTGTAGAGGATGTGTGCAAGATCTTTACACCAGGGAAACAACTTAACGAAGAGCACTGCTTGATAATTGAAAAGGTTCCAGTAATAACCGCTTGACTCCCAACTACAGCTGCTAGTATAGCAATTACTAGAACAGGCCATCTGAGATTTTCTAAAAAAGAGACAATTGAATACATCAATGCTAATAAATATGCAATTATTATACTTATCAATTACTTTATCATCAACATCAAAAACAACAAAAGACAGATCCAAAAGAGTACCTGGTACTGACACATAGAATCCAATATGGTAGCTGTTCTCAAAGCTGTGGTGTTGTGAAATATAAGCAGTCTGTCCCATATAAGCCAGAACAAGAGCTGGATAAACCACAGATATGAACGCAAGCTGTTGGAAGCAGAAAAAAGAATGATAAGAAACAAAAGATAATCCAGGGTTTAGTTCAAGAATGGTGAGTATTGAGTAGCACAAGATATATAGATCATGGAGCTAAAAGGTGGAACGCTGTCCAAGGTAACACGAAATATAGAAATTGACAAGGATACTGAACATACAGAACATAGTCCCGTATAATTCCTCGCAAAAAAAAGGAAAAAAGAATATAGTACCATATGCAAGAAAATAAATAAATAATAAACTGATATTTCTCTCTCAAAAAAACAAACTGATTTTGTATCTCCTAAATCTGAGGGAAAAGCAATAAACACCAGGAATCTTCCAAGGAAAGAAAATATATCTGAACGCAACTGAAACATACTTTTAATATGATGTTTACTGAACTAGGCTAGCTACATAGAGTTGTAGACTGACTGGTCCCTAAATTAAGGAATAAACAAAAATGATAGGCGGACAAACAAGGGATTAACATTATGGATAATTAGAAGAATATATATCACTTTTAGTGTAATTTACAATTTCTATATATTTAAAATTCTGCATATATCATTGATGTGGATGTCATGTAAATAGGAGTTCTTTTCCCTCTTTGAGTGGATTCATGTAAGCAATTATTTATAAATCTGACTGAACAATGAATAAGGATGACAAAATTGAGATGCATTTGAAAGGACGGGATTAGATAAATCGAAAGATGGAAACTTGCAAAGTTGAGTTAAGAAGGGGCAAGAAATACAAGACTATATAAAAGTGACATCACAGTAAACCATGTACTGTACTACTGTAGTCAATGTTGTATGTTGTAACAGACAAATCCCATACCTTAATTGAAGATTGTGAGAAATGTCCAAGATCTGCATACATAGCTTCCGAGCCTAAATGTTTTGACAATTTCAAAGAAGTTTTTAAATTTTTGTCGTCATCGTTCAAACACAGTCACAGTCAAACAGTAGGCAACAGGCTAGCTTATCCATACCTGTTACACAGAGAAGGATTCCACCCAGTGACATCCAGCCACCTGTTTGAGTTTTCTTGAGAAATTGGTACATGTAGTATGGCGAAAGGGCTCGATACACATGGTGGTTCCAATGGATGATATTGTAGACCCCTATCATGCTTATGCAGAGAAGCCAAATGCAGACGATTGGCGCAAAGAGAAACCCAACTCTGTGTGTGCCATAGTGTTGCAGAGCAAACAAGCATATAAGTATGGCACACGTCACAGGAAGTTCTACATCTGCCAATTGACATGCCATAGTAAGCATCTCATATGCATGGTATAATCAAACATAGAAAATCAGCAAATAAAATTAAACAATGGCCTATGAGGCGCTCATATTGGCTGTGGCTAATGGCTTTTACTTGAAAAATAAATAGTAGTGGCAGAAAAAATAATTTTAAGGAGGAGGGGGCGAGTGGTGGGAAAAGTGAGAGAGATGTGTACACGAAAGGGAAAATTGCTCTAATGCCACAAACTTATGTGACATCCTCCCTTTTGCCACAAACTTAAATGGCTTTGTTATTATGCCACAAACTTAGTGTTTATTTCTTTCTTTTGCCATTTCCTCCACTTAAGTTACCATTTTGCCCATCTTCTTGCTCCTTCCTCCCTCTTCCTTCTCCAAGTCCGGCGCCGGCGAGGAGGGCGGCACGGTTCGCCTGCAACGCCACGGTGCCGCGCGCGTCCGCGCGCTCTTCCAGCTCTCCACGCCGCCCTCTGCGCAGGCGCCCTCGCCGCTCCGCATCCGCCTCCCCTGCCTGCGCTCGGCGGCGCGCGCGGCGCCACCTTCCAGCGCCCACCTACCGTACCGCGCCGGGGACACCCTCGACGCCATCGCGCGCGGGGCAGAGGCAGGGGAGGCGGATGCGGAGCAGCGAGGGTGCCTGCGCGGAGGGCGGCGTGGAGAGCGAGAGGCCGTTGGCGGCGAGCAGCGCGCGGTGGGAGCTGGAGAGCGGTGGGAGCGGAGGGCGGCGTGGAGAGCTGGAAGAGCGCGCGGACGCGCGCGGCACCGTGGCGTTGCAGGCGAACCGCGCCGCCCTCCTCGCCGGCGCCGGACTTGGAGAAGGAAGAGGGAGGAAGGAGCAAGAAGATGGGCAAAATGGTAACTTAAGTGGAGGGAATGGCAAAAGAAAGAAATAAACACTAAGTTTGTGGCATAATAACAAAGTCATTTAAGTTTGTGGCAAAAGGGAGAATGGCTCATAAGTTTGCCACAGTTTGTGGCATTAGAGCAATTTTCCGGTACACGAAATGGAAGAGAGAAGTGGGGTATGTGTCCGTGATCCTGTCTTATCCCAAAGGAAGAGAAATGGAGAAGCCACGATCAGGCCCTGCATTCTACTTCCAATTTAGCAGTTAACCTACATTTGTGATGCTCCTTCTCCATGGACAACTCCAGCCCAGAGACCGCAGAGAACACTGCAAAATGAGCAATATAGCGCATCACTCACATCGCAAAGCATTGATAGAATGCCATAATAACTAAACATCTCAAAATCAAGAAGGGAGGTGTCAAACCGGAGACCGCAGGGGTAAGCACGCCGTCGCCGATGACCATACACGTGCCGAGCAGCGCAAACAATAGTAACAGCCTCTGCAGCACTCTGTACCTCTCCAGCACTGCTCTTACCCTCGACACGGCCCGCTCGCCACGACGCTCGGCGGCCTTCTCTTCCGCCATGAGCTCCTCGCTGGTGCCGCCGCCGCCGGGCAGGAGGCCGGCGCGGACGTGGCGGCAGATGAGGGAGTAGAGCGCGAACGTGCCGCCCTCGCCGCCGTCGTCCGCGCGAAGCACGATGAGTACGTACTTGACCAGGGAGATGAGGGTCAGCGTCCAGAACACGAAGGAGAGCACGCCGTAGATCTCCTCGTTGCCCGCCGAGTGCCGGATGTCGTTGCCGGCGAAGGCGCTTTTGTACACGTACAGCGGCGACGTCGCCACGTCGCCGTACACCACCCCGAGGCTCTGGTACGCGAGCAGCAGCGCCGCGCGCCATGAATCCCCTCGCCTCTGCCCAAGAAGCTACTCGTCAGGAAACCAAGAAGCCGTGGACTGCACGGAGCAGAACACCAAAAAGCTCGAATCTTTCGCTCCGCATCCAAGAACCCGAGAGACGAACTCACCTTCCCGAGCACCCCCGCGTCGTTCGCGCCCTCCAGATCCATGTGCGCTCGCGCTCCCCGCACCCCCGCCTCAATGCGCCGCACTCGCGACAGCCATGGGAGCAAAACTCGCTGCGCGGGGCCAAATTGCTGCAAGGAAACAAGGATTCAGTGACGGAATCGTATCGCAGACTCGCAGTGCACCCAAGATTTGTCGTTTGGCCGCTTGCGAGAGGACAACCAGGAGAAGCAACGCACACTCCACACTCCTCTCCCTCTTCTAGTAGCTTCCCGTAAGAAGCAATCCTCCAACACACTGTCCTCCCTTGCTCGCCTCCTCTTAATAACTTGCTACTCCGTATACGAAACAGGGTTACTTTTCCTCGCTGGTTGTATCCAAGAACGCCACGACAAGTGAAGGAGAAGTTTTGGTGGACACAGCTGTTGGGTTAGTCTTTTGTATATCTGTTATATTCATATATGTGTTCAAGTACTCTGTATTTGTAGTTGATACAATCAGTTATTCTGTTGTTGTTACAATCAGTACTATAGCTACACTGAGTATTGTAGCTCCGAGTACTCTATGATCGTAACACCGTGGTTGATAGTCGATGGTCATAGTCGATAGTCAATAGTCGTAGTCGATGGTCGACAGTCGTGGTCGATAGTCGATGGTCGACGGTCGTGGTCGATGGTCGATGGTCGTAGACGAGAGTCGATGGTCGTTAGTCATCAGTGCATACTTGGAGGAGTATTGTGGGCGTTATACTCGGAAGAGTACTATGGATGTCTACTCGGAGGAGTACAGTGGACGTCATACTTGTATGAGTACGGAAGCACCCGGAGGACTCGATACTAGTCTTTGGTCATAGTGCCGTGGTCGTGGCGCCTGGGTGTGTGGTCGGTTACAACCACGTTGTGTGTGGTCGTAACAACCAACGTCATAGTATCTGTGTGCATGGTCGGTTACAACTATATTGTGTGTGGTCGTAACGACCATAGTAGTAGTCGTTGGCGTTGCGGTCGTAGCACCTACGTGTCTATGGTCAAAGCTCTAGTACAGTGGTTGAAGTCAAGCCGAGTATGAAGCAGTGGTCGTGGTCGTGCAGTGATCACTGTAGCAGGCATCAGCACGAGTGATCATGGATAACATAGGCCATATCTTGGTCGGTGAACTACACGGTATGGGCAACTGGCTGAACACTGTAGCAGTTGTGGGCGACTGAGTGAAACGACAACGACTGGAGTCTTAGAGAGTGAGTGGCCTGAGTGGCCGACTGTGTCTATATATACTCTGTAAGTCGTTGAGAGTTTTCATGCTAGTGTATAACAGTGAAAAATACAGTGGAAGAGGTGCGTCAGTTTACATCGTATAATCATGCCTCAGTTCGTTGTGTTCAGTCCTATTATCTGCTCCACCTTACTGTTTCCACTTCCGGCAAGCACTCCACGACCGTGTATCAAAGTCTATAGTTAAAGCGTGTATTTGAGAGAGCTAGAGTCAAACTCGCGTGAGCAATCGTAAAAAACTTATAACCGTTGACGCCGAATAAGCTACGACCACTGAGTGAAGTGATTGGAGCGATTGTGTCCTCTTCTTAGACCTGCTCTGTTTTCCGTTCGGCATCAGAGCGTTTGCGTAAGTCAATACTCGGCTGATTTCCCTACAAGAGCAACCAACCAACTGAACCAAGTAAGGAGGAGAAGAGAGGACGTGGTGCGGTGGGGCCGGTGGGCTCCTCCCCGTCCTGCTTGCGCTGCTCCGCTTTTGTTTCCGCAACTGCTCGGCTTTTTCCGTGAAGCGTACCGCTTCTTGTAGGCGCAGAAGGTGGCAACGCAAGAAGCGAGTAGAGCAAAGCAAACAGCGACGGGTCGTGGGCCTCGTGCCCTCGTGGCTGGAAATTGCGTGCTGTCGAGAGCAATTGGACGCGTGGGATGTGTAGTTTATCTTAGATGCGTGAGATGATACGTGGTTGTACGTTTTGTGCCGATCCTGTGCCTTTCAACCCCAAATCAGGTGCCTTTTCTTGTTAACCTTCTGCTCAGCTTTAGACCTCGTTTGGCAGAGCTTTAACTCTAAAAAATCTGTAGATTTTCTAAAACTAATCATCTGTAGTTTTAAGAAATTCTAGATCTAGAGTTGCAGGCATGTTAAGTGCATTTACATAACTCATTTCATTTATATTATATATTAAATAAAAATATTTAAATCACTTTAATTTAGTCAACAAACTACAGATCCAGCATAGATCTCGGAGCTAGAGCTGTGCCAAACGGGGCCTTAGGTTGTGATCATTTTGGTTTTAATTTTTAGCTTCTGATTTATTTTTTATTATTCATAATTTTTGTCTTTTTCTGAACTTTTGATTTTTTGTTGAGCTTTTTTACCAGTTCTTTTTTCCCATATTTATTTGTATTATACGTAATGAGCTAACATATTTTTTAATTTTTTTAATTTTTTAAATTTAATTATGCTAAATAAGCATCTGTCAGTTACAGTGTTTTTTCAGTCAGCTACAATACTTTTCAGCCATAAATCATCAAAAATACGCCCAAATGATCACCACCTTAGACAACGAACAGCGAATTACACTTGTTGGATGGAGTGGGAATCCACTGTCATGCTGTTCAAGAAGTCACAAAAATTATCGTTTCTGAAGCTCTATACTACAGCTTGCACAGTACATATTCGTTGACCGTCTGATGGAAAATCAATACATACAGTTAGGATGATACCGCAAAGGAAAAATACAGGTAATTTTGAGAACGCCAAACAATCCATGTGGTATTTGGTTTAAGCACAGTGATTTTTTTCTAGCAGACTTTTCCTTGCGTTGTTTTTTCCAAAAATACTTACTACAATCTCAAACTATCATATTTTCCACCGGAGATTTTTTTCCTATGTTGTTCAAGATCCTTAGGGCTTATTTGGGAAGCTCAAAATTTCAGCCCACCAACTTGGATGAGCCAGGATTTTAAACTAAAATCTCGATCCATCCATATGGGGTGGACTGGGATTTTAGACTTTCCAAACAAGACCTTACTGTATTTTTTCGACCTTGTTGGTAAGCCTTTCAATGCTTTAAAAGGATGGGTAGAAAATTTTTGCATAATTTTCCTTCATCAAAGATCCTTTCAAGGGGAGCATATTTTCTTTTCTACAAGAAGGAAACCAATAAACTTGTGTGGGTTCTTTTCGGCTATAGCATGTGGATTATAGTTTTTGGCCATAGCGTGAGCACTTGTGTGAATGAACCGAATGACGATAAATCGATAAACTGCTCCAAAGAAGCTGTTCAAATAAATCGCTTCGAAACAACGACAGAGAAGCTATCTCGTTTGTTTGCTCGATGGAAACCATAAATCATAGGCCCTGTTTTTTTAGCTTTTGGCTTAGCTGAAAGTCAAAAGCGAAACGTCAAAACATGACATTCTTTTAAAGCAGATTCTCCAAACGGTTTCTCGATTCCAAAACCATGTGTACCATCCGCATCGGCATCTCCACCATCCATTGCCATGTCGAAAAGCGCAGACAAAAGCTATCAATCGCATCCAACAGCCATCAGCCTTAGCGCAAAAGAACACTGTGACAACTCTCAAAATCAAACAACCAAAATCAAACATTGCATCAACATAAGAATTTAAATTTAATATTGCATCACCAGGTAGATTTTTCTAGAATTAATAAAAGCTTAAATTGAATTTTTATTAATTAAAAGGATTTAATATGATTAAACTAAACATTAACATTTGGTGAAAGCATTTTATTTGGGTTCCTTCTATCTCAAGATTTTTCTATGATTTTTTGGATTTATTTGCTATTTTCTAGAGCTCAAGAGATTTTATTTGAATTTCTAAAAATAGAAAGTCCCTAAAATCCCTAAAGGCCAAGTGGGCTGAAGCCCACCAGCCGGCCCAACACAGTCGGCCCGTGCCTCAGCCCAGCCCGCTACGACCCACGCCACACATCACCCATCTGCGCCGTCTTCTCACCGCGCCATTGCATCCTAGCCGTTCATCCCTTCCGAGCCACTGACTGGTGGGCTCACCTGTCAATCGTCTTCCTCGCGGACTCCTCGTTGCTGTGTCCGTTCTGGACTTCGTCGCCGTCATCCGCGTCGTTTCCACTTTAGTGTGTGTGTGCATCCCGGACTCTATGCCGTGTCCGAGCCGCCTCCTCGTCGTCCGTGCTATATAAGGCAGGGTCACCCCTCATTTTTCGCATCTCACCGAGCCACCTCCCCTATCATGCGCACTGTGTCGAGTTCGTCATTGCCATCATCATTCTCGTCTTCTTCCTCTCCGACCGTGCCTATCGCCATTCGCTGTCGCCAGTGAGCACCTCCGACGTTCAGCTCTGCCGCAGTCCTCGTCTCCGTGCCGCTTCGCTGCTCGGCCGCAATCATCGCTCGCCTTGCTGCGCTCACTCGCACACCGTGCCGCCCCTCGGTTCGCATGTCTGCCGCCTCGCACCGCGTGCCCACTGGCTCACACCGCACCAAGCCCGGCCGACGGTTCGTCTTCCATGCACTGTGCCCCTGACAGCCGGGGCTTGCACGTCAGATGCACTGTACCGTAGATCGGTGGACCGAGCCTCGTCAACCCTAGCCGAGTCAGCCGCCCCCTCACCTACCACGTCAGCCCTATCCGCCACGTCAGCATACCCAGTCACATGTGCACTATTCCATGAGCCAAGTTCGCGGTAGAACAGCCTTTCCATGCACCAGGTTCACAGCACAGTGACTTTTCTAATTTTCAGCCTTTTTTCTTTAAGTAGATTTTTCGAGAGCCTGTTCTTCTCTATCCTAGCTCCGATTGACCCGATTTTTCCCCTAAATTCATCTAAAATTGAGATCTATCTTTTGGTTCTAGTGTTGAAGTTTTTGGAGTTCAATTGAATTTTATTTGATTTTGTTTTGTGTCTTGTTCGTTTTCTCTCTGGTTAGATCACGCTTTCGAAAGAGCTGAACCAATATTTGAAGACCAAGAGACATTAACTGAGCAAAGCCAAGGCAAGTCATGTCTTTTGATCATGTTGAACCTAGTTTTTAAATGTATTATGTATTATTTTATTTTAAATTATCATGCATCGCTATTTTATTACAAACCTTTGTATCGGTAGTTAATGACCTACTTGATTAATTCTTCCTTGATAAATTGAATACCATAATTTCATTGTCACCATAGGATGGGTAATTATCTTGTGATGCGATATTAGTTATCACATGTGTTATACGATTATTATGCTTAGCCATGCTTATAGTCGCGTTGGGTTCATCATCACATCTGATCAATTAATTAATTTTAACTTAATGATATATTGGAACGTGGTGGTCAGCCATAGTTATAAAATTTGAGAACCATGACATGGGAGGTGTCATTGGTGTTGATTATACAAAATTAGTTTTCACTTGGGCGAATGATTGTACAGTAAAGGGGGTGCAGTTCGCACTTTAGGATGTGGATGTTTCGTCTGGGTAATGTTTAAGGACTTACCTTTGTGCGCCACTGATCTGAGCATTACCGTACAACCACATGTCTAGTATGAAATAGACCTGGCTGACTAATTTGTGATATTTCAATTTCGATTCCACCATTGTGATGAACATAGTTGTTGATTTCCATGAGGCGTAGGGGGGTGTGAGGCGAAACTCTAGCAGGCGAAATTGGATTGAGATTGAGCATTGTAAAGGCCTTGTCATGATTTTCTCCGCCACACACCAAAGGAAGTGTGTTAATCGCGTGACAATATGAGATTATATTATCATGTCTCGTGGGTAAAGTTGTACAATCTCTGTAGAGTGTAAAATTATTCAAATAACCGTGTCCCTGGTTATGGACAATGCTCGGTTATTTCACACAAGGGGTAGAGTTTTCATAAAAATTTGGTGGGAAAAAGTTGAGAAGTGAATGGTTAGTTCACTAGTGGTTCATTCCATGAATGGTAGTTCACGCGTGATTCATTGGAGTGAATAGTTAGTTCACTTGTGGTTGCTCTCAAGTCTTTTGATTATTTACTTATCAATCATTTTCAAAGTTTGCTTTCTATCTATTTATTGTATTTACTTTAAATTGTTGTTTTACACAAATTAACCTTTCAGCCATCCATTAGTAAGCCTTACATATTATATTGCATCTTTGTTACAAACAACTTGCTAAGTACTCTATGTATTCACGGCTATATCTATATTTGCTCAATTGAGGAAGGACCAGTTCAGCAGGAGGTCTCTGAAGGACGATACTTCGATGACTTCACGGGTTAGGACTTCGCTCCTCAGTCGATTGCCTGTGGGTATATCAAGTGGCTACTATGCTTATTCCTGTTTTCCACTGCTAGTTTCTTTAAGCCTTTCAGGCTATCGTCTATAAGTTTGGCCATAAGGTCGCAACTCTGATAATATTAATAAAATTTGAGTCTTTTCTTAGTCAATCGTAGTATGGTTGATATTTCATTTATGCTTACACTATGTGCACTAGCGTGATCCTGGACTAATGCAGAATACACAGGAGAGTCTAGATTTGCATATTCAGATCTCAACAAGGGTATTCCCTGATTTTCCTCATGAGTTGTTATCTGATGATGATATACCCTTTCAAAGGAAGTACCCCAATAGTTCAATGCAAAGTTCAACGGTGCTTGGTGCAATTTTGTTCACCTAGTGTAAGCTTCAATTTATGTAAGTTGACAAACGTATTAAAGGCTCATTTGAAACATAAGAATTTTTGATTTTTTACAGAAATTAAACTGTTTTCTATAAAGTTCCTACGTTTCAAACATGACTTAACCTTGTGGAACTGGATGGAATCACAAAGATCTATGTTAATCTGGAATTGCATCTAGTAGGTAAACAAGTTCATTTCTCAACGTACTTTCTGATAGTCACACTTGTCTTGACTCTCGAGGTTACCCGCTTAAATGTTCTTGACTCGAGATTACCCGCTTAAACGTATTCAACTAGTAGGTAAACAAGTTCTTTTCTCAACTAGTTAGCATTTCAGAGAACACACGAAATTGAAGAACAAGTGCCACCTACTCCTGTCAGAGCCGGATATTTTACTCGTTGGATGTGCAACAAAATCGAGAAATCAAAACAGGGCATTTCTAGGTGAGATGTATGTCCTAGAATCTAGATGTGATGACACATGGGCGGCAATAAAAATCTCAAAAATGCATAGATTAGTACATTCCCAGAAATTGACCACAAGGCTGTCTCGATATACATGTGTCAAATTCACATGTAGCGGAAACATTGTTTGTAGGGAGAGAATCTAAAGTCACCAGGAGAATTCTTTTTTTCCTTCCATAAGTCATGAGGTTGGTGCGCAAAGGAACACTACTAAAATTCCTTTTTTTTCCTTCCATGAGTCATAAGGTTGGTGCGCAAACGAACACTACTTGAAGAAAATACGGATACTGAAATCATTAGGCCCAAATCAAAAGAGCTTTTTTGAGTGACAGATGGCTGAAAATCACTGTAATGGCTGAAAAAATACTGTAGTTGACAGAGGCTTATTTAGCATAATTAAATTTTAAAAAAATTAAAAATAGAAAAAAAAATATGTTAGCCCATCACGTATAATGCAAACAAATACGAGAAAAAAGAACCAGCAAAAAAGCTCAAAAAAGCCAAAAGTATAGAAAAAGACAAAATTTATGAATAATGTAAAGTAAGCCGGAAGTCAGAAGTTCAAGCCGAAATGAGCGGGCCTTAAGCGCAACGAATAGGTGTCACCTTCAAGAGCAAAACACTGCTTTTTCCAGCCAGGTTCATCAGGAATCTTTAATCCTACTTAGACTTGAATCTACAGAGCTCTTGTAACGTCCCTAATTTTAGAAACAGGACCATCGTTACCTTCTGTAATAGTCTAAAATTTTAGTTATAGATAAAAGAAGTATTATGCCTGCTCATGAACATTTAAATAGGGTTAATTTGATTAAAATAGGACATAACGGTCAACTTTAACAACTTTACGGGTGTTCAAACCCAAAAATTCAACTTACATACAGAAGAATCGAAGAAACTTCCCACATGAACACTTGAGTGAGGTCATAACTCTAACACGAAAACTTAAAGTATTCTTTCTTCTTCTGGTATCTATTATGGTGTAAATATAGAAAGATTGAGTACAACTAACAATACTCAGCATGTTCCTATAGCAGAATGCATTTATAGGGCTATCATCTATATGCAGAATTCAATCCATCAAATTCCATCAGTTTTTCCATTCAAATTTTACTCCATACATCTCTACTAATCAACATAAATCCACCAATATCTTCATTCATCACCTCACATTTCAATCCCTTATGGGCTGTCTACTCCCTTCACTTACAGCTCCCATAGGTGTAATTCAACTTGTTTATTGCAATTAGAAATTCGCTTTTAATTTCTTCTAAGATTTGAGTATTTGAGTCTGATAGGTAAGGGAATAGCAGGAATAGAAGAACATAGGTAAGAACTGAGACGAAATGGGGTAGAGGCGGAAAGCTTTTAAGATAATCTTTAAGTAAAACCAGAAATTAGTTTTGCACAAATTACTTATATAGCAGCCCAATTAGGCTAATAGCGCAATTTTGGCTATTAATACAACCAGCAAAACTTCGCCTACTCAAATGGTCTTTACCCGTTGCATCAAGGAAATTAAGTGGGTATTATTAGCTAACTACTCTAGCAGTGACCTTATAACTTTTCAGAAGGAAAAGTTTTAGTTGAGTATTCGCACTATTCTTGTGAACACCATCCTTAGTACTTCTTCAACTAGAGTTAGCTTTCGTTTCATTTGGTCAATACCTATAGCTAGAAATTAGTCTAAATGACTACACATGTTTTTGAGAATTTGACAAACTCAAATGAAAAGCTTTTTAACACACGTTTAAGAGAGATAAAATAGAAATAGGAAATACAAGACAGCAATACTACTTATGGTTTTTGAAATTCTTATGTATTTGAAAATAAGACTTTGTGAAATTGTATTCTTATCATAACCAAACCTATACCCAGGGTTACAACCTACAGTCAAGTCTACTCTTATACCACTCTGTAATGCCTTCGTTTTTGGGAACAGGGCCGTCGTTGTTGTAAATATTGCGGTATAAACATGTATTTATATTTAATTCCAATATAATTAATAAAGACATAGGCATGATATAAAAAGCATATAAATGACTTAACCAATATATAAACATATGAACCTTTTAAGTCATTGAAATAGAAACATATGCCTAACATATATATCATGTAAGAGTATAAAATTAGCATATCCATATGTAAACAATGTATGTTATTCCAACTGAATGTTGATTCTAACATAACATGTATGACCACATTCAGCATGTTATCAAGAGTTTGAATGTTATATATTGCTCTCAGAATTCTAGTTGCACAAAATTTAATCTTGACCAAAATCTAATCTCGATTATATATGACAGTTGTAGATCAGATCTTGAGCTCTAAATCAGGCTTTACAATTGAAGAAAAACTATTAGATCATGAACCAAAGATGTTGTACAGTATAAAGGGATGATATAATCAGTCTAACATTCAACTAAGATGAATACTATTGATCATAATAGAATTCGGCTATTGCAAGAACAACCGAAATCTACCACTGAACTGAGGCAGCATCAAGTAAAGTATAGCAAATGTAATGATCAGAGTATACACAATAGTAAAGCTATCCGAAAGCCTAAGATCAATCTACCCTCACATTCATATATAATCTCAGGAATATGTCATTTCATCATAGAGCAAGTGAACACGGTCTTTGTAATTTCCAATCAATGATATCACACAAACATCAGAAATATATCTCAAAATTGCAAAGAGCCCTAGAATGGTGATTCAAGCTACTTAGCTAACGGCAATAGGAAAGAACCCAACCAGCGGCTCTCAAGACCCAAGATTGGAGAACTGCTAAGGGAGATCGGAGATTAGATGGGAGAAGCAAACTCACTGCTTTCAGTCTCTCTGGAGAGGAGAGGAAGGCTGCCTTTTAATGGGAACTGGGGCAAGGCAGGCAGGCTGCAGCCAAATAGTTGGTGCCAAAGTGCCCGGTCGATGGCGCCTCCATCGCTGTCGTCGCCCCGCAAGACCCAGTCGACCAGGAGAACCGGACATGCCGAACGCCTCTCCCGTCTGTGCATGCGAGGAGGAGGTGGCTGCCTTATCCCTCTCTCGTCCCACTGATAGGTGGGACCCCCTCTCTTTTTTTTCCTATTTATCAAATGGGAAATGACCAATTTGCCCTCAGGAGTCCAACAGTCGTTACCATCTATAACAGCCCAGGAGTTCAGGTACGGATAAAAGGAGTATCATGCCTACTCACGAACATTTAAATAGGGTTAATTTGATTAAAATAGGACATAACAATCAACTTTAACAACTTTGCGGGTGTTCAAGCCCAAAAATTCAACTTACATACAGAAGAATCGAAGAAACTTCCCACATGAATGCTTGAGTGCGGTCGTAACCTTAACACAAAAACTTGAAGTATTATTTCTTCTTCTGGTATCTATTGTGGTGGAAATATATCAAGATTGAGCACAACCAACAATACTCAACAAGTCGCTATAGCAAAATGCATTTATAGGGCTATCATTTATATTCAAGGTTCATTCAAAGGATGGTTTTATGTTTCTTTTGCGTAAAGCCAGATTTTCAATATTATATCATAATTAGATTTCAAACCCATAACTTAGCCACTTTAACTGAAATAAAATAAATAAGTAAAATGTCCATAACTATTTTACTATCTGGTAGTAACTCTCCTCACAGGAATTTCATATGTTCGGTCCATGGACATCAGCCCATGTCCTTTACCATACTCCCATACCAATGACCATTTTGTAAAAACTACACACTGTGGTATTTCAACACGTTGCCCATGATTGAGGGCACGACTATTCGAATATTATTAACACTTTGCAGAGGTGTACAACTTTACTCACAAGATATGATTATCTCGTATTATCAACCATTACACGTTCGTAGGCATGCGACTGTATAATCATAACAAGGCCTTTACAATACTTGTTACAGTATTTTCTCCTGCTCCGAAGTTCTGCCTCCTCAGCGCTAAGGGACTCCTTTATTAGCTTATTGTGAGTGCACTCTCTCTCAGGGTAGAGACCTTTCGAGTCTCTCCCAAGCAGTGACCCCTATAGGTTCACCCCCAACATATCCTTCCTCAGGCAATGACCCCGCAGGTCACCCCTAACTAGCGTAGGAGACTATATCAAAACAAAAGAAATTAGTCAACCAAGTCCATCCCATACCAGACTTGTGGTTTTACGGTGGGTGTAGAAATGAGCGCACACGAATTCGGTCCTTAATCTACTCAGGAGAGACAAACCCAACAATCTAGACCTTGGACAGTACTTGCACCGGTCTCAAGTCAACCTCTTACTTGGGTCTCCCATCATTTTATAAAACCCCCTGTTTCCAGTGGTAGCCCATGTTACCACTACCATTATCATGTTTCAAATTTTAGTTGGCAACGTTTGTGTCATATTTACTATTATCTGTAAAGCATATCTAAGCACAGCAATTATTTGACAATATTATTGTTGTGATAATCCTATAGTGACAAGAGTAAGGTAATATCAAAAGGGAAGATAAGAGGTTTCACTGTATGGTGTAGCTAGGTAATCTATACACACAATAAAGGCAAGCACGCATTTGTATTTGAAATCAACATTTTGCGTTTGAAAACTAGGCTCAACATAATCAATATAAGGACTTACCTCCTTTTTTATATCTTCGGTCTTTTCTTGTAGGCTCTAGGCCTGTTTCAATTGCTTGTGTAGTTCCTCTGCTGACCAACTCGCTGGGTTCGAATACTAGCATGGGAAAATGAATGCAAATGAGTTTCTGCTTTGCAGAATGCAAGTTGGGAACAAAATACAATAAAATAACCAAAAGACATAAAGAAAATAGACTGGGTGGTCAAGGTTTAGGTGGTGTTTGGTTTGGCTAAACAGAGTTGGGACTGGGTTAGATAGGTTCAAGGCAGTCGAAGATGTATATAGGTGTTATATGGATTTCTGCGAATAGCTACGGGTATGGATGGTATTGGGTTTTGGGATTGAAATATTATCTGGGTGGTTTAGAGCTTTATCGGAGTCTAGGGTGGCGGAACGGAGTTGTGTATGGTGTAGATGGATTCAAGATGATCAAAATGGGTATATATACGTTTTTAGGGTTTCGGTGAATGATAAAGCTCGGATCGTACTAGGTTTAGGATTTGGATTGTGCTTTAGTGGTTTTGGGTTTTATCGATGTTTGATATGAGAGAACGAAGCTAGAAAATGGGTAGACAGGCTCGAAACAGACGAAATAGATGTATATATGTATTTTAGGGTTTTGTGAACAATAACAGGTATGTGTACTGTTCATCGCGGGTTTTACTATTCACAGCGGGTTCAGTCACTGTTCACAGCGGATCTGGTTGCTACAGCGATGAACAATGATTCGATCGGCTTGGTCTGCTAGCGAAATCAGCCTTTTACTGTGTGGCCCAAAGCCGAGTAGTGTTCACCATCTTCCTCCCCTATTGGCATTGTAGCGACCGAGAGCAAGGCGGTGATTAGCAGCGCTACAGTGGCTTGTGATGGAATCGGGGACCATGGATGTGTTGCTGGTGCTACAGGGCTTCCATTTTTTGGGTCAGGAGTGGCTGGAAGTTAGGCGATTGTCGGCAGGGAGGTCTTCCCTTCCTCGGGACTTTTGAATGGCATAGGGACTTTTTGTTCATGGGACAATAGCATTAGGGTTTGAGCATCTCTAGGGTTAGGGAAGGCTCAAAGGAGTGACAGCTTGGGTCGAGGTTTGCTGGATTGGGCTGTGCACAGTGAGGCTTCATGGTCGGGCGGCGAGCTTCAGTGACAGAGAAGAAGGCAGCTCGGGGAGCTATGGCAAGGCTTTAGTGGTGTTTCTGGGAGTATGAGGATGCTACGGGCGAATGCTATTGGAATATAATCGACTAAGTGGGGATTGAAATACGGCTTACTTTGGGGGTCTCGGGTGATTTCCAGCGGTGTGGTGATTGTTGGAGCAACTGGGGTGGTGGAGATTCACCTTGGGCATCGATGCATCACACAGGAGGAGCTCGGGGTTTTAAATAGAGCGTGGAAGGCGGTTCGACACACGGGTTAGGCTTAGGCGGCAATGGCGCATTGCCGAGTTGGGAAGGCTCAGGGAGGCGCGACGTGACTGGTAGAGAGGAGGTATGGGATTCCTCAGGCGCGGCATTGTGGCGATCAAGAGTTACAGAGTGTGTTAGGTCGGCTGTGAGGGGGAAGGCACGATGAGAGCGCAGAGAGGGGGTGGCGAGGCGGTGAGGAGTGGGGTGAGTACGGCGCTCAGCCAAGTGGTGGTCATGGCAATTAAGAGGCATGGTACGGTGACTAGCTGGCAGCGGCGGGATTGGCAGGCGCTAGAATTTGTGGCACGAGAGGTGTCGGCTGTGAGAGCGGGGAGAGCAGAGGTGGTGGCGAGGAGTTGGTCGGCGATGTGACATGTTGCCAGGGCAATTAAGTGGGATGTTAGGGGCAGGAAGAATGAGACGGTACGATCTCTGATGGTTGCAACGGTGTGGCAGCGACGGGAAGAAACGAGAAGGTGCGGCGGTTGAAAAGATCAGAGTGAAGGTGATTTTTTTGGGACCGTGAACAATGCGACGATAGTGCTGCTCGTGGAAATGAACGGGGAGGATGGCTTGGCAGAGAATTCATAGCGTGAATGGCTAGGATGGGTGAAGGATTAAGCCAAGGTTCACAAAAAATCAAAATCCAACAAAAATTCGAATTGCTTTTAAAATTCGGTTTTGTTTCGGTTCTAGAATTAGCTAGCAGCAATAATCTGATTTTATTCTCGCTTTGGACCTAATGTATCCTATTAATATTTTATGAGATACCTAATATTTGGTGGTGATCGGTTCGGCTGAAAAGCTCGTGGCTTATGGCTGAAAACACTGTAGCTGGCTGAAAAAAGCACTGTAGCTAACAGAGACTTATTTAGCATAATTAAATTTAAAAAAATTTAAAAATAAAAAAATATGTTAGCCCATTACGTATAATACAAACAAATACGGGAAAAAAGAACCGGCAAAAAAGCTCAACAAAAAGCCAAAAGTTCAGAAAAAGACGAAACTTATGAATAGTGAAAAATAAGCCAGAAGCCAAAAGCCGAAGCCGAGTTGATCAGGGCCATAGCCCACATCAAACTTAAGGTTGAACATCTTGGTTTTGTTTTTCTCCCCTTAACCATTTGTTGGCCAACCAACAAATTGTGCAGTTCCAAGAGCACGCCCATTCGATGTTAATTGATGTTTGATAATCAGGAACAAGAAATTCACTCTCCTAGTCCTAGATTCATTATTTTCGCCTAGATGACATGATTTCACATCTGATGGTTACAGATGAATCACTTGAGTTTGAAGTTTTTGCCTTGACAGCGGCAGATTCCAACCCTGGCTCTCAACAGTAATATCACTTCTCTACTTTTCTAGGGGCCATGGCTATGTCTTTATTCTACCCATCACATTGTTCGATTGAAAAGAATAGAGGGATGGAGATTGGAGAGAGGTCGTTTTCTGTGAGTAGCGTTTTTTTTTTTGACCGGGCGTCTGTAAATATTCTTCCAGCGAAATAGACTAGTGTAGTACATGTTAAATTTACCCCACAAGAAATTACATGAAAGTCGTAGATTTCTCATGGTGCAAGCACGATTCTAGTTTGAAATGTCTAACGATGCCAGAGTGCATGAATCCATGCACGGCCAGGCAAAGCATGAAAGCACGCCCCGCTCGATTTGACTTCAGCTTATGGCTTGTGGTTTATTTATTACTATTCATAAAATTCATCTTTTTATAAATTTTTAATTTTTTTGAGTTTTTTGCTGGTTCTTTTTTTCGTATTCGTTTGTGTTGTCTATGATAAGCTAGTATATTTTTTTTCTATTTTTAAAATTTAGTTATATCAAATAAGTTATATTCAGTTACAGTAAAATTTTAGTTGCTATAGTTTAATTTTAACTATAAGTTATAACTTTTCAGTTTAACCGAACGAGACCCGAATCTCACAGGTAATAAAGATGGTTGCTTTCAGTAGCATGATGAGCATCCATCATTCAGTCATGCAGCAGGAGGCCGGAGACAAAGGAGGATAGGCTCCACGGAGCCCTGACGTGTGCTAAAGTTTGGCTCCGGTCACATCACCGCCTTGCTGGTCGCGCCGCGACGTTGCTGTCGCCGGCTGGGACCCGGAGTACGTACGTGCCGAGGGCAAGGGGCAAGCGAAGCTTTCTGAAAATTTGACGAGAATATCTCGCCTTCCGCTCCCATGCTCTTTGGCTTGGGCCACACATTTTGGTTAAGTGTAGGTGCGGCTTCTGTTCTGACTCATCAACACGCAGAAACTGGTAGCTCCCAGCAGAGTGCAGCAGAAGCAGATCAAGACGGCCATCCTACTGGTGTGGCTTACTTTGTCCGGCCGGTGTGACTTGACTTTGTGAGCCGACCTGTGCGCGTTCTCATCTGAATGTTTAGTTTTGTTTTATCATGATGTGGATATGCAGTTGAGTGCTCCATGGCTGTTTCTGATCTTGTTTAAGCCGTATCTCCCAAATATTTGGAGTATTTTGTGGTGGTGGTGGTATATAAAACTATAAATGTGGGAATTGTGATGGTTGGTGGATGGGCTGTATTGGTAATGGAGACAGAAAGTATGGCAGGTGAGCTGTTTCTATAGAACTGTGTTAAGGTCCTTAAGGACAGCATCTCAATTGTCTTCTAGGAAGCCACCTGAAATTTTGCCAAGGGATATAGGGCCGCTCCAACTGCCTGTAGAAAAAAAGCCGAGGCTGTTTGAAGCGGAGTCGAAGCCGAAGTGTATGATTAATGCGTACAAGAGTAGCTTCAATCGTGCTTGGTTGCACAACTGGAATAAGCTCGATTTTGAGAGTGAAACAACAGAGCAAGAAAATAGAAGTGATACTTACTATAGCTAGAAGATACATACTTTGATATTGTTGTTGTCCAGCTAACTACCCTTGGACCTTTAGACAAGTACGACGAGAACGCATCGACGTTGTATACGTTCATCGTCAAGGATTCACGGTCATATCACGGCCCTGTTTGGATATGTTTATCTGAGAATCGATTTTAATTTGATTAGAATTTTCTGATAAATCGCGGTCTGAAGAATCTGCAGTCTGAAGAATTGTCGCGGTGGAAGAAACGACCCATCGGGCTCGCGGTACAGGATTTTGGACTCCCAGTGCAAATGTCGATCTTTCCCACCGCGGCGGTTGAAAGAATCGAAAAATAATCAAAGCGTTTGGGTGGGATTCTCGCTTAATTCTACCCAGAATCGGATTTTAAACGTATCCAAACAGGGCCATAGTCTTTTATACGATCAATCAATGTCAGAAGACATCCATATATACAGTATGAAACTAGAATGCCACGGAGTCGAGTAGTATTCAGATCACTAATGTATGATCTCACTCAGACACCAAACTGAACAGTACTACCGCCAATATTTCCAGAACATTTGGTTGGATGTCGCTGGGTACCAAAACAGTGGACTAACTCGACGAAAATCATTTTTTAAACGAACTCGTCGAAAATCATTGGGCATGGACCTACTGGTGCCTCTGAAGGGCCACCAAATCAGTTCATGTTTATTTTTGTTTGGCCCGGTGATTTTTAGCTCTAGTTAAAACGTTTGTATAAATGAACTAAATAATGATAAATTGTTAAATTATTTTAAAAATTATTTTGATAAATTATTTTGAAAAAGATTAAGAAAACCAAATCAGGAAAATTGAGTCCTGCGAATATGACCAGACTATAACTTGTCATTTCTCGGGCATCTTATCGACCCGATGACATTAACGATCGATGGGCGCAAGGGCGGGGAGAACAGGTGGAAACGCATCACTTCGTTCGAGCGCATCTTCCCGAGCGTATCTATCATCTCATTTGTAGCCTGATAGGTTGGCAAAAGCGATTGCCGACTCGTAGCTAGAGTAGGCATGGAGAGGAGACCGGTCGATCGCCTAGCTAGTACCTAGACCATCGATCTCTCGCCACGAACGCCCATTATTCTTGAGAAAGCGAGAGGTCCAGTGGGCATACAGTGAGATCTTACTCCAACAGTATAAGCTAGCTCTAAGATAATTTCTTCAATAGTACTAATTTTTAACATATAGTTTATAACATAAATAGCCTCATATGACACTCTCACATAATCTTAGAATATATGTATGAGACTAGTTCTTGATCAAGAGATAACTTTTCTCTCTCTTCTATTAAAATATGAAATAATATACTTAAAGTTAGCTCATAAATCACTATTGGAGATGCTCTTACTGTTCGACGACCCTGCGTGGCGCGCGAAGCTGGAGAAAGGGTTCTTCGATTCCCTGCCTTTGGTAATTTATTAAAGTCAAGATTGATGTGCCGACCGGGTCAGGGTGGACGTGCGTACAGTAGTCCGTGTACGGTCGTGTATCACAGTCACCACGCGTGCCGTGCGGTCGTTTCTCGTTGTCTCCCCGTCGCACGCACCGACGCGCGCTCTTTGTCAGCCGTCGTGCGTGCCGGTGCGCCGCGCTTGGCGGTTGTGGCACGCACGCGCCGACGACCGATCCACCCCGCGGCCTCACGCTGTCACGGCGTGGCGTGCTCGCTGCGACGGCACCCCGGAAGGCAGTTCGTTTCGCGGACGTTTTCTGTGCCAGTTAGCCGCACACACCAACCCGCGCTCTGCTGGGCCTAGTAGGCGGCTCCTGCAGCCCTGCCCATGGGCCGCACGCACGCACCGGCCGAGAACCAATTCGTGTGTCCCTTTCGCTCTGCGGCGTCTTTGTCTGGTCAGAATTTTGGGCTTCTGTCCCTGCTCTTATGGTCCATAGCCGATGACTTCTGTATGTATTTGTTAAGATAGTGATGATTGAGCACAGGGATACCGTCGTAGATAGTGTATGGGACTTTTTCATTTTTCTAAAATTTGAAATAGATAGGATGGTTTTTTAAAACAAAATTTTCAAACAGTTTTCTAAGTTAAAATCGTACACATTATTTATATGATATCTTAATTATCTGCCGCAGTCGTCGCGAAAAATGCAGTGAAAAGATATTAGATTAGTCATACTAGTAATCTTTTCCCACATTGACACAGTACGACGCGCAAGTTGCAGACACAAAACAAATCGAACTCTGAAACTCGTCTCGCCGGAGCCGTGCGTGTGTACGGCGTTCGTTGGTGGGTGCCCTAGCTGTGGTGATCTTGCCCCCCGCGCACCGGCGCTCTCGCCGCCGATGCAAAGGAGTTCCGGCCTCGAGCCATTGTGTGTTCCTCTTCGTCTGAGCACTTCATGGAGCACTCCGGCGGCTTGTTGCTGTTCCTCTGCTCGCGTGGGATCAGACCGATCACGGTTTTTACTAGATTGCGCATCTCGTGATTTTCCGTAGCATTACAACTTGATCGCGTGCGGCGTCATCAGTGGATTGCTCTTGGGCTTAGTGCGAAGCTAGGTTTTTGAGGTGGGGGTGTTCCGAGGGACTGGAGGGTGGCCGTTTCGTTGCAGCTACTCTTAATTCGATACGTGGTTTACCTTACTTCAGTTCTCGTTGCAATTTGTGTGCAGATAGCAAAATTAGGGCTCGATGGTTGATGCTGTGACTGCTTTTGGAAATTTGTTGATAAATCATGATGTCATGTTTAGTTCTCGACATGTATGTGTTCGACCTGACCATCGGAGCATGGTATCTGAATATGGAGTGCTGAATGTAGGAGCTATAACACTTGGATTAAGGTGATGTTCGCTTTTTGCACTGTGGGACTTAATTGTAGCCTCTTATAACTTTTTGTTCTGTACAGTTTTCAATACCCATATAGACATCATAGTCTTGTCTATCCCATATCTCGGTCACAATTGTATCATAATTGGATTGATGGACCGATCATGTTATCACATGATTAAATGAATGCATTTTAATATGTCAAATTATCATGGTGGCAATTAATTTTGTTCCATCCAGAGTCAGTATGCAGTTATGCGTTTGCAATTGTTTGTAGTGCAGTTAAGTAACTTATAAAGTGCCAACTGATGGCATTTTTCAGGCCAGCCTTGCTGATTCTTTCTTGGCTGATCTTGATGATCTATCGGACAATGAAGCCTATCCCGTGAGTTGATTTCTATTTCTGTGCAGGAATCATATGCTATATTGATATTTTATCGGGTGATTTTCTAACTTTTGGGCACTTATTTCAGAAGAGGAATATGCAGAGGCAAGAAATATGGAAGAGGATGGTGACAGTGCCTGACTGTGAATCTCTTAACTATAATGATATTGACAGCGTCTCAAAGCTTCAGAAGACACAACAAATGACATAATGCAAGTAAGTAATTAAACTCTTAGGGCTTCAGTTTTATGTGCAATTAATTAGTTATAATATTTTTCCTGTTGCGTTTCTTGCTTCTTCTTTGCTCTACTGGAACAGAATAACTATAGTGCTAAATGATTGAAGGCAGCCTGGGACTTTTAAGGTGGCTTCCCATTGTTTTCGACAAGTGCATAAGCTAAATAGTTTAACGAAGAAACTTCTTCATGTGCAGGTAAAGTTGCGACTACTGAATGACATAAAATCTTTTAACTGAGCCTGTCATGCAACTAACTGTACTGTTACCATTTTCCATCTCCCTAATTGAATGTTCTATTCATGTTGTAAATAGTTCTTCATTAAACATTAATGGGTGGATTTTAGAATGTAAGTAAACAAAGTTTCTTTTTTTTAATTGTATGACAGAGCATGCAATTGTGTTCATTTCCTCAGTGTATTATGCTGAAAATTTGCTCCTGTCAATATTTGATTTTGTCAGTAACATTGTATCTTATCTCTCCTCTGCTTTATAACATCAATTTTCAACTATTGTAGGTTCTAGTGCTCTTCATTTTCTTAAGTCAACTTATTGACCGTTTTCACATGTTTGCTCACAGAAAGTTGAAGATGCACTCCAGAGAGGCTCAAGTATTTCCAATCAAGGGACCACCCTTCACGATTAAAGTATCAGCTTACTGTTGATTGCAAATGCTTCAGTACACATTGACAATGAGATCACTATAATCCACAATTTCATACGTGACATGTACAAGCTTAAGCTTCCTCTACTAGAATCCCATGTTCACCATCCAATTGATTATGCCCACGTTGTCAAGAAAATTGGAAATGAGATGGATTTAACACGTGTTGGTTTGAAAGGTCTTTTGCCTTCTGCAGACATAATATGGATAACGATCACAGGATCAATAACAAGTGGGGAGCTTCTTTCCGAAGAGAATTTGGTAAAAACCATTGAAGCATGCGACAGAGCTCTTAACCTTGATGCAGCAAAGAAAAAGGTACTTGACTTTCTGGAGAGCCGAATGGGATGCATTGCACCAAACCTATCCGCCATTGTTGGCAGCGCTGTTGCCTCAAAAGTCAAAACTAATGGGAACCACTGGTGGTTTGGCAGCACTAGCAAAAATGCCTACTTGTAATGTGCAGCTTCTCGGCACAAAGAGGAAAAAAGCTCGCTGGATATTCTACTGCAACATGCTAGTTTCGTGTTGGTTATCTTGAACTGTGATGAGGATGAGGATTTAACATGAAAAATACTTATGAAAAAAACCCTGGACACGAAGGTGGGATTCACTGTGCGAAGATATATTACAATGAGTTTTTTGCTCTTCCTACGGACTACTAGGATACATACATAGGGCGAGCGAAACGAGTCCCACAGAGAGAACCGAATCAGAGTCAGTTGTTATAAGTTGACACTACGTTTGATACAGCCTGCATATGACTTTGGCATCGGTTAAGCCACATCTGTCATGAGATGATGCAGCTACATGGACCGATAACAGTACGAATTCATATCAAACTTTCACAATTTTCACCTTAAACCGAATTTCCTTCGATAGTCAAAAGAGCAATAAACTCCTCTAATTAAATCAGAATGAATACCTTGTGCGTTGAAAGTCTATTGTAGTAATCTTCAACAAGAAAGATTGGAACAATATTATGCAAATGCTTCTCATGAAGCAAAATAGAGCAAACCATCAATAGATCTTGACGAGGATATAATAATCCTCAATTTATCACGTCATTATATTATCTGAGTATACCCCTTATCGATAAAAGAGAAGTTTCACGGAGTAGTCGTAAGTCCATCTACGACTATATGGTCGTAACTCGTAAGTCTTTCTATGATCACATGGTTGTAAGTCCTTTTACGATCTCCTCTGTAACATCATTAATTTGGTTCCATATTTCTTCTTCATACCAGGTTCAAGGAGAAGAATTATGGCAGCAGTGGGGCAAGATCAGGATTGGCGTCAATTTTGGCATTTACGCCGGTTCAAGTAAGTTCTTGCTTTAAATTGGAGTTGCATTTTTATCTTCCTTGATGAATAATTGGTGTGCTAGATAACTTCTCTTCATTCAATTCCGAAACTCGGCTGCAACCAGATTCGGATGGCTTTTCATATCTGTAATGCTATTAGTTTCTTGTCCAGGGAATGGAACTGTCAAATCCGTTGGCCCAAGGTAACCTTCTTGTCATTGGAACCGAAAGCACCTTCTTTTCAGACACCGGGACATATTCAAAGATCAAAAGGATCTGAAAAAGAAGTCAGTTTAGTTCACCCCATTTCCACCCATCCCTATGTTCACACGGTTATCAGAATCCTAGTGGTGTGGAGTGTGGACCAATGAAAATCAGGTCCATAGTATTCTTGATCATGTTTTTCACTCACACTATGTAGAGATAGACACTGAAACTATGCAATGACATGCTTCTGGTATTATTTTCTATTTGAGTGTTTTGTTCTTTCATGCTGTTGTTAGGCATGCAGGTAGGTGTAGACTTGGCCTTATCACCCATACCTTGCGTCCAAATTTCTCTCTCCCCCAATTACAGCTTTCTTACTTGCTTTGCTCTGTGATGAACCACACGTCAAAGTGCAACTGGTTTAAGATCCTGTTTGGAGTGCGAGAATTTTTCAAGTTTTTGTAGGAATTGAATTGTTTCATACGAAATTCCTGTGTTCCAACATGTTTTTTTAGTGTTGTACGTGCTATAGCCAGGAGAAAATTGAACCTGCAGTTCTTTTCTCCCAGAAGACCTAGCAGACAATGGCCCTGTAATCGAAATGCTAATATTTTCTTTGGTCATCCCTTGGTATGCTTTTCACAGCCATGTATGACGATGGCATGAAAGGAATGGCGTGACTGACTGCTAACCTCAATTCTGTGTGCGCGCCCGCCCACAGTTTTGGCCTCCGTGGAGCTCTTATCTAGCTATCCAACGACCGTGATGGCTGTAGAACAACGACGAAGTGATCAGGTCCTTGGATGTTGCTTGGGACAATTGCCTCTTGCCATCTTAAGACTAAAAGCCAACGATTCTTTCTTATCCGGACCCAACTTGTTTGCCTTAATGTGGTTGTTGAATGCATATGGTGATATGGACGCTCCTACTGTGTCAGTCAGTGATACGCTGCCTTTCCGTCCATGTCTGATTGAGGGTGTTCTAGTGCCCTTGCCTTCGTATAAAAGCATATATAATGGTATATATAACTACTATTTATAATATTTTTTATATTATCTATAAATAACACTAAAAATAGCTTATATGATAGGTTATTTTTTTTGTATGCATATATAAAACAGCTTTTTCATAACACAATATATCTTATTTATTATGTTACAGTTAATTACTATATAAGAAACTGCTTAATTCTTTATATTCGCTCTCTCTCATATTATCCCATACACTACGTGATAATTTATAAATATCTAACATCACATCATTGTACACGCCGTCTCCTGGATTCTTGCACAATGATAAGACACCGAGTTAACTGAGTGCTTCTCTTGGTACCATGCACACGAAGAATCTAGAATGTATTTTTTATTAGTCTAATAAATAATAATTACTATGGTTTATTATCCTACGTTAGTTCAGGATTACGAGGATTGAGAGAATGGCGGGACATGGGCCTGCATTAGCTATGGGCTTAATCAAGTTATTACAAGAGAAAGGACGCCCATGATGCAGTGCGGTCGCCCGGCTCACGTGAGAACAGCTCTTCGCCTGTCCACGCCGTCCCCGATGATCTGTTCTTCATCACACAACGGTGCGTTGCCCTCACATCCTGTTACCGCCTGTCCACGTCGTCCCCACAGATTTGAGGGCAGTATAGCGACTACCAGGTGGACCCACTATATTATATATTATGGTAGGAATTTTTAAAATCTATAGTTTTGTGATATATCTACTCTTTAAATCTAGAGTTCTGTAAAATAGTTGCTAAATTTTATAGTTTTTTTTACAGTTTGTACAATACATTTGTAGTTTCATGAAATCTACTCTAAAAAAGATATCTGTATCAATTTCATTTTAAATTGCAAAATCAAATGGGTCACGGTATACAATAGTTACGGTTTATTAGGAACACGGGGATTTCATCGGAGTTTAGCGGTAAACAGTTCAAGTCTCACATAATTTCTTTTTTCTCGCGTTGCGAACAAGGAAGGACATATACATTGTGGGAACATCAGTGTGATGTTTCAAAGTAGCCTTGCGCTGTCCTGGACCTGCAGGCATGCTTTGGCAGCATAGACCGGCTAAAAGGCAGTGGCCCTCGGTTTGTCGAGCGCCCAGTTCATCGCATCTGGACCTGCTGCGAATGCAGCAAGCTAGGCGATGCACAGAACATAGCCAAGCCATGCATGTGCCGGCTTTGTTTCCACGCGAGGAGTGAGGACACCGTGCAGTGACTGGTACTGCGCAGCACTTATCATCTAGAGCAACACCTCGTCCATCTTGGAAGTCGCCGAATCGAATTCCTCTTCTCGTGACGGCGAACAGAACCTGGTTTCTCTTACGTAGGGAGACATGCCCATGCACAGTCGGTCCCGGTGATGAATGGGTTTGTTATTTTTAGCTGTGGCTTATAGATTTTGGTTGAAAATTTTGAATTCTAGCTGTTTGTAATAGAGATTACGGAGAGGGAGATCCTCGCTTGCGATTTTTGTTCATACAGATGTTAGGCTTTTAACATGTACTACAATTAACTTGTAGATCCCGTCTTGAAAAAATACTCTATTTAAAAGTTAGGTACTATAGTAAAAACCAAAAGCCGCTAGTTTCGGAGGAAAAGATCAGACCCATAATATGCTCCTCCTGTCACCACGAATCTCGACGAGCAGTGTCTTTGTTTATACCCAAATAATTAGTATTTTTTTAGACTAAAATAATTGACTAGTACAATCAGCTTAGGTTCAAACCACACAAATTGCGTTCAAAAATAGAAATGGCAGTAAAAATTTCACACAAATAAATAAACCCACCCAAGCCGTGGGTTGGTAGGAATCGAGCTCTCGTCGTCGTCAACTACACAGCCAATGTGCCACGCTGTTGGGCTGTGCAACTGTTAGCCAAATAGTCGAATTGGTACCATAATTAGCGAAACTTCTTAACGTGTTAAGAAGCTGGAATATTTGATATTTGGAAATTAAATTAGATGGGTAGTGAGATTTCAACACTGTTCACTAGGCTAATCATGTGCCGCATCGTGTGCAGTCTTTCATGTTTCCAAAGAAGAAAGGATAATATTTCAGATAACCATCCTGACAAAGAAACGCGTAAATTCCCTTTACCATCTAGGAGCTCAAGTCCAAATATTCAGCAATGCACACTTATATTACACAGTTATGCACAGCCCCACCTTTCAGATCGCAGTGGTAGTCTTCTAGAGCACAAAGTTGTCCTGATTGAGGCTATAAGTTGGAACCACATATATCTATTAAACGTCGATAACATATCTTTTATAGCTAGTATGAAAAAGTAGAATGTTGCTAAAAATTCTCACAAAAAATAAAAATATCCAGTCCTTAATTTGGTGGACCTTAAGGCTTCGATACAATAGTTATCTTAGAGATATATTAATTTAAAAAATATATAAAAATATAATTGTAATACCATATGGCCCAAAATTCACTACAAGCCTAGCTCACCCACGGGGTAGGCATGCTTATGTAACACCTCACTCGGGCTTTTCTCCTTATTTTGCCAAAAAGGGTAACTCAAAGTGCTACGATTTGGGCCGACAGACATTATATGTTAGTAGAACTAAATGAAAACTGGTAATATGGTAGTAAAAGGTAGGGTCTTACACTAACCCTTAGTTTAATAGACCCTAAGGTTTATATTCAATAGTTGATTTAGAGAATTAATTTGGAAAAAAAAGAAATAGGTCACATTACATTTAATTCAAAGGTTGAGAGTGTATATTTTTTGATGGACCCACCTCTCAATCCTCTCTTTCACACCTAGGGGGAGATATCCCAAAATAAAATTTGCTAGATATGAAATCAAATATCCCAAATTCAAATTTAAATCATAAAATATAGATTTTGAAATTTGGAATTGTATAAAGCTATACCATACTACACTAAACCATGCAGTTGTACGGGCCAATCGGCTAGTTATCCTTAACAGACAAATATACGTAGCTTGTATTGTGTATTCACCTTTTTTTTCTCTCCTATATTGTGTATTCTCCCTTTTTTTCCCCCTCTTCTATCTCTATCTGGTCTGTTTCATCAGCAACTGCAATCATTGCTGTGTCACTGTCACACTAAACACGCGGTTCAAGCTCAAGAGAACTTCCCTGTTTAAATAGGCCCGTCTCTCCTCAAGAAGTGCAAGGACCAAGGGAGGCTATTACTCTCCTGCTGGCCTCAAAGTACAAGGAAAATATATACTCCTCCATTGCTGGCCACTGCACAAGATTTGCTGTAACAGAGTTGTAGGCAGCAATCAAACATGGCCGCAAGGAGGGCTGCTTCCTCCCTCCTCTCTCGCTGCGTCCTAACAAGGCCTCCCGCCGCCTCTCCCGCTATCAACTCCGCTCTCACCAGAGCAGGTGACGATCTCTGCTTGGATCTTGGATTGTGTTCTCTTGCTTTCTGTTCTTTTCCGCTGAAAATCTCCATGTTCCATGCTTTGAAGAAATGTTTTGCGCTTTGTGTTGCTTGAATGATGTAATGACTGTTTTGGAGTTTACTTCTAAGTTTGTTTCTGTTTTTAGAATGGTGAGGGCATTCTATCTTTCCTGATCACCGTCAAATCGTCAAGTATATTGCGTTAAGCATATTTTCTGTTCCTCCTTTTCTTTTTCCCGCAAGTCGATATGTTCCTCTCTGAACAAGATTATTGAGTGTTCTTCTACATAACGATCAGCACATTTCGACGCAGTGAAAAGTTCTTTGGCGTCTACTAATTTTTCTACCCCAGATTATGTCTTTTCTCTATTTCTTTCATCCGGTTTCTAGTAATGTCATCGATGATGTCATCGATGGGTCATGGCACCAAAGTTAGCTGGAGTTTTCCTCCCCGAAGGGCCCTTTAGAATTGAGATAAGGTTGTGCCATGCCTGATAAGATGACACTATCCGATCCTTATCGAAAGTGGGAAGAAACCAAAAGTTGTTGAGTCGTGTACAGTAAAACTTTCTTTTTTCTTACCGCTGTATATTTCCAACTTCAATGTCATGAGTTCCACGCTCTCCTCAGAGCAGATCACACCTCCATCATGCATCAACAAACAACTGAACAAGTGCCTTAATGCATGTACTCGCTGCTTGGATTAAAGTGTACTTATGAAACATCAAGAAATTTTCTCCAGTACATTTGTTAAATTCCTGGTATATTTGGAGTGCCTTCAATCGCAGTTTGTGATACATGTAGTCGAAAATTCTAACTGCACTGAACATGCTCTGCCTACAGACAAAGCACGGCACTTGCTGCCAGGAAGCCTTCACAGGTTGAGCACCGCACCGGCCGCCGCCGCCGCGGCCACCGAGCAGCCAATCCAACCCCCCGTGGAAGTGAAGTACAACCAGCTCCTCATCAACGGCAACTTCGTCGATGCGGCATCTGGTACATTTATTTTGCATGAGCTGCACTGAATCATCACATATTCACATTGCCGGGTGGCACAGTAGCGCTTTCCTAGTTGCGAGTAATCGGTCGCATTCGCGGTCTGCAACGTGCTCGTTTCTCCAGGAAAGACGTTCCCGACGGTGGACTCCCGCACCGGCGAGGTCATCGCCCGCGTGGCCGAGGGCGACGCGGAGGACATCAACCGCGCCGTCGCCGCCGCCCGCAGGGCCTTCGACGAGGGCCCGTGGCCGAGGATGACCGCCTATGTACGTGCGTCGCCACGTCGTCACGGTGCACGGTAGCAGCTGGTTTCGTGCGCGCGGTGCTCAGCCTGAAACGGGGCATTTCGTGCGTGCAGGAGCGGTGCCGGGTGCTGCTGCGGTTCGCTGACCTGATCGAGCGGCACAACGAGGAGATCGCGGCGCTGGAGACGTGGGACAGCGGGAAGCCGCTGGAGCAGACGGCGGGGGCGGAGGTGCCGATGGTGGCGCGGTACATGCGGTACTACGCCGGGTGGGCGGACAAGATCCACGGCCTCGTCGTGCCGGCCGACGGTCCGCACCACGTGCAGGTGCTGCACGAGCCCATCGGCGTGGCCGGGCAGATCATCCCCTGGAACTTCCCGCTGCTCATGTTCGCGTGGAAGGTCGGCCCGGCGCTCGCGTGCGGCAACGCCGTCGTGCTGAAGACCGCCGAGCAGACGCCGCTCTCAGCCCTCTACGTCGCCAGCCTGCTCCACGAGGCTGGACTCCCGGAGGGTGTTCTGAATGTTATCTCCGGGTTTGGCCCGACGGCCGGCGCCGCGCTCTGTAGTCACATGGGCGTTGATAAGGCAATTTGCCCACTATTTTTCTTACTCCTTTCCATGATCCCAGTGCTAACGAACTATTTTCTTTTGCGTAGCTTGCGTTCACTGGATCGACTGGCACGGGCAAGATTGTTCTTGAATTGGCCGCGAGGAGCAACCTTAAGCCCGTGACGCTGGAGCTCGGGGGCAAGTCGCCTTTCATAGTCATAGACGACGCGGATGTCGACCAGGCCGTCGAGCTTGCGCACCGTGCGCTCTTCTTCAACCAGGTATCATGTACTCCTACGAACGATCTCATTGGCATGTCATTGCATCGTTGGAAATGTACGTGTCTATGGTGTTCGAACAATTATTGTACACAGTATAGGGACTCTGAAATGCCTCTTTCCTTGTGTTTTGAACCTCCAAAAGGGACAATGCTGCTGCGCTGGGTCTCGCACGTTCGTGCACGAGAATGTTTACGACGAGTTCGTGGAGAAGTCCAAGGCTCGCGCTCTGAATCGTGTGGTCGGCGACCCCTTCAAAAAAGGTGTCGAACAGGGACCTCAGGTGCACCAACACTACACTTGCCCCATATTCATCCATTCCAGCCACATTGATCCTAATCCTCCCTAACCCTGGAATCTTCCCTTTTGGATCAGATCGACGGCGAGCAGTTCAAGAAGATCTTGAGCTACGTCAAGTCGGGCGTCGACAGCGGCGCCACCCTCGTGACCGGCGGCGACAGGCTAGGCAACAGGGGCTTCTACATCCAGCCAACGGTCTTTGCAGACGTCGAGGTAAGGCTTCATCAGATGCATGCACCGCTTCTCCCCATACATCGAACCCGGCCGCTGAGTTTTGTTTCTGCGTCTCGTTCTCGTAGGACGACATGAAGATAGCTCAGGAGGAGATATTCGGGCCGGTCCAGTCCATCCTCAAGTTCAGGTGAGCAACATGGACACACTCCTAGAGTGACATGTCTGATTCTGAACACGCATGAATGTGACAACAACGAACTGACGATGCGTGTTGCTTATCTGCGAGCACGTACAGCGACCTGGACGAGGTGATCCGGAGGGCGAACGCGACGCACTACGGGCTGGCGGCGGGGGTGTTCACGAGGAGCCTGGACACGGCCAACACGCTGGCGCGGGCGCTGAGGGTGGGGACGGTGTGGGTGAACTGCTACGACGTGTTCGACGCGGCCATCCCGTTCGGCGGGTACAAGATGAGCGGCATCGGCCGGGAGAAGGGCGCCTACAGCCTCCGCAACTACCTCCAGACCAAGTCCGTCGTCGCGCCCATCAGGGACGCCGCGTGGTTGTAGCGGGAAACATGCCATCGTCGTCATCGTCATCTTGGCGCGCCCGGGCGTGCGCGGAGCGGATCCCGACGCTGACGGCGCCCCGGCCTTTTGCTTTGTGTGGACGTGTCTCGCGTAACTCGTGAGAGAATGATGACAGAAGAATCTCAAGATGTAATAAGCTTGCTTTGCAGTCTGGTTTCGACTGGTCGACTCTTGGGACAAAACCCCCCAGAAAGTTCAACCCTTCGTTGCCTTACAAGTTACAACTGCAGCATTTTTCACTACACCGTGGTTCTTTTTTCTTGTTTTTTAAACGACACAGCACCATGGAAGCTTCAAACAATGAAACAACGGCGATTGGTGAGTTCAGATGATTGAAAGTGCAAGTTCAATTATACTTTAAATCATCTAAAGTTGCAGATATTTTTCTAGAAGGACTGCAACTTTAGTTGACTGAGAATACAACTTCAGGTGACTGAGAGATAAAAAAAATTCAGTCACATGTGCAATAGCAAAACCGTGCTCCAAAATATGCACAAAGGCATCTAGACCATGGCCCTCATGACATGTTACAATTTTTCAGTTCGAAAAATCCACACAGAAACATCTAAAAATATGCACAAAAGCATCTACACCATGGCCCTCATGACATGTTACGATTTTTCAGTTCGAAAAATCTGCACCGAAACATCCAAATCAACAAAAAAAAAAGTTATGTACTCCATGTATGCAAAAAGTCGTTACGACTAATGTACAGTACACGCATGCACAACCAACAAAAATCGCACCTTACAAGCACCTGAAAACACTGGCTTGGCTTTGGCTATCTATCATCAAAGACGGTAAGACCCGAGATGGCAATAAGGGTGAATGATGTTTTTAAATTTGATCTCTCTAAATTGTATTCTAAAACTTAAACTTCACTAACTATTGGAAGCTAGAAATATCAGTTTAGCTTACATAGAAAGAACTCACAAAAACGTGAAAGCAAAACAAGGGTTCAACTCCTAGCAATCAGTCATACCGCCATTTACCCAACGGTTGTATCGGCCAACGGTCCAATCACAACTAGGGCACCGGTCAGACGGGCCTCCGGTATGAACGCTCGTAAGGGTGTGTTCTAGCCGCCCCCTGCTCTAGAATAGGAATAGTACCTCAAGTCAAAACATAAAAAGGTACAATCTCCAAAATACAAGTTTAAATAGCCTGAAACTTTGCACACACACCTTACCAAAGATGATTTTGCACAAACCTTGCCAAGAATGTTAGAAATCTAATCCATCCAAGGATCGTATAGATCTTAGCCAAACTTTTAACCTTTTCTTCAAACAAGCAAGGTTGCACCAAAACTGGGTAAAACTCACAAACTTAGCATACAACTTGCTAGTGGGTTAAGGGTGACCAAGATGGCTATAGATAGGCTCTCACATACTACAGCAAGTTATAGCACTTAAAGATTCAAGATCAAAACCTTTGGATTAAGATATCACAAAAAATGCTCTAAATCAACTCAAACTAGGTAAACACCTAAATCTTGTTATAGGAAATTCCTATATGGATGGCATATAATCCTCAAGAGGAACCACTATCTCTTACATGTCAATAGAACAAGCAAGATCAAGAACACACTATGGATGATGAAGATAATTGATCTATTGTAACTTATAAATGAATGTTTTATAGCGCCTCTACCATGGAGGATAGAGTTCTTTCACCCAAGAGCACTCACCCAAAACTCTAGAAGATGTGTTGGTTACTCGACTTCTTGGACTTTTCTTTTACCCTAGCTACTAACCACACCCACTCAAATAGATGATGCAACTATCTTATATCAAACCCTAATAGGTACTATCCATTAGCATAATCGGAAAAATTTGTTAACTCCATGCACATCGGGTTTTACACTTATCACATGACTTATGCACATTTTTCAAAACACATAAGTCCAACCCATTAAGGAGCAAGCTTTCATCCACCTGACTGCCTCAGTGCATCTTTAACCTAAACCACTCTCCTTTGCCGTTTTCGGTATTTTGGCTTCCCCGCCAAAATGGCTTCATCTTGACTGTGGACCTCACATCTTCCCTAAGCCGAGATTATGGTCATCTCCTTCTTTGCAAGAAATCCTCATGCTTGCAATGTGTAGGTCCACCAAATGCTCACGCATTGACAATCTCTCTGTGTCGGTTCCCCTGACCACGTCTCACTTGCACCAACCACAACGTTTGATAAATCGTTGCTTGAACCTTCTCTTCAACATCCCTTGTCTTCTTCTGTGCTCCGCTTGAGCCCAACATTCCACCCAGGTTCTTTAACTCTACCTCAGCTCATCCCTAAGACTAGTTTGGGTCCACGTCATCGATCATGGCTGCCTCCAAGCAACCTGAACATCGAAGACTAATAAATTGTTTTCAGGCAGAAGTTCATCATAACTTGACTCATGTTAATCCAAAAATGATTTATTCACCATGAATGCAATGACCTAGACCCCCCCCCCCCAAAACTTAACCCATGTCCAAAACCAACAAATATCCAAATCCCCTTGGATATTTCAAACACGGCCAGTCTGACCGCCATTGCCAGGCTTGTCGAACTATGTTGGTCAAACCTGTCAGCTCCCAGTAACATGGGAGTTGGTCAGACTGCCCCCTCGAGATAGGTTAGACTGTCATATAGTGGCTGGTCATACCACTCCCAAATTTTCTCACGCACACAAGGAAGCACCACTCTGAAAAATATCTATCGACAACTAGACTCCGGTCGTATCGCAACCTTGGTCTGATCACCAACCTAATCCGATGCTACCACGCCTGGTCGGTTAGAACACGACCACCTTGCCGGTCTAACCGCTAGCTCTAGGCCGGTCGGACTACTCCTTGTAAAAAGACATAGGTAAAATTCAAACTCCAACTCGATATGATTGTCAATTTTTAACACACATGAACTGAAGATATTTTTAACATGGTTCTTCAACAACCTCCACGCGCTCCGCGTGGAACCCATGCTCGCACCATGGTAGGCTGGTAGCACCCTGAACCTCTCGCTGGCCTAGAAAGCCTCTAGGCAAAGCGTGCACTCATCGACGCTGCCTTCCTTGAAGTCGTGGCATGGCAGCTTACCAACCTCTTTAGCTGATAGGCCGGCACTGCCGCCTTCTTCCGTGTGCTCCCCGATGCGGGAGGGACTATCGCGGAAGCCCCACCTCAGTGCCCAGAGGACCATGACGGCATGGGCGACGCCGGCCGTGACAAGAAAGACGATGGATAGGGTTCCCGCCACGCGCTCACGCGATCAACGAGGCGCATGCGCATATATGCACACTAGAGACCTGAAGTTGTGGAGGTCAAGTATGCTTAGGAGCTATCACAGGCAAAAGATTGTAAGATTTTTTACCTCCGACTTTGACTTTTTGGTAAGGTGTGGTATTGGACAAGCTAGATAGTAGAGAAGATACAATTGCCAGTAGGAGTTCATGATGCTACTAGCACTAGGATTTTAAAACATAGTCAGATGTCTCGTAGGTCATATATATCTGACATGTTCTTCGCTAATGGACAAAAAAGTGAACAAAAAGCATTTATGTTTAGCTGTGTTAGAAGACCAAACAACCGAATTAATATCCACTATCGTTACATTGAAACTAGTAGAATTTTTCGCATAATTGCACGACTAGATATTGCAGCATATTGTATCTATATATCTATTATCTTATTAAAACAAAGAAAAACACCACATTTGTTCTTAAGGCCTAGAAATTTTCACGTTAATCAGTAAAAAAAGGATCTACATCGTTGATCGTGATTAGTCTAGATTAAAAGAAAGAGTCCATATCAAATACAATCTAAAAATGACTGAAATTCAGAATGAAAATAAAAATATGCAATTTGATTTTCATATAAATTCCTAAGTAAAATCCCTAAATAAATATAATTTAGAATAAAAATTAAACAAAAATAGCAATTGGATTTGTATTCGAATTTTAATAGGAAATAGCTAAAATTCAGAATATAAAATAAAATTAGCATTTCAATTTCCATAGTAATTACAAAGTTAGATCCTAAATAATTGGAATTCAAAATAAAAATTAAACAGAAATTGGCAATTGGATTTATGTACAAATTTTACCAAAACTAACTAAAAATTTAGAATAAAAATAAAATAAAATTAGCAATATTATTTCAGTAAGATTTCCAAAGTGAGATCCCTAAATAGTTGTAATTGGGATAGAAATTAAAGAAAAACATCAATTGATGAAAAAAAAAGGAAAACTCTACACTGTTGATTGTGGTGGATCTAGATTATAATGTTTTAAATGAAAAGAAAGAGTCTATATTAAGTACAACACAAAAATAACTTAAATTCATAATAATAAAGAAAATAAAATTTTCAATTTTATTTTCATACATATTCCAAAGTAAACCTCCCAAATAACTACAATTTGGAATACATTAAATAAAATTAGTGATTTGATTTGTATACGGACTCCAATAGAAAAATTAAATTTTTTTAATAAAACTAAAATTTATAACGTGGATAACACAAATGGTGTCGAAAGAGACCACAAAAGAGTGTAATGGTATTGATCTGTCTAGCAAGAAGACATTGACCTACAACGAAGCAAAGAGCTAAGGCAGCGACGTCGGAGATGAGGGCAATGTTGTGCTGTTCACCTTGGTTGTTTGACGAGGACAATGTCGTACTGCTCGTCGAAGCCATTAGAGAGAAAAGCCAGAGTCGAGGGAGCCAAGGGCTACAACAATGAGTAGTGAGCATCAGTGTTGTTGAAGAAATCAATGGACAAATAAGCTCGATGGTAGAGAAACCCTGGCAAAGAGTAGGTAAACCTTTTGCATTGAAGAAGCTATAGACGATATGGAGCCATCATGTAGCTAGGAGGTGCCATTGCTGGTGAGGGGCACATCATCACTGGTGATGACGAGAAGATTCTCTATATCGTTAAACAGCAACTAAAGTAGACATGTTGACATCAGCGAAAATAGGAGGTCAACATGGTTAGTAGGGAAGCCACAACATTGAGTTGGCCAACGTCGAAGAAGGGAAATGAGTAACATGGGAGAAGAGGATATCGGACATGTATAACAGCATGCATGTCTCCATACAAATAGAAGCATATGCGTAGAGAAGCAAAGGAGCAAAGAGATAGAAGTAGAGAAGGTACATTCGTAGGGAATAGGCTCGGGCCACTACAGTGAGTGTGGACGGGTGTCCCCAGCAAGGATCAATATCTGAGAGGGATCGATCAAGAATTGGGTTTACTATTGGAGGTTGAAGACACACAATTCGGTAGGGTAGTCAGTATATGAGGGAAGATAAGTTCAAGATAGGTCACTCATAGTGCATCAGTGTATGCAAGAGCAAGATACTTTAATATCATATAAACTAATAAGATAATTTATCACACACATAAAAACAAATTGCTTGAGATTAAATAAAGGTACATGTATATGCGTACATTTTAAAAAAGAGTAACTAATGGAAAAAGTATATAGACATGTAGTTATATGATCGATGCAAGATAGAGAGTGGTTACGTTTTAAAAACCTCACCAACTTATTTCCAATGTTTATGATATCTTAAAAATCTAAATAGACTGCAAAATAAGTAAATATATTTTCAAGCATTTAAATTATATCATTTGATACTACAAACATTGAAACAAATCTAGCCGCGCAAATACACGGACCACCCTGCTAATTGGTAGGCTGCACATATATTCGGCAAATACGTTCATATTGCTGGATAGTAGTACATCATGTATTTACGGGGTATTCATCTGCAGATACCTTTTGCCAGATTATTTAACCGCGAGACAGGCTTGCAGCGGCGGCCTTGGTGTACTCAAGTTAAATGCTAGCTCACACGTTAATCCTGTAACGAGAGGAACCGAGTTGGCGTTGATCTCTCTCTCTCTCTCTCTCTCAGCGAATAACCGAACGGCGTTTAAGGGTACACGGCACATGCGCGCACACAACTAACGCCCCACTTACACCAGCATACGTACACACATGTTTGTGTATTCTCTAACACACATTTAAAATTTTTGAGAAGGCATCAAGGTTTTATAGAGTATGAATATACACTTTCCTATACACACACACACACACACACACACACACACACACACACACACACACACACACACATATATATATATATATATATATATATATATATATATATATATATATATATATATATATATATATATATATATATATATATATATATATTTTAATTTTAATTTTAATTATTTAGATGGGACGTATGAGTACGATCCAGAGGATAGAACTGAAACACCCCGGAATTTTCAATTTTTTATTTTTATGAATTTTTGTGAATTTCTTTTCTTTCCCAATTTGGAATTTTTATTGGAAGTGAGCTTTCCTTTTTAGGCATTTCCGCCTTGTCCTTCTTCCTGGCGCTCCCGTGCGTGCAGCGCCTCCCCACCGTCTTCGCTCTCTGCTCATCGCATGCGCTACCGCCTCCACGAAATATTTTGGCACCACGCCCCGTTCGTCGTCATCCCTCTGCACGATGGCCCCACCAGTCAGCTGCTTGCCTCTCTGCTCCCTTCTGTGCCTCTCCAGTGCATTCCTCTCTCCGCTTCGCGTGAAGCAACCGTAGCCGAAAAATATCTCCCGGGGAAACCGACCTACATGGTTTATAAAGCCCCCTGGCCACTATGGAATCCCTTTGGACACTCCCATCTTCCCCCATAAGGCACCGATTGACTTCTCATCGCCTCTACCGCCGGTAGTCGACGCTCCTGAGCCCGGTAAACCCTAACTCCAATCTCATGATTTAGTCTAGTATTTCTCGATTCCTTGCAGTGCTATAGTCCTTGGAGTATGTGGATTTCAATGGTATGCTCAATTGGATAGTAGTGTTTGTCTATAAGGCTCACACCGGAGGTTGCCGTCGGCCAAAGACCCCCACCGTGGCTGGCCTTCCTGAGCCTTCCCCGAGCTGCGCCGCCACCTCCACTGAGTCCTTTAGGTCCCATAGATGGTTAACCAACAGCCAAATTGGTTTAAGCCCCACCTGAACCCATGGTCTCCGCCGTGGGAGCGTCTGTCTTCCCAACGGCCGGCGACCCTCACCGGTCGTCCTCTCCCCACCAAAAGTCCCAAAACGGAAACCTTATCGCCATCCGCACCTACCGGCGAAAGCAATCGATGTATGGTGCTTTGTCGCCGTCGCGCCACTGCCAGCCTTTTCCTCTGTTTCCCGCCGGGGAGGCCGTCCGGAGGTTGAAGACGACTCCCCGGGGGGGGGGGCGACGTGGCTCCATCTTGTGCGTCCGTGTCCGGTCCATCCAGCCGTTCGATTTCATTTGAACCATCGCCATCCGTTCATAACCCACTTTAATCTGACGGTCGCGCTTGAGCGATCCCCGCCGTCAGTGCCTTCCGCGCGTTGCCCATCGGGCGGATGTGCGTGCGTGAGTCGGCCGTGCTCGCTCGTGTGGGCTGCAGCGAGCGCCACCTGTGACGCGCGCGGCGCGGCCGTGGTGGCTGGCCCCGTGGGCCGCATGGGAAGCGGCCGCCGCCGCGCGGTGCCGTGGGCTGGGCCGCACTGTTGCTCGAGCCGAGCCCACTACTGTTTAGCACTGTTCATTCCATTTAAAAATTCAGAAAATCCCCAAAAATCCCAGAAAAATCCAAAAATCCCAAAAATATTAAAATACACCATTCTAATCAGTAAAATATTCTAAGTTCAAATCTAGTGTCCATTCTCACAAATTTAAATTCTAAAAATCCAAATGGTATTAGTTCACAAACCTAGCCTTATAAAATCAATCTCCATAAAGTTAATTTCCATAAATTCAGATTTTATTTATTTAAATTTCACCCTTATATTAACATCAATTCAAGAAATATATATATATACACCATTTGACTAGTTTAATATTTTAAATTCAAACATGGCATCCGTTCTTCCAAATTTAAAGCTTAAAAGGTTAAAATTCATCAAGATCCAATTTTGATTCCTTAAATACAAAATCTCGCCGCCCCACCCAACTTATATCTTATAAATCCAATTCCTTCGTTAAGTCAAATTAAATTCTGACACAATTCCGATCTACCTAATTCAAATATCGACCATCCAATTTCAAGTGTTTATCCTTTATTCTTAAAATCTGTCCAACATATATATCCTAACTAATCCTCCTGAACCTACCATATCCAAATTCAACAATGCCTACCTATCAAACCTTATTGAATTCTGACCTTTCCGACCCAACCTATATTTTTATGCTCTTTCTTGTTCTTAATTTGGATTTTGTTCCCAGCTTGCATTCTGCAAAGCAGGAACCTATGGGACTTCGTTTTCTACGCTAGTGCACGGACCAAGCGAGTTGGTCAACTGAAGGATCGTAAAGTTTGAAGCTGATCAAGAGCAACGGACAGAAGGCAAGTCACATGTTTTTTTATCATATTGAATCCCATGAAATTTACATTATTTACTTATGTATTTTCATTATTGATAGTTGCGAATTGATAGTTTGCGTAAAATAAAATGTTTAGAATGACATGATATTTAGATAAATCCTACCACTGATAAAAGCCCTGTTTACTTTGATGGCCATATTCACCTTGACAACCTTAGTAAGAATTAAAATATTGCACAAGTATATATATAAGATCATCTCATTCAACATTACACACTACTAAGTGACTTTGGCCGTTGGCCAGTAGGTTTGAAAAACCCGGAGAGGGTAGGGTGGAATGGGACATCGTACCCTATACCGGTAATGTTGGTATGCAGTGTGGGGTAAAGGTGTTGTGCGAAACCGTGCGGCGGATTTCGCCCATCGCTTTACCCTTCAACATGTACACTATTAAGGTTTGAACCGTGGATTAGTAGATTTGGAAAAACCCGATCTAGAGTGAGCGTGCCCTAGAGCGGAGGTGCCAGTGTGCACAGTTCGGGTAAAGGTGTTGTGGGAGACCGCTAGACGGCCTTCGCCCACCGCTTTACCCTAGGATGGAGGTTGCGGACCTCAAGAAAAAATATAAGGGCAAGAACCTTGTGCTAAGTAAAAGACACAGTGATCGCCCAACCACAAGTGTTGATATGTCAACCCTGGTCTAGTAGCTGCTCAAGTTCGATTGAACCTCTACAGACGCAGTTTGGAGGCACCGTGCGAGTCCATACGGAAGGGGCTAAGAAGGGCCGTATGGAAGTTGGTTATTTTATTTGAACGACCTGACCGATCGATCTGAACTTCGATCATATGTGATATGAACCGCACAATAGTAGGCTAAGGTAAGTCAAGAGTTGTCTGAGCTTACTGGGAGGCCTACTAGGTAGAGGCTATATAAAGAATTGAGCAGCGAAAAACCATGTTTTCTTAATATCAGACGTGGAATTAAGAAATCTTGTGGGTAAAGCAGGGCAACTCTGCAGAGTGAAATAAATGGTATTCGAATACGCCGTGCTTCCGGTTAATGAAGCTGTGTTAACTGGGTGATTCCAACAACGAGGCATAAGTAGTGTTTCTGATGTTGTTAAATTGAGTAATGATGAGATTTTATCTGATAACAGAAAACCCCTGATCTTAAGGAGCAATTGTTTTAAAGTTTTCCTTGTTTGCAAATAAAATTGCATCTACCTCTTAATAAAACAACTATACTCCCATCCCTTGAGAATCCTGGCATATAGTTATATATTATTTTCCACATGTGATTTGCTGAGTACGGGGTTGGAGTACTCAGGCTTGCATAATTTTTCTCAACAGATATCAGAAGGAAAAAAAAAGCAAATCAAGATTTCGTGTTAGGGTTACGACTGCACTCAAGTGTTCCTGTGGAGTTTTCTTCGGCTCTTACTGTATGTAAGTTACATTTTGGGCTTGGACGCCCGTATTGTTATTAAAATTGGCCATTAGGTCTTATTTCAATCAAATTAACTTGTTTTAATTGTTCGTGAGCGGGCTTGATACACTGTTAAGCCGCAACAGAACTCCTGGGCTGTTGCGGGCCGTATGACGTCCCTGTTCCCAAAAATGGGGGTGTTACAAGAACTGAATGGACTGGACGAACTACCTGCCACGAACCCAACCGAGCTACGGCGAATTGGAACCGAGGGCTCGTGCGACTACTTCTACAATCAACAGTTCAACACAAATGTTCTGTAAGTTCGCGAAATGGCCTTGTAGCAGGCATATTCTTTACATCATCAAAAATATCAACCCGAAAATCACTATAAAATGAAGTAAATCCATTTCTCACAAAGGATGAACTGAATCATTTTATCATTACTATTATAAAAAAAATGAGTTGATGGTTGTACGTCCATTCTCCTCCAACCGCTCTATTTCCTTAACTTTTCACCATTCTCCACTTTTCAATCGATCAAGCAACTCTCTTCTATAGCACGATTCTCTATACATTCAATGAGTTTCGTTACAACACACGGGTACGTAACTAGTACACACAGATTTCGCAAATGCAATGTTAGATTTAGATCCTAGCATCCTGCTAGGTTCAACCGAATTTACTCCTCAGTACCTAGGTCTTAAATAGAATGAGCAACTCGTGTATCTAAACCTATGGGCTGCTGCCCGCAAGTAAGCCTCTCAAGCAATAACTTTATAAATAGTAGTGGACATTCTCCCTCAAAAGACTAGTTCAACAGGTAGAAGTTCTCTCATACTTATAAGTTGTGCCCCTTCACAAATTGCTTGTGCACTTCTGAGGTTAAAGGGGATGTTGGGAGTCTGGGTTTTGATACTACTGTTAGATTCAGACTCTGGCACCCCCGCCAAGTTTAACCGAGTTTACTCTCCGGTCCTCATGTCTTAAATAGGCTATTCGCAAGAAAGCCCCTTAAGCAACAAACTTATAAGTGGTATTAGGTATTCTCTCTCTAAAAGACTAAGACCCTGTTTGGATTCTCAGGTCTAAAGTTTAGTTGGCTAAAGTTCAGGACTAAACTTTAGACAACTAAACTTTAGACCACAGGACTGTTTGGATCATGGACTAAAGTTTAGTTCTGGTTCAATAAACGGACTTTTGTACCCCTGAGATATTTGAGCCGTTGAATTGTCCACCAGTAACTGTCGATGGCTCGCGGCGGGTTCGAGGTAGTGGGTCTCGCTCTCGCCATCATAAAATTATATTTTCTGGGAAACACACGTCCAGATCCAGCAACAGATGCCATCCCAGCAAGTACGGATCGCCTAAGATGTGCAGCGACCAATCCATGTACCAGCTCCCATCTGCAAGGCTGCAGGGGAAACTTGTTACCTGCAATGCAGGCAGCAGTTCTGCCGTTCTGCGTGATTTCAGTTTAGTTGCAGATTGCTGTACTTCCTGCGAGGTTCTTGCTCGCCATCCAAGTACACACTGGTCCCGTTCTTACCCAACATGTAATAGCAATGTTCTTAGCCAGCAGCAGCTCTAGTTCCTCCACGCCAGCCAGACCCACCACGGCTGCCTCTAACGCCACGGGTGCCACGAGCGCCACGGCCACCACTGCTTCCATCTTCAACCGGCACCGATTCAAGAATCTCTTGGTACGACCCCATGTGCGGGAAATCAAGAGCTGCCGATGAGTTGAGGTCAACACCGAACATGCCGTCTTGACTGGAGCCTGGAGGGCACGGGATCGGTTTGGGAGAAGAAATCATAGGGGAGGGGATGTTGGGGGCGCATGGACGCATCGTCGACGGGATCCATGAGAGGAAGGCGGGGAAGGGCACGGCTGAGCTGCTTCTTCAATCCTCGATGGGGGTGGTGGGATGCGCGGCGGGGCGGCGGTGGGATGGTCGGCGGTGGTGGAATCGCGGCGGGGGCGGCGGTGCGAAGGCCGAGCGGCGGTGGGATGGCTGGGTCATGGCGGGGGCGGCGATGCGATGGCCGGCAGCGGTGCGATGGCCGGCGGTGGTGGGATGGCTGGGTCGCAGCGGGGGCAGCGGTGCGAAGGTCGGCGGCGGTGGGATGGCTGGTTCGGCGGGGGTGTCGGGAGTCCGGGCGGGGAAGATGCCGCCCGATGGATTTCGCTAGTTTTTTTCGGTGGGGGCGTCGGGAGTCCGGGCGGAGGAACAGATATTTCACGGGGGCAAAAACGTCTTTTGCGTGCGGGAGCCGGGAGAAACCAAAACTTTAGACCACTTTAGCTCATTTTTGTGGTCTAATGGTCTAAAGTTGTTTTTAGGGGTTAGCTAAAGTTTAGATCTAACTTTAGACCATCTGTTTGGAGACTTTAGATCTAAACTTTAGTCACTAAACTTTAGATGAAGGTATCCAAACAGGGCCTAAGTCCAATAAATAAAGGCTCTCTCACATTTATAAATTACGACTTTTTTTCTCATACTATTCCTATCATGCAAGAACTACTACTTGTCTACTTGTATGTACAAGCACAAAGGAATCAACAGCCGAATAATTCGCTACCGATCTATACCTCCTAATCTTTCATCAGCGTTCTCCGATGCGGCGGCCTCATCGACAACCGCGCCGGCCGCCTTGCCGCCGCCGGCCACCTCGGCGCGGCAGATGGGGCACACGCGGCTCTTGCGCAGCCAAGAATCCACGCACTGCGCGTGGAAGCCGTGCTCGCACCTCGGCAGCGCCCGGCACCGGTCGCCCGCCTGAAACGCCTCCAGGCACACCGCGCACTCGCCGCCACCGGACTTGTGCTCGTGACACGGCAGCTCGCGGAGCTCGTCGGTCGTCAGCCCCTCCGCGCGCTCCTCGACCCACGACGCGCTACGCAGGGCGACGCCCCGACGGAGCGCCCAGACGACTATGAGGACGTGCAGCACGAGCATGAGCACGACGCCGGCGACGAGGAGGATCACGGAGAGCGTCGTTCCCGCCATGCATGCAAGGCAATCTCGATGCAGGAAAAAAAAAGTAGAGCAACTTTCCTGTGGTTAGATATCACAAAGAATGAAAGAAGAGACAAGAAGCAAAAGCTACAGCAGTGGACAAAAGAGGCTGCACGTTGGCAGTAGAACCAGTTCTCAGACAGGTCAACTTCATCTTTCATGTCTATCTTTGACAAAACTGCTGCCTAGTACATGTCCTTAAAAGCGACACCATATATACGCTCCTCCAGATATTTTTACCAAATTCTTTATGCAAATGGTCTGGTTCTGGTAGAAACAATATCGGATTAGATTAAACAATTAGCAATGTTATAAATGGTGTTGATTAGCAAGTCCACCGATGCTGTATCTGCAGCTGGAGTCCATGTCAGATGTCACTAGCTCAGCTGGGTATATGAGAACGACTTGGCGCGGGGGATTTGGAAGATTGGGTGACTAGAACTGGCGCAGCCAAGCAATCTTGAGCAAGGAAAGCGAAGGCGATAGGAACCGCTTTGTCTCTACATTCCTCGGCATGACAGACTGGTACGAGTGCGAGTTACGCTCCTTTTCTTTTTCACTTAGTTTTTGTGGCGTGCGTTGCGTGCCTCCCATGTTGCTCTGAATAAACTGGCCATAATTCAGTAATAAGGCTCCGGTTTGCCGTAATTTGAAGTCTCGGCTATAGCGACGTTGACAATGCGAATCGTCTTGTGGACACGTAACAAGGCTCTGGCTTGCCTCATCAAGCCAGTAAATGTTACTACTCCACTGGTAGTGTGCCTGTGCTAACGCTACGATAAAATATAAAACAAGATAAAATTTGTAAAAAATAAAATGAACAATCAAATTCATTAAGATTCACATCTCATATATTGTATAACCAAATATAATGCATAAATAACTTGATGATTCATTAAGATTCACGTTTCAATGATCAGTAAGGCCAATTTTGTATGTCTTCAAAAACTTGGCAAAATTGTAGCATTTGCACAACGAAATGGAGAAACTGCACAAACTATTAATTTCGTGAACAGCTCTAAACATAATCAGATTCCAAGCTCCACAAAACGTAACCTCCAAGAGAACTAATCCCTAGTGAAATAGGATAGACAGGGAATCCTTTGTGTTCTGTCATTTCCTACAAATATGCTCTAGAGGAAAATGAAAGGTTTTGCAGTGAAAAACACTATTTTTCGAACCATAATCTCACTGGGACTATCTTTTTGGTAACCAACAATCAACCCTAAGACCTGAACTACACAACTGCTCCCAAAGGACTTTTCTCAAAATGAGAGACCATGACAAAAGATCTTAGATTCATAGTAAATAAAGGTGGGAACAAGAATTGATAAGGAAAGAAGAAAACTCAGAATAGATGTGGAACCATTATCCAAACCTACCTGTAAATTTTATAGCATGACTGCTGATTTCCAGTCTGAACCAACTGCTGAGCTATGTCATTCATGAGTGGCAATATTCTTGGAGGAATTAGTGTTGGGGTCTGTATATAGCAAGATATCAAGCTTTTGGATGGATCTTTGAGTGGCTAGCATTCCTTGATCACCTCGAGCCGTCCTTTGGTGGCTGCAGAGACTTGGGAAAAAAAATCAAAGAGGCGATCGGGCTTAATAGGTTTGCTGAAAGAACAGATAAAACAACATAAACTAACTGTTGTTTTACTGATATAGGATCAATAAACATGAAAATAGTTCAGGTGTGGGTGTGCACTAAGAATTGACAATCTCACCATGCGTACTCATCATTGCCTAAATTCCTCTTCGATCTTGAGCAGACTTAGCTAACAGATTGTTGACGTGAATGAGAACTTCTTCACTGCTCTTGAAGTTCTTATTTGAGGAGAAGAAGCGAACGATGCCTTTAGGCAGATCCACTGCCTCCAGGTAACTCTCAATCCTCATGGGGACCAATTATCTCCTAAAGAACAGAAGCTTATCAGTGATAATATTAAAAAAAACGAGAATACCTAGAAGGAAGTATCTTTTTAATTAAGAAGAAAATAGGCACCCAAATTTAAGCCGAAGAGGACTTGACCGTGGGTGGTAGGGGTGTACACCCATACCTCTCACCAAGTTAGGCTCAGTTTCTTCAGTGGTAATATTGTTGCCAGTGAAAAAACCATATTTGTTTCAATGACGGCAGCGTTGAACCTAATTAACAGTATATATACAGCTTAAGTCCACACCAAACTTATAATATATCGCAACACATTTTAACCCAAACTCATTAACTCCATCATCCGATCCAGCAAAAAAAAATTGACAATCTAACAAGAAATCAATGCAAGCACCCGGCACACATGCAATCCCCTCCAGATCCACACAATGCCACAACCTCTTCCAACCCAAACATACAAAATTCACCACCAAATTCAGCTAAAATGTTGGCAATTTCACGGTGAATTAGTACACGCACCGGCGAGCAAGGTCAAACTTTGAAAGGATGCGGTCCGCACCTTGAGCATCTTGTCTATGTTCTTATGCGCCCCCGATCGCGTATGCGTCCTCACCGCAGCCCAAATTCAGAATCGTGCAGGCTATACAAATCGGCCTCTCTCAAATTTTGCGAATCAAACGAAAATAATCCAAATAGGAAGGACGGGATGGGGACTGGGTGGGCGCATGGCGGCCTCGGCGCGGTGAGGCGGTGGTCGAAGGATCCCGGGATGGTGACCATTCCTCCATGTTACCATGGCTCTTACGCAGCGAAGTCGCGAGCATGGTCGCGCCATGTGAGCGCCTCCATCGTCTGCGGCAGCGTCGCCGCCACCACCATCCCTCACCGACATCAATGGCCCTTCCAGCAGCCTTCTCCTCATAGATCAATGCAATATTTTCTCTTCGCGTATGAGGCCGGAGAGATCTCGAAGAGGCGTTGGAGAGCGGAGGCGTCGGGGAGGGGAAGGAGCGGCGAGGTGGGGAAGGAGAGAATGGAGGACGGAGGGAATGCCGAAGGGCTCGTCTTGTGCATCACCTCGGGGGGCTCAGTCGGCGGCGCGGTCGGTGGACATGGATCTCTCCCGCGATCGCCGGAACCCTAACCCTAGGTGTCGCCAGCGGGGGGAGGCGTGCGGGAGTGGAGGCGCGGGGGGAGCGGCGGGAGTGGAGGCGCTGGGGAGAGGCGGAGATGTGGGAGCGGCGGGAGTGGAGGCGCTGGGGAGAGACGGAGATGGGGGAGCGGCGCCGCGGTGGAGGATGGGGGCGGAGGAGGCGCGATACCAATAAAACAACGCGTACCTCATCGCGCGGCGGCTTCACGTCGCGTCGCCGTGGCGGCGGCGCCGTGCCGCGTCGGCTGCCGATCCAGCGACATCACTGGGGAAGAGGCGCGCGGTGGAGGACGGGCGGCGGGAGTGGAGGCACAGGAGAGGCGGAGATGGGGGAGCGGCGGGAGTGGAGGCGCGGGGGAGGAGGCGGCGCGTGGGGAGGGAAGAGGAGGAAGGAGGAGGTGCCGGCGCATGGGGGCGGAAGAGGAGGTGGTGCGGGATGGGGAGGGAAGGAGGCCGTGGCGGCGGCGGGTGGGGAGGGAATGAATGTGGGGAGAGGGTGCGGGAGGGGGTGGGGAGCGGAAGTGGCTTTCTGGGTTCAATGATGTGCATGATCCGGATGATTTTGGCCTTAGGATCTTCAATGAGTAAGAGAAGAAGGCTTGAGGAGAGATCCAGGCCATTCATTTGTATTCTGGGTTCAATGATGTGCATGATCCGGATGATTTTGGCCTTAGGATCTTCAATGAGTAAGAAGGCTTGAGGAGAGATCCAGGTCATTCATTTGTATGAAGTTGGATTACTTTGGTACACAAATCTGGGGTGGACTTAGATTAGGCATGACTGTGGGGGTGGTTGAGGGGGTGGATTTAGTAAAGAAAATTTTGGTGTATTATAGAGCAGGGTAGATTCAATGAGTAAGAGAAGAAGCCTTGAGGAGAGATCCAGACCATTCATTTGTATGAAGTTGGATTACTTTGGTACACAAATCTGGGTGGACTTAGATTAGGCATGACTGTGGGGGTGGATTTAGTAAAGAAAATTTTGGTGTATTATAGAGTAGGGTAGATTTAGCTGGGTATCCTCGACTGTAGCGTTTCTTTTTCGTTCGTCGCCGGCGTCCGAAATTGATGGTACTCCGGAGAGCCCTGACACGGGACCAGCACAAAACAGGATCCTAATCCGAAGGGCCGAACGAGTAGTAAGGGTATGTTTAGAACGCATGAATTTCAGAAGAAACAGTTCGGTCCGAAAGAAATCTAGCAAAAATTCCAAACGGACTAGATGACCGAATCGATTAAATCAGGCCAAGATTTCCAGATCAAACGCCCCCATTTTCAATGCAGGCGAAGGCCTAAATTGAACGGCAACCCATTAGGCGTTCACCAGCTGGATCGTGCCTCTCTTTCTTTTTAGGCCCAGCCCACTACTGTTGTCCTGGGCTTAAAGCACACCTCTCGTCCGATGTTGGGATCGGCCGTTAGCCTGGTATGCAATGTGGTACTCCTGGAGGAGATCTCCATGGTACGATATTGTTAGTTGGAAGCTGGACACACAGGTAGCAATAGCATCTGGCATCCTCGCTAAAACTGTAGGAGTAAATTTACTCATGCCATCACAATCATTGCGGACTTAGAAAATACGTTGCTTAGAGCAACTCCAAAAGATTAGCCAAAAGAAGTATCTAAATTTAATGATTTAGCTATTCTCTAAAATGAATCTCACCCAAAAAAAACTAGATTACTCCAACAGGCTATCTAAACTGGGACCCTGCGAGCTGGCGGTGGAAGGAGCCCTGCGAGCCGGCGGCGGAAGCAGCAGAGGCGCGCACAAGAAGAACTAGAGGGCGCGCGGTGGGTCGCGTACGCGTGGGAATGGGGCGCAGCGCGCGGGAAGGAAACGCCGACCGCGCCAAGAGGCTAGATGGCGAGCGAGGCAGGCTATCCAAAAATAAAGAGCGAAGGAGGAGGGATGGAGAGCTACTAAATTTGGAGAGTCATTTACAGAATCTATTGGAGACGTTTTTTCTCCAATAATAACCAAATTTACCTTTAGAAAACGATTTAGCTCTTCTCTTGGAGTTGCTCTTAGATGTTAACTTCTCAATGCTATCGGAAAGATCCAAAATTCTGAAAAATACCATAACCGTCCGTTTTTCTTTACAAGGCTGTGAAATGACCATTTTACCCTTGATCATTTTATTTGTCTCCTTCCATTCCAATGTCCACTAAAAACATTTCTAGATTGACTTTTGGTTTTTAGTTGTATGAGTGAGCTAAGTTTTTAAGAACTAGCTACTATAGTATAAGCCAAAAAGCCAAAGTCTAAGTGGTACCCAACCCACCCCAAATGGGTACAACCATATATTTTTTATATTTTTACTTTTTTTAAATTTAATTATGCTAAATAAGCCTATGTCAACTACAATATTTTTTCAGCCATCTACAATGCTTTTCAGCCATAAACCACCAAAAATAAACCCAAATAATCACCACCTAAGTCTCGTTATCGCGTACTAACGCGCCACCTTGCACTCACCGCGTCTGGTATGAGGCACGAGTGGTGGTGCAGGACAGAGGCACGAGGGTGCTAGTGGGGAAGGACATTGGCCCTGTTTGGATATGCTTATCTGAGAATCGATTTTAATTTGATCAAGATTTTCTGATAAGTCGCGATCTGAAGAATCTGCGATCTGAATAATCTGAATAATCCTGATGGGGCTTGCGATGCAGAGATTTTGGATTCTCGGTGCAAATGCTGATTTTTCCCACCGCGGCGGTTGAAAGAATCGAAAAATAATCAAAGCGTTTGGGTGGGATTCTCGCTTAATTCTACCCAGAATCGGATTTTAAGCGTATTCAAACAGGGTCATTGGCTCGAGGGCACACGCTGTATTGACACATGAGAAGATGGTGAGAAGAGAGGAAAGAGGGGAAGAGGGAGGGGCTTTCCATGGCTGCTGAGCTCACTAAGGGGTGCCAAGCAGCCAGAATAAATGAAGGGGAGAGAGAGACAGAGTTAATAGAGAAGAATAAAGCCAAGGGACAAAATTGTTATTTATAAATTTTTTTAACAGAGCACATTGGCGAAAAATATGATGACAATAGCATTTTCTAGTATTTTTAGGCTTTGCAGTGGTATTTTGAAGCGGTGTTTGATTATAATGGTACATTTCAACTCTATGACGATTGCAATGGCACGAAGCAAATTTATTCAAAACTAAAAGAACATGGCAATATCAACAGAAGAACGTATGACTATCTCCAGCTGGAGTGTTGGTGGTGATAAGAGCATGTACATCAGGCTAAACAGCTAGAGAAACACAGTAATGACATCATATTGGCCGTCTCAAGGGTCAAGAGTGATGGATGGAAGATTATGAATGGATAGTAGCACAAGGTAAATTCTCCAAGTATAGCAAGCGAAGACATGGCCACATGGTACCAGTAGTGCTATTGTACAGCAACCTATCAACTTCGATGCACCGTCCAAAAGCTTCTGCCTTGCTAGCAGCAGTAGTAGAAAACACACGGCGGCAGCTTGGACAGTTGGGTGAGACGAAACAGTGAATTCGTGAAGGAAACCTGCATGCTCTGCAAGAGACAAACCACGCATGCGATGGTGAACCCGTGCACTGAAATTGAGAGGGGTCAGCTCAGGTTACTCAGCCCATGCGATCCCATCGGGCGTACACACGGGGTGGCCGAACGGATGGATGCAGCGATTGCAGCCGTAGCTGCGCTGCAGTGATGCGATGAGAAATGCGTGAGGCTGGTTGGAGACCCTACGGGCGGGCGTCGGATGGGGGGACATGGAACATGGCGGAGCAGGGGTCAAGTGGAGATCAACCCTGGAAAGCGCCGACCTGATGATGCGCCCATCGGACGCAGGTCGATTCGCACCCTCCATCCCCACCCTACTCCTCGCCATACCATTGGCTCCTCTGCTAGGATTGCTGATAGGGTTAGATCTTTAAATTAGGCTGGTTCAAAACTAAAAAATAGATTAGATTTATTTTGGATCCATCGTTATTTGGACTAGATCTAGGCTAGATTGGGCTAAGCCTAGGTCTTATCATTTTACACCATATGAGTAACTAAGTACATCCATCTAATCAAGGAATCAACTACAAACTACACCCTCGATCTCGTCTTTTCATGTTAGATGTCATCTACCTCCCCATCGCCTCCAGTCTCTCTCAGGCTACTGCGACGCAAAACCTTGTCGACGCTGGCCTCTTCCCAGCAGCCTCCACTCTCCCTCACTGGGCACCACGACGCGAAGCCTTGCCAATGCCGGCCTCTTCCCCGCCGTCCCACTCCCCCTCATTGGTCGCCATCCCCGCTCTCTCAATGTCGCCACCACAGCCATATCCAACGAGAGCCTTGTCGACACCAACCTCTTCTCCACCGCCACCACCAGCTCTTATCATCATCGTCGCCTACCACCGCATGGCCAGATCTGGTGGGATCCTGCTACATCCGAGCAATGCTTGCTTCCTTCTTTCCCTCTCCGGTCAGATCTATCCATGGGGATAAGAGGAGGCGGTGTTCGGCGAAGCGGCTATGTGGGTCAACTCAGGTGATTTGGTACGGTTGTAAGGCAACAACGAACTTGGGTGGCAGAGGAGGAGTCATGCCAGAGGGGAGGCATGCTGAGGAGGAGCACGGTGTGACCTATCCACATCACCGATGTTGATGAAACCCTCTCCTGTCTTCACCACCTCCTTCACAGCCGCCACCTCCACCAAAGTGTGGCAACAACAGCAAGTCATCTCTCTCCTTCTCTCTCTTCTTGCTTGAGCTGGGTGTGTTATCTAGTTCGGGTCAAGGCCCAAACCCTTTTTCGGACTTGGATAGGACCTAGGCTTATTTATTTTGGGCTTAAACTTGATTGGATCGAAACAACCGAATTTCAGATTTAGACCAGGCTTGTGCTGGGCATCGGCCCATTAGTAGCCCTAGATCCTGCTCCTGCTTCGCCATATTTCCCTTTTTCGTTCTATGTTCACATCACGAGTACAGTTAAATCCGTAACAACCACCCGTACAAATTAGGATATGTTTCCCACTGTTCACTTCTCGAAATCTGACTTTAGTGGTTAATTGGGTGCATTCTTTTTTTGCCACGACTGATAGTTTTTTGTTTTAGTATGAACGTTTGTGCGAATAAACCGAATATTGTTAAACCGACAAGCCGTTTCGAAAAAGCTATTTTGATAAACTACTTCGAAATTGCAATGGAGAAATCGTCCTTTTTATTTATTTTATAAAAATTATAAGGTATAAGCTATAAACTAAAAAGAATTAAACCAATATAGAGTCTGATCATGAGATGGCTAAGAAAAGCGTGACACGCCACTGCACGATTGTGTGCGTGGCACCGCGTCGGTAGCAACCAGCAAGCATGGTTGCGTCCACGGAAGATCCTGCGTTGGTACCGCGCGATTCCTAGTGGCAGAGAAAGAAAAAGAAGAAAAAAAGAGTAGCAGTGCCAATATCCAGCGGACCACCCGCGCACCAAACGACAGCGAGCACGGCAAGGCGCCAAAACTGCACTGCTGGGATTACGACCTGAAAACTTGGACAAACGGTGCGTGCCAACACGGTGGGAGGCTGCAAGAAAGCAAGCAAAGCTTTTGTTTTTGTTCCTCTACTCTACTCTACTCTCCTCATCTCATCTCATCTTCCCCCTTTGATGTTTATACATCATGTGTAAGATCGCATATCACCTACCGATCGATGTCCGTCTCATCTTAAAATGTTCGATCTTCTCCTCATTTTCCCATGGAAAACCACAGTTTGGTCCCTCGTATTATGACATTAGCAGCTGCGCGCATCACCGCATGCCTTTGCTTTGTTGCCGCCTTCCAATTTCCAGTCACCTTCGTAAATGAATTTCTTTCCCTTTCTTTCTCTGTCGTGATTGATTGCAACTCCGATAGATGCTTGGATTGTGAGGCCTATCAGATATTCTCTTCCCTGATAGTAGATTTTTCCCGAGCAATGACGACGAGCACTGAAAGATTAGCTCAATTAGACCAGTCCTACTAAATGGTAGTTTGGTAGGCAATTACAACCTCAAAGTATACTTGATTACAACTTCAAACGAGTGCCAATTAGGCCCCCCTCTAGCTTTAGTACCTGTAATCTTTTTTTCAACATCGCCATCAAGAAGGAGAGATGGAATCTTGGCTATGCTTGTCCATTTAGTGGGGCTGCACAAGACAAAAGGTGTTGCCGTGTCCAATCATGGCCAAGGGAAAATGCTCTTGTTCTGTGCTTGTGAGGCTAAACTACTATATGTCTATATGATATCAGATTCAGGCCACATCAGTAACTACCCCCGGTAACAAAAGTTTATCCATGAGATAATTAAGTCATGCGCTGATTGTCAAATCCACATGACAACAATTCAACAGATGTATAGACCTGTGGCCTTTATTACCATATAAAGCTAAACCTATGTATAATGTATACTTGTACTACTTGAGAAACGTCTCATGGTTATGTGTATGCGTATGTGTATGCTTTTGGTATTCTCCTAAGTAACAGGTTAAGCCGTTTAGGTGATTGTTCTTCTTGGGCAAATGTGGTGAAAGGGGCGAAAACCGTGAAAGGGATGCATCACCTTAGAAACAGTGAAAAGCTGTAGGTGAGAGCGATGGCGGGAAGTGGCACATTTATGCAATGTTGATCAGTACACTATTCAGCACAACTTTTAATCTTTTTGTTGTTCCCCACAATCAATTTCATCGACTAATATCCAAGGAAAAGAATGGTTACCATGGAGGCACATGCATGTAGTAACAGTTAGTAGGATTGAATTGGAGTTTCACCAGTTACTAATCAAGGAAAAAAAATGGTTACACAAACTCGTTTCATCTCCATATAATCCTCTAAGTTGAACTCAGCAACTTCAAAATCGGACTACAGAAATTCTCTCAAATGTTACTACCACAGTTTTGCATGCATTAAGGGTGACGGTTATATATAGATGAACAAGAATGACAAACAGATGCGCGAGGGCCAATCGTCTGCGTGCATCGATCGAGCTCTCCATTTTGTGTAATAAATGTGAAAAGTTGCCCTTCATGTTCCGGCTTTCTTATTTGTGTCTAGCTAGAAAGAAACAAGAAAGGGAAAGAAAGAAAGCTAATTGCATACATGTGAGACCATGTGAAGGTTATCTTATGGTTGTGATGAGTAGTTGACTTTTGAATTAGAGTATTTGTGGAGTTTAAGTTTGGTTTTTGAGGGTTTTGTAAGGATTGCATTTAAGTTGGACTATTTTCTGGAGGTGTCAGAAAAATCATAAGTACCGCAGTTATAAACTTGGTAGTACCGCAAGACGGTAGTTCCGCTCTGAGTTGCAGTATGTTTTTCCATAGAGGTCCAGCACGGGTTTGCAAGGTGCAGAAGAACTGCTTTGGGGAGCGGTAGTACTGCAGTGCGATCATACCAGCGTGTTAAGAGTGGTTCTACCGATCTTTCCAGAAAAGCAGGACTTTTGGGGATTTTGTCATGGTTTGACCTGGGTGTTATTGCTTGTGTGCATATGGGTTTATTGTTTGATCCTAGATTCAGGATTAGTATTTGGGTGCATAAATTTTGCATTAAGCATTGTTTGAATGAATGGTGCAATTGATGACTTTGTGTGTTGTGTGGTGCTATGTGAAGGTTTGCTTGCTGTTGTTGGCTGCAGGACTTCGGAGCTAAGTCATGCTGAGGCGTAGAAGGACCGGGACTAGGAACAGGCTGGTGTTGAGGTCCAAAATAATCAAGGAGATACCGAAGATGACTGAGATTTGCGGGGTAGTTGCAATATGGGACAACGAGAAATCAGAGTGGGAGCTACCAGTGGTGATCATGATGGGCAACAGCAAGGTGGACCAAGACTAGGCTAAGGGAGGAGTCGAGGTCTAGATGGTCAAGGAAGCCGAGTGCCGTCATGTGCGAGAAGAAGCATGTGGTGCGTCAACTGAGTTAATCATTTGCAAGCGAGGACAGTTTGATGGGATCTGGATACGTGAGAAGCTTGGCGGCAAGTTATTGGGGCCACATGAAAGATGGTGAAGCATGTGGATGCTTCGTGGCAAACTAGGAATGTGATAGAGGGGTGTTTTGATAAACTGCTTAATACCGGAAGTATGTGAAACCGCGGCATTGGGCTAAGTGGTTAAGGTCTTGTATGTGTTGAAAATGTGAAGTAGATCAAATGTTGATGCACTAATGGGTTAATAATTGTAAGTCGCTTTGAGAAGCGTGCATGAGTAAGCAGTGGAGATGTCTGTTGGAGACAAGATCGCATCCATCTAGGCATGATTTAGCGGAAGTTCTTGAGGAAACCTCATTTTTTGCTTGATTTGGCCTTAAAGTGTGAGTTCTTAATCCGAGGGTATTTGAGTTGATTTTTTGGTGTTCTAACTTACTGTGATATGTGGGAATACATCTAGACCCATTTTGGTCATCATTCACTCATGAGCAAATTGTATTCACCAATTTTGGTTTTGACTCGGTTTTGGGAAACCTTCCAACAAACTGAAAAATGTCTCAACTTTGGCCATTATTATTATGATCGTTTGTTGGAATAGGTTTACAATACTCTAGAGAAGATCCCTGCAAAGTTTCATGTCATTTATATCTATGAATCAAAAGTTACATCAAATTTGGTTTTTGAAGCTTTGTTGAAGGCCTCTGTTCATTGTATGTTTTCTCTGGTTTTTCAACCACGTTCAGGCTTTCAACCACACTACCTATTTTTTGCCACGTTTGATTCGACCACTTACTGGTCATCAACCATACTGGCAGTAATTCGACAAGTTTCGACCACTTCGGTTACGACCGCTGATTGGTCGTCGACCTCACTGGTCGAGGTTCAGTTTAGTTCAACCACTTTAGTTTCAATCGCTCAATGGCCGTACACCACTCTGGTCATATTCTGAACTGTTACGACTACCTTGGTCATCGACCACGACGGTTTTAAACCACCTGTTGACCTTCGACTACGTTGGTTTCGACCACGTTGATTTTCGACCATGTTGGTTTTCAATCACTCTTTGGTCGTTGACCACTCGAGTCGAATTTCGACCATGTTAGTTTTGACTATATTGGTTATGACCATGTTGGTTTCAACCACGACCACGTTGGTTTCCGATCAGGTTGCGCTCAACTCTGTGGGACTTTCGACCACGTAGTCGAATTTTGAGCACGTTGGTTTCGACCACGTGATTACGACCACATTGGTTTCTGATCAAGTTGCGCTTAACTCTTTGAGACTTTTGACCATATAGTCGAAGTTCGTCCACATTATTTTTCTGACTGGTTTTGCTCAGCTCGGAGAGTCTCTGGTTTTCCAATGTGATTGATATCCTAATCTTTATATATTTGTAGCTATCGGAGTAAAGAATAAGTGAATACTGGTGAAGAAATTTTAAGGCACCATTCACCTCTCTATGTTGCCTATCCTCTCTCTCTCTATATATATATATAATATAATATAAAATAAATAAACATGGGCACCATGGTGCCCATGCTCCATGAGTGAGACTTTCCATCTATGAGTGAGATTTTTCATCTATGATTAAGACTTTCATCCATGTTAATGACTTCATTTCCATACTATTGTACTAGCACGCATCTAAAAGTAATCCAAAGGCAGAGAGGCTTGGTGCCCCATTTCAACGTTCTATATAAAAAGTATTTTTCCTATATAGGAAGCCTCTTTTCTACTCCCGGGTGTAATTACACCATATGTCGTATCACACAACGTAGGGAGTATCTCGCGTAACGGAGGGTATGCACATGTAGTATACGAGTATTTAAGGCCATTTGGGTTGTATGAACAATTTTTCAGAGGTGGTATGTACATTTTTTTCGACATACTCTTTTTTATATGCGTATACGAAGGTATTTACAAAATACGCTAAAAACTATGGACTTCCTTGCAATTTTTTCGTGTGATTCACATTGGAGTATCTTATAATTAGTATATGAATATACCTAAAGTGATAAAGGAGTATTTCAAATTTGTTTAGGTGGTATATTAGAGGTGGGTGTAATTACACCCGTGAGTAAAAAGTATTTTTCCTATATATATTGCGACACCATGATTTTAAATGCATTAATTCCATCTAAATTCAGGTATACTTTTGAAAATATCAGTTTTAGGGTATATACTCATCTATAACAATTCAAATGAAACATATAAGTTTGAAAAAATATACTCAAATTCAAAGTTTTGAATGAATTTATATTACATACTTTGTTGATTTTTATATATAATCAGTATATACCTACAACCAAACTATCATCGAAAAAAGGCAACTACAATTTGAAATTTAGTTCAAACTTTTTTGAACTAGTTAGTAAGCTAGTTAAACTTGACATCTAAAATTTTTTAAAAATTTTCATATATATATTTTAGACCATGGTGCCTATATGTCTCGTCTTGCGCCAGTAAGTAATCTAGTCAGGCTTTATGTATGTGCGCACTGACGATCTACTACGTATTTAATTTGGGGTTTCAGTCATAGTGCACACAGATTACAGGGACATGCATGATATAAGCTCAGTGACGTGGTAAAAGCTTTTCATTTCGTTCTTTCAGATTCTTCTGTGTGCATTTCATTTCACTAGCTAGACTCGCAGTTGGGAGCTGAAGTTGGTTGGCTGCACAAGTACTTTGGATCGATCGATTGCCTCATAAGATCAGATTCTTTCTGACGATCGATATTGGCGTGTTTCTACTGTTCTACTGACTCTAGGTGAATACAGCTTCGAATTAAAAGAAAGAACACCTTTAATCACTGTTCAGTGCAGTCACGGTTTTCTTCGAAACACGAGTCAGGCCCTGTGTAGATCCCTCCATCTAGTTTAGATCTAAAGTCTCCAAACAGATAGTCTAAAGTTAGATCTAAACTTTAGCTAACCCTTAAAAAACACTTTAGACCATTAGTCCACCAAAGTGAACTAAAGTGGTCTAAAGTTTTGGATTCTTAGGCACAAAGACGTGTTTACTCATGCATGTTGGTCTCTCACCTCCCATTTAATGGCTGACGCACGAAACAAGGAGAGGTAGTATGGTCTTTTTGAAACTTTAGTCCTATCCATTAGTATAGACCTTCGACTAAAGTTTAGTAGCTAAAGTTTAGTCCAAAACTTTAGACCATTAAACTTTAGACTATGGGATCCAAACAGGGCCTCAATTAACCACGGAACAAAAAGTAAAAAAAAACTTGTCAACGCGATCCATGAAAAGGCTGGCCAGGCATAGTCGCATACATACAGTAACCGAACGACTCGATTTGATCTTGACAGAAACTCAGACAACATGATCATGATGATGAGTAAAGAGAAAAATCTCATTTGACATAATGTGCTGTGCCATGAAAAGAGTATTTGCCTCCATGCACTTATTTCTCCCCCACGTTCTCCTCGTACACCACGACAGATTTTGCCGATCAATATTTCAACCATGGCACCATATGACCATACCATGCATACACCTTCTTCACAGGGAAATTCAACATTACAGCAGCAACCATACGAAAACAGAGAGAAAAAGGCGCGATTTTTGACACGAGATTGATGCGCTCGCGCAAAGCCTAGTTCCACATCCACCAGCTGATCTGGCCGTCGTCCTCGTCGTCGTCCGCGTGGTGGTGGTGCCCGTGGCCGGCGAAGAGGACGCCGGCTTCGTTGGCGTAGTAGCTGCAGCCCTCGTCGCTGCCCGCGCCGTCGTCCTCCTCCGACTGGATTCCCCCCGCGCCGTTGTCCACGGGCCCCATCACGCAGTCGTGGTACTCGTCGCCCCCCGGGAAGTAGGACTCCACGCTGCTGTCCACGGCGGCGACCCGGCTGCCGCACCCGAGCAGCGCGTCCGCGTCCACCACCGCGCTCCCGCCGCTGCCCGTGCTCAGCCTGTCCTCAGCCTTCACCTGCTGCACCTCGCACGCAGCCACCGCCGCATCCTCCGCCGCCGGTTGCTCGGCCGCGGAGACCTTCACGTCCGCTGCAGGCAGCTCTGACGCGTCGTCGACGGCAGCGCCGACGCTGACCTCCACCGCCTCTTTCTCTTGCAGCTTCTCGGTCAACGACACCACCTGACGGCACAGGAACGTGGACTCAGAAACGGAGGCCATGGAAGGTACAGTTAAGGCTGAGTGGAGGAGGACGTGGCGGTTACCTGCGACCGGAGGCGGTGGTTGTTTTGGAGGAGGGCGTCGTGGTCGGCGCGGAGGGCGTCGATGGATGCCTTGAGGCGGTCGAAGTCGCGCTCGAGCTGCTTGGTCTTCCACCGGGCGCGGCGGTTCTGGAACCAGACGGCCACCTGCCGCGGCTGCAGCCCCAGCTTCCGCGCCAGCTCCGTCTTCCGCTCCGGCTCCAGCTTGTTCTCCTCCTCGAAGCTCCTCTCCAACAGATGCACCTGATACGCGCGCGTCAGCGCGTGCATGCATCGATCCAATCGTCAGAACTCAGCTGAACAGAGTATTATCATCTTCACGTCGTACTAAAACCAAATCAAGAACCTATACTAGCTAGGTAAGTAGATAATTACCTGCTCCGGTGTGAGGCGTCGCTTCTTCTCCGGCAGCTGCTCGTCGTAGTACTCTTCCTCGAGCAGCTCGTCGGGCGAGGTGAAGAAGGGCCGCTTTACGCCGCGCCCTCCTTCTTCCATGCCGAGCACCGGTCTCCCCCCTTCATCACTCCCACATCGCAGCCCCAATCAGTAAACAAATCACCTCCCCGCAAAAGCTAGCTAGCCAAATCAAGAACAGACCAACGGGAAGAAATTTAGATGAGACTAATACCTCGATGGAACATGCCGCCGCTACCGCCCGCGCCGCAGTCCAAGAAGAGCATCTGCCCGGCGCCGGAGCCCGACGTGTTGAAGATGAGCCGGCCAGATTCCATCACAGGGACCAGATCAAAGCTAGAGGTTGCCTTACTTGTCAGAGGAAATCAGATCAAACACGTACGTCGATGTATGTACAGCTAGCTTGCTGTGGCGGAGCGGGTCTTATAAGAAGCAGGAGGAGGAGGCGATGGTGGCGGCGATCTTGTGGCGGAAGAAGCTGGTGCTCCACAGAAGCCTCGTCGAGGTCTTCATCGGCGTGAGCGACAGCCCCATCATGCACTCCCCAACCCCGAGGTTCCGCGAGATCTCCTCAGCCGCGCGCGGAGGAGACCACTGGCCGGAAGACTTAACAGCCTTCTCTCTCTCCCCGGAGCTCGGCCGGAGAAGACGGGACAATTCGGCTACGCTCCGGCGGCCGGAGAAGGTTGGTGGTGGAATGGAATAATGGTGGTTCGAAAAGAAAGGAAAATTCTTTTCTTGGTTCGTTAATGTGCTTATTCCAGTGAGGGATTTATTTTTTCTATTTTATGATAATATTTTTTCTAGTGGAGGGCTCCGAAGCTAAACTTTGAAGAAATGGAGAGGGGCCTTCTTATAGGCGCGGATCGGCGTGGATTGACGGATTTGCCCCTCGGTGGCAGCGGTGGGTGGGACGGAACGGAACGGCGGGCCAGGGAGACGAACGGAACGGAGTTAGAAGCCGGGGCATCTGATCTGATCCTTTGCGCTGAAAGGTGAAAAATGTAGCCTAGTTAAAGATCTTCTGTGGAGAAAACTATAGGGATTTGTCTTCTCTGTGTTGAGGTTGCATCCACTATGGGTCTCCACGGGGAGTACAGAAAACCGCTGCCTTTGCATTTTTCATGCTCGATCGCGTCCTCAACTTCACTGTTTCTCTCGGTTGAAATTATCGTCCATGAATCATCCCTAATAATCATGTATTATGATATTTTTGTGTATATACTTTGTCAAATTATATGTTAGCATTTGTCAATTATTCTTTGTAAATTTGTTTTTTTTAAGAGAGTGCCATATGCACAATACATGTGATTTAATATTGTAGTTTGCAACATGCCTTTCATGATTGTGAACAATCACTTAACTTTGGACCTGTTCTTTTTAGCTATAGCTTGTGACTTTTAGACTATTTGTACGAGAAATTATAGGGTAATAGAAACTCATGTGCGGTTTTTACCAATATAAATGAAGTCAGTAAAGTATGTACTATAATTAACTAGTAAACCCTATCTTGAAAAAATACTCCGTTTAAAAGCTAGTTATTGTAGAAAAGCCGAAAAGCAGTTTTTAGAAACTGAAAAGAACATAGCCTTTATCTTCTTGAGAAATTAGATTTACATAAAATACATTGTTTTTTAAGATATTTAGGTAAATTTCCAACGCTATATGTTAGCACTTCGTATATTTGTTGATTGTATCTAAGAAAATATCTCAACGTTTTCAAATAATTTAAGAGGCGTGCTTTATCATCTTTTCTGGCTTTTCAGTCAGCTATGCCTAGAGTACAATGTAATTACTAGCTAGCCTGATGATTGTGATTGATTTAGAAAATTTCCAGACTTTAGGACAAACATACATCAAGTATTAACTCTTTTGAGCGTTAAATTGATTCCCGTGTCTGTGGATGAGGGGACTTTCTTTAATTTTTTGTATTTAGTTCAACCTAAGAATCCAAAAATAAAGCACACCCTGTCCAGACATGTGCTAAATAGATATTTACAATTCAACAAAAACCAAGTCATCAATGATATGTGTGGAGGTAGGCAACACATACATTATCCTATAGTGATTGTTTACGTCTATATGAACAGATTTTGAAATATTCCTCCAGTTTCATAGTATCTGTTCAATTACCCTGAAATACTCCTCCAGTTTCATAGTATCTGTTCAATTACCCTGCACATACATAGCAAGCATGCATAAAATCTAAATTAAAATTAATGGAATAATACGATGCTTACACATGTGAAACGACGGATTACAACCACTTAACGCAGTTCATCACATCACTAATTCACTAATAGCACAGATGGCGGATGAAAAGTTGCAACACCTACACGGCTACACCCTCGATCACCACAATGGACAACTACTGTGAAAAAACAATTTCCAGTAAATTGGAAACACGGAAATAGTTTTTGCTGTAAAGAGTGCACGTACGTAGTAAATCCGCACTAAATCCAAGAGAGGAACGGCAGAACAGGTGACGGATAGCCGATGGTGATTAGAGCATCTCCAACAAATCTTTAAAGTGCTCATATCTCCTATATTTTAGAGAAAAAAAGGTAAAAAAAAGGGCTCCAACAAATCCCTTAAGTGATACCTAAAAATATAGAGGACTCCATCCCTGATTTTTCGTCCCCCATATATGGAGGACGCACACCATCCCCTAAATCGGTCCCAACGCTCCTGCACCGTTCGATCCCCTAAATTCTTTGGTTGGTAGTTTTTGTGGACCCAGATTTTAATTTAGGGGACCATATTTAGAGGACTTGTTGGAGGTTACATATTTTTAGTCTTCTATATTCTAGATTGTGTCCTCTAAAAAGTGATTTAGGGAATGAGATTTAGAGGATATTGTTGGGATGCTCTTAGTCCATGCCGTCCTGTCGGGTAACTGTCCAGTGATAGGGAATCCAAATTATCTAGCGGAATGGAATCCACGGGGCAAGCGGTCTTTGCGTCCGAGCCGAGCGCCACCCAAAATGACCATTTCGCCCTCACGTCTCGTTTTATTTAGTTTATAACTTATAGTTTATGGTTTTTCTTAAATAAATAAAACGGTTTCTTTACCGTTGTTTTGAAGCTACTTATCGAGATAGTTTTTTAAAAATAACTTATTAACTTATTAATATTTAGTTCGTTTATATAAATATTTGTGCTAAAGTTAGAAATAATAAGCTACAGTTGAAAAACACGCTTAGGGCCTGTTTGGATCCACCCAGATTTTAAGAATCTGACTTTTGGAAACTGGGTGGGATCCAAACAGACCAGTTTTTGGGGCAGTTTTTAAAATCTACCTACCCAGATTCTTAAAAACCAAGAAGTCGTTGATACCAGCTTTTACAGTTTTTGGCACAAATACCCATTTACCCTCATTAAAGACCACGCGCAGACGCTTCCAATCATAAATGTAAGGGTATAATAGTCTATTAGCACCAATCATAAATGAAACTAGTTTTTAAAAATTAGGAGATCCAAACACCCCATCAGTTTTTACTTAGAAACCAGCTTTTAAAAACTAGAAGTAATAGCTGGTTTTTAAGAATCTGAAACTGATCCATACAGGACCTTAGCCTACCGTGTGGCTGGCGTCTGGCGACATCCAATGTGGTAGTAGGGCACCGGACCGGAGGAGTTGGTCCATGTGGTAGGCTATTGGCCACAATTTGCACAAAAGATTCCCTTAAATCTCATCGATCCAGCGCAAGGGCACGTTCCAGCGATTTCTGCATGTTATCATCCCATGTGAGAAACTTGGTTGTTCACTTGTATTTTTCATGTATTTCTTCCATTTTGCTTTACAAAGAAATGTGTGGCTTTGGTCCATGCACCACCAATGGAGTTGCTGATGCTTCCTATAGGTTATAGGGTGTAGGTTGGGGCGCACCATGACGGCAAAGTGGTTGTTCAAGCTGCCAAAGCCCGAGAATAGTTAAGAAAGCTGATGCCCTGCCCCTGCTGATTGCAGAAATGACGGTAATCTTGTACGAAATTTTATAATATCCCTTAATTTGTCTAATATTAATTCTGGTGTACAAGCATGTAAATCAGAAACAATCAAAGGCTATTGATTCCCTGTTTCAGACGATGGCGTCGATGGAACCTAGCTCCTGATGTTGGAGCATCTCCATAGTCGCTTGACACTTCACTTTTATATGCCTCTCTCTCTCTCTCTCTGCTACACATACAACTAGCCTCATAGGCGCGGCGACACGCCGCGCCAGCCACCGTGTGTACCGAAGTAAAAGAGGCGATAATCCGTGAGGAGTTTGTAAAAAAAATTTAAAAAATTCGAGGGCACATGTGTATTTTTGAAAAAGTCAAAGGGTTTTTTCGGGAAAAACCGAGGGCCTGTACGTAATAAATGGGAAAGTCAAAGGTTTTTTTTGTAAAAAATTGAGGGCCTGTACGTAATAAACGAGGACTCGTACGTAATTTAGAAATCCGCGGGGTGCTATCCTGCAAAAATTTGGGTGAAAAAAAATTACCAGGGACCTTTTCGCGAGGAAAAAGGACCTTTACGTAATTTTCGGAAAATATGAGGGAATCACCTCGGCCGGCCGTACCGAAATTTCCCCCGCCACGCGCCGTGCGGCCGCGCGGGCGGGGGCGACGTGGATGCCCTGGGGGGGCCGGAATCCCCCCAGGTTTGTTATCTGTATGATGTGGTTATGTGATGCTGCTATAAATTAAATAGTCACGCCGACGACGGTAGTTAAATTTTCGAGCATATTAGTAAACTGCTAACGGCACCATCGTCGTGCGTGGCAGGGTTCGGAGAAAGCACCACGCCACAATGGCGGCCTGCTTTTTCACACGGACAGGCCACTTTTTCGGCTGCCGCTTTTGATTTTCTATTAACAAACAAACAAAATAATTTTTTATTATCTTTCTAAAATATTTATCAGGACGGTCTTTCAAAGTAGATTATCGGTTTATCGGCTCGTCCACACAAACACTTGTACTAAAACCAAAAACCATCAGTTGTAACTGAAAAGAACTCATCTATAAACTAAACATGGTTATTCTTTTTTGAGACCTACATGGGCTATTCATTGTAGATGCGAGCTAGCTATGTAATTATTTAGGCATAGTTCCAGAAGGATTTTGGCTTCTAGAAATTGTTTGGAACGCATTGATTTTTTTAACGTGATTTTTTTCTCTTTTTCTCTTTTTTTCTTTGCATTATTCGTAGAGATATAACAGTGTTTTCATTGTTTCTTCAGTTTTCTTTATCTGAATATCTAAAAAAACTAACAGCCGCTACAGTGTTATTCAGCCAAAAGGCAAAAGCCACAACACTGGGCCTTAGTCCGTGCATTGGTGTTCCAACTAACCATTTAACAAATTCGACCAGTGTTGGCAAGATTATTTTACTTAGACCTTGTTTGGGAGGTTGAGTAAATTCAGTCAAACCAATAGATACTAAACTTTTAGCAAACAAAAGTAATAAAGTATCATTAGTTATTTTTCAGCTTAGGATGATAAAAATTCAACAACAAATTAAGTCACTACAACATATCTTTGTTTATTAGTGGTACACATCGCATAGAGATGGCTAGCACTAATTGTAACTCAAAGTCAAACCTGGTGTAGCCGCACCTCCCAATCCCAGCAAGCTGCTCACCATCACCAGCAAGCAGTGCGTGGAAGTCAAGCACTGGGGATAGGTCCCCTTCGTCGACGCCGATTGGCTTGCTCCTGCAGCGCTTAAGGACGCGTTTGGTTGCCTGCATGTGGGGTGGTTTGCACCTGTGTATGCAGAGAGATGGTGTTTGGTTGGCTGCAGAGAGGAGAGAGTCTGCACGAGCGGATACAAAAAAACAACTGGAGCCAGGCTGAGGAGGAATGCGGTTAAGGAGTTTCACTCCTCAGCCTGGCCACACGCATGCAACCTGTATCAGCTCATCCGCCAACTAAACGTGCCCTAAGAGGTAAGCGTTTCCTCTAAAAACAAACAGAAAGGAGTGGTTTTTAGCCCTATGGTTTTCCATCCTCGGGAATGGACCGAGATCCCGACTAGGATTGAGCTTATCAAACAAACCGTGCCGGATCAACCGTTACACTTGCATCCCTCTTAGAAAAGCAGCTGCACATTACGTCAAAACAGCCACAATTGCAAAGGAGTTCAAAGAAGTTGTGTAGCATCCCCCTCTCCCTCGCCAAGCGTGTACATCAATCACTCCAAAAAACAAGCAGGGACCAATTTGCCCGTTCGAAAGCGGCACATACTGTCACGTTTTGCACTTTCCCTTGCGTATGGAATCGGTATAGAAGTTTAAAAGAGGAAGAAGCGAGAAAATTACGTGGGCCCCCACGACGCTTCGCCGTTTGGAACGGAGCGTGCGATCGCCGAGCACGCCGAACTCGCACGTACGTAGCCGCCGGAGTACAGGTAACGGGACCGGGGTAACCGGAGCATGGGGGATCGACGAGCACGCGGGAAGCGGGGGGCAGCAGCGTAATTTCGGTCGAGATGGCGGGCCCACGGGGGTGTGAGTCATCTGTCACGGATGGCTTGGCTTACATGCACCACGTATGCCCGCACGGGCCCCACCACCGTCGCAGTAGCACATGGGCGCGCGCCCACCTGATCTTCTGCACCTCCGCTTTCCTCGGGTGCGTGTCTAGTACGCAAACCTTCGAAGTGTTCATATATGTAGCCCCTTGCAACGTTTTTACTTCTTCAATTTTTGCACCATAGCAGGAGGGGATGTAGGCCAGCAGAGCTGGCCTTACGCAGCAAGCTCGGCCGAGCTAGCGCGACGAGACAACAGGATTTGATCACTATTCAAGAGAGGATCCAAGATCTATAGATGAATGGGGTCGTGTTTATGTTGTCAAATTTATACGTATATATACATACTAGGTCTTAGCTAGTAGTTATAAGACGCATACATATATACATCGAGTGTAAACTAGCGCTAGTGCGTAATAAGATATATATATATATATATATATATATATATATATATATATATATATATATATATATATATATATATATATATATATATATATATATATGGGGCTTATGGAAGACTCCTACTCTCTTCATCTAAATTTGTAGAGTATTTTTTAATAAATTTATCTACAAATATAGAGTGTATTTCATATTCCAATGTAAAATTAGTGTGATGTTCTTTTTATACTCCTAATAACTATACAACTTTATTTGCTATTCTCTACATGCATGCATTAAATATACTACTTAGAGATAATAATTAGGAGTAATCTAGCCAATTTTGCTATCACCTTGGTCTATATACCAATAGAAAATATGCCTTATAAACTTGGATAGAGTGAGTAATTACAATCAATTTCTCTTGGTAATTAGTAACGAGCAACATTAATACATTATTAATTTAATTCTTGGAATTTCAACACAAAACAAAATTCGTTGTCCAATCACTTCAAAAGCCTACCCATCAATCTCCACAACAAAATGTAACATGGACATAAAATAATTTGCGATCTAGATAGGTTCTAGTTAACATATTGACATATGAAATACAAAAGCAATAAATTAATAATGGAGGCCAAACATCCGTGAGGGCACCAACCAGTTCCCTGTGCTGCTAAAACTACTGCCGAGGTTCCAGTCAGTCATCGTACATATTTGGGTCCATTGGTGCCTTTCCCTTCTCTCCTGTGCGGGCTTTAACCCTCTTGACCTGGGCCCAATACTCAGCTTCTATGACTTGTGTAGGTTTGTCCTAGTTGGAAATAACCTGATGTTCAACGAGGACTTTTGGGGACCGCCGATACGTTACCCTTGTCCTTTCCGCTGTTATTCAGGGTGTAAGGTTTTCAGTGTGTGAATCTCTCAAACGTCACCGAGTAGTTGAGCATGTATTTCTACTCGATGAATGTTCTATCATACATATCTAGGCAGTCCATCCATTGGAAGAAGTAGTAGTGCTCCGTCCTATACCGGCATGGACAGAATGGGTTAGAGATGTGCGAAATAGAACATACAATGTGAAAATAGCAAATACGTGCTTACAAGAACTTCTACGCACATGTAGTGTGCCTAGCCAGCAGTTACTGGGTGTGTGGACCGAATGATATGTGCACTGCGGCTGTAGAAAACTTTGGTAGCACAGGTGCATCCTTGCAAGAATTATCAAGGTATGAACATTTCTTCTTAGCCATCCACTTTCACTTACGAAGCATCTCTCCGTAGTTTGACATCCACACCAGCGGCACAGTAACGTCCTATATCTCTCCTCTTCCTCTCCTCTTTCCCTAGTTTTGAGATCAGCTTAATCGAAGTCCTAAGTCTGGTCGTGGGGGCTGAATAGATTTTATAGGCAGTCAGTGTGCATAGCTCGGGGGTAAAGCTTGGACGCATTGTTATTTCGTGGGGTAATACTAATATGTGTTGTTAAATCACTAGGAAAGCATATGCGTGATATCTACTCGCCGCGGAAAGCTGATATGTGTTGTCAGATCACTTGGAAATCAGTGCATGGTGTCCACTCCCTACGAAAAGCTAGTATGTGTTTTCAAATCACTTCACTCACTGTAGAAAGCTGGTGCGTGGTGTACGTTCACTCACTATGGAATGCTAGTGTGTCGTAAAATCACTTAGAAAGCCAGTTCGTGCTATTCACTCGCTGCAAAAAGCTGGTACGTATTGTCAAATCAATAGAAAAGATGGTGCATGTTGTACACTCACTGCAGAAAGCTCATGCGTGTTGTCAAATCGATAATATCTCAAGAAAGGATTCTAAGAACCATGCGAATAGGCAAAACAAAAAATAAACCACAAGGTCTAAGATGGCTATATAACATTTATAATATTTTTGCTAACTTGCACATGCCACTTATGATGTGCTCTGCCATGTGGATACAATACATTACACATCTATGTTTTAGTATATGGGTGAACTAGAGCTGAAACAGGAGCTACTGTAGCTGGAGCAGGAGCCACTACGGCCTCGGCTGGTTTCACCAATGTTGAGGATGATCGATAGGCTGGGGCACTGCATGCTCTTACACACACTGCTCCTCAGACGTAGTCCTACGATGAGTGGCTGGGTTAGAGGGGGTTGGTGGAGATGATGGGGGTCCGGTGGGGATGATGGGGGTCTGGGGGAGTTAGAGCGTGGATCGCCGCTACTATTGCAGTCCGCTCGAGTTCGACGACTTCGGCATCCCTCTCAGCTAGGGCTTTTTCACACTCGGCGAGCTGAGCGCAAATAGTCTTGGCCTGGCTGTAGCTAGCGATGAGGAGTTGGTGAAGGTCAAGATCTCCTCTAAAGCCTCAGTGTATATGGCTCCCATAGCTCGGGTGAGCTAGACCTAGTGGGTCAGCAGTGAGTTGTCCTTGGAGCTAGGAACAAACGTCTTGCTGTAGTGTGCTCCTTCCTGGAGGGATAGATAGTAACGAAACAGGGAAGTCAACATGACGGCCTCATGGATCTCGCACAGGCGAGCACAAACTAAGCGGATAGCATCCTGAAGGGCATCGGTGGAAGTGCTCCTTAGATGCTCCGTGCGGAAGATGCGAGGGGTGTACTCATCTTCTCTTGCATATAGCTTCCATCATCCAGATCTCCCTATCCCCTTCATGGGCCTTCTGTCCCTTGAAGATGGAACAGTGCTAGTAATGCAAGTACTACATTAATTCACGTAGTATGTTGGTGAACTCTCATTCGTCCTCTCCATGGGTGTAGTAGTCCCATGGCCCATTGTCATCTGATCTGACCATCTACAGTTGAACACGAGGGTATTAGTAATAGTTTAAAGATATAACGAAGCTTTTGTTTTTAGTTTAGGGAAATAATGTCCATTCTGTAATCACGCGAGAGTGATAAATGCATACGTGCGGACAAACGTAAAAATAATTAAGCATACCTTTTTCCGAAGATAATCACCAGTTCCACAGCCTCCCTGCACTCTCCTTCGCTAGAAAATCTCTTTTCTTTCCTTCCCCTGGCTATAATCTCTCTCGCTCGATAGCAATGCAACTGTGGGTCACGTTTTATACGCACGCACACAAACACATCATAATTAACATGCTAATTAAACGAGAATATAGTATCGCATCGTGTCGTTGCATCATATTGCGTCGTTGCATCGTGTTGTGTAATTAACCGTGTATGAACGAGCTCCTATGAGATTCCTTGGATCCGTGCCCATACGTGGTTGTCTGCTCCCGTGCCCATACGCCTTGCACGTTTGTTTGCTCCCATGCCCACGTGCACGCTGTGCTGGCAAATTTCGGCCTCCAACCGCGTAAGGCTAGCTCGGCTGGCTTGCCAGCTGCGCCTCACCACCTTGGCTTGCCGTGTGCCATCCCTCCTACTGTGCTAAGGCGTCATGTGCCGTGTCTTTTGAGCTCTAGAAGGGGTCTATTTTTACAAAAAAAAATTGTAGAGGCTAAATTTTTTTTAGAAAGTTGCTAGAGGCTACAAACGGTTTCAAACCTTCTCTCTCTTATCTCTCTCGGAATCTGGACTCTGGAGATGAGCATTGAGCAATGAGCATAGTGTAACTAAAAGGTTCTACTACTTTTTGTAGACTTGCATGTACGAATTATACGTAGATGTTTCTACTACGCTACAATCAAGTTTGATGACGAAAAATCAGCATGTTTTTGCCCGTGTACAAGAGGGGTTTGCCATGCCAATTTTACCCTGTAAGGTATATGAGCGATGTCCACTTCATGAAAGACGATTCTCCTGGCGGAAGAAATACTGGCGTGCAAGAAAACACCAGTATATGTTCGAGCGGATCAGGGTTATACCTACCCTTGAACGAATCGAAACCTCGCATCGAAAAGCGATCTTTTTTCCGAATTTTGCCACGCCTTAGCGCCTAAGAACATATCTCTCTTTTCGAGTTCGCCTCAGAAATTCTGCGAAAAAGGAAATAATTCCATGGCGGGGGAACAAGCCGAGGCGAAGGGGGACCGGTGAGTCTCGAGCGGGCGGCAGCTCCGTGGCCGTGCCGCGTGGCCTGTGCGGGATGCAGGCCCGGCTGGTGGGCCCCGCCGAATAAAAGGGCTTATTTTTCCTCGCCTCTTTCTCTCCGCAGTGGACCGCCAGGAAAAACAAAGCGAGGCGAGAGAAAGGCAACGTTTTTTTCTTTGCTTTTAGGGTTGATTTTGACTTTTCACAAATCATAATAAATAAGATAGTTTTTAAAATAATTTTTTAAAGTTACTTCTTTAAATCTCTTCTCGAGTCTATTAACGTATGTATTATTTGTATCAATATCTCTGTCATAAGCACAGTAACAAATTACCAACTATAGCCTAAAAAGAATATGACTAAAGTTTACACATTGGCCGCTCCGTGTTCGTGTTTATCACTCCTTCTCTCTCTGCAAGGTGACTCAACATCCCCTGTTAAACAGTTATTTTAAACAATTTTTTAAAGTTATTTCTCTAAATCGCTTCTCGAGTCTATTAACACATGTGATATCTACTTCAGCGTCTCTATCACACGCCACTATTTTAAAAAGCATACTCTAAAGAAATGTGACTAAATTATACACATCGGCCGCTCTGTGTACGTGTTTATCACTCTTTTTTCTCCATCGCCCGCTCAGAGAAAAAGCACCGATTCTCTCTCTCTCTCTCTCTCTCAACAAGGTGACTCAACATCCCCCACATTCGATTGGCTGTTGCGGTGTTTGCTCGATATTTCATTAGTGTTTCTGGTTGTAAAAGCAGGCCCTAATGGTGAAACTTACGAGTGTGAACTTACTTTCAGTAGCTTTCTTACCTTTTCTTTTGGAGTCGCGATGGCAGATAAACCTAGGTGCCACACTAGCTAGAATGTTTTTTTTACGATGGCTCAGTGCAGTAGCGCACAACAACGCTACTAGCTGCTACTGTGAATCGTTTTGAAGCATAAAAAACCTAGGATTGGACGGTGGGTACCTCTATGCCTTCACAAAGACCCTCTTTAACTAAGGTTCGAACTTCAAAGATAGTTTAGGACTTAATACAACTCTTACATCCGACCGAATAAATCGATCGGACACCTTACTCAATCACTCCACTCGAGTGCACCTCCTCCCTAAACCCCATGGCCATCTCTATTCATTCCTGCTTGTCTCCTCTCCCACCTCCTGCCTCCGACCCCAATCCCAAATCCCCTACGGCCGTGCGCCGCCCAATCACTCTGTGCATGCAGATTTGCAAGTGCGCCTCCCGCTGTTTATGACCCCAATTCGAGCTCTCGCTCCTACCCCTGTCGTCGGCCCCGAATCCCGCACACGGGGGCACCGGCTTCGTGGCTGCGACTGCAAGTCTGGCAAACTCAATTGCAGCTTCCGTGAGCTCCGTGACATCCTAACCTCGACCGCCGATAGCGGGCTCATGAACACTGCACAAGCTCTATTGCTTCTTCTACCGGTGCTGGATCCACGTCGCCTACCGCCGCCACATCCGAGGCCTTGCCGCCGCCTGCCATAGGAGGTAAGTGTTATTTTTGTTGCAATATTTTTTATTTCATGTGTGTAATATTTTATTTCATATGTGCAACATTGATATTCTTATCAATAAATAATGTTGCATAGATAGATAAAAAAAATGTTATGACCGACTGTACGACCACGGTCACTTTGACCACAGCCGGTACGACCACTGCTACTACAATCACAAGCATGGTCAAAGTGACCATGGTCATAGCCGCCGTCGTCGAAGTTCCTAATATTTCCGCGGTCTCGTCGTTGACCTCACGCTCCGCATGCCCATCATCGCCAGCGATGGCTGTGGCCTCGCGCACGACACCATCCTTATGCTGGCCTCTTTGGGCACCTCCACACGAGTTGATGCCAATAAAAGACGGGGCAAATTATCAATTATCCCTTTCTGATTCCATAAATACAACATTTTGATTTCATGTGTGCAACATTTTGATTTCATGCGTACAACATTGATACTTACCATTTTTTATATACATGGTTAAAATATGTTGTATAGATGATAAAAAAATATTGTGACTGATCGTACGGAGCTAGTTCGATCCGGGCGCTAGCAACTCCCAGATAATTTATCTACACCCGTCGCACTACTCCTTAGCAGATTCTTTCTAGAAGCAATAGATAAAATAAGGGAAAAGAAGATAAAAGAATAAGATAATTAAATAGTTAAGTAATTTTTTTAACACAAAATATATTATTTTTGTGGTGGATAGATTTGAATAGATCATGGTCCAGTGAGGTGATCGGATTAACTTATCCGTTCAACAGATGCTAGGGAGGGATTCCCTCCGGCCCTTTCCACCAAAGACTTGCTTCGAAAAAAATAAGAAAAAAGAGGGCGAGAGAAAAGTATCGATCTATATATTGCTTTAAGTAAACTTCTTTCAAAAAACAAATTGCTCTCTGTTTATTGACTACAAGTCAACACAAAAGTATAAAAGTACTCTTGACTTTGTGGACAATTTTCTCTTCAAATGCAAGATAGTTTGCTTTTTTTTTTCACGAATTGGAATATTGCAATGTGATAGAGAATATAAGGTTGGAATAGATTGGCTACACCGCAAGTTCGTGCTTCTCCTCACCAACGAACAACGGACACTACAAGGTCGTATTCTCTACATCAAAAGTCCAAGCATGTACTTGAGTATTTGCAATAATACACAAATGTATATGTGGCCAGTGAGGACTCCAGATGGCAACTCGAATAGTTCGTGATCCTTGACATGGGCCAATAATCCTGACCATCATTGCACATTAGCATCTAAGTTCACAGAGCCAATGATAATACCGGTGAACAATGTCACTCGGTGTCAACATGACTGCCTTGAATCCATCCAAATGAAGGGAACGGACTCGCGTGTTGAAGGCTACAAATCGGTTGTTGTCTTTGACAAATGACACGTCGGCAACCAGCTAGGTGCATGCATCAGCGACATACACTCAACTCGAGTGCGCTTTACAAAGACGCCATGGAGCGAGCAGCGCAGTAGGCTAGTAGCGTCTCCTTGCTTCCTCTTGTCTCCTCTCTGCCTATCATGGGTGTGCTTTGCGTTTTGGATTCTGTTAGTTAGGGCTCCTTTCAAACGGTTTTAGTTAGGGCTCGTTTCAAACGGTTTATTGTAACCCCTAAATAAGGAAGCGCCATGTGACGTGAAGTACTGTAGCATTACTGTAGACTGTACATTTTTTAAAATTGTTTATGTGCAAAACGGTACTGTAGCGATAATTTTTAAAATATTTTTGTACGGACTACAATGTTGCTACAGCGCTTTTTTTATGCTATATGTCGTATTCTCATTTGCTGGTTACACAAACAAAGTTGTGTAACGGTTACACCATAGAATTTTTTCCTCTGCCTATCATGGGTATGCTTTGCGTTTTGGAATTTGTTAGTTAGGGCTCGCTTCAAACAGTTTAAAACCGCGGTTTCTTTAACTTTTTAATACGTGTTTTGACTGCAAATATACTACAGTGGCTGTTATTTTTTCTAAGTAAAAAATTAAAAAATTGCTCTATTTTTAGGGCAATACAGAGTAATAAGAAGGAAAAAACAAAAAACCGAAAAAACAAAAAAAATGACCAAGAATCCAAATGGAAGTGAGGCCAAAAGGCCTTAATCTATCCTTCTTATCAGTGCGAACATAGGTTGATTAGTGTACCAACAAAGAAGGTTGTACTGATAAAGAAGGTGAAGTGACAGCGCGGCGAGTGAAACGAGCTAGCGGATGAAGCTGAAAGCCCTGCTACGCGTACCAACGGAACACGTATGAACTCTCTGGTGAGCGGCTGATAGGTGTGCCCCACCGATAGAAGCGGTTTTCGGGTGGCCACTCATAAGCGTCTCACGGAGGAGGCTCACATCACACATACCCACCTGGTACATGTTTCTCCGTATGCGTAGCATTTCGGGCGAGTAGAGATCTCTTAGCCACATGCACAGATTGTTTGTTTGTGCCTCTTCATGTGGATGGAGAAGGCCATGGAAAGCGAGAGGGGGGAGGCCGGGAAAGCGAGAGAAGCAATGGACGGAGAAGGTCAACCAATAGCAGTGCAGGCATGATCTGTTCAGATCAAATAAAGCCTTGCACTCGCACTGGATGTGCCTCTGTTGCACCTTTGTTTGAGGATTTCCTACAGTGCAGGACACTAGGAAGCCCTAGTGATCGTGGGTACTATGGCAAGGTAAGCAAGCACAAAGCAACTCCATTGACCCAGCTTGGCTTGCACCACCAACTGTGGCAAGGAATCCAGATTGGAGCAGCTAGATTTTTTTCCCCCTGAAACCAATTAATACATGGTGCTTATGTATATCTACGCTACGCGTCTACGTATACACACTTAGATACTGGACAGTGCTTACTATCTTTTCTTAGATGCTAGACAGTGCTTACTATCTTTTCTCCTCTCTCCTTTTAACAAATCCTTTTCATTTACTGTTCATGCTCGGCAAAGTTGTAGTGCATCCACCCTGATATGATTAATCGTTGCATTAGTCTCGCTTTTATCCACTTGCTGATTTCGTGTCCATTTAAGGAAAACCCTCTATAATCGGAGACAGAACCGAGCAAAACAGAGTGGGCGATCGTGCCCGCGCACCGCCCATTTCCGAGGAAAAAACTTGAGAAAGTGGGAGGAAAAAGCCTGAGCAAGCCGGCCGAGTGCACGACGCACTAACGGGGAAAAACTGACGAGTCTGTTGAGGTGAAGAGCACCCGGCGCTGCCATGCCACTGCTGATCCTACTAGCGAGGTTCAGCAACAAAGGCAAACGATTACGAGAAAAGCACAGCGACCACACGCGCGATTAGTGCCATAAATCGTAGTGCAATCGAACATGAAATGTTTCTGTGGAGCAAATCGTAGTGCAATGTATGGTGCAATCGAACATGAAATGTTTCTGTGGAGCAAGCAACTACTGATGGAACTGTGATTGTTAGGTTGGCATCAATCACCACCAACTGCCTTCCTAGGTCTTCGAACGTAGGATTTTAATCGAGCCACATTGGATGGGAGGATTCTGTTCCACTCGCCCTGCTTCTTGCCATCTTCTTCTTTTGTACAATTCTTGGCTTCTGTCTTCAACTCTTCATCCATGTGCTCTCGCTTGATATGTTGTAGGATAAGTATGAACTGAACACGTCTTATAGGATAAGTATGAACTGATTGTTGTAAATATTGCGGTATAAGCATATTTGTATATTTAATTCCAGCCAATACAAACACATAAAGAACATATTTCCAGCATAATAAGAATGACATAAATTGCATGTAAAGATGTAATTCTATCTTGCCATTCAAATTCACATATATATTCAAAGAATATAACATTAATACTGCTGGGAATAACAATATATAGAACAGTCCTAAGAACAATGGAACAATTAAATCTAGCATAAGACAAATTAATTGTTTCATGATTGCTCTCAGAACAGAGTTGCGCAAAATCAGAGATTTTGGCCTTCTCATGCATACGTCATAACTCTTCATAATTAATCTAACAACTATGACTTGAGCTCTAATTTGTTTACTGCCAACAGACCCAAACATATGACAGATTTCTGTTCAATATCAGTTCTACCAAATGATTACAGACAAAAGACAATAGACAGTGATCTAAAGATGTTCAGATAACTAGCGACAAAGCTGAACAATGTATATATATAAATTGCAGTAATAAACAAGTCCAAAGACGGAGTGAAACAAGAAGTATCTTGCACCAATAATATAACCCAATCAAGATTTAACAGATCACTTCTCACTATTTCTATGGCATATAATCAGATCTAACAGATAGAACTATAGTGGTCAATGAAATGTCTGCGAAAACAAATCTCGAGCTCAAGTCTAACAATTGTTGTCTAGATTAATTCAGTATATGACTAATTTCATCACAGAGCATACAAGTGCGCCCTGCAGACATTCACAGACCCTCAATAATTTGATTAAAATTACAGATCAAGATATCTGCTGTAAATGAGGAAAAACTGAATATACTCACGATGCAGACGATGATCGAAGCGTCCAGAGCCAAAACCAGCAGGAGAAAACCAATCGATGCGGCAAGGCACGAAGAATCGCTCACCCGAAAATCTATCAACCCACTATCACGCGAGTAGATGATTCACGGAGATACAATGCCGCTCTTCACTTCTCACCACAACCAAGAAACGAAGTCGAGGTTCGAGATATGCCGCACAAGATCACAAAGCACTCCGGCCAAGAGTACTCAATCACGGTAGGAACCGGTGCGCCTCTTCTCTTCTTGGGCAAAACCGCAAGCTCACTGAATCCCACACCCAAATTAGGGTTTCACGAGGAATCAAAGAACCGGCCTCAATCGAAGATGGCGAAGCCACCAACCAGTGCAGCCCGAGAGGAGAGGAGGAAGAACTCAAGAGAGCAAAAGTCGATCGGAGTCTAGAAGATGGATCCCCAAACCGTGAAGTGGCATATGAAGGGAGGCGAGGTGAGCGCGAGTTGGCACGAGCGGCGGCTCCGAGAACACAGGCTGCCGCGCCTCCACCGCCGCTTCTTCCTCGCCACTCCTCCATCTTTCCGCCCAAATCGCGGATCCAAAAGGAGAGACGAACGGCGCGCGAAATCGCGCAGGAGGAGCCACCGACGCCGCCAATGAGCGAGTCGGGAGAGACAAAGTCTCCTCCCTTATCTCTTCAGCGTGACCGGCAGGTGGGCCCCACCATTTAGGGCACCCTTTCATTCTTTTCTCAATTGGGAAATTCCCAAATTGCCCTCTCTTATACAATGAGATCCCACCAATTTACCAATTGGTAAAATATGTTCAATGTCTTGTTTAATATACGATTGTTCGACTATGGGTACCTTGCGGGTTTGAACCCAAAGTCTAGCGATAAGGACTACGACTGCACTGCTGAGACAAAGGAGGACTACGCATTGATCCAATGCCTTGGTGTGAGAATTTTCGCCCAAATCACATTCATCTTTGGGCGGCTAGCCCTTTCCTCTCGGGTTGGGGCGTTCGGTCATGTCCCGTATCTATCTCATGAGTGCTTAAGAAAGTATACCCTCATCTTTCTTCGATCGCGACCTCACGATCTCACTCACGTAGGTGAACTCTTCTAGGAATCTGTGAGGGCGATTCCATAAGTCATATAGACATCGAGTTCATTAAGAGCTAACGCTCAACCTTCCATACTGACGAGCACTGCAGCTAATGGGACCCGTTAGATGTGCTCTCTAATCTCACACAGTTTGTTGTCCTAGAGCCTAGTTCACGGGATCTCCGATCTCTAGGTTAGGTTACCACCAATGTGAGCCTTTATACGGTATAAGCCCCATTCCCTGTGTTGCTTGGATGACCTTCGCGCCAATCCTTTAGTGAAAGGATCGCCAAGTTCCTTTCGGTGGATGTATTCTCTGATAATAACACCCGTCTCTCGGCATGCCTTACCGACTTAAGTCGTCGCTTTATATGTTTTGAGGACTTCATATTGTCCTTCCTACTCTTCGCCTTAACGAGCGGTTTGGTTATCGCAGATGAGTCAATATGGTGGAATAGGTTTTTCGGCCGCGGTAGGTCGAGAAAGGAGTTCTCGAATCCATTCTCGCCTCTCTGTACGCTGAATCAAGCGCTACCAATTCAGCCTCCATAGTGGACCGTGTAATAATAGTCTGTTTAGAAGACTTCCACGACACGGCCCCACTGCTAGAGTGAATACATAACCACTCGTAGCCTTCATGTCATCCGAGTCACCGATCGATTAGAATCACTGAATCCTTCCAAGGCTGCAGGATGACCAGAATAGTGTATTCCCAAATTAGGATTTCCCTTCAAGTATCTTAGTACTCTTTCTAGTGCTATCCAATGATCATCTCCTGGATTGGACGTATAACGACTCAATCTGCATACAACATATGAGATGTCTGGCCTCGTTGCACTAGTTAAGTACATCAGGGATCCTATGATCTGAGAATATTTAAGTTGATCCTTCCCATGTCCGGTGTTCTTATGTAGCTTTGCATTTGGATCATAGGGTGTAGCTGCTGGCTTACAGTCCATAAACCCAAATCTGGTTAGGACTTTATCCACATAATGGGATTGCGAAAGAGTAATCCCATTCTCACCCTTTATAAGCTTAATGTTTAAAATAACATCAGCTTCACCCAGATCTTTCATATCAAAATTCTGGGAAAGGAAAGACTTTGTGCTATTGATCACATCTATGTTGGTCCCAAATAGCAATATGTCATCTACGTAAAGACATAGAATGACACCTTCGCCCCCATTAAACCGATAGTAGACACATTTATCGGCTTCATTTACACAAAAGCCGACCGACGTCATCGTACTATCAAATTTCTCATGCCATTGCTTAGGGGCTTGCTTTAGACCATACAAAGATTTAATCAATCGACATACTTTCCTTTCTTGCCCCTCAACCACAAATCCTTCAGGCTGTTGCATATAAATCTCCTCATCCAACTCTCCGTTTAGGAAAGCGGTCTTTACATCCATTTGATGTACTAGGAGTTTGTATGCAGCGGCTAGTGCTAAAAGCACTCGAATTGTGGGTAAGCGAGCCACAGGAGAGTATGTATCAAAATAGTCTTCACCTTCTTTTTGTGTAAAGCCTTTAGCCACTAATCGGGCCTTGTACTTTTCAATAGTACCATCAGTCACGCTTCCTTTTAAATATCCATTTGCATCCTCTTGGCTTACAACCGGACGGAGATATGCAATTTCCCAAGTTCCGTTAGCAATGATGGAATCCATCTCGCTACTGATTGCCTCCTCCGATAATCCACATCCGGAGATGCGTATGCCTCTGAAAGGGTTCGTGGTTCATCATCCACGACATAGGTGACAAAGTCATCCCCAAGTGACTTCTCGGTCCTCTGTCTCTTACTCCTCCTCAACTCCAAATCTGGAGCGGTGTTATCCACACTAGGAGAAATAGAGAGATCATCTATGCCGACATGTCCACTTGTCTCCATTCGGTCTCATAGGAAACACATGCTCAAAGAATGTCGCATCACGAGATTCCATCACTATATTAGTAGCGATGTCACTCACCTCGGATTTGACCACTAGAAATCTATAAGTGTGCTATTAATAGCATATCCTAGAAAGACACAATCAACGGTCTTAGGACCAAGCTTCCTTTTCTTGACAGCGGCACATGCACTTTTGCAAGGCATCCCCACGTTCGAAAATAGGATAAGTTGGGTTTTCTCCTTCCATCCTTCATAGGGTGTTTCCTCCGATTGCGGTGGAACCCTATTCGAGACATAGTTAGCTGTGAGCGCCTCACCCCACCAATAGTCAGACATACGAACTCTGAAGCATGGCGTTAACCAAGTCACAAAGAGTTCGGTTCTTTCTTTCGGCTATTCCATTAGATTGGGGTGAGTATGGTGGAGTAACTTCATGGATTATTCCACTTTCTTCACAGAATTGGGAGAACTCATGTGAGACGTACTCACCGCCTCGATCCGATCTTAACCGTTTGATTTTCTTTTCTAGTTGATTTTCAACTTCAGCTTTGTAGATTTTAAAGTATTCAAGTGCTTCATCTTTCGACTTAAGTAGGTAAATGTAACAATACTTAGTCGCATCATCTATGAGAGTTAAGAAGTATCTTTTGCCACCTTTCGTTAATATTCCATTCATCTCACAAAGATCAGAGTGGATTAGTTCAAGTGGAGAAGTGCTTAGCCCTTCAACGCTATGAAAAGGTTTTGGTCGCTTAGCTTGCACACACACTTCGCATCTTGAACCCTTTTCATAAGCAGTAGCTTGGAATTAAACTCATCTTACTTAACCGCGTAATGGCTTCAAAATTAACATGACACAACCGTGAATGCCAAATATCATGAACTTTATTGCAATGGGAAACATTGTAAGCGTTTACATTATTCAAATCAAGAATGGATAAGCGGAACATGCCTCCGCTATCATAGCCTTTGCCCACAAAATTACCAAACTTAGTCAAAATGACTTTATTTGATTCAAACACAAGCTTTATTCCTTGCCTACATAACATTGACCGCTAAGGAGGTTGCGCGTCATCGCGAGCGCGTCAAGACGTCTTTTAGGATGAGTGTTTTGCGAAGTAAGCTTCGAGCAAACTGTCCAATCCCACGTCTTGTTGCGCGGCTCCGTTGCCCATTAGGACGGATCCACCACCTTCACCTGAAATGAAGAGAAACAAGATCTATCGGCACATATATGTCTAGTAGCACTGTATCAATCCACCAATCAATAGATGGACTTGCCATAAAGGCCATAGGTGCGTACTCATCGGTGGTGCTAGCAGTGCGACATTAACCTCAGCCTTGCGGCTCTTGTGCTGACCGGAGATGGACCCTTGCCCTTCCGATTGCGGCAATGATTGGCCTTATGGCGGCCTCACGCAAGCAAGCGGGCGATGTCCTCCTTCTTCTTCTTCATTTTCTTAGGTGTAGCTTGACTTGGGCTGACTCTTGAACTTGGGTTTCCCGGGTCCTCCACCATTCTTAAGTTGAACTTGATGAGCTGAACTTGAGCCTTTCCCGAGCCGTCACCGGCTCTAGCACGCTCCTCGACATTAATAGCGGTGTGACTCATTGGCGTCAAGCGCTCCTTTATATGCCTCCGTGCGATCACAAAGTCACGCCACGAAGCGGTAACTTAGCAAAATGACATTTACTTGGAACCTCTGGCGGCGGCGCGATCGTGCGACATAAGTCACGTACATGGAGTGAAGCTCGTGGAGCCGCTCCATCACCGACCGACCCTCAACCATCTTGTAGTTCAAGTAATTGGTGTGACAAAGGACTCATTTCCATTATCTCCTCGAGTATTTCTCCTCGAGCTCATCCCAAAGTTGTTTGGCATTAGTGAAGTTGACATAGGCGTCAAACAAGCGGTTAGACAGGATGGCGACAAGCGGGCTAAGGCGCATTATTAGCATCTTCCCATTTCATCGTCTCGGGGATCTCCGGTAGAAACGCGGTGGATTTGAGATGATCGAGAAGAGCTTAAGGTCGATCGACCAAAGCTTGGCCTTCGCACGCTAACGCTTGAAATTGGCTCCGTCAAACACTTCGAGTTTCACAACATCGGATGAGGAAGCCATTTCTTTCAATATAGATTTTACGGATTGTTGTAAATATTGCGGTATAAGCATATTTGTATATTTAATTCCAGCCAATACAAACACATAAAGAACATATTTCAACATAATAAGAATGACATAAATTGCATGTAAAGATGTAATTCTATCTTGCCATTCAAATTCACATATATATTCAAAGAATATAACATTAATCTGCTGAATAACAATATATAGAAACGATCCTAAGAACAATGGAACAATTAAATCTAGCATAAGACAAATTAATTGTTTCATGATTGCTCTCGAAACGAGTTGCGCAAAATCGAGATTTTGGCCTTCTCATGCATACGTCATAACTCTTCATAATTAATCTAACAACTATGACTTGAGCTCTAATTTGTTTATCGCCATGAGACCCAAACATATGATGATTTACATTCAATATCAGTTCTACCAAATGATTACGGACAAAAGACAATAGACGGTGATCTAAAGATGTTGGATAACTAGCGACAAACCGAACAATGTATATATATAAATTGCAGTAATAAACAAGTCCAAAGACAGACTGAAACAAGAAGTATCTGCACCAATAATATAACCCAATCAAGATTTAATGAGATCACTTCTCACTATTTCTATGGCATATAATCAGATCTAATGAGATAGAACTATAGTGGTCAGCAGAAATGTCTGCAGAAAAACAAATCTCGAGCTCAAGTCTAACAATTGTTGTCTAGATTAATTCAGTATATGACTAATTTCATCACAGAGCATACAAGTGCGCCACAGACATTCACAAAGCAGCCCTCAATAATTTGATTAAAATTACAGATCAAGATATCTGCTGTAAATGAGGAAAAACTGAATATACTCACGATGCAGACGGTATTCAAAGCGTCCGAGAGCCAAAACCAGCAGGAGAAAACCAATCGGTGCGGCAAGGCACGAAGAATCGCTCACCGGAAAATCTATCAACCCACTATCACGCGCGAGTAGATGATTCACGGAGATACAATGCCGCTCTTCACTTCTCACCACAACCAAGAAACGAAGTCGAGGTTCGAGATATGCCGCACAAGATCACAAAGCACTCGGCCAAGAGTACTCAATCACAGTAGGAACCGGTGCCGCCTCTTCTCTTCTTGGGCAAAACCGCAAGCTCACTGAATCCCACACCCAAATTAGGGTTTCACAGGGAATCAAAGAACCGGCCTCAATCGAAGATGGCGAAGCCACCAACCAGTGCAGCCCGCAGAGGAGAGGAGGAAGAACTCAAGAGAGCAAAAGTCGATCGGAGTCTAGAAGATGGATCCCCAAACCGTAACCGAGTGGCATATGAAGGGAGGCGAGGTGAGCCGCGAGTTGGCACGAGGCCGGCTCGAGAACACAGGCCTGCCGCGCCTCCACCGCCGCTTCTTCCTCGCCACTCCTCCATCTTTCCGCCCAAATCGCGGATCCAAAAGGAGGAGACGAGCGGCCGCGCCGAAATCGCACGGGAGGAGCCACCGACGCCGCCGTGAGCGAGTCGGGAGGAGACAAAGTCTCCTCCCCTTATCTCTTCCAGCGTGACCGACAGGTGGGCCCCACCATTTAGGGCACCCTTTCATTCTTTTCTCAATTGGGAAATTCCCAAATTGCCCCTCTCTTATACAACACTGATCACGTCCAACTTAAATCTGCCTGATTGACTCCAAAGCAGACGCCCGCCTGCAAGCTGAATGGATGTCTTATTATTTACTTTGCTGACAGTGAAATCAAGATTAAGGAAATTAAAGAAGCAACAGAAGCGCAAGCTTATCCTGCTTGCTTAAAGAAGGAATTGAATAATTTTTTTTGCTTAGCTGTGAAGCAACAGTGACGGCTTTTGCGTCAAAGGGACAGAGAGGAGTGTGCATGAATTGTGCATGGTGGTGAATCTCCTGAGTGGAGAGTCAAGGTGGACTGAGCTTCAAAAGGAGGGATGGAATGGTGATGGCCTTGGTGGGACATGCCAAAGCCAAAAGCAAAGCGTATAAATACTCTTCTTATGGAATAAATGTGGGCATGTGAGGCAGATAGGCATAGTGCTCCTTGCCTCCTACTACCATGTTGTTTTTTCGTTATTGTTAATTTTAGGTCTTGTTTAAAACTGGATGTCACTAAAGTAGGTTGAGAAAGTGGTGGAAAAGTACCCCCTGATTAAGGTAGGTAATTGATCTGGCTGCTAGGATGACTGAACATTCACCTAGCTTGTATTAAGTAGGGGGATCAATCTAATCTTTTTTTATTAACCTAATCTAATGCGACCAAGGAAAGAAAGGTCAGTTGTTTTTGGCAAGGGGGTATCACACTCCACGTTCTGTGTCTTGTTCAGGCAAAGTAGAAACCTGTTGTCTAGATTCTGGACTCTAGAGAGAAGCAAAATGGGAGAGGAATATCTGTATTAAGTGTCGGTAGAAAAGGTGATGTAAAGAGTGCTACTTGGCGTGGATTTGCTAGGTCCATGAATAAGTACGTAACAAGATTGTTGAGTAATTTTCTCTGTTCAGCAAAGACTATTGAGTAATGTACTCTATTTATCATTTCTTACACTCCCCCTCATCAATAATAGTAAATTTTTTTAGTGAAGGTTGTCGTGCAATTAGGGCTGTAAATAAATTAAACTCGAGCAAATCTGACCTCTTAAGCTCGAGGTTGATAGAAGCTCGAACCGAGCTCGAGCAAGCCTAACTGCCTAAGTTGGGGTCCGAGCTTAGAGTTCGGCTTGACCTAAGCTCGGCTTAAATAAACTCGATAGCAGTTAAAATAATTTAATACATGCTAATTTTCAACAATAAGAAAGACTCGAGCTCAGCTCAAATAAACTCGATAACAGTTAAAAAATAATTCAATATACACTAATTTTTCATAATAGAAAAGCTCGAGTTCAAGCTCGGCTTGAGTAAATTCAATAAGAGTTAGTATGTATCAATATTCAAGTTCGAATCGAGCACTAACGAGTTATTCAAGCTCAGCTCGTTAAAGCTCGTGAGTTCAGCTCATTTGAAGCTCGAGCCGAGTTCAAATTAAGCCTAAAATGAGTTGAAATTAAGTAGCTCGTGAGTCTCGAGCTTTTTTTACGCCCTACGTGCAATCCCTAAAGAAGTAGAAGAAGATAAGTGGTTCTCAAAAGAGGAAGAGGCTTACAGACGATGGCGCAGTCAGTGTTGTAATTTCTAATGGAATGCCTAATGGAATGCAAGGCCCGCTGAATAGTTTGAGCCGACATTGTCACACCCACTGTGATAAGTAATATTCAAATACCCATTTTTCTGTGCAGACATTCAGTCGGGCTAAGCTGTTGATTGGATGGATCGAGTCATTTTGAGCTGATGGGTTGCGCCTTTGGACCCAATACTAAAGCAAGATTACACCGCCAACTGTATGGGCACTGGACAAAGGCATGTGAGCTAGACGTTACATGGGCTAGGAATGTCCAGGTACCTACCACCTACTTCAAGGGCCCAATATCACAGCCCTTCTTCCAAATTTACCTGCGACTAATCGCATCATTTTATGGGCACCAATCACGAGACGACCCGGTGGCCGATAGATCACCACCCCGCGGCCACAGAAAACCACAAACGAATCAAAAATGGAGTGGAGGGGGGGATGAGCCAAAATTTTATCAGCCATAGCCATTACCGTCGCTGCGTCTGCGCGCGCGTGTGGCCGAGACAGTAGTTCTGATGGGTAAACTGTACGGAGAGCCGGAGCCATGGCCACCGACATTTTTCTCCTCTCTAGTGTCAATCACTCATCTTCTTCAATATTGATCAACTCAACGTTGTGGTTTTCCTCGCTAACTACGGTGACCTCCCATCTTCACCGATGCATGCATATCACATTGATCAACTCAACGTTGTGGTCTTCCTTGCTAACTACGGTGACCTCCTATCTTCACCGATGCATGCATATCTTCTTTAATCGCTATTTAACGATATGGATAATCTTCTCACCATCGCTGGTGATGTTGTGCCTCTCACCAACGATGGTACACTTCTAGCTACCCGATGGCCCCATATCATCCAAAGCTTGTCTTCAATACAAAGCTTCATTTTCTCTCTATCAGGGCTGTCACATCATTGAGCTTCTTTGGCCACTGACTTCTGCAACAACATTGACACTCATCACTCATAGTCACGGCTCTTGGTTCCTTCGACTCTGGATTTTCTCTTCAACAACTCTGGTGAACAGCATGATATTATCCTCGTTGCATGGCTAGGGTGAGCATCACAATGTTGTTGTCCTCATCTCGCCACCTTGATTCTTCGTTTCCCTATGGGTTAATGTCTTGCAGGACAAATATATACCATTTCACTCTTTTATGGTCTCCTTTGACATTATTCATGCTATTCTCGCTATAACTTTTGTTTTTATCCAAAATCATAGTTATTTTTCATTGTAGTTCGTATACAAATCATATCCCTAATTTTATTTATTCTATTCTAAATTTTAGTTGTTTTGGGATTTTACTTTGGAATCCATATGGAAATCAAATTGCAAAGTTTCTTTTATATTTTATTCTGAATTTTAATTTTTTTGGTGGAATTCATATACAAATTCAATTGCTAATTTTTCTTTAGTTTTTGTTCTGAATTATAATTATTTAGTTATTTTACTTTCGAATTTGTATTGAAATCAAATTGTTTATTTTTTATTTCACTTATTTTGTTAGAATTCATATACGAATCCAATTGCTAATTTTTAATCTTTATTCTGAATTATATTTATTTAGGGATTTCACTCAAATTGCAAATTTTCTTTTATGTTGTATTCCAAATTTTAATTTTTTTTGTTGAAATTCGAATACAAATTCAATTACTATTTTTATATTTTATTCCAGATTATAATATTTATGGATTTTACTTTGGAATTAATGGAATACCTTCTAGTAAAATGATCTCGGAACTGCCGATTAGCGTTCCTAAACCTAATAATGGAAGCGGTGGATTAGGGAAAGCGTGGTCTCACCCCCACCCGTGGTGGAAAGATCTCGGAGGAGAGTTGATCGCAATCTCGGATGCGAATGGGCGGCCCGTGGTGGCCTAGGCGCCTCGCAAGTCGCAAATGAGAGTTACGGGCCAGTGCGTACAAATGAGCCGGTAGCACCATGGAGAGTTCGTCTTGCTCGTCGATTTCGGACGTCGGGTCGACGGCGCACGGTGGTCGCTGAATGGCTCGAGTTCGACGACCCCGCCTGGCATCTTGCGGCCTCGGCGCCACGCGGGGAAGCCGGCCTGGTCGAGGTTATCGTGTCTTGTGTACCCGGCAAGCGGGGCTTGTCATGTCGCTCAATCTTCCCAAACAAGTCGACGTTTTCCAGCAGGAGCTCTGCCGTAAGATTGTGCAGCTGTTTTTGGAATCTATGTACGTGCAGAGCGCAGCCAGTACGTTGTGCGTGACTTTACCATGCGGCACCGTTCTTTGGAACGTGGAATCGTGCCGCTCGCTCCTTTCGTTTTCTTGATTTCTTCTCATTCGGCGGGCTCTCGGAGACCAGGATGCGTAACGATCTCGTCCTAATCCTTTTCTAGGCGGCTTGTTTTGGACTAATTTGGGGTTAAGTGTTGGGCATTTCAGCCTGTCACCGTCAAACGTGTTGGGGGTCTCGGGCACTAACGCATGTTGACCAGTTGTCCCAGTAAAGTGAAGGCGAGGAATGGATGAATGGATCATTTGTATTGAGGCTCGAGGGGCATATATAATTAATATATGATACAACCCTTCAAATACAAGTTATGTGCAATAATATTGCATTTGAAATAGTTGATATTAAAATACAAAAAAAATCCAAGGTCCAAATCTTAATAAAGTCATCGTAGCGTACAACTCTTGAAAAGTATCTAGTATCAAATGATCTCCTCCTATTCGAGATTGTGCGGCAGCACAGAAAGCACAAAGTGCAGGGGTTGAGAAAGCATAGGCAATTGGGAGTAAAGTCAAACGCGACAACACTACCAAGAAGATGATGAAACTGACACAAATAAATAGAGCTACCAAATCAAGCTGAAGAGGGATGGATAGAAGCATGGTAGTGCAAATCGAAGCGCGAGACAACAGCGGCGTGGAAGGGAAGCGCGATAGCCTTAGAAACTCGAGGCGGAGGCTAAGAAATAAGCGATGACATCATAACGACTTATACGATCTGCAGTGGCTCAAGGAGAAGAGCGGCGGTTGCTGCCATGGGAAAAGGAAAGAGTGGACCACACTGGATCCAATAGATGCACCTTTGCCAAAAAAGCAATTGGCTAACTAACAAAAAATTTGTAGACTCATACGGCTTTGACAAACTGAAAGATATAAGCTACGAACTTGGATAGACACAATGGAAGACTCAAAAGGAAAAAAGACTCGGGGAAAACTAACAGCAGATACTAGCAGTAGTGAGGATGACAGCTAAACAACAAGCACCAGCTAGGCCAAGATTGTAGCACCTCGGCCTATATATGTTGCCCAATCAGAGGCAAATCATGGCCCATGAGGCCCACACCATCGAGAGCCTAGCCAACAAGCGAGAGCCAGCTCCAAGCGAAGCAATGCTTCAAGTGAAGGAGCAAAGGCGGCAACAGTGGCTGCACACAACGGTAGCATGACTGAAGTCAAGGAACGATGGCCGATGGTCACAACCAAGGGCGGCAACAACCTCCTCCGATAGATTTGTAGTAGCCCGGGGTAGGAGAGGCAGCGGTGGTGGCGGCCAGAGAGAGCCCAAGGTGACGACGATGAGGAGCACATCCAACTTGGAGAAGGGTGTTGCGGCAACCTCGGCCGATGGCATGGTTGTTAGGCGGTGGCTTGAAGCAAGGGAGGCCATGCAGGTTATGGCCCAATTGGCACAGGCGATGTCGATGGACCCTTGACGGAGGCGACATCCAAATCCAAATCGGATCTAGATTTCAGTGGCCGAGAGAGCCGAGCAGCGGCTGTGATCCAAGAAGAGGGTGGTGGTGGCGGCAGCGGCTCTAGCGGTGGAAGACCAACGACGACGACTTGAGCAATGGAAGACTGACCATGGATGCACCAGATCCAATTGGGACTGAGTTGGAGAATACGAGTTGCACTAGATCCTGTGGTGATGAAGCCTGACGACGGCAGCTCGAGCGGTGGAAGACCGACGACGGTGGCTCAAGTAGTGGAAGATTGACAAGTGACAACAGTCGTGCCGGATTTGACTGGGATAGAGCTAGAGAAGATGAGTTGATCTGGTGGTGATGAAGTCTAACGACTATGGGGACGCACCGATTCCGGTGTGTATCAAGACCAACGATGACGTAGAGAGCTCGATATGCTCGGATCTGAGGACGAAGATGACTAACATCAATGGAAGTCCTGGATCCAGCTCAAGAAGAGGCTAGCGGCCATGTGCAGGTGTCGATGATGAGCCGCGCGGTGGAGGCCTGAAGATGACACATGGCGATGAAGACGATGACCGGTGGCGACGGCTGGAGTCAATCCACTTAGATCCGGGTTGGAGGAAGAGGTGGCCGCTAGTGGAGGAGCCGCAAGGTTCCCTACAACAATGTGCAGAGGCTGGCAGCGATGGGGGTCATCGGATCCTGCCCGGTAAAGATGGATCTAGCCGACAGATCCCACCGAATCCGACAACGAACAACTTCGGCGACAATGGATCTAAGCTCGACGATGAGGGAGCCGGTGACAACAAGCTCTGTAGAGGCTGGATCTGGGCGGTGCGAGGCTGGATTCGATGGCAACAGCAGCGAGAGGTGCGCGGGCATCACGATGTGAGCTCGGAAGCCATCGACTTTGTCGAAGATGGCTTGCTGCAGCTGCTACTAGAAAATGAAGGCTGCTACGAGGTGGCCGCTCTGGAGCAAAGATCGATCCTCCTGGGGGCAGCAGTTGCGGAAGACGAGCAAAGGGCTAGGAGAAACCTTACTCTAATACCATGTCAAGTGGAGAAGAGGAATGGATGAATGCATCATTTGTATTGAGAACTGAAGGGATATATATATTGTGAATACATGGACACTAGACTAACACACACACAAACAAATACCCTTAACAGTTCCCTGCTTGGGCAGCGCGCGCTTGGAGTTGGGACACCGGCGACGCCTCGGCCGCGCGCGATTGAACCACTACTCCTCGGCCGCATTGCCTCGCTGCCGTTGCCCGTTGGGTGCTGGCCGTACTGCGCAGAGTGTAGTACATGCATGCATCCGGTGTTCGGGACTTAGAAATTAGAATATCAAAGCCTTGATGCGACATGCAACCCCGAGTTGACTCCCTGAGTAGTCGCGACTACGTGCTGGATCAAGTAGCACATGTTCGTGCACGTTCGTGCAACAACAGCAAAGATTATTAGATCGATAGCCAAACTCCCAGTGGAAACTACATGAAAACATCAAATCAGCCTGCCTCCTTGTGGCTAGCGCCAAATTCTCTTTCCGAAATGAAGCCGAACAACCAGCAAATCGTCCGGAAGGCGGCTTCCACAACCGGGCTGCTCCTCATCCTGCTGCTCGTCGCCTTCACCGTGTCCAACTACTCCTTTCTGAGGCTGAATCCAGACCAATACATCGATGTACCCAATGAGGCCTCCGCATCTCATGCCACGGCGAGATCGTCCCGTGCGAGAAAAGCCACCAGCGCCGGCGCCGCGTGCGACGTCGCAAGAGGGGAGTGGGTGCCCGATCCGGCCGCGCCCTACTACACCAACGCGACGTGCTCTCTGATCGACGGCCGCCAGGACTGCATGAAGTACGGCAAGCCGGGGCTCGAGTCCATCCTCAAGTGGCGGTGGCAGCCCGACGGCTGCAATCTCCCACGCTTCGAGCCGGTTTCCTTCCTCCGTCTCGTGCGCGGCAAGTCCATGGCCTTCGTCGGGGACTCCGTCGCCCGCAACCACATGCAGTCGCTCATGTGCCTCCTCTCCAAGGTACATACTTACTTGGTTACTTATTCTCAATGCACGTATGTAGCAACAAAGCATATGTAGTGTTTCAGATCACAAGGTGGTCATCATGAACTCGATCGTGTTCTTGGTTACCGCGCAGGTGGAGTACCCGACGGAGATCGAGCCCAAGGACTGCATCCACTGCACGCGCAAGTACCACTACCGCGAGCACAACTTCACTCTGTGCGTGTTCTGGACGCCGTTCCTGGTCCGGTGGAACCTGACGCGCGCCGGCGGGCAGCAGTTCATGGACCCGCACAACGTGTACCTCGACGAGGCCGACCCCCAGTGGACGCGCGACGTCGCCGGCTACGACTACGTCGTCCTCAACGGAGCCAAGTGGTTCACCCGGCCCACCATGCTCTACGAGCGCGGCCGCCTCGTCGGGTGCAGCAACGACTGCGGCGCGGCCAACGCCACCGCCGTGCCGCCGAGCTACATGGTGCGCATGTCGTTCCGGACCGCGCTCCGGGCGCTCGCTGGGTTCCACGGCAGGGTGGTCGTCCGGACGGTGGCGCCCCCGCACTACGAGAACGGCAAGTGGTACGACGGCGGGAACTGCCTGAGGACGCGTCCCATGCGGAGCAACGAGACGAGCCTCCCGGAGACCGAGGCCGCGTTCCACGCCGCGCAGGTGGAGGAGTTCCGGGCCGCGGCGAGCGCGGCGGCGCCGGGGCGGTTCGTGCTGCTGGACGTCAGCGAGATGATGCAGATGAGGGGCGACGGACACCCCGGCCAGTACGGGCACTGGCCGCACGAGAAGGTCGGCTTCGGCATCGACTGCGTCCACTGGTGCTTGCCCGGGCCGGTCGATGCTTGGAACGAGCTGCTGCTCCATTTGCTGAGTGGTTAAACACACATTATGCATGTAACTACAATTTAGTTTCTCTTCTCATTGTATTGTACAAGTGGCATCGATTTGGATGCAGTGTTGTAGTACATGTGGGCCGACGTGCCGTAGCTTTGTGTTTTGCTGTTTGCAACGTTTGAGCGCGTCAGGCTTGGAAACATGCTTCAATCGAACTGCTACATATGCAGCCTCTGGCATTAAGCTGCAACATCGTAGCACCAGGCTGCCAGTCTACCAGAAATGCAAGGAATCTTTGTAGAAAATAGAAATGCCAGTTTCGTAGGTTTCCGGTGCAAATAATTACCCCTGTGAACCAACATATTTGGTTTCATCAAGCTCTCTAGTTCACTGCTGATTTCTCAAACGCAATCAGCTCTGAGCGCTTTGGTTTTAACGTACACCACACACTGACACACCTCACTCAAGCCAATGAACAGGAAACTGTTCATATAAATGACATTATGGTATTTTTTTTAAAAAAAATTGAGTCTCCGAACAACTAGTTTTATAAATTTAGTCTCTACAAATTTACCAAGGTCGGTAGAAATCTATCAAGCCAAGGGGGCTCACAGCCGCCAGACCGTGGCAGCATCCCGGCTCCCCTGTGCTTTCCGCTAAGCATGGCCTTAATTAGCGCTAATTATCAGTAACTAGTATAGTGCCCGTGCTAACGCCACGGCGGCATTTCAAGAATGCACATGAAAACAACCAAATAATTAACATAACCACATTACAGTTTACCAAGGACGTCTCTAGCAGCAAAAGCAGTGGCAACGCCTACATATATACAGTAACAAAAGAGAATTTTAGTTTAGTTAAAAGTATTATCTACTGCAGTCAAGAGATACCAGGAACCCTAATGCTGAACGGCCATAGTGCATACAAAAGAGAATTTCAGTTTAGTTAAAAGTATTATCTACTGCAGTCAAAAGATACCAGAAACCCTAATGCTGAACGGCCATAGTGCATACAAAAGAGAATTTCAGTTTAGTTAAAAATATTTCCAAACCACGTTTTTGCAATTTAGCCTGCATAACTATATTTGAGTTATGCCAAATTCATGTTATGCACCAACCGGAAAGGTCCAACATGGATCCATTCCTCGTATCATATTATTCCCAGTTCACGCCGCCGCTGCTTGTACCTTGATGGCCTCGGCCACTCCGCGTGATCGAGGTCCCCGCTGCGTCGCGTGTCCGCCGTCGTGCGGCGTCCTCCCGCCGCGCTGCGCGCGCGCGCGCGCGGCGTCGCCGTGCTAACGCTACGGTAAAATAAAATTTGTGTACCTAGAAAACAACTATGACCGACAATCAATTTCCTTTCTGAGGCAAGAAGATCAATGACATGGCGGTTCGGGAGGAGGGGGGACGCAAGGGCGTGATGGGGTGGGTTTCTGGAATCAATGGATTCAATGATGTGCATGATCCAAATAATTTTGACCTTAGGATCTTCAATGAGTAAGAGAAGAAGGCTTGAGAAGAGATCCAGACCATTCATTTGGATGAAGTTGGATTACTTTGGTACACAAATCTGGGTGGACTTAGATTAGGCATGACTGTAGAGGTGGTTGAGGGGGTGGATTTAGTAAAGAAAATTTTACTGTATTATAGAGTAGGGTAGATTAACCAAAACACACAACACACACTCCCGTGCCCGGTCTTCCTCTGTAGTCTGTGTCATTTGCTCCAACCCAAAACCCTTCTTGTCTCTCTCTACCCATTCCCTGATCAGATATTCAGATTCGAATCGCCGCGACGAGCAAAAGGGAACCGGAAAACCCTAGGCGATGGCGACCCACCCGCCTCCCGACGCGGCGGCGACATGTCCTTTCCACGCCGCGCCGTGCGCGCGGCCGGTCCGCAAGCGGTGGCGGCCATCCAGCCCAACTCCCGCGATTCTTCTTCTCTCGCTCGCCTCGCCTCCGTCGCGGCCTCCTCCCACCGCCGCATCGCCATCACCGTGGACCTCTCCGACGAGTCCGCCTTCGCCGTCAAGTGGGCTGCCCGAACTACCTCCGCCCGGCGACGCCGTCGTCCTCCTCCACGCCCGCCCCACCTCCGTCCTCTACGGCGCCGATCGGGCTCCATCCCGTCTCCGTCGGCAGCGACCCCGACGCCGGGCGCGCCGTCCAGCAACGCCGCCGAGGAGCCGGAGGACAAGCGTAAGAAGCGGGAGGAGGACTTCGGCGCCTTCACCTCCACCAAGGCGCGGGACTGGCGCAGCCACTCGTCGCCGCGCAGATCCCCTTCAAGATCCACATCGTCAGGACCACGACATGAAGGCGCCTTTGCCTCGAGGCCGCGCGCCGGCTTGTCCGCCATGATTATGGGCAGCCGCGGCCGGCGCCGCGCAGGTCGGCAAAGGGGGCTTGGGAGTGTCGGTGACTCATTGTGTGCACCACTGCGTCGCCCGTGGTGGTCGTGCGCTACCCGATGACGTCGGGCAGCGGGTGGTGGGAGGCCGTGGGGATGAAGCTGCGCGCGTGCACGAGGATGAGCACTGTACCATGAGGCGCCTGATGGGCATGAAGGTCTGTCTTTTTTGCTTGATCTTGTACTTCCTAACACCTATTGCATTTATCGATTAATTAGTTTGCCATGAAGTAGGTAATGAAATGATTAAAATGTGTTGGGTATTGATGGCAAGGAGACATGAGAGGAAGTATAGTGCCCGTGCTAACGCCACGGCGGCATTTCGGGGATGCACATGAAAACAACCAAATGATGATATTTTTGTCATAGTTTAAGTTTCACGCAATTGTATATCACCATGTATATAATCTGGAAAACACTCATGTATATCACCAGCAAGTTCAGGTCATGAAATTACAAGCCTAGGCATAACAAGGCAATAATAAGTCATGTCTCGCCTGAACCATCTACTTTCGATTTGCTTAAGTAGGTCTTGGAGTTCTCGGGGATAATGTCTTTACATTCATTTTCACCGCTCTTCAAAATGTCCACCAAGAAATTCGTCCTCGATGAATGTGATCATTGTGCATGGCGGATAATAAGTTAACTTATTAATTTGCTATGTAGTCTACAAAATATACATAGAGAATATTATATGCTCACAGTGTTGATAATCGGTAATCTTACGCCATTCCACGACCACATGAAAGCGTATACAAGGAAGCTGACGAGTTCTTTGGAGAAGAGCACGTGTTTAATTGTTTTAGATAAATCAAAAGATATTTGATAATAAAGATGAAACATATTATAAGTTATTACCATCAGTAGTTTTGGAACCCATGTTGGGAATTGACGACTTGATAAAAATATCGTCTTTCCACACGGATGTGCCAATTCCATGGCGAGTTTGAAATTATTAGCAATGTTATGTAATTTGTGTATATATGGCATGCATGGATCAGAACCCTTAAACATTCCATTTTTAGGATGAGGATCCATAATGGACACAGTTCTGGTACCCATGTCTAGTATGTATAATGTGTAGTGATTCATTTGACGGTATGGCAGTAGAACCTATAAATAAACACCGAGTCTATAAGTGACAAATGATAAAACACAAGTTTTTAAAGGAGTATATAGAACATATCTTACACTGCTAACGCTACGACGGCATTTCAGGGATGCACATGAAAACAACCAAATGACGATATTTTTTCATAGTTTAAGTTTCACGCAATTGTATATCACCATGTATATAATCTGAAAAATACTCATGTATATCACCAACAAGTTATGAACTAATGTACAAAATGCCACATTGTGCCTTGCATCATAAAAGGCTTGAATTCAATGTATTTTCAAAAGCTTTCGAAACAGCAGTACTTTGAAGCTCAAGCCCCATTGGAGAATATCTATGGCTAAGCATTTAAGCAATATGTAGGTCCATTTCAAAGTGAAATATGTATACAGATCATTTCGAATATTACAACCACTCTCACAAAAAAAATATATTACAACCATATAATATGTAAGGACATACAAGGACGCCATGGTGATCAGTGGTGTTGAAAAAAAATAAGGACGCCATGGTGATCAGTGGTGTTGGCACACCATCTATATTAAAGGTTGTTATTAGTGCATCTCAACAAAAACATTTGGAATAGGGCATTGTGAGTTTGTACAATATAAATAATACTCATATGGCAGTTAGTAACTAACTAAAGAAGATCTATTGTAGCTATAAACCATAGAAATGAAATGTACACACTGTTAACAAAGTACAAGAAAATGTTTTCAGTCAACCAACCTATAGCGCCTACAAATTGTCGAAAAATTGCATGACAGAGACAGCGATAGTTTATCAAATGGTAAAGATATTCTATCATGTGATCAAACCATCCCAAAAGGTAATCTGTTTATTTCTAACAACTAACAAGTGATCCACCATCCCAACAGGTGATCAAAATTTGTAAAAATGGATGAATTCATATCTTAACTCTGGCATCCCTTTTTATGCTCCAAATACAAGAAGTTTACATCTACAGATGGCAAACAGGTGACTAACCTACCTGAAACCTTGTCGCAGTCGTGCGCCTTCAGATTTCCTTCGACTTCTCTCGGATGTGGTCGTATCGCTTAAAGCTTAAACCCAACCCAAAGCTGAGGGACCAAATGCACTTATCCATTAAATAAATAATAACTACCTAAATGACATTTTCATCGGTGTCAAATGTAGAGTATAAGAATGAATTATTAAACCATAAGACATGAAAAGGTTTGTTTTAGGGCGTGGGAATTTTGTAATATTCAGGCTGCTATACACTAAGTGTACTGATGGCTATACCCTGAAAAAGGGCACATAATAATAGTATTGTGATTTACATAACATAGTGTCATTATGGAGCCATACATACACCCATGTCAGACCTTGTTTGAAATGCCATTGAGATTAGGAATGCACAGCAGCAGCAGTCAATTATAAGAATCATATTTATTATCATATTTATTACCATGTAACAAGAAAAATCCTCGAACGAGAATAAAGACGGGGACAAGAGCTTTTCCAGAACTTTTTGTTTGTCTACAAAATTGTTACATGGTGTACATTGTACAACCTAAATCACATGCATGAACCAATGAACAAGAGAGAAGAATAGAGAATGTTGGACCTGACTTGTCTGCCGCCACTATCAAGATAGAGTGGAAAATTTTGACTCTGCCTCAAGAGGAAATTATGATCTCTTTACAACTGTGACTGCAAAGTGGAGGGTGGTGGGTAAACTCATATAATACCCTCAGTGATTGATCACCAGCACCGACTTGGCTGATGATGTTTAGGGCTACGCTATTGTGCTTGGCAACCTGCTCTATCTGGCGGAGCTCCTCAAGCTTTTCTGGGTCACTCGCAAAACTACCCCTCATGGGGGGATTATCTTCTAAATTTCCTTAAAAAAATTATATTTCATCACACCCTGTGACAAGAAACATTGATGGTTAGGTTAAAATAAGCAGAGGAAAAAATCAGTTAAAAAGGATTTCAGTCTTTGGTCATCGACTACCATGGATGCACAGGCGTAGATTCCTTAAAATTGTAGTAGGTAATGTGCTCGAGGATTCGTGCTTTCGGAGAAGATCAAAATGCTGCATGAATCTCGGGAAGAATGATCCAACATTTGTCGGACACGTTTAAGCCAAATTTTAAAGGATATCGAACTCACAACACTAAATCGGCCTACCTCTTGTTCATTGTTAAAGATACTTGGTAATTGGAATGACTCGCTTTCATTTCTCAGGCGACCAAACAATCGCATTAGCAATAAGAAAACGATTGTTTAGTTGCAAAAGGAACAGTGAGTACTAAAATATATGCTTTGTGCCAATATGTTTTTTGGGGGGCAGCATTTTTGCCATATGTACCATTGAAAGCCCTTCTGATAGTAAAACATAGCATTGAAGCAATAAACAGGAGGATGAAAATGTTGTATCTCGTACAGAGTCCTTTGAACATCCTTCTAACCTTCTTCCTTTTTCCTTTTCTTCATCTTTGAACATTTAACCATAAGTATAATGTAAAAACCGATTTAGTAACAATCAAGACAATATTAATAAAAATGGAACGACATTAAAAAAATGATCAAGAGACTATCAAATGACTTTTCTTGACTATGTTACCAGTAATTACCATCACCCCCCCCCAAACAGCATGTTTCCATTTTGCTGTACTTCCATATTTTGCTTTGTTTTTATTTCCACTTCACCTGACTTGATTCAATCATGCAGACTATTTGATGCCAACATGACATTCTCTTACAGGTGGCAATGTGTGCTTATTTGGCTAAACTGTATCTCCACTTTCTAATTCTGCACTTTTTCCTTTAGTTTGATTTCAGATGTTTTCAATTTGATTCCTTATTCTCTAAATTCTCAATTGTTTCCAAAAAATCCTAAAAGGAAGTTAATATGAAGCAGTTAGACATAAAACATGTAAAACATTTAGGGTGCTGACATATCTGATATACATGCTAGTATTTTGATGGAAGAAAAACATTAAGCCATACCATAATCAATCAATGAACAACTATGCTTGGACATTCAGACACTCTTATTGATCTAACTACTGAAATGCTTTGGGTTAATCAGTATAATCAATCAAGTATTTATAACCACACATGACATTTGTCCAAAAAGTAAACTTTGAGAAGTGGTTGTTGAGTTTTCTAAAAGTTCTGGAACTAAGCAATGCACATCTCCTCCATCATATGACCATTCACGCAAATTAATTTTTTTATCAGTTATTTTACAAACTTACAGCTGGTCACCATCCATCTAAACTATTTTTAAAAAGGACAAGCATGATTTATGTTTCTGTTGATAACATCAGAGACCAAAGTGGTGAAAGGATCACCAATGCCTGCAACAGGAAGTACAGTATCAGAGGCTCAGAGAAGAAGAAGAAAAGCAAAATCCTATGGGACAAAATGAGTAGAAGTGATGCTGAAAAGGCACCACATCGTAGCTCAACACAACTAATGGGAAAAAATTAAGATAACCTGCCAACATCAGGTGCAAGCACCACGTCACGGCATTTTGGGGAGTCACCAGCCACATTTCCAAGGGCCCACACAGCCTGCAAAATCAAAATAAAATAGCCTCTTTAAATTTCCCTATGCTAATGATAGTATAAAAGGTATGAGCAATTCAAACTTAAATAATTTGTTTGATTCCATGCCTGTTCACGGACATCGTCGCTTGGTGAGCTGAGGAGCTTCACGAAGATGGGCCATTACCACCATACAGAGAGACGTTTCAAGTATATTAAACCAAACAACATTGTGAATATCAATAGCTACAGCTGCATGCCTTCATCCTAAGGTTTGAGGAGTAATAACAATGTAACTTTTTTCAGTAAAACCACTAATTGAATAGTCATGAGCACCAAATGCATACTCCACACCATCAGCTTTAAAAATGTATGGTGGAGAATACCATAAGTCATAACTTCATCTGACAATTAATCGAAAGTGCACACACATCATCCCAAGAATAATTATTAGAATCATGGTTGTCACGACGAGTCGCGACCACAGCGAGCAGCGCTGGGCGCTAGGCGGCGACGCACGGCGACGAGGCTGGCACAGATATCGCCTATGGGTTAATACAAAATAACTACAAAAACACCTATGGGTTGCTTTTAGAAGAGACCATACAGCATAATTACAGGCTATGTAAAAAAGGACAAATATTTTTAAGGAAGGCAAAGCGCCGAATAAGGTGAAGTGAAGTTTTGCCTAGTGATAGTGAGAACATGAACAAACAGACCCACCATTCTATAATTTTCACTCTGCAAGGTGTTCATGAATATTAGCATGCTTTTCTTACAAAGAGAGAGACAAGAATGCTTTGTGGTGTTCATTCTTATAACGATATTTTTGACATGTCATCGATATCAAGCATCGACCATGGACTAAGGGTTAAATGGTTAATAGGCAAGCAGTGCAACTAACCACCGATCAACTAAAGGAGACCGCGTGCTTCAATCAAGAAACAATGGAAATCCACAATCTAATTATTTACTAATGACACAAAGCTTTCTGGGTGAGCTATATTTGTAAGACAAATATAGGTCAAACATGGGAAACCAATACAATTTATTCTAGATATTTAGTGCGTAGAAAAAGTAGATTTACAGCTTATAAAACCATGCACAGAAAGAGTAACTTCTTAATGCTTACAGACCGACATCTCACTCCATCCATTTTTATGTTTTTTCCAAGCTAGTTACCTCTTTACCCAATAAATGTTATCATTAATACATAAAGCATAAAAAGGAAAAATAATTTCAAACGTTATTAAATGTACAAGAGAAAGAATCCAACCTCTAAAAAAAGGGAGAAAGAACACAAGTGTTTTTATGCACATCCTATGTCATATATGAACATGTCACTATAACTAATTTGAGTTTTGCATCTGGTATCCTCCTTTGTAGGAAAAATCCCACTTTGAAATTGTGGTTATGTTGAAAGTAATGTCTGTTGTTATAACCAATTCTACCCAATCCATTGCAGCTCGGATAGGCAATGTCTAACCCATCACATGAAATGATACTTTTATCATAAAAGCTATGATCATCAGGTATCGGCTATGGAGAAGGAAAATGCTGAGCACAAGCATAACACAGAACAGTTCATCACTTTTAAGTCTTAAATTAGGCATTGGCAACTATGTTACTGTTTTAATGGAATGTGGAGAAAATATATGTTCAAGATTAGATGGCTTCAAAATTAGCAAAGCTGCAAGGAGCAACAAGGGCCATGTCAAGATCAAATCCCTCCTTTTTTTTCTTTTAACTTTTGGGTTGTGGATGGGTGTAATGAAGCTCTGCAAAAGGCGAAAAACACAATAACACATACGCATAAGCTTATTCGAATAAGATGATTTACCTGTTTTCTATAAGAATAGAAATCATTGCAACCCAGAATAGTAATGTTCAGACCAGCACAAATAAGTTTGAAAACTTTACAAAGATGAGATCAAAGAGTAGAATTGGAAGACTCTCAAGAAATCACATAGATGGAAAATAAAATCCAGATACAACAGATGGAAGAAGGAGAAATACCTTTATTTGCTCTGTGCACATGTGTGTCAAGACAACAAAAATATTTTGCTCATTTTCATCCTCATGTAGTTTTGGCCGTGATGGGCGTACCTGGAGCGCCGGATGTTGGCCTGGCGCTTCCTCCAGGCGACGGCGGCCAGGCCCACCACAGCGGCTGGGGCTGGGGTCGGGGGCCCCGCCGCCGGCGAGGTCGTGGAGGAGCTGGAAGAAGGGCCCCTTGGAGCGACCGGCGGAGCGCGCGCCGGCGCGGTACCTCTTCCGAGCTTCGACCTTGTGGCGGCATCGCACGCCGGACTTGTGGGTGGCGTGGGAACCTCCGCGGCGGCGGTCACGGCGCCGGCGGCGTTGTCCCGATCCGCCGCCACGAGGTTGCCCTTGCGCAGCGCCTCCCACTGTCGCGATGCGCCTCGATGAGGCAGCGTCTCTCGTCGTCCGGCCAAAGACGGCGGCCTCCTCCGGAGCCCCTCCACCGCCGGAGGATGCGGCGGCCGCGCCGCGCGGCGGCGCAGCAGCGACGGAGCGCGCAGAGCGGGCGGTCGGGAGGAGACGGCCTCGGGATCGGGCGGCGGGAGGACGAGGAGGACATGGCCGGTGGAGTCGTCGCGGCGGCGGCTAGGGTTTGGTGGAGGAGGAGATGGGGAGCGGAGGAGGAGGTGGGAATCGGTCATATAAGGAGGAGGCCCGCGCGGTGAAATGACCGGTGAGAGAGCAGCCGCATGGAGCGGCGCGGTGGGCGTCGAGGTCGAGGCCGTGGGAGGCGAGGAGGCGGATGGAGTCGGGCGCGTGGCGGTGGGCGGGGTCGAACTCGCGGAGGTTGATCTCGGCGCGCGCGCGGGAGTCGGCGAGGTGGCGAGGTGAGGCCGACTGGATGAGGTGAAGCGCGTCGGCGTTGGCCTTGAGGAGGGCGTAGCGCTTGGCGGCGGTGAGGAGGGCGGGGTGCTTGGCGGAGCGGTGGATGACTCCGGGGAACTCCGTGTCCATGGCGACGTAGGGGAAGCGCGGTGGAGGATGGGGGGAGGCGGAGGGAGGGGAGGCGCGGGGGAGGATGGGGGAGGCGGAGGGAGGGGAGGCGTGGGGGAGGATGGGGGGAGGCGGAGGGAGAATCCCTGAAATATCCATTGGCATATTGATGTGTAAAATAGTTGCAGCTTCCTCTTTACAGATCATTTCTTAGGAGCATGTGTAAAATATAAAATTTTGTAAAAAAAGTGTAATATATAGAAGTTGAATCAATCTGCACTCTTTAGTAAGAAATCATAATTATATTCCTAATTTCCACCCAACTTGATTAGAAATACTTCCAGGTGATGATTATGGTGTCATCTAAAAGGGGAGCAATGCTTATGCTAAGATTTTCAAGATACAGATATATGTAATGACAAATTTTAATCAGAGGCAGGTATCAGAAAAAAATGTCAAACAACAACCCTAAGGAAATTTCTACATGAAAGAAACGGTACAACTGACTGAATGGCTATGTTGCAAGTTTGCAACTTGTACATGTGAAAGCTGTAGAATAAAACCAGAAGCAAGAGAATAAGAAGGGAATGAGCAGACCTCTTCAGGATTGAAAAAAATTCGTTGGCACCATGATTCAATAATGGAAATTGGCAAGCCAGCAAAAATATGAATCTTCCCTACAACGATACTGTCATATTAGAATTTCAGGTTCTACAGCCTCTAAAAGATGAGATGTCATATGAGAAGGCAGCTGCGTACTTGACAATGTTTTGTAGAACACAGATGCTTGACCCACTTGTTGATATGGAATACTGAGGGTAAAGTGGAAGAACAACCAGCTTCGTAATCTTATCCTTCTTAATCTGTCATCAATTGAAAACAGTAGAAAATCATTTATCATTAGTTAGAATCAAGTGGACAAAAATAAAGTTCAATAGAAATGACCATGCAAATGCAATATACGGGGGAGGCGGTGGGCGCGCCCTTCGGGAGGCGGGGAGACGGGGAGACGGCGGCCTTCGGGAGACGGGGAGGCGGCCTCGGGAGACGGCGGAGGCGGTGGGCGGCGCCGGGAGGCGGAGGCGGCGCCGCCGGGAGACGGGGAGGCGGGGAGACGGCGGCCGGGAGAGACGAGGCGGCGCCCGCCGGGAGACGGGAGGCGCGGCCCGGGAGACGGCGAGGCGGTGAGGCGGCGGCGCCGGGAGGCGGAGGCGGCGCCGGGGAGACGGGGAGGCGGGGCAGCGGCGCCGGGAGACGGAGGCGGCGCCCGCCGGGAGACGAGAGGCGGCGCCTCGGGAGACGGCGAGGCGGTGGAGGCGCGCCCGGGAGTCGGGAGGCGCGCGCCGGGAGGCGGTGGAGGCGGCGCGCCGGGAGGCGGGGACACGGGAGACGGCGGCGCCGGGAGACGGGGAGGCGGTGGGGCGCCGCCGCCGGGAGGCGGGGAGACGGAGGCGGCGCCCGCCGGGAGGCGGAGGCGGCGGCCTCGGGAGACAGCGAGGCGGGGCGGCGCCCGCCGGGAGGCGGGGAGGCGGCGCCGGGAAGACGGCGGAGGCGGGAGGCGGCGCCCTTCGGGGGAGGAACGATCAGAACATCTGCGGGTCTGGAAAAGAAGACGTTCATCTGCATGCAGCTGCGAGCGTCAGGGGATGCGGTAGGGTACTGCAGATCCATTAAAGGATGACCATCGGATATGGTTGGGTAAGGAGAGAGAATAGAGGAGAGTTAATCTGGTGCGCACGTTTTTATGATAGTGTATTTCTAGGTGCATATTGTGGTGTGGACGTAGTTAAGATCATGACTGTGGAGCAGGTAATTGTTGGGTGGATGTAAAATAATTTGAACTGGTGGATTATTAGATTAGATTAGTGCTAATCAATGCCTGTGTGAACCTGCCAAGGCAGGTCTCTGCCAATTTTGATAGGTCTGACAATTAAATTTATAAAAATAGATATTTAAAAGTTAAATTTAAAAAATTACCATAATGCCATTTTCGTGAACAGATCACAAACGGGAGCTGAACAGTTGACTTCGTGATGCCTGTCTAAGAAAAGAAAAAAAGAAAGGAAAAGTACAAACTCTGATGCCAACCTAGCTCAGCATGTTATCAGGTCGAAGTCAACCACATGCCGCATGTTTTATCAATCCTGGAGAGGCCGAGATAGATTCATAGGACTGGATCGCAGATGGAGATTAAACCGAGCAGGTGGCACCTTAATTCTACTATATGGCGCAGTAGACGCTGCCGATCACCGGCCTCACCAATGAAAAGTTGACTGACTTCGACTTCGACTGTCGTTGGCTAGCAGCAACGTCTTCAAAGTTGAGACTGCATGCAGTACTGAAGCTCTTCAGATAGCTCAAAATATAGCGAGTTTCTCTTACTCCACTCTCATCATCTGAAACACTGAAAAATTTTATAGCACACAAGAGAACATGTTCATGAATCTTAGAACAGTGAAACGGTGCAAAAAAATATACGTGATCGATAGTTTCGAAGAAACATATACATGATGCTTAAAAGTTAGGTAGTACTATATCAATTTAGCCAACGCAGAGATTTCCCTTCTATGCTTCTTAAACAGCTAAATCATCTAAAGCAGTTTGCAGTTTGAACTAGCGGATGCACCTTTTCAGAAATAAACAACCCGCAGCATCTTCCAAGTCTGAATAGTGATCTGAATATTTGATTCCATTTCTATGAATGGATCTCAAAATTCAAAAGACTGGAATATATTATGGGGTACACGTCCTAACGTCCCTCGGCCTTGAGTTCCTGATTTGTCTCCGATGAATGTCGGTACATGGAGCTGTGGACCTCCACACAGTCACGATTCATGAAGCATAAGCGAGGAGACATACTACTCCCTCGTCACAAAAAAGTAATGTTTTGGATATCGACATGGTTTCCAAGACGCGACTTTGATCACTAATTTTATTGTAATATATAATAAAATTATAATGTTATAAAAGAGCATGCATCCTAACGAATGTCCAGCAAAGCAACATTTTCTGCCAAAAAAAAAGAATACAGTGTACGACCAAGAGCAACCAGACGTTCGATGGCAATGGCTGCTCTTGAGTAATGTGGTATGAGCACTGCATCTCTGTGGAGGAACCCCTTCAAATTTGAGCAGCATTAGTAAGGTTTGAACTTCCTTTGAGCCCGAAGCTGCTGTATCCGTTTCTTGTCCTGCTCAAACTTGCTCTGCAGCATCGCGAGTTCTGTGCAAGAGATGCAGAGTTCCAAGTTAGCTCCAAAACGTTTCTGCAGCCTATTAAGTTGCACAAGATAACAGGAAAAAAACAAAGCTCCTCATTTGCAGTCACATAACTCAAATTTTCCAGAGTTAATTCATGCTTATGAAACAACGGTGGAACGACCAACTTGATATACAAAAAAGGAGCATTTCTTCGCAATTGCTGAACCAAACAAAACCTTTGCAATTGCTGAACCAAACAAAACCTTCTGATATATCATCTCAGACAAGAAAATAACTTCTGGCATATACAGGTTTACTTTGACTGAATACAAACCATTAAGGAAAAATGACTGGAATTGTAATTCCAACCAAGCTGCAAATGCCAAATGGTGACCTTTTTTAAGTCAAATGTAACCAGAACGGACAACACCAAGCTCAGTCACCCAGACTGCCAGGGCGAACACATGAGCAGATTAACTGATCATGGGTTGTTGAACTGGACAACAATATATGTGCCAGCCGTCTATGCTGTGCCTTAAACTATTTAGTGTTGAACATAATCTAGGTTCTATTCTATCATACGTGTACAGAGCACTGAGTAATTAAAACTGCATAAAATAAGGAAACCTTCAAAAAAACGTTGAAGCATACCATTGATTTGAGCTTCTCGTTTCTGAAATCTGTAGAAGTTTAGATCAACTTCCTTGGGTTTCTTTTTAACCATTTTCTCTTGCATTGCAGCCAGAGATACAGAGCCAACAGCTGTTCCAGTTTCAGTGTCTGTGGTCTTCTTCCTACCCTTATGATGCACCACAACCGTCCATCCTTCTTCCGCAGCATGCGCCTCTCTTTCTTTCCTCTCCTGAATTAATCAAACTTGTGTCAGGACTCAGGCAACAAACAAAATGCAGTTTTTTTGGTACAGGAATACAGGTTTGCTATATCACAAACCCAAAAATGCAGAAGCAGTCTTCTGCTCTCTCAAATTTAATAAAAAAAACAGAAGTACACACTATCTGTATGGTGGAAACGCATTCACCGAGGGAATTCTGATGAAACTTGTCTTAACTTGCACAGCACTGGTTTGGGTAATGTGCTGAACTGGATACTTTTAATTCTTGTTTGGAGAAGAAACTTGTTTAAAAGCAGTAGAGGTGTCTTTTGATACTTGAAAGAACGGGAGATACTCACCAGCTCTTGCTGTTCCTCATGAGCAATTATAAACTCATCTATTCTTTGCTGCAAAACTTTCAGGCCTGGTCTCTTTTGTTTGTACTCCAAGATCCATTCTGTCAATACATCACATATCAGTTTTGGACTTTAGTGCATCAAGTTAAAACAGAAAAAGAAAAAAACACACAATGGCATTTATGGGAGCAGAACATAACTAAACAAAAGCATTGCAAGTCTGCAACACACATAGCTGGATGTTAGAACTCATTTCTTGCAGGAACCAACAAACTGGACATACCCTACATAGCTTTCTAGTAATTAAGTCATTGAAATAAATACGCTGAGAGTATATCTTGGATATAGTGCATTGATCTTTGCCTTTTGATTGTGAACACTGTCTTTTTTTTCATCAACAAACTCCGTGAATAAAATCATATCTCAGGGATAAAAAAACTCAAAATTGAAGATTTGAAGGCATTACTTTTCATTCCTCTGGAACTGTCTTCGTCAACAGATTGAATCTCATCAACGTTTGCAGTATCAACCTCAACACGCCTCTCCAGCTTGTTCTCTTTCCTTGACGCATGCTTATTTTTCTTGTTGTTTTTCCCTGATTTCTTTACTTTCTCTGCAGCCAATGAAAGGAATGCATGTCAACAATATGCCAGGGGCGGACCTAACGTGGGACATGGGGGTTCAGTTGAACCCCCAAAAATATGGAAAAATAAACTGCTACTGGCAGTGGCGGAACCAGATTTTTACCAAGATAGCATAAAGCCATAAACAGATAAACTGTTCGGCACTTCGGCAGTCGGCAGACTCGGCACCAACTGGCCGGGCGGCGCCAGGAGGCGGGGAGCAGGGGAGTCGCGCAGATCTGAGAAGTGAGACGGGACGGCGGAGGGCCGGAGGCGATGAGGCGGAGGCAGATCTGAGACGGCGGTCGGCGGAGGCGATGAGACGGCGGAGGGCCCGAGGCGACGAGGCGGAGGCAGATCTAGACGGCGGTCGGCGGAGGGCCCGAGGCGGCGAGGCGGAGGCAGATCTAGACGGCGGTCGGCGGAGGCGATGAGACGGCGGAGGGCCCGAGGCGACGAGGCGGTTTGCGGTGCGGTGCGGTGCGGTTACGCCTTGTCTTGTGCCGCTCGATGGCGCCAGACGGTCAGCGGACGAGGCGTTCGGCGGTTCGGCTAGGGTTTCTCGATCGGCGCCGCAGCCCGCAGGCAGCGCGTGAAGTCTGCAGGCTTGGGCCGCGCGGAGACAGTGGTGGTCCGCGCGGAGATGGGTGGGCCGGTGGCTTAGTGCTGAACTGTGAAATATACATGGGCTACCTAGGCAGAATATTACTAATAATATCTCGAACTGATCTGGGCTATACATTACAAATTTTCTCACGTCCCGGACTAAAGCCCACTTTGCCAGGGGCCCCATTCCGCCCCTGGCTACTGGTAATCCACAACGTAGCAAGCAAATCCACCACAAACTCTATGGACTGGACTATCCATCCCAGAAAGGAAGATTTGGATGAGATTGCTCACGGAAAAGAAAAGATCCTCAGGACAAAGCTCACTCTTAGAACAATCCAAGCAAGCTAGGGCTTCCTTACCAGCGAAAGAAGAGATCAATCCGGTAGAGCGGAGGACGATGATGACGCCTAAGAGAGAAGAATTCCTTCGCTTCGAGGGTTAAATAACGTTGGCGTGAGAATTTGAGACAAACGGCGAAGCAACAGCCGCCGCCGTCGCGACGAGATATGGAGAAGGGTTCAAGGAAGAGGATGGGCTAGAACTAGAGACGAGAGAGGTTTAGGATTGGGCTGTGAGGATTGCAGATTTGGGGAGGAGGATAGAAATCTTGACGATGGGCTGTCTCTTGTGCTGAACATTGGCGATCGGGTTCGTGTTGAAGAAAAAGAGAGACCCATCCAAAGCCCACATGTCATGTATGTTCCTTGACGCTGGCCACTGCATTGCTTGGTTATTGAGTTCGTCAGTTTCGTCTCGGTGTACGCACGCGCAGATCGTGAGGACCAAATGTTGATTGTTGGCGCAAGGGAGCATCGAGCAAGCTGAGGCTAGGGAAAATCAACGTCAATCAAGGAAAGAAAAGGAGGAGTAGCGATGGGACAAGAGCCAAGGAAAAAGGCAGGAGGAGATCGTGGCTTTTTCGCTCCTCGCTTGGGAAAGAATTTGATTTTCTCTATATTTGTGAATTTAATTAGAGATTAGAGAGGAAGTAAAAAGTATTCGTTAGGGAAAAGACTAGTATATCGGCTAATCTGCTATATTGTTCTCCTGTAATTTTAGATACTGTATGAGAGTAATTGAAAAATATTATCTACTAGATAATTGTAGAGAAATTCGATAGTTTTCTGTACAATATTTATTTATGTTGATCAGATAAATAGATTTTAAGCTATGAATTTTGTAATCCGGCAATCTGGTAAAATTACCATCTTCTAGTACCATATATTAATCTGTAGATTAAAATTACTGGATTGAATATTGGATGATTTAAAATTACTGGAACCTGACGCGCGCCGGCGGGCAGCAGTTCATGGACCCGCACAACGTGTACCTCGACGAGGCCGACCCCCAGTTGGCGCGCGACGTCGCCGGCTACGACTACGTCGTCCTCAACGGCGCCAAGTGGTTCACCCGGCCCACCATGCTCTACGAGCGCGGCCGCCTCGTCGGGTGCAGCAACGACTGCGGCGCGGCCAACGCCACCGCCGTGCCGCCGAGCTACGTGGTGCGCATGTCGTTCCGGACCGCGCTCCGGGCGCTCGCTGGGTTCCACGGCAGGGTGGTCGTCCGGACGGTGGCGCCCCCGCACTACGAGAACGGCAAGTGGTACGACGGCGGGAACTGCCTGAGGACGCGGCCCATGCGGAGCAACGAGACGAGCCTCCCGGAGACCGAGGCCGCGTTCCACGCCGCGCAGGTGGAGGAGTTCCGGGCCAAGGCGAGCGCGGCGGCGGCGGGGCGGTTCGTGCTGCTGGACGTCAGCGAGATGATGCAGATGAGGGGCGACGGACACCCCGGCCAGTACGGGCACTGGCCGCACGAGAAGGTCGGCTTCGGCATCGACTGCGTCCACTGGTGCTTGCCCGGGCCGGTCGATGCTTGGAACGAGCTGCTGCTCCATTTGCTGAGTGGTTTTTTTTTTTTTGAAAAGGTTTGCTGAGTGGTTAAACACACATGATGCAAGTAACTACAATTTAGTTTCTCTTCCCATTGTATTGTACAAGTGGCATCGATTTGGATGCAGTGTTGTACTACATGTGGGCCGACGTGCCGTAGCTTTGTGTTTTGCTTTTTGCACCGTTTGAGCGCATCAGACTTGGAAGCATGCTTCAATCGAACTGCTACATATGCAGCGTCTGGCATGAAGCTGCAACATCGTAGCACCAGGCTTCCAGTCTACCAGAAATGCAAGGAATCTTTGTAGAAAATACAAATGCCAGTTTCGTAGGTTTCCGGTGCAAATAATTACGCCTGTGAACCAACATATTTGGCTTCATCAAGCTCTCTAGTTCACTTCTGATTTCTCAAACGCAACCAGCTCTGAGCGCGATGGTTTTAACGTACACCACACACTGACACACCTCACTCAAGCCAATGAACAGGAAACTGTTCATATAAATGACATTATGGTAATTTTTTTAAAAAATTTGAGTCTTCGAACATCTATTGTTATAAATTTATTTTCTCTATAAATTTACCGAGGTCGGTAGAAATCTACAAGGGGGCTCACAGCCGCCAGACCGTGTCAGCATCCCGGCTCCCCAGTGCTTGCCGCTAAGCATGGCCTTAATTAGCGCTAATTATCAGTAATTAGTGCTAATCAATGCCTGTGTGAACCTGCCAAGGTAGGTCTCTGCTAATTTTGATAGGTCCGAAAACTAAATTTATTAAAATAGGTGTTTAAAAGTTAAATTTAAAATATTACCATAATGCCATTTTCGTGAACAGATCACGAACGGGAGCTGAACAGTTGACTTCGTCATGCCTGTCTAAAAAAAGAAAAAAGAAAGGAAAAGTACAAACTCTGATGCCAACCTAGCTCAGCATGTTATCAGGTCGAAGTCAACCACATGCCGCATGTGTTTATCAATCCTGGAGAGGCCGAGATAGGACTGGATCTCAGATGGAGATTAAACCGAGTATGTGGCATCTTAATTCTACTATATGGCGCAGTAGACGCTGCCGATCACCGGCCTCACCAATGAAAAGTTGACTGACTTCGACTTCGACTGCTGTTGGCTAGCCAGCAATGTCTTCAAAGTTGAGACTGCATGCAGTACTGAAGCTCTTCAGATAGCTCAAAATATAGCGAGTTTCTCTTACTCCACTCTCATCATCTGAAACACTGAAAAATTTTATAGCACCCATGAGAACATGTTCATGAATCTTAGAACAGTGAAACAGTGCAAAAAAATATACGTGATCGATAGTTTCGAAGAAACATATACATGATGCTTAAAATTTAGGTAGGCCTATATCAATTTAGCCAACGCAGAGATTTCCCTTCTATGCTTCTTAAACAGCTAAATTATCTAACGCAGTTTGCAGTTTGCACTAGCGGATGCACCTTTTCAGAAATAAACAACCCGCAGCATCTTCCTAGTCTGAATAGTGATTTGAATATTTGATTCCATTTCTATGAATGGATCTCAAAGTTTCAAAAGACAATTGACAGAACACTCGACTCATCTACTGCTAATGATCAGCCAACCAGCATCGGGAACAGCAAGTACCTAAACCTACAGTCCAAGCGAATCAAGTCGCATTTAGGGTCTGTTTGGTTGGTGCCTAACCTTACCATGTCTAAACTTAGGCAATATGTGGCTGCCACAGAAAGTGTGGCTAACAAAATCGAAGCCACACTTGTGGCAAAGTTTGGCAAGAAACTGAGTCTATGGCGTGTGGGGCCAGGCGCTAAGAAAGTGTGGCATGCCACAGTTACGTCAGTGAACCAAACAGTTACCTAAAAACTGTGGCACGTCTAACTTGTGGCTAGGCAACTTCTGGTCGTGAACCAAACAGGCCCTTAGTTGTCACGTTCCACATTGAACGAAATCTTGGCACGTAAACATATGAGGTTTTCCAGCGCGCTGTGGTACTCGGTATCAAAGGCGCCCAAGCCGCGGTCGCAGCGCCGGAACGGGCGCGTGCGGACGCAATCGCCGCCGGTGTTCCACTCCGTTCGCGAAGTGCGCGGCCGTCACTGTCCGGAGAACCACCTTGCCGCGGAACCCGGCCCTCGCGCACATGACCCCCTTGCCGTTTGTAGCGGGGCTGAAGTATCTAGTTATTTCTAATTTCTTGTTTTCCTAAAAGGACTTGTTACTCATGCAAGTAATAAGCATCTTCTCTCCTCGACCTCACTAAAAACTAATGTGACATAGTTTTAGTAACAAGCAAAAGAGGCCGTTGATAGTGCCTTAGACTAGCTATAGTAGCCAGGGGGCGGATCCAACGATGGGGGGCTCGAGCCCCCCCTACCGCTACCGGATCCTTGGAGCCCCCCTAAATTTTTAGCCATGGATGTATAATGTAGAAGGGGCTGAGGTCGAGCTGAAGGTACTTCAGCCCCTCCAAAATTTTTTCCTGGATCTGCCACTGATAGTAGCCTTTTTTAAGATAAAAGTAGATATACTTCTTTGTTTTCGAGAATATATAGGGTGTATTCTTTTGGACTAATGGTTTATAACTTATATCTTAAATATTTGAATTTTGGCTGTTCACAAGAGGTAGTATGTACAGGAATATAGTCGCATGCGATTTTGGTCGGTACAACTGAACTCAGTATACTTTTTACTATAATCTTCCTATTGACTCTGTCTTGAAAAACACACCGTTTAAAAGCTAATTACTGTAAACAGTACGAGCATAAACCGCGAATAAGCCAAAATGAACCCGCCCATACTTCTTGCTCAAACTCACTCACGTACATTTCAGCCCTCGTCATCCCTCCTCGGCTCCTCCCTGTCTCTCTAAGACTTCTCAAAGAAGGCGCCTTCCCTCTCCAATGCCTCATCAAACCCCTCCTTATTTAATCCCATATCTCTCCTCCTTGCCCCTGTTTTTGCTCATTTCCTCCCCCAGCACTCCAGTCCTGATTCATTTCGTACTTCGCTTTAGGTGATGGCGTCCCCGATGGTGGGCCGCAAGGCGGTGGTGCTCTATGTCTTCCCACTCGACAACAGCAACCCACGTGCCATGTACCGCCTCAAGCCAGTATGAATGTCTTTTTGGAGCTTCTCGCACGAGGCCCCAGTAGTACACCATGGCACCCTAAGGAATGGGCGTCTTACTGCATCCATCTCTCTTTAAGCAGCCAGCACGGTAGAGGAGCAATGTTCCTTAAGACCATGTTTAGGAGCCCAAAATCCCTGGCCTATCACACCCTGGTCCATCCATGAAGATGGGCTAGAGATTTTGGGCTTCCAAACATGGCCTAAAAAAGCCATCCTTTCCCTTTGCAGCCAACGAGGGGAGGCACAGGGAGAATCCTATAGTAACGACGTATTAGATCTCTTGGTTTGGCCTTCGTAGCATCAGGTCGTTACTAAACTGTACAAAGGCCTTCGCAGCATTGCATTTTAATGTAATTCATAGATCAGATGCTAGCTGAACCACCCCAAAATTTTCAACTATTTTTGAACTTTTTCTTGAATTCAGTTTAATTTGAAATCTTTCCCAATTTGGCAATCTTTGACCTTTTTACTCCTTCCTTACCTAGCTTTACGATTTCATTTGACCTTAGTGTCAACCCAAAACTCATCGCTGCCCCTGTTCTCACCACGGCACTTGGCTCCTCCCAGATGGCCGCCACCAAGACCTTGCTCCCCACTGCACACCTTGCCAGAGCCATACTGTCACTTGTCGTGCTCTGACACTTCCTTAATTGAGCCTTGACCACACGCTGGAGTAGCCAAGGCTGAGTTCACCGTCGTCCCCCCGCCCTCTCAAGCCGACAAGCCACGCATCGTACTTCTTTAACCGCTAATTGAGGAAGCACTGAGGTTGAGGTGCCACGGAGTCTGCCGACTACCCCACCACCACTGCCGAACCCCGTCGATGGCTCCCGTGCCATCTCTCGCTGGCCATGTGCCACTGCCCGAGCTGGCCTCCCCACTGCACAAACTGCCTTGCATCAGCTACAAAGCTCGCAAGCACCCCACTCCTCAGCATTGGTGCCCAACACAACCCTTAGCCTTTTCCGGCCACATTTTTGCCACTGCCACTATAACCTGCTAGTAAGTCCCATTTTTTTAATTCTTGTTAATGCCTCCGTTGTTCTTCAATTACCTCCGCTCCTAGCTTCATTGTGACCCTATGAACACCATCGAAGCCTCGCCTTAGCTTCTCTAGCCCCTACCTCACCAGCGACCAACTTCCTCGCCCGGACAAGCCACCTCACCATGGAAAGCTTTACACAAGCTCCAGAGCCCGAGCCATCAACGCCATAGCCTTCCACTTGTTCTGGAGATGCTCAAACATCCCTTGTCTTTGTCAATTAACCCTCTTGTAGCTCCTATGCCATGGTCGACCACCGTAAAGCTCACCTCACCGTCGGTCGTCCACGGTGACCTTCGAACTCTACTAAGCCTGAAAATAGGTTCCTTAGCGCTTGTAGACCCCAACTGTGCCCTTCGTTCCCATTGTTGACCATCGCCAACACCGTAATCGATCGACATCGCCATGCCCTATCCGGTCGGTACTGTAGCACCGAGAGGTTGAAGACAACTGTGCTGAGTGGGCCATGGGCCATACAATAGTAGGCCAGAACTAGAACCAGCTAAGCTGTCCCACAGGCCGAGATAGCACCATAGCAATACTGTTCACCAGCCCAACCCACTTCCATTTGGACCGAATCATTACTGTTTCAACCCCGATCCGTCGTGAATAATACAAATCCGTTACTGTTTAACCAAATCCGACCTCGTTACTATTGACCGAAACCCATTAAACATATATATGCCTCTTTCTATCGTTTAAAGCCCATTTAAACCATTCCTAACTCTATTTCACCAATCTAGACTCCAACAAAACCTAACCCTATCTTTATTTGGTTTTCTGAATTCTATTTATTTTTGTTTTATTTTTCCTAGCTCATATTCTTTTGAGTGCGGAGTTAATTACTTGCTTTTTATTTGTGCTAGCACATGATTTTGCTAAGCAGTATGTTCTAGAAGCATATCAAGCCCAGAAGATTTAGAGCAAGTCGAAGACTTTGAACAGCAGGGCAAGTCATATATTTTGATCATGTTGAACATACATCCTTTAATTATCTAATTAATAACTTTCATTATTCTTTATTTATGCATTATTATTTATTTAAACAATTACTTAGAATGACATGATAATTTAGCTATGTCCTAACACTGGAAAAATCATGTCTTACCTGATTGCCATATTTACTTTAACAAGCCTTAGTAATAATAAGCCATCTCATCAAAGTGCCGAATCTCTTACTAGTGTAAAGCATTGGAGTTTTTAGTCTATCATGGTATATTTTATAGTAATTTATTATTACTAAGGTTTGTTAAGGTGAATATGTTGATGTTACCATGCAGTACCACATATGTTGATGTTACCATGTCGAAGTCAACCTCATGCCGCGTGTATTATCCATTCCGGAAAGAGGATTGGATCCAAGATGGAGATTAAACAGAGTAGATGGCATCTTAGCTCACTTTATGGCGCAGTAGACGCTGCCGATCACAGGCCTCACCAACGAGGAGTTTAGGACTGACTTTGACTTCGACTGTTGTTTGCTAGCATTGTCTTACGAGTTAAGACTGCATGTAGTACTAGAGTTCTTTAGATAGCTGAAAATATATCCATTCTCGCCGAAGATTTTGTAGCGCCATGAGGACAGTTCATGAATCTTACCACAATGCAACGGTGAAACAAATGTACGTGGTGGATAGTTTCGAAGAAACAGTACTGATGCTCAGAAAGAACCACGCAAAAGTTAGGTAGCATATCATTAACTTACTAGTCAATGCAGAGATTCCCCTTTCTGTGCTTCACAGCTAAACTATCTAAAAGTAGTTTTCGCTGCGGATGCACCTTTTTCAGAAATAAACAACCTGCAGCATCTTCCAAGTCTGAATTGTGATTTGAATACTTGATTCCATTTCTATGAGTGGATCTCAAAAGACTGGATTATGGGGTACACGCCCTGACGTCCCTCGGCCTTGAGTTCCTGATTTGTCTCCGACGATAATGTCGGTAGATCGAGTTGTGGACCTCCACGTAGTCACCAAGCATGAGACTTAAGAGTAAGTCAAGGAGTTGACAGCTCGACATAATCTCCCTTAGCTAACTTGTCATCGTGATTGTGAAGCTGCATACTACAATGCATATATATGCTTTCGTTACACAACTCTAATACAATATCAGAAAACATAGATATTTTCATTATAGAACTTTAATATCTATATTCAATAAATTTACACCGTTATAATCCGAATCCACCAAATAAAACACTTATATTTTTCTTTAATATCTATATCCAATAAAATTGCAGACCGCGGTACGACTTGCATGGTTTAAGACTTAAAAAGTGTTCTCCTCCATGTTACGATGGTCCGAAAATTTAAAAAAAAATTGAACCTTTGTTTGCTTTTGATCTCTTTTGAATCTTGACCTAAACCTTCACACATCTTAGCCATTTATGTCATGAATTCTCTGCCAAAACATCCCCTTCAATCATTTGTGCGTGGACACTGTTCACAATCTGAAAATATTGCCGCCACACCTTTCCGATTCTGCCACACCGCTGCCACACCACTACAAATTAGTCAGTCCGTACTCCCTTGATTTTCTCGCCCTAACACCCCTTAAATGCCTCTGGCCGCACATCGAGGAAGCCAAGCCTGAACTTGCCTATCGCTACTTTGCTCCCTCTGCTCTGTCTCCCCTCTTGGCTAACTTCCCTCGCGCCACAAATTCCCTCACCTTCGAGCACGTCACTGCCAGCTACCATGCCTCTTAATTGCCACGACCCTCACCTGGACAAGCGCTGTAGCCGCCTCTCACCACCGCCACTGACCTCTCCGGTCTCTGCTCTCTCTATGCCTCCCCCTCACAACTGACATGACTTTCCCTAAAACCTTTTGACCACCATTATGCCATGTCTGAGAAAGCGCAAAAATCTACACCGCTAGCCGCACCGTGCCCTCACGCACCTTCCCGACCTAGCCACGTGTCACCTCACCACCAGAGCCGCTCCTGTGCCGAACTACCATAGGATGGCTATAAAAGCTCGATACCACCTCCCAAATATTGCATTGGCATCTAGTGAGCCACCCCACACCCCCAATTGAGCCTTCGACCACAGCTTTGCCAGCGATCACCGGAAGACCCGAAGTAAGCTCAAATTACAATTTCTTCTATTCAGTCCATTCAAATTCAATTGCTTAAGCCTATAGCCTCTTCATGCCCTTAGTAACACCCCCGAAGCATGGCCCTAGCTTCCTGAGCCCCCTAGTGTGCCAACGCCTTTGACCGTCGCTCGACCATAAGATGCTGCCGTGGACAGCTCAACCTGTTGATCTTCTACTCAAGCCACCACTCCCCTAAGCCTCCTCTAACCCTAGAGATGCGCAAACCCTAATGCTATTGTTCTCTTAACCCACCAATATCTCTATGCCGTTCAAAAGACCCGAGGAGGAGAAGCCTCGCCGTCAGCCATTGCCTATTTTTTAGCCACCCCTGACCCCAAAAATGGAACCCTCGTTGCTCCTAGGACCCATCCCTAGCCTCAAACCCCATTGCAAATCATCACAACTGCACCAAACGCCATCGCTATCTTCCTCTGTCTCAGCTACTACAGTGCACACGCGGGGAAGAAGACGATACTGTTTCGGTTTGGGCTGCATAGTGAAAGGCCGAAGAAAGCAGCTGATTGGGCTGGCCATATCACTGTAGATCACTGTAACAGACCCGATATGAACAGTAGCCCTACCATTACTATTCACTAAACCCTAAAACACATATATACATCCATTTCGATCGTTTCGAGCCTGTCTACCCATTTTTCAACTCTATTTTTCCATATCAGACATTGATAAAACCCAAAACTACTGAAACACTGTTCAAAACCCTACACCTAATACAGTCTGAACTCTTATCGTTCACTAAAACCAATTAAGTATAGATATACTAGTATAAACCATTTTGAGCCATGAAGTCCCTTTCAACACTACTTAGCCTAAATACGCTCTGATGAAACCTTAACCCATCTAGATATCATTCCAAATTTGTGTCTAATACTGTTTTCATCGTCACTATTTACCGAAACCCTAAAAACCTATATACACCTATTTTGATCGTCTTGAGTCCGTCTACGCCATTCCCAACTCCATCTTGCCATCCTAGACTCTGGTAGATCTCCAAACCACTCAAATAATATTCCGATCACAAACCTAATATCGTCCATACCCGTAGCTATTCGCGGAAACCCATATAACACCTATATCCTTCTTTGACCATCTCAAACCTCATCTAGCCTAATCCCACTTCGTTCAACTAAATCAAACACCATCCAAACCCCTTTCTTTGTGTCTTTTGGTTATTTTATTTTGTTTCTAGTTTGCATTCTGCAAAGTAAGAACTTATTTGCATTTATTTTCTCATGTTAGTATTCGAACCCAGAGAGTTTGTCAACTGAAAAACTACAAGAGCAATTGAAGCATGCCTGAAGCCTACGAGAAAAGACCAAAAATATCAAAAAAAAGGAGACAAGTCCTTATATTGATCATGTTGAACCTAGTTTTCAAATGTAATATTGTGCTTTCAAATACAAATGCATGCATAACTTTATTTTGTGTATAGATTGCCTAGCTACACCATACAGTGATACTTCTTATCTTTCCTTTTGATATTACCTTACTCTTGTCACCATATGATTATCACAATAGTAATGTTGCCAAACAATGGTTGTGCTTAGATATGTTTTAGAGATAATAGTAAAAATGACACAAATATTGCCGACTGAAATTTGAAACATGATAATAGTAGTGGTAACATGGGCTACCACTGGAAATGGGATTTTTATAAAATGATGGGAGACCCGGATGAGAGGTTGAATTGAGACCGGTACAGGTATTGCCTGACATCTAAATTGTTGGGTTTGTCTCGCCTGAGTCGATTAAGGACCGAATTCGTGTGCGCTCATTTCTACACCCACTGTACAACCACAAGTCTGGTATGGGACGGACCTGGCCGACTAATTTGTTTTGTTTCGACATAGTCTCCTGCGCCAGTTGCTGGTGACCTATGGGGCCATTACCCGGGGAAGGATATGTTTGGGGGTAAACCTATAGGAGTCACTACCTGGGATAGACTCGAAAGGTTTCTGTCCTAAGAGAAAGTGCACTCGTAATAACCTAATAATGGAGTCCCTTAGCTCTGAGGAGACAGAACTCCGGAGCAGGAGAAAATACCAAAACAAGCATTGTAAAGGCCTTGTTATAATTACTCAATTGCACGCCTACGAAAACGTGTAATGGCCGACATTACAAGGTAATCATATCTTATAGGTAAAGTTGTATACCTCTATAGAGTGTTAATAATCTATTCGAATAGCCGTGCCCCCTGTCATGAGCAACATGTTGAAATACCACAGTGTGTAGTTTTCGCAAAATGGTTATTGGTATGGGAGTTTGGTAAAGGACATGGACTGAGATCCATAGACCGGACATGAAATACTTGTGAGGAGAGTTGCTCCCACATAGTCAGATGCTTAAGGACATTTTACTTATTTATTTTATTTCAGTTAAAGTGGCTAAGTCATAGGATTGAAATCTAATTCTGATATAATATTGAAAAATCTGGTTTTATGCAAAAGAAATATGAAACCATCATTTGATTTAACCTTGCATATAGATGATAGCCCTATAAATGCATTCTGCTATAGGGACTTGTTAAGTATTGTTGGTTATACTCAATCTTACTATATTTTCACCATAACAGATACCAGAAGAAGAAAAAATACTTTAAGTTTTTGTGTTAGGGTTACGACCGCACTCAGCGTTCCTATGAGAAGTTTCTTCAATTCTTTTGAATGTAAGTTAAAAGTTTTGAGCTTGATCGCCCTTATATTGTTAAAGTTGACCGCTAGGTCATATTTTAATCAAATTAACCCTTTCAAATGTTCATGAGCAAGCATGATACTCCTTCTGTCCGTAACTGAGCTCCTGAGCTATTACGGAAGGTAACCACGTCCCTATTCCCAAAAACAGGGGCGTTACACATACCATTTCATCTTCCGGTGGTTTAGCATCATATCATACATTCTATGCATGTCTTGATTGAAGTCAAATTCAGTTTACCATTTCGTCTATCCCGCAATTTCATCTGTCCCGCAATGTAAGTCCAAACCCAATATATATACAGACTAATGAGGTGCTAAATCTAAAAAAATTAATATCAATGGATCATATATATATCTATTAAATAACATATCACAACTACTTAGCATTAAAGTAGAGACATATAGTAAAAATAATGCACTATGCTTTTGATTTCCTCGATAGACTTGCATATGAAACTTCCCAATACAATGAACTTAGAGGTGTTCTATTGGCTGAGGCTGGTGGTGTTTGGCTGAAAATGAATAGTTTTAGGAGGGATGAGCAGAGGGGAAAATGAGGAAGAGATGCGTGCACGAGACGGGAGACAGAAGTGGGATGTGTGATACTCCCGTGACTCTATGCCTTATCCTCGGAGCGAGACGGGGGCAAGAGGTGTAGAGAAGTCACTTCGAAAAGCCATATATTCATATTGCCTGTTCTTTTTGGCTGGAGCTTATGATTTTTGGTTGCGGCTTGTGGCTTTTGGGCTGTTCGTGCGAGAGATTACAGAGTAATAGAAACTCACATGCGGTTTTTGTCGATATAAATGAAGTCGGTACAGTATGTACTACAATTAATTAGTAGACTCTATCTTAAAAAGATACTCCATTTAAAAGCTAGTTACTATAGAAAAGCTGAAAAACAACTTTTAAAAGATGAAAAGAACTGGGCCAATACAAACACCCGCTTACTTTGCAGCACGTAGGGAGTATATATACAGCGTGCGAATGACAGTCCAAATTGCATTTTTTAGTAGGTTCAGTGCAAAGCAAGGTGCCCCTACCGTTATTTGTTTCAGACCAAAGATAAAGAACAGTAGAAATCCAACATGCAACAGTCGAAGATAAGAACAATAGAAATCTAGATCGGCGAATGATGGGGAAGTTCAGAGGACTCCTGAATGAAATTGGATTTGTTCCAGTCTTTCAGATCAGACCATTGCCATTTGCAGCTGTCTTGTAGCGCCCACTTTCTCGCTGGCATCAAAGTTGCTGAGCTTTTGCAAACCACTGGGCAAAACTAGAGGACTTGCAGTTCAAGTTCCAATAACTAGGCCATAAACTCGTGAACAGAGCTTCTGAGCTTCAAGGAGCCGATAGTACAGTCAAAGCAGGGGCATCATTTTTTTTTAACTCAATGGGCAACATTGATGGATTGAAAGAACAGAAAAAGGTTGTAGGAAAATTTTGACCTTTTTTCCCCTTTAGAAAAGAAAGGATGGGGACGGCTGGGCTTGTTTGTTCCAATAAAAAATTCATCCAGCCAAGCCCAAAGAGAGTTTGGATTGAGCCAATCCTGATTCCTGATGAGTAGCTGGCCTAAACCTTGAACGGCCCAAAGTATCATGCCAAGATGGGCTCTTCTAGGGCAACCTGCAGCCGGAGTCTGCTTGAAATTACCGGTTACAATCACATGATCAAAGTCTATCTGAAGAGATCTACCAAACATGAGCATCAACTGAACCATGCCATCGACTTCACTACTACATAAACTTCGTAGTTGCATACAATGCCGAGCAAATTTTACATCAGTTCTGTACTGTACCTGACAGAAAAAAAAAACAGAACATACCCAACGCAAAACTACACTGAATTCTGAAACCAGCCAGGCCCCCATGAATGAACAATCAGTAACGGCCGTAGCCACCGTGGCGGCGCCGGTCGTTGTTGCGCATGGCGCAGCAGCCGAGGGAGTAGGCGAAGATTAGGAGCGCGAGGACGGCGACGTTGAGGGCGGCCATGGCCTTCCAGTTGTTCTTGGCGGTGGCCAGCACGCCGGCCTTGCACGCGTTGCACCGGAAGCACAGCACTCTCTGGTCGTTGCTCCACGCCCGGCAGTCGACGTCCGACGTGTCCAGGCCCGCCGCGGGGGCCACCCAGAACGTCGCGTTCACGGGTTGGTACCCGCAGTACGCCGGCGGCTTGCAGCAACCGGACTGCACGTTTTTTTTCAGAGGAGACACTGCTGTTGATATATTTGACACCACAATTCTCTTCAAATGAACCACAGCCTTATGAAATGCATGCATCTGTAGAGCTAGTGTTGAAATTTTTTTACAATGTGTTGCAACTTGCAAATGTGTCAATGCATTCAGTGGCAGTGAACAGTGTAAACTCTCGAGTCTCGAGATGTACTATCAGTGGAAGAGGAAATTTTGATTAATTGTAAATGAAGCATGCATATCTAGATATAGATACATGGACAAAAAAGGAAAAATTGCTCCTTTGCCCTAAAGTTTAATGGCGTTTGCTCATTTGCCCCATGATATTTCACTGACATACGGGTCCAGGGTCCATATGTCAGTGAGATATCATAGGGCAAATGAGCAAACGCCATTAAACTTTGGGGCACATGAGCAAATCCCCAAAAAAATATTACATATATGAAAAAAAAATCTAAATGTTTCGAATAAAAAAACACTCGGTTAGCAATTCTAAAAAAAAAAAAAGAGGTGTCTAGGGGATCCTTACTTAACAGCTCATAAATTAAGGAATAGATTTCTTATGCAACATTCAATCTCCACTAAAAAGGGCATTGATCACTCGAAACGATACTAAAATCACTCTCTGGCGAGTGGGCCAATGCATGATGCACGCCATGCAACCGATGAATCCAGGCGTACCTGGACGAGCGGCAGATGCAGCCGGTAGAACTCGCCGGCGTTGATCCCGGCAGCGACGCCGCCGAGCCGGCCGCCGCACACGCCCGCGTCGGCCATGCAGCTCTCGATCCGCCGCCACGTCTCGTAGTCCCTGATCCTGTTCTGCAGCCAGTCCGAGTAGTCCCCGATCCGGTACTCCCCGTAGCCGCGCCCGGACACGGCGGTGGCGGCGCCCTTGTTGGTGACGGCGAACGTGAAGGCGGTGACGAGGAACATGCCGACGACGAGCAGGAACATGACGGCCACGTAGGCCCAGAGGAGAGGTGTGGCGCGGCAGCACGCGCCGGCTATCGCCATGAGGGAGAGGAGGAGGAGCGCGCAGCCCAGCGCGACGGCGGGGAGCCACAGCAGGCGCTGGCACTCGGTGGCCGGGTGCGCGAGGAGGTAGGCGCCCGCGCCGATGAGCGGGACGGACGCGAGTAAGGCGACGGCGCTCAGGGCGCCCAGGACGCCATTGGAGAGACTCACCATCGTCGATGCCCACGTACCTACCTACGTCCCTTCTCCTACGTGTGTGTTACCTACGTTCACAAATGGCTGCGTTTGCCGCGCTATCTGCACGCGCGCGTATCCAAGGCCAACTAACTACGAGAAGGTTTTGGTTGGAATGGATGTTTGCCAGCTCTTGTTCGTTTCGGCTGATGTTTGTTGGTGAATTCTTGACTCTTCTTTGGAACGAGGGATGGAATGATCGATGGGGCAAAATGTGGCTACGGCAATGAGTCACTTGGCAGAGTAGAGAGTTCGCAGCTGTTTGGGGGATCTCTGCAGGAATTTACAGTTTGTTTTGCGCGTGCGTGACATTGCTGTTTGGCAGTTTGGGGTTCAGGTAAGTCGAGAGATCCAGAGAAGCGATTCAGAACTCAGGACGCTGGCCTTAAAGCGCGGAGATACGTTAGTTGTTCGATTGACTTAGTACGAACTCAGCTGGCTGACCGAGCCGCCAGGCCGGCCTGAGATAGAACCGAACGAGCAGAGGCACGCCGTTTCTGGACCGGAAGGAGGCCTGAATCGCGGTGACCGCTCGTGCCCAGCCATCAAACCCCGAACCCAAGCGCCCGCCGGCCGGACTGCATCCCCCTCTCGTCCACACACCATCCAAAGGCTCCATCGCTCATCTCCTCGGCGTCAAGGCAACTGCCGCGCCCAACTCCGTCGCCTCAGCCAAGGAGGGCCAGTCGCCTCGTGGACTCTGCAAACACGTTACGAGGCAGAGCACAGCATAGATTGGCCCACGAAAGGCACCAGACGGCATGATTTAACCAAACACATTGGCACAGCAAACGCTGGACATGGTATACAGCTGATATTGTTTCGAATAAATATATAACTGACAATGTTTCAGTTAAAGAGCATGCATCCTAATGAATGTCCAGCAAAGCAACATTTTCTGCCAAAAAAAAAGAATACAGTGTACGACCAAGAGCAACCAGACGTTCGATGGCAATGGCTGCTCTTGAGTCATGTGGTATGAGCACTGCATCTCTGTGGAGGAACCCCTTCAAATTTGAGCAGCATTAGTAAGGTTTGAACTTTCTTTGAGCCCGAAGCTGCTGTATCCGTTTCTTGTCCTGCTCAAACTTGCTCTGCAACATCGCGAGTTCTGTGCAAGAGATGAAGAGTTCCAAGTTAGCTCCAAGAAGTTTCTGCAGCCTATTAAGTTGAACAAGATAACAAGAAAAAAAAAACAAAGCTCCTCATTTGCAGTCACATAACTTAAATTTTCCAGAGTTAATTCATGCTTATATAACAACGGTGGAACGACCAACTTGATATACAAAAAAGGAGCATTCTTTGCAATTGCCGAACCAAACAAAACCTTCTGATATATCATCTCAGACAAGAAAATAACTTCTGGCATATACGGGTTTACTTTGACTGAATACAAACAATTAAGGAAAAATGACTGGAATTGTAATTCCAACCAAGCTGCAAATGCCAAATGGTGACCTTTTTTAAGGTCAAATGTAACCAGAACGGACAACACCAAGCTCAGTCACCCAGACTGGCATGGCAAACACATGAGCAGATTAACTGATCAAGGGTTGTTGAACTGGACAAAAATATATGTGCCAGCTGTCTATGCTGTGCCCAAAACCATTTAGTGTTGAACATAATCAAGGTTCTATTCTATCATATGTGTACAGAGCACTGAGTAATTACAACTGCATAAAATAAGGAAACCTTCAAAAAAAACGTTGAAGCATACCATTGATGTGAGCTTCTCGTTTCTGAAATCTGTAGAAGTTTAGATCAACTTCCTTGGGTTTCTTTTTACCCATTTTCTCTTGCATTGCAGCCAGAGATACAGAGCCAACAGCTGTTCCAGTTTCAGTGTCTGTGGTCTTCTTCCTACCCTTATGATGCACCACAACCGTCCATCCTCCTTCCGCGGCACGTGCCTCTCTTTCTTTCCTCTCCTGAATTAATCAAACATGTGTCAGGACTCAGGCAACAAACAAAATGCAGTTTTTTTGGTAAAAGAGTATAGGTTTGCTATATCACAAACCCAAACATGCAGAAGCAGTCTTCTGCTCTCTCAAATTTAATAAAAAAACAGAAGTACACACTATCAGTATGGTGGAAACGCATTCACCAAGGGAATTCTGATGAAACTTGTCTTAACTTGCACAGCACTGGATTGGATAATGTGCTGAACTGGATACTTTTAATTCTTGTTTGGAGAAGTAACTTGTTTAAAAGCAGTAGAGGTGTCTTTTGATACTTGAAATAACGGGAGATACTCACCCGCTCTTGCTGTTCCTCATGAGCAATTATAAACTCATCTATTCTTTGCTGCAAAACTTTGAGGCCTGGTCTCTTTTGTTTGTACTCCAAGATCCATTCTGTCAATACATCACAGATCAGTTTTGGACTTTAGTGCATCAAGTTAAAACAGAAAAAGAAAAAAACACACAATGGCATTTATGGGAGCAGAACATAACTAAACAAAAGCATTACAAGTCTGCAACACACATAGCTGGATGTTAGAACTGATTTCTTGCAGGAACCAACAAACTGGACATACCTTACATAGCTTTCTAGTAATTAAGTCATTGAAATAAATACGCTGAGAGTATATCTTGGATATAGTGCATTGATCTTTGCCTTTTGATTGAGAACACTGTCTTTTTTTTTTTCATCAACAAACTCCATGAATAAAATCATATCTCAGGGATAAAAAAAAACTCAAAATTGAAGATTTGAAGGCATTACTTTTCATTCCTCTGGAACTGTCTTCGTCAACAGATTGAATCTCATCAACGTTTGCAGTATCAACCTCAACACGCCTCTCCAGCTTGTTCTCTTTCCTTGATGCATGCTTATCTTTCTTGTTGTTTTTCCCTGATTTCTTTACTTTCTCTGCAGCCAATGAAAGGAATGCATGTCAACAATATGCGCCACACTTAACTGAGATTTCAGAATAATTTTGATTAGGAGATAAATACAATGCTCCTACTGGTCTCATCCTTTCCTCTCTTTACTTCTTCAGGCTCCCCAATATCCATAACTTCACTATGTGCTGCGAGTTGGTTGACATTAGCTGTATAAAATAGATCCAAAGCAACTGTTTAACAAAAGGAAAATGAAAAAAAAACACAACTAGAATGAGAAAAATATGACAAGAAAAAAGGGACAAGATATATGATATCATCTGGTTTCTTGCATGAAATCACTACTTAAAACAATTTGTTAACAAGAATGCAAAAAAAAAAACAACAAGCATCCATGTGGAAAGGAAAATAGTTCAGCACCCAATCATGGTAATGCAAAGCAATCAAGATATATTACCACTAGTTTCTTCATCTTGATTTCTATGCAGGATTTCCTCTTCATCACTAGACTCAACAAAGCTCTTCCCTTCCTTTAGCTTCTTCTTATTTTTCTTGTTCTTCATCTTAGGTGTTCCTGCCTCATTATTGTCAGACTGACTTTGCTGTACCTTGACAGAATTGCTGCCTTCCAATAGCTTCTTTTTGTTCTTCTTCAGCTTAGGCATCGTCTCATCCTTATTGTCTAACAGGAGTTCCACCACATCATCAGCCTTGGTACGACTGCTTGTCACTTTGACATGCTTATTTTTCTTCTTCTGCTTCATCAATACTATTTTCTTGCTCCGTGCCAATTCTTTATCTAGCAATCAGAGTGAAGAGGTTAAAAAACTTGACAACTATTATATAGGGCCTAATGAACAACTTAAAGAACCAAAAGAAGTAAAGAAACCAGGGCATGAGGTGGTTGTCATGCTACTTGTTTCAGGCACACAAGATGTTCATGATGATCATAAAAGTAGCAGCAATAAAAGTTGTTAATCAGATAATGCGTCAGATTGGCATTCAGCAATGCAATCCCTCCTAAAGGTTTCGAACTGACAATATTTTTCATTTTCAAAATCAATACCCACTCTGATTAGTTGATTTACTGATACTAACTCAAGCTGTACCACTTTACTGATACTAACTCAAGCTGTACCACTGAATCACTGCTTCCACCTTTGTGGGGGTGATCAAGGTGACATTTCTGAGATCGCAGACTATTGTTCTAGGTTTAACCACAGATTCTGCAACACAACCCAGAAAGAAATGGGAGGAAATAACAAGAAACAATCACTAGGAATACCTTCCACGATACCATGTTCGGTAGCGCGCTCGCTCTCGACAGCACCATCCAAACCTCTATCCTTCTTTCTCTTCAGCTGCTTCCTCTTCACTCCAAGCGCCAATTTCTTATCCGCATTCGCTTCCCTCAAAGCCTTCTTGTCTATAAAAGAGCAAGCTTTTACCTTTGCCTCCCAATGCGAATAAATCCAATCAAGAAGCTACGCAGATTCAAAAAGGCGAAAAGGCTGCACCTTTGGATTTGCCCATGCGAACAAATCAGTAACCAAGCCCACAAGAGGATGGCAGCGAAGAGGGCGGCGGAGTAAAAGTCTCCGTCGGTGAGCAACCGCGGGTAGTGGCGCCGCCAGCGAGGGGTGTCGCGGTGGTGGTTGTCGGCGTCGGAGCGCTCCAATGTGTAGGGTTTGGGGATTGCTTCCGGTTAGCTGGGCCTAATTGCTTAAGAGCTCTTTTGACAGGTGGGCCTAAATATAACTGCCCCCGCATTCCAGAGGGCCAAACCCCTGCTTCAGTAGCGAGCAGCTTTTCGCCTCGAGTGCTGTGAGACCGCTGGTCACCACCTGGATCAACGTATGGTTGTGATGAGTAATTAATTTTTAGTTGGAAAAGTTTGTAGAATTTGAGTTTAGTATTTAAGAAAATTAGGAATCAAAGTTTGCAATTTGTCAGATTTTTAGATAGACTTGCAGGCATGTGTAGTTTCGGCTGATGTTTATATTTAGGATTTTGAGTTTTAGCGAGAGTTTGGTTTGACCTAGGTCATTGCTTTGCATGCACAGAGGTTTATTATTTGGTCCTAAGTTTAGGATTAATGATTTTGTTGTATACATTTTGCATAGTGTATTGTATGGACAAATTGTAACAATTAATGACTTTGTGTATTATGCAGTGCTACTTGACAATTTGATTGTTTGTATTGGTTGTAAAATTCTAGAGCTATGTTATGGTGAGACGGACGGGACTAGTACTAAGCTAGGAGAGCTTAGTTCCAAAACAATCAAGGGATTACAACAACGCTTAAGGAGGAGCCAATATCCAGACAACAAGGAGCCATCGAAAATGACTGAGGCTTGTGGCGTAGTTATAAGCCGAGATGGTGAGGAGCCAGAGCGGAAGCTACTGATGGAAGACATAACGGGCAACAGCAATGTGGACCAAGACTAGGCTTAAAAAGGAGCCGAGGTCCTGTGCTGTAAGGAAGCCAAGTGTCGTCATGTACGAGGAGAGATATGTGGTGCGCCAAGTGACTTGGATCATTTGCAAGAGAAGACATGATGTGGTTAAGGGTGCCATTACAACTTTGCTTTGTGCTACACCATTGCTAATCAAAGCGATAAAGTCTTGTAATGCTGAATTGTTGAGCAATGTACAGGAGAAAGAAGTGTTGGCCAAGAGGGAGGTGAGGGAGGTTAGCGAAGTGGGGAGAGCATGGTGGCCACATGAAGCCAAGGTGCATGATCCTAGGTAATGGAAGCATGGGTTGTGTGGGGAAGGCTACAGTCGACCAAGGAAGAAAGCTTCTAAGCATTCAGTCGCATGGGAGTGGAATCCATATGGGCTTGGGGCATAAGAAGGCCATGTATGGGGAAGGCCCTGGTACACATGATCCAAGAATCAAGGAGCCACATGGGCTTGGGGCCATGATGCCACATTAGCTTGAGGGGCCACATCCGTGTGAGGGAAAAGCACTCGGATAGTATGCGATTGAAGAAAGAAAGGGAGGCACTCTTTTTTGTGCGTGAAGAAAGAAAGGAGCCAGGTATAATGCAAGCCAAGCCACAAGAATTATTTTTTGTGCACAAAGAAAGAAAGCTCCATCCGAGAAGGGTTCTCAATCCGAGTGGGATTCATTCTTGCCGTATGTAACCAGGCAGTGAGGGGAAGTCAGCTCATCCAACCGTGTGCAAGAATCCAATAGGGGTGAAAACGGATCGGATACGGACGGATAATGCCTCTACCATATTTGTTTTCATATTTTTTTCGGATACGGATACGAATACGGATAACTCGAATACGAATATAAATACGAATAATATCGAATACAGATATGAATCGAAACGAATACGGTTACGAATATTTATCGGAACATGAAAACCCCTTAAACTATACATCCAAAATTAACGAAAATATGTAAATTGTTCATCTTGTCAAAACAAATACAAAGGGCACATTTTGTATGACAGAATACACAATCAATTTTAGGGTCCACATTTTGTTCTTCAGCAATTCAACATGCTTGTGCTAGTGCTGTAGACCATTGGAGTTCATACTAATAAAGTTGATATGAAGTTTTAGAATGCCCTTAGGCCACATCATCAGAAAAAAATCCTAGCTGTTCAACCTGATTAACTAGTAGTATGCCCGTGCTAACGCTACGGTAAAATATAAAATAAGATAAAATTTGTAAAAAATAAAATGAACTATCAGATTCATTAAGATTCACGTCTCATATATGAAGCTACTCATCCGTAACAACGCAGTCAGCAGTCCATAGTCATAAATTGGTAATGGAAAGAAAAACAAAATATTCCTTTGACTTTTGGCTATTAGTCAAGCAGTAAACCCATAGTCATGATTGGAAGAGAAATAAAACAGTTTAATATGTAATGGCCATTATGCGATTAAAGTTTTCAAATAGAAAAGGTTGGAGATCCAACCATCCAGAAAACAAGAGGGGAACAACACCCACCTGAATGACATCTATGCTTAGCAGTGATTCAAGACAGAACATTCCAAATCCAATAAAGTAAAATATCTGCCAGATCAAAATGCAAAAAAATAATATTAAGATAAACACATGAATATTGTGCATTTGTGTGAGGAATTGGGCATAGATGATCAAAGCTTTAATCTAACATTAACGAAGAAAACAAAAAACTATTATCCAATTAGTACCCATGAGCAAGACATTTTTCAGTCCAATTTTACCGAGTGAGCGAGCTTATTGTCTGAGTAGAGAATTTAAGAGCTAAAGCTCGGAGATAGCTATGCCAAACAGGGGAGGGGCAGCAGAGGAAGGCAGGGGCGAGGCGGCTTAGGGGAGAGATGGAGGGAAGCAACGATGTAGTCAAATCTTGAAGCCTATGGAGTCAACTATTATAAAATCATTTTAGAATCTTATGAATATATGGATAACTATTAATACTAATTAAGTATTTTTGTAAAAACTTATAGTCAGTTGATGCCATAGAAATAGGCTGACTATGCCAGTGGAGGGGAGGGGAAGGGGCTTGATTTGGGTGGTTAGGTCAGGAACATGGACATGGCGTGATGGCGATGCCACCTGGTCCGTGGAGATGGATCGATTTGGTTGGCTGGAACATGGCTCGGTGTGGGCAAATCGGGTATTTCACTTTTGCACTTTTGTTCCCATGCGAAAACAATTGAATACACGACGAAATTGGAACGGAGAGGGACGGTGATGGTATTTCAGGGTAACGGAATGCGAATTGGATGGGATTTTGGGTGGACAAACGGATGTTATTTCGGCAAGTTGCAACAAACATTCCACTGGCAAGTCATTCTCAATCCAAAAAAACATGTATCTCTACTATTTAAAAGAAAGAATTAATGATGATGGTTCATATGTTCCTTTCAACTCATACCTACCTCTATAAAAAATCTTTAACAAAACAGAAAAAACAATGTACTAAAAACAAATTCCATCACACTGAAATTCTCTAACAAGAAAAAAAAAAGCTTTACCGAATAGACAACAGAGCCAAGGATGCAGACACACAATACAACCGAATATATATGCCGGATAGGCTAAACCTAACAATCACTCAACGTGCTAAGATAATATAATTTTTTATATGTAGTAAAGTAGGTGCATTCAACAAGTTACATTGAAATACGGGCAATGGGTATCAATCAAAATACCTAAGCAAGAGCATAGTTGCCACGGCAGAGGCCCTCCCAGCTAGATAGACATCTCATGACATAGTCGTGTATCTCCTCAATATATAAGTATCCCAACCGAACTATCATCCTCAACGTGCAAATCCACGAGGACCACGACTCAACGTGCAAATGCATAGCATACTACTACTAAATTCAACACGCCATTCCAATTGAACGCCACATAATTGCATGCACCAACAACACTGACCTCCTGAAGTGGCAGTTAAGAGCTTGAGCTACTTGGCAATATATACAGAATGAACAGACATTCTAAGAACGCAGAATCATCCAGCGCAAATACTTTGTCAAAAATCTTAAGTGCATTTGCCCAGCACTGGAAAACGGCCAAAAATCAAAAATCTTAAGATAAGCCATCATAGTTCAACAACTGTTGACGATCAAAACTACCTTCGCCGTTTCTGATGATCACGTTTCTGTATCATGTTAGACTTTGAGCCATACTATACTTTTCCAGGGGCGTGACAAGAAAAGCCTATGGAAGCGATCAGTCGTCATCTTTCTTTGGCTTACGGTATGTTTCCTCAATGTGCTTTGCCAGGAAAACATACGTGTTGAATAGCTTCTTGACGTTTGGAACGTTGTAGTTCTGAGCTACATAGACACCACATCCCATTCCCAGCATGAATGAGAAGCTGCCCCTGAATAACCCCATTGCGAGAAGACCTGGCAACAGTAATAAAATGGTTATGTACAAAGTAAAAGACGATTCTGACGCAGGATGCAAATGAACATTAGAAAGTAGAACATAATAAAAAAATGGTTGTGGTCATACAGCATGTGCTCGTATTTGTTATAGGTGTCACCAAATAGTATTGCAGCCAAAATAGTTTTGTCCAATCAAGAACATAATCAAGGTATGCATGCAAGCTGTGTAAGATAGCAGTTAAATATGTTATGTCTGCAAACAAACTCAAATATCTAAACACTAAGCTAAGTAACCTGGATTTAGTTTAGACAAGACCTAAAAAAATTCCTACAGGAGCTACGTTTACAAGCAGTGGAATGGACACTTTATGTCCCAAGGTTCCACCCACATATGTTTGGTGATTATAAGTAACCATTATGCACTCATAGGGAAGCCAAGATCAAATTTTCCAAGGTCAGGCATGTTGTGCCAGGTTGGGTAAATGGAACGGCAGAATCTGTCAGACCCGCTACTAATCATGCCCAGCTTGCAAGGTCACCAAAATTGGACTCTTGAACCAAAGCTTTCCTTTGAAAATTAGACAGACAAAAATAGCTAGAAAACAGTAGAGTTCAGTTTCTTTGAAGTAATTCTAACAACTGAAATTTCAAGAGAGCTTAGGAAACCATGCCTTGCATATATATACAGAAATACTGAAGTTTTAGTAAAACTTACATCAAAACTAATATGCCCTCCAATAGAAAATGTCAAGTTCAAGTGTGCAAACTTTTCGCGAAGCACTGACACCATTTTAGGCTGAATGTTATGTACCTGTAGAAAATTAGTCATTTTAGTTTCGTGGCATTAAAATGATAACCTTCTCCTTCGAATTAGAAATCGTTACTGCCTTTTAGAAGATAATTTGTACCTTATCATACTTTTCAAACTCATCACGTTTTTCTTGACTACAGTTTCTCCCTATAGGCGACACATTAAGCATTCCACTTTGGAATTATATGAATGTACCCCTGAGCAAATTCATAAAAAATATAAAACAAGATACAATGCTCAGGTGTGACAATGTGCAATCAGTGCGTCTGGTGTTCTGGAATTACATAAAATCAGGTATTCTGGAATTATATAGAATGAAGAACTTATCGGAAACACTAACCAGGAAGCACTACTGTTATCTAGAACAACTACTGTTGATCCATTGTGCAACCGTACATGGATGCATAACAGGAACTGATTCTTGTTCCATGCAGGTAGAGTACAACCGGCAACAATTTTTTTCTAACATTTTCAGTTTTCAAAGAAGCTGTTCAGCTGCAGTATGTCGACCCCCCAAAAGGACATTCTGACAACAACTGGAACATTCCTTTCCCAAATACTTTCAAATGTACAATCAGACAACAAACTTGGCCTACGAAGGGGCATAGAAATAGATAGCTCAAGATAGCCAAGCCACTGAGGTACGAATGACAAGAATAAAATTGGATAAGCCCTAAACATTACACAACATGCGAAACAGAAATGCTAGTCACCTTATAATTTGAGACTTGGAGGATATATTGCCGTTCCTTTGAGTCCATCATCACCACTTTGTCCGCGACCGCCATTTGCTCCACTGTTGCTTCTCAACATCATTTTTGAATTTTTCCAACATCCTAAAAATGGTATAGAGTGTATCACATTTTCTCAGAAATCTGGGTGGTGGTGATTAGTAAGCACTCCTTAAGTAGTCAACTAAGAATCGAAAGTTTTCACTCACTTCTTGAGCTCGGTAAGCTTGGTTATGGCCTTCCTCGTGTAATCAAGAAGTGCCTTTGACTCTTTATGTATTTTGTCCCTCTTCTCCTCCACCTCTGCTCTCCTCAACGACAAGTCCAGACTGCCACCACGAAGCTGCATAACCACCATTCCAAAACCAATCGAAAACAATGAAACGCAAAAAGAACCACCGAATACTCACCATCGCGCCTAAACATTACTTCTCGATTCACCCGCTTTGTCGAATTGATGGTAAAATTGCAAATTTGGATGCAAGCACCCTTTGGATATTGGATTAATAACATTTTCTTGTATCCACGAAGTGAGGACAAAAGTTCATAGGTTCTATTCTCCGGATGTTTGCTTCTAGTTGAAATAGGGATCTTAAACTAAGTTTCATTTCGGATCAACACCAAGCATAAATGCCAAGGTAGCGAGCCTTCGGTCATGCCCTGCTTTTGCTATTTGGCCAAAAACCCCAGCAAGAGCCCCAAAACCATGCGCAATGAAACGACAAATTCATCGAATTCATCGAATGCCGAGAATGAAATCGCAAGCCATGAACAAATCTACCCATCATAGGCATGCATCTCTCTCACTGCGCTTGAGAGCGAAGGAAAGAAACTCAAAACCCTAGCCCTCGCCAAGAACCTGCTCATCTCGGTGTCGCGGATGGCGAGGAGGTTGGCGACGGCGGCGACGGCGCGCGCCGCGGAGGCGGCGGCGGAGCGCGCCCCGGCGAAGTCCGCCCGCTCGGCGCCTCACGCGCACGGACGGCGTGGGGGGCGCGCGGAGGACGGGGTGGTCGGCGCGCGAACGCGCGGAGGAGTGGTGGGGCGGCGGCCGGAGGACGACGACGGGGTGGTGGGCGCGCGGAGGATGAGGAAGGAGCGCGCGCGCCGAGCCATCTCCCACTGGCGCGCCGCGCTCGAGGCGCCACCGCCGCTCCGCCTCCGCCACCGCAGCACCACCGCCTCTGTTGCTCCTTCCCGATCCGATCGCCGCCGCACCGCCGCCGCTCAAGTCCCCGCCGCTCATAGTCCCGCTCCCACCTCCGCCGCGGCAGATCTGAAGCTAGGGTTCGGTTTCACCGCCGCAAACCCGGATCGGGCCGCCATCTCGGCCGAATCGAGGGGCTACGGGCCAGATTGCATCGATTTGGGGAGGGTGGGAGGGAGGGTCGGGGGCGTGTGCGTGTGAGTGGGCGCGGGGTGGGGGGAGGAGGAGGCGGCGGCGGAGCGGAGGAGGCGGCGACGGCGGAGGAGCGGCGGAGGGAGGCAGGAGGCGGCGGAGGAGGAGGAGGGAGGGGAGGAGGCGGCGGAGAAATCAGAGGGGAGGAGCCAGGCAGGAGCGAGGTCGCCCCGCGCGTGTGCGTAGAGTAGGGTAGATGGAAGCCGCGAGCGTCAGGGGCGCGAGAGGGGTACTGCACATCCATTGAAGAATGACCGTCGGATATGGTTGAGTAAGGAGAGAGAATAGAGGAGAGTTAATCTGGTACGGACGTTTTTAGGATGGTGTAATTCTGGGTGCATATTGTGGTGTGGACGTAGTTAAGGTCATGACTGTGGAGCAGGTAATTGTTGGGTGGATGTAGGATAATTTTAACTGGTGGTTTATTAGTTTAGATAATCAATCATGGCCATCAAGTTTTGTTTACTGCACATTCAGATAGAAATTAAAATATACAGGTTACTACTTACTACCAAACACCAAAACCTAACGAGTCCCCTAAATCAAACTAAACCAGTATAATCGGCACCGTGGTGCCATAAATCTACTTACAAAGACGAACAAAAGAAGCTACGCTCAGAACAACAACTAGATCTCATCTAGGATAAGAACGGAATCTAAGGATACGACCCAAAAACATGGCCAAAGAGCGGCAAATGCACCAAGTTAGCGCATTGACCCTAGATACAAAGCGAAAAGCAGCATGCAAGGGGGTAAGCCCGAATGAACTTCTAAATCGAAGCCGCTATAGGAGGAAACCAACCACACCATTCCGATAGGATTAAGCAGCAGCATCTTGCACTAAACCATCGCTAAGTGAAACTCTAGCCGTAATTCAGCAAAATCCACCGCTGCTACCCCCTCAAAAACCCTACAAATCTAACAAATCTACTAGAGCACCAGCAACCCACCAACCAACTGCAACGACTAAAATTAGAAGAAAAAACAACAAGCGTCACTGACCGACTGACGCCACGGCTTGGATCGAGCAAATCGAGAGCGGAAGGCGGTGAAGCGCCCAGATCAAGATTTTGCCATCATATTCGGTGGGCTTCGATAAAATGCCACTCTCTAGAATGACCATTATAAAATACCACTCTTAACATTGACACTTTGATTATTTGCCATTTTGAGAATTTTTTAGGATTCTTAATTATATCTTAACTATTTTCAGATTATTTGCTATGAGAAAAGACACATTTGCCCTTGGACATTTGCTTGTTCTCCGGCCCACAACCCAGGCGAGACATTTGGTCATTCATTTGCACACGAGAGAGACCGAGGCGAGAGGGAGGAGGCCCTCCGGCCACCGCGACGGCGCCCCGCTCGCGCCCCTCATCGCCGCGCCGAGCAGTCCGCCGCGCAGCAACCGAACAGTCCGCCGCGCCGAGCTGGTTCTCGAGCAAGATCAGGCGGAGATAATGATATCCTCGATGATCTGGATGAGATGATATTTGGCAAGAAGGGAGGTAGCAGTTCCCAGGAAGGCCCCCAAAAACAGGATCAGAAGAACGATATCTGTATTCATCCGTAGAAGATTGCACATTCATTAGGATTTGGATCGCTTGTTTATTCGCATACAATCATACTGGTGCCTCACAGTTTGTTCAGTTGATAATTTGCTGCACCCTTGTCAATCTTCTGGTTTCATGGATGATGCATTGGATGGTGAATTATCTCTTGGAGAAAATATGTTCAGTGTGTGAATGAAGCTTTCAGCTCCTCTCTTCTGTCATTATCTATAGCTCCTTGCTTTTCTAGGTTACTCGAGCAACTTGCTTAAGGCCGTTGTTGAATATCAGAATATCTAGATGCTTGAAATATCAGAATTTCTTGTCTCAATGCAGGGGCATTTTACTGGGGCTGACGCCTTCCGGCAGGCTTTAATCAGTGGCAGCAACCAGACTGTCCATTATTCAGGCAGCAGAGCAAGAAGAAAAATAGGAAAAATAGAAGTGATCGACATATGATGATCAAAATGAACTAATCTTGATTAATATCATCATGAACCCAATACATGGTACTCCTCAATTGAGAGAGCACTCAGCATACAAAAACAAACGAAGGCGATGTCGGATGAGCGACATTCTGAAATCCTCAGGTTGCTGCGCGGACTGCTCGGCGCGGCGATGAGGGGCGCGAGCGGGGCGCCGTGGCCGGCCGGGGAGGGGCGGCGCCGTCGCCGTCGCGGTGGCCAGAGGGCCTCCTCCCTCTCGCCTCGGTCTCTCTCGTGTGCAAATGAATGACCAAATGTCTCGCCTGGGTTGTGGGCCGGAGAACAAGCAAATGCCCAAGGGTAAATATGTCTTTTCCCATGGCAAATAATCTGAAAATGGTTAAGAAATAATTAAGAATCCTAAAAAACCCTCAAAATGGTAAATAATCAAAGTGTCAATATTAAGAGTTGCATTTTATAGTGGTCGTTCTAGAGAATGACATTTTGTCGAAACCCACCGAATAGGATGGTAAAGTATCAATTTTCTCACAAATCTAACAAATCTACTAGAGCACCAGCAACCCACCAACCAACTGCAACGACTAAAATTAGAAGAAAAAACAACAAGCGTCACTGACCGACTGACGCCACGGCTTGGATCGAGCAAATCGAGAGCGGAAGGCGGTGAATAGAGATGACAACAGGTAAATACCCGTCGGGTATAGCCAAACCATACCCGTACCCGATACCCGCACCCGCACCCGCTACAATACCCGCATTCGCACACGGGTATAGAAACTTACCCATACCGCACTCGCGGTATTTATACCCGACGGGTAACCCATACCCGAATTGATAAGGGTATATACGGGCCTGGTATATACGAGTGCGGGTATTTCCATCGGCCGTTTGAATATATATATACGGGCCACGGTATATGTACTGTTGCTATATCTAATATACACCCGTAGGGTATATTTTACCCGCGGTATGCGGGTACGGGTAGTATACACCCGCACCCGCACCCGCATACCCGATGGGTAGAGATTTTTGCCCATTAGCATACCCGCGGGTGAAGATATCTTTCCATACCCGCCTCCTTATCGGGTAAAACCCATCGGGTACTCGGGTTTCGGGTACCCATTGCCATCTCTAGCGGTGAAGCGCCCAGATCAAGACGGGGCTGGGGATCGGGGGCTGACCTGTTGCGGGCGAGGGGAGGAAGCGAGGCGGGTTGGAGTCCAATCGGCGGGAGGTGCGTGTCGCGAGAAGCCCTAGAGGAGCTGAGCAGGGAGGCGAGGCGAGGGAGATAAGAGGAGGAAGCGAAGGGAGGCAGGGACGGAGCGCAGACTGCGCAGTGGAGACTGGGGGACTGCGGCGGCCGGCGCCCAGGGGCAACCAAGCAAACCCTAAGAGCAAGTCCAATAATAGAGCCAAGTATTTGACTATAAATCAAATTATAAGAACCAAGTTATACAATAATTTATCTTCTATTTATCTACAAAAAGTTTTTTATTATTATGTGATACCATGTCTCATATTCTCTTTCCTATTCCTCCTCACATACATTTATTATCTGAGCCCACCACTGCATAGGCTCTCGTATCTCCTCTCTTCTCTCCTCCACATCAGCAAAAATGCTGACTAGCTTGGCTATAAGACCATTATTGGACTTGCTCTAAAGGCCTAAACCGGCGCCAACGCCGCCCAGTGCCTGCCGACGGTTGGATCGCATGGGGTGGGTGAGGATGGACGGCTGGATCGCGCGTAGAGTTGGAATGTGCCGTCTGGGCTTCTAGCATTATGGGCTAAAATCCCGGATATCCGGTTTCGTATTATCCGGATTATCCGTATCCGTATCCGTATTCGACGGATACTGGGCTTACTGTATCCGTATCCGTATCCAATCCGAGAACTATCCGAAAAAATCCGATCCGACACAATCCGTATCCGTTCGGATCCGGCGGAAACTATCCGATCCGTTTTCACCCCTATATCCAACCATGCGCAAGGTGGAGCCAGGAGTTGAGCTAAATAAAGAGGTGAGCCAGGAGTCAAGCCGTGAGGGATCAAGCCAGGAAACAAGCCGAACACAAGGTTTCTACATCGGCATTGTTTTGGTTTGAGCCAACTATAATAGCCGAGTTGTTTATTTCAAATTTTTAATGAGAAACAAATAATTTTATTTGAAATAAAACTTGTATTTTGGTTGCTTGAATTTTTTTAAATTTGGTTTGCCCTGTATTTTGCTTTTTAAACAGCCTTTATTTTGAAAAGTAATTTAAGTAAAAGTCTAAAAAATATAAAGGGTATTTTGAATTTATGTAAAAATCTCACTTCAAATTAATTATTTGGGCTTATTTTCTATGAATTTTCTAGAGTTTAAAATCTAATTTTAAAACTAAAAAATATTTTCACTATAAATATTAAGACCAATTAAGTTGGAAATACTTTTTCTAAGTTAAAATTGGTTCAAGGAATTTTTTGAATTTTTATGGAATTTATTTACTATTTTTTGAGCCTTTAATGGATTTCTCGGGTTTTCTATAAATTAAAAATAAAATTTTAATTTTAACTCCCCTTCCCTCCTCCCTGGGCCGACAAGTGCCTGGTCCAGATCATGCCACTTCACTCCATTCCAAAATCCCCACTGCCCACTCCCTTTCCTTCCCCAATCTCCCACCGACGCGCGGACCCCACCTATCATCCCTACCGCGCCACCCCCTTCCTCTTTCCTTCTTCTTCCTCCTTCCCTTTCCTTTTCCGCCGTGCGATCACTCGAATCACCCCCGCCACCCTTCCTTCTCTGCTACCTCTCTAGATTCAAAAGTCACACGCCACATGGGTCAAATCCCCTTAATCTCACGCCTTCTTTCCTTTCGCCCCCCCTCTCTTCCTTTTCTTCTCCAACCAAATCAGCGCCGGCATAAAATCTTGTGAGCAATTGCTGTTGATGAGCTCACCCCTGAGGCTATAAATAGGACCCCTGAGCACCCCCTCCTCACACCACCCCAAACCCTTCCTTCAATCATCTCCCTCGCGTGCCCAAGTGCTCCCTCGCCGTGCGCCCTTCGCTTCTGAGCTCAGTCCATCGCCGGTGAGCAATTCTGACCGTCCGGAGTCCAGTCACGCCCTATAGTTGGTGCCATCTTCTTCCCCACGCCAATGCCAACCTTGTCCACCCCTTCGCCATGCAAAGACAACACTAGAGTGCCGTCCTTGGCAGGAGCTGAACGCCAACACCTCCAAGTTTCACTGCCAGTCCTCCTCGTCGATAGCAGAGCCTCGCACGAGGTATAGCCGAGACCACCGTGACCCACACTCTCTCTCCCCCTCCCCTCGCCAGTCACCGCCGACATGGGAATGTCGGCAACCATCTGTTCCTATGCACAGCCATCGCTGGCAAAGCCAGGTCAAATGGAACAGCTGACGTGTCACACCACGGGGTGACACGTAGGATGCCACATCAACATAAAACAGCTATGTCCGCAGCCATGCCAACTTCCTGAACCATAGCCATTGTACCCCACATGTGCGCCATCTGGCCTCCAGGTCAGCACACTGAGCCTAGTCAGCTGCCACACAAATGGCACATCATCCCCTGCCACCTTAGTCAAGAGCCCACCCATGGACCCGGTCCATAAACCAGGGTCCACGAGTCAAACGCCGAGCCATCTATGACGTCATAATCCCGTATTTTTCCTTTAAAAGAATAATTCAGCCAAACATTATTGACGTCATAAATTCTTTTCCTTTAGAAAAATAATTCTAGATATTCTCATTTATCAATTTCTTTAGAATTCCAAACTTTCAAAAGCTCGTTCTTCTTCATCCTAACTCCGATTGAGCCTATTCAAATTTCTAAATTTATTAAAAATTCCAATATATCAATTTATACACCCATTTTTAATATTTAAATTTCATTTAAATTTTATTTGAGTTTGCCCCAGAGTATCTCTCCACGGGCCAATCATCTGAGAAAACCGATGTCTTCGGCTTCGGAATCCTGCTGCTCGAGCTAATCACCGGTCAGACTGCACTTGAGTTTGGAAAGACATCAAATCAGAAGGGAGCCATGCTGGACTGGGTAAGTTCATTGTCATTCTCACATGGCGGACACGGCTTGAGGCATATGATCATATCATACCTAAGGTTTTGACACGGTACTGCCTTCTGCACAGGTGAAGAAGATGCACCCGGAGAAGAAGCTCGATGTGCTTGTTGACAAGGGCCTGAGGAGCAACTACGACTGTAGTGTTTAAAGTTTTTGGAAAAATCTGTTCCATGCATTCCATGAGGACATATATTATGAATAGGGGGAAGTGTCCACTCTTTCAATATCATTGATCTATCACCATCTGAACTCAAAACCGTATGGCAATACCATACCCCTATGTGTAACCAATAAATCTCTCAGCCTGCCTACTAATCTAGGGAGATCTATTCAATTCCGAAGAGCTAAACCACGGCTAAAGAGCTAGTACCGTAGACAGAGTTTCAATCCAAAATTTCAGACACCATCATGCCATCCGAATAGGAAGTAACGATATTTCCCAACCCTTAAATAGTTCAAGTCCAATGCCAGGAAACTAGGATAGTGTTAATATAATTTCCAATCTTCCTATCATAAGTTTTCTTTTCAACCCAATTGCTTTAAGCAATACCGTCTTCCTTGAACCACCCCGCGAAACTATCAACCATAGCACTTTAATAGACCAGCTAACGAAATCAAGGGGTAGCTAAAGAATTAAGGAGGGAAGGGGGCATTGATTAGAAAAAAGGGGAAAATACTAACCGGTGCACTTTAGAATAAATTGAACGATTTTCCTTACCACAATAGAGTTATGATCTTGATCCTAATGCTACCAAACCCTAGTGACGATAGTTGATAACTGTAAGCCTAATATGAAACTACAACGTTGTCATGTGAGGAGTCAATGAACGATACAAGTATAGGAGGTGTATCTACCAAAAGGCGGAATAAATAGGAATATTTAAAAGTACGTTCGTAAGGGACCAACAAGAGAATGACCGCAATTCTCCAAGACAGTTCCGATTTCGAGGACGAAATCATTTTTAAGGAGGGAAGTGTGTAACGACCCACGTCGTTAAATTAACCCTAATTAGCGAATTAGGACGTTAAGTAGGATTGATTACATAAATGACAATCTAAAAATACAAGGGAATTTAAAATTTCTTTGCAGACATTTAAATTGGACTTAGCGAGCGATAAACTAATACGTTGTTTTCACAATTCCATCGACGAGGGCGAATATTAAACGGTATAGATTAAAGCGAGAAAGAAAATTTAGTTGCGCGGCTAGTAGAAGTAGTCAACTCAATTAAGGTATATATAACAGCCCATTGTAAAACAGTAAATAGTTACAATCCGTATATGGTAAAATTAATAACATCCATTGAACAACAATCAGGACGTATAGCAAGTCAAATAAAAATATTACAGTTTGCATTACATAACCAGGACAATATGAATTACAACAAATATACAAGTTCATATTTCAACCAAATAAACATCTCAAGGGCCAGATTAACATTAGGGATTAAAGTACTTAAATTAATTATCACCCAAACCAATAACAATTGTAATTCATTAACATGGAGCAAACAGAGAACTTTATTACAATTGGAACACATTGCATACATAAATATTACATTCGGGAATTAAAGAATAAAGATTACAATATTTGGACATCAATATTAAGAGAAAGCCATATTACAATTTAGGCCATTTCATATATGGATCAGACTGTCGTCGAGTTGCCGTTATCTCGTTATTCATTTGTGATTAAACAATCAAATTATAAGACCGAAAAAGACCGAACAAAAGAATTAAGCAAAAATTAAAGTAAAATAACGAAAGTGTTGCCGTCAGAGCCCTAAGGATTAACTTCGGGCGGGGTAATCCGTTCACGGAGATACCTGACCGTCCGGGGGCCAGTCGGCACCTCTCACAACCATAGGCTCATCACACGGTATTATATATATACAAACCTGTTTTGAGTATAGGGATCAGCTAAGGCAAAGCCAAAATACCAGAACCCATTTTCAAGCCCAAACTATAACCAAGAGGCACCTGTCAAAGCCCTCACCACATAGCACAATAGCAACCGAGATAACACCCGGCCAGAGCAAGCATGCCCAGATAGCACTGCCAGCCAGCAAACCTCACGGCCAAGAATATAGCAACACAGCCAAAATATCCCACTGCCATATACCAATAGCCACACCGAGCAAAAGGGCACAGAGAGGCAGCAAGGCAAGGTAAGCAATCCCCCAACATTCTCCAGTCAGCACCAACACCACAGCGAAGCCAACCACCGCGTGGAGCCGAAGGCCAGAGAGGTGAAGGCGCGACAAGCCGACGGGAGCAAGGCCACCGGGACAACCGCAAAAGAACCACAAGCCAGCAACCGTCACCAGCCACCACAAGTCAACAACCACAACCGGCCCAAACCCTAATCCTCTTGTGCTCACCAGTGCAGGTAAATCCCCACCACTCTAGCCCTCCATGTAATGCCATTACCCAATTCATTCAACATAGGCTAGAAACCATAAGCATGTCACCGGACATAAAAGAAGGGAAAAGAGGGTTACCAGTAAGGGCGGCGGCTGCGGGATTCCCGGCCGAGCCACCGGTTCACCGCCACCGGTACTCCCCCGGCGTACGGCGACGGTTCACCGGCGGAGACAGCCACGGTCACCCGCCTCCCAAAACCTAACCCTAGGCAAACTTCACAAAAAGTTAGCAAATCACAAATTTAGAAGTCAAAGCAAATAGCAACCAAACCACATCAAGCCAACCCTAGATTGGGCGGGATGGAGGAGCTAGGCGCCAGATCTGGGCCTGGGCCACAGATCTGGCTGTGGAGCTATGCGACGCGACGGGGAGCCGGCATGAGGGGGAGCGGCACCGAGGGGAGGCGCCGAGCGCCGGGGCAGAGGCGCCGAGGCGCGGGCACGAGAGGGTGGCGGCGCGTTGGGGGAGTCGGACCGGGCGGCGGCGCTAAAACCCGAAGGCGGAGGAGAGGCGGCGCGGCGTCGGCGTCGGCGTGGAGAGAAAGGCCGAGAGAGAGAGAGAGAGCCGGCGGAGGGGGCGAGAAAAGAGGAAGAGGAGGAGGAGATGGGGAGGCGTCGGCAGAGGCAAAAAGGAGGGGGCGTCGGTGGGGAAAGAAAGAAAGAAGGAGCCGAGGCGTCGGCCGAAGGCCAGGGAAAAAGGGGGCCGGATAGAAGAAAAGAATAGGAAAAGAAAGGAAAAGGGAGAAGAAGAGGAAGAAGAAAAAAGAAAAAGAGAGAAAACTAAAAAGGTAAAAGATTAAAATGTGCATTTAGGAATTTTGTATTCGACTATTAATTGTATAAACTCGATAGAGATTCTTTTAGGACTTAAAGGAAAACCTAGAAAGCCGTAAGTATATTTAGCAAGATTCGTTTAATTACTTAAGCAATAGCATCGCTTCAACGCCATAGATTAAGTCAGAAGTCTAGGATAATTTTTAAGTTCTTATAATAAATGTAATACTGTCGATGGGTTAAAACTGGTATGCAGGTGTATTAAAATTCGTGTATCGTCGTTTAAACCATTCTAAGGCATAGTTAACTATTCAGACAATTTGATTAATAGCATTTAAATTATAGAAATCCACCCTGGGTTACTTAAGGTCATTAGAACAAGTTAATTGGGTCCGATGATTTAAAAGAAGCGAGTCGATTAAGCTCATACGCGTACGGATTTAATTAGAATACTATAGTCTAAAACCATTTTGGTTGCAGATTTGAATACCTAGATAAATTGATTAGGTCCATCTAAATAGTAGAAGACCACTAATTAGTATTTACAATGATTAGAATAAGTGTATTGCCATCTATAAAATAAAGTCGTAGCATGTACCAATTTAATTGATGCATTGTTAATTAAATCATTCAAGGTTATAGCTAAATACTTAATTAGCCTGGATAGTGTGAAATCATAGAATTTTCCTAGTAAACATTATGGGATCCTAAAAATAAACTAAATGATGCCGTAGGCTGGAAATTGCACGCATGCGGAGCAAATGATCATAATATCATTTAGATCATTCCATTACGCATTTAAATGCCCAGCTAAATTTTGTTAGTCGAATATAAACAGTAGAAATCCACTAATAACTATTCTGTATTATTAGAATAAATTAGTAGCCGTTAGAGGATTTAGAACTAGTCATGACGACTAGAATAACCTATCTTAGAATTAAAATAGTAAGCCATGATTTAAAATTTGTGGCCGCCGATTAAACTGGTGCATAGTAATTTAAATAGCATAAGCCGTAACAATTCGCAGCTAACTAAAATAAAATATGGAAGTCATACGGAGACACTTTAATATAATTTAATTAATATTAACTTAGGAGTTAATTTTATTGGTGTAGATAATTAATCACACGCGTATTAGTTACAAGAAGGACCGGTACCAACGAAAAAGAATTTATTTAAATAAACATAAGACCTAAAATAAATTAGAAAGGTGAATATATACATACGCACAAATAAGGAATCAAAGTGGTATAATTGCACACGCAAAGCTTGATTAGGATTAATTAATAATGGCAGTTATCATCGTACAGAATTAAAATGAGCCGTTATACTTATTCACGCCTCTAGTAAATCCCGTATAATCGGAAAAATTGTTAGGAATTAATAAAATGCTAGGCATACCTAATAAATCAACCATATCTCATGATGTTAGTACGATGATGTCGAACGGTGAGTAGTATACCGAAATTAACCTCGACTACTGCGATTAGATTAAATGGAGTGACGTCTTACCTTAGGAGCACAAGCACCTCGACACATCGTATTTTATTATGTTCTCGTAAATTAAGTCGTAGCCAACGTATTTAATTGCAGGCCACAATCCAAGCTATGGGGACAACTGCACCTGATCCTACTTGAATCCGAGTATATGGTTAAAGTCCAGGCAAGCATTCCTTTGAACACCTCTGCGGAGTATATTCGTAAAACAAGTATTTTGTATTAATCTAGTATCACTTGCATGAAAGAAATAAAAAGGGTTTTAAATCAAGCAATGGCTATATGTGAATGAAAAGGGTTAGATGGCAACTGATGGAGCAGTTGGCCACTAAAGTTAAGTAAAAAGGTGGGCAGTGGTTGCCAGGGGAGGCAGTGAGTGGGCAAGGAAGGGACCTCTGCATAAGAATAGAATATAAGGGATTACAAGCTTCATCCGTATGGACAGACCGTACCAACCGTATCAACCATCGTTCCGTTTTCACGGGCAGTCGATACTCTAGTGAGGTGTTATATTCTCCCAAAGACCGGTGAGAGACCGGGGTGTAAGAACCCACAGGCGGGTTACGCTTTAGCGTTATATTACGCTGGAAGGGGGCTGGGGAAAGGTTGGATACCCTACCAGCCAACGGTTATGTCGCTTTCGATGGGTCTGCGTGGCTCCAGGCTGCTGATTGTGAGTAACCGGGTGGAGATATAATTACTGAACTAGAGGTAATTGTACTGTACTCTGGTCTGGGCGCCGCTTCAAAGGAATTGCGGATTAACCCAAGAGCCAACACGATCAGAGTGATGATGGGTAAAGTGATACAAGCTTGCGCAATGCTATCAAAATCATGAATTCATGCCTGTCTCCGGGAAAGGAGAATTACGGAAACTTATGGGGGTTTTTGCTGTTCATGCGTATGTTCAGTAGTTTTCTAAATTAATAATTTGTAATTATTTAAAAACCAACAAACCTTATTTTCTATAAGTCCTGGAAAGGAAATTGAGTAAAGAAAAGAGTATAAAAATGAGCAAGATTTGAGGATAGGAATTGAGACTCCTAAATGTGTAAAGGATAAGCATGTTGTGCATTTTGCTAATAACGCTTGCTGAGTACTTCTGTACTCACCCTTGCTATAATCCTTCCTTTGCTTAGGAGCATGTTAAAGCAGAGAATGGCTAATATCAGGAGGAAGTTACTTGGATGGAGTATCGGGGACTCGGATTACAGTGGGTACAAGGTGGACATCCCGTGTAGAGTTGTGTGAATAGGAAGTAGTTAGAATATTTTGTCTAAAGATTGTAATATTTAAGCCCTTGAGGCTTTGTAATAAATTTTTGCCCTGCGTGGCGATATTCTTGTAATATCGTATTTTGTCTCTAATTATTGTTCCGCTGCAACACTCTGACGGCTTATTATTCGTTAGAGCGATGTTTTATCGGCTAAAACGAATAATAATCCGTTGACTGGCGTTATTACCCCATGGTAATAATGCGGGTCGTCACAAGAACAAAGATGGCAGAGCAATATTTTTTTAAGTTGTAAGGTTTGGTTCTCCTTTTCCCCCTTTGTCTTCTTTAACTTAAGTAGTTTTAGTTTGTAAAAACTGTTGCCGCTGGATCGCAAAGACCTGGCAGTGTCATGTTGTTTGTACATTGATGCAGATCTCCAAAATTATTGTTGAATTGATTCAATTTGTAACGTACAATACAACAAATCTTTGTCAAAAAAATAGTAGCAAACATGTTGTGCACAGCCAACTCCATGGAACTGAACATCGTAACTTAATAACAAAGATCTCCATCAAATACAATAGGCTAAACAACATGCATTCTTATTTTCAGACAACCAAGAAAGAACAAACACAAAACACCACAGCAAACCGAAGAAGACTCTTGAGTCTTGAGTGCTTCGATGCAGTTCTTCCTTCACTACCAGCAGGGCTGGTGATGTTGCCCATCTTGGCCATAGAATCCGAGAACTGCTTGAAGAATGCCGTAGGGCCAGTCCAGTATTTGTTGACAGTATCGGTGGTTGAGTATACGACAACACTGGAACACATCTCCTGGTCAGAGTTCAAGTGGCCCTCACCATTTATGGGAGTTTGAAGTAGGCATTGTCAAAGGTTGAGGCGTGCAGTTGTCCATGGCACTGATGTCGTCACCACCATCAAAGGGGCATGCCTCCTCCAGCTTGCTGAGGTATGTCTCGGAAGAAGGGTGGATGTCATCTCGAAGTCGCTGTAGATCCTGTCCCGGAATTTTGCCATCGAGCAAATCCAGTTGTGTGAGAGCCTGCGAGTGTTAATCAATGTTAGCATGTAGTCACTATACCATGAAAATAGCTAATGGTGTACAAGGAGAAATTATCTAATAGGATAGCTATGCAGCCTGAATATGATATCAGGTCTGTAGGGATTGGTCCCATCAAACAAACCACCGGTTTTGGCACCGGAACAAAAGGATTCAAAAGAACTATCTTCTCTGATTGATTACCGGTGAAGAATCCTTTCTGTTTAAATATTGTAACACCTCCATTTCTATGAGTGTATGAAACCCTCGCAACTGCCCAGGATTGTTCAGTTGCGAGTACATCCATCGAGTGTATAACATTGCTAATACATGCTTAAGATAAAAATCAACTTTATTGCAATATAGAGGCATAGAAGCCAAGTTTTACAGAAGGGCAAGCGGCCCTTAGATACCTTACAAACAAAAGAACGCCACAGGCACGCCTGAGCGGAGGACGACCCTAATTCCACGTATCCTTGACCTCGTAGTGTTCCACTCCTTTGCCTTCATCTGCCTCCTTATTGCTGGTTATTTCTGTTAATGTTTTAGCAAGTATGAGTATAACTACCGTACTCAACAAGCCACACGGAGCTTAACAATAACTACATGCAAGATATAACAAATAAAGGAAAATAGGTCTGTTAATTTGTGTGGATGCAGTTTTAGTTGTAAACAGGTTTTAAACATAAAATCATAACTTTCTATAAACTTTAGGGGATTTTCAAGGTTCAATTACTAGACCACCAACATTACCAAATCATTTCCAATTCTACTTATGCCTTGTTGCTGGAATCACCCATTAAACATAGCTTCATTTACCGGAAGCGCGGCGTATTCGAATACTATTAATCATGACTTTGCAAAGCTGCCCTGTTTTACCCACAAGATTCCTTAACTCCCGCTAAAGAGTAAAGGAAACAAGGCTGTTCACTGCTCAATTCTTTATATAGCCTCTACCTAGTAGGTTTCCTCGATAAGCCCAGGGCACAACCTCTGACTCATCTCGGCCTACTATTGTGTGGACATCTGATAATCAAATCAATAATAAAAACAACAACGGCACCAACTTGCATACGGCCCTTCTCAACTCCCTTCCATATGGACTCACACTTTGCCTTCTCCTTGCGTTTGTAGAGGTTCAATCGAACTTGAGCAGTTACTAGACCAGGTTTGACGTATCAACGCTTGTGGTTGGGCGATCTCTATGTTCTTTACTCAGCATAAGGTTCTAGTCCTTATGTTTTCACCGGTGGCAATTTCCCTCTATAAATCTGTCCAATGCTTTAACACTCCCATTGATTTGTAACATTTGCCTTCACCCTAGGTCACGGGATCCAACGATCCTCGCTTACCTTAGAACCACTTTCCCAAACAAATACCAAATCTTTTAGTAACAGTAGATGATGATTCTCTAAGCTATCATATTCACATTATTACTATACTTAATATTACTATATCTTGTCAAGGTGAATATGGCCATCAAATTAGACTGGGCTTTTTCGGGTGGTAGGACATAACTAGTATCATGTCATTCTAAGCATTTATTGTATATAAAATAACAGTGCACAAATAACGTAATGAAAATACTAATAAATAAATAAATAGCGGAAATGTAGGTTCAACATGATCAAAATATGTGTGACTTGCCTTGCAGCCTACGATTTCGATAACTTCGGATTCTTGAACTTGAGCTTGACCTTCTCCTTCCTGCTCCAGGTGGTCTTCGATGTCGAGAGCTAACACAAAATTAAAATAAATTAATTCCATGCCCGAAGGAATGAGCGAGGAATAAAGAAAATACGGAAAACTCCATTAAATTGAGATTTTGGGCTTATAGGAGGGCTATATGGAGAATTGGGCCTAAGATTTGGGTTGGCGGGCTCGAGAAGAATCTAGGGAGTACCAACATGTATTTTTGGGCTCGGACCCGACACTGTTCATTGGGCTCGGTCGCACTGTTCATTGGACTCGAACCGGACTCGGCGAGTGGACTCGGTCTAACCGCATCACTCGGGTCCGGTCGGTGGGCGCGGCCGAGTTGGTTGGACTCAGCCGAAACCGGGGTGGCTCGGTCGGGTGTGACCGGTGCGGGCAAGTTGGTTTGGCTCAACCAAGTCCAGTTGGGTTCGGTCGGAGGAACAGTGCTAAGCACTGTTCTTCTTCCTCCCGCAGCCCGCGAGCAAAGGAAGGGGGCGGCGGCGGTGGGGTGAAGCGCGACGGCAGTGGAGGGTATGGACGGACTCAGTGAAGCATGGGGATTCCATTTTTGGCGGTTGGATGGCCGGCGGAGGCGGCAATCGCCGGCGGTGGGATCTCTCCTTTTGCGGCCGTTTTTGAAAATTAGGGTGACCGGGAGCTCCTCTAGTCGATTGGGCTGGCCTTTGGGCAACTCTAGGGCTTGGGTAAGCTCGGGGAACGGTTGATTTAGGCTGAGGGGGACGGAGGTGGGCTAGCCACGGCGAGGTAGTTGCGGCCGGCGGTGGCTCTCGGTGCCGGGGAAGAGGGGTGGCGGAGGAGCTATGGCGACGGTTCGGGGGTGTTTCTAGGGGCTCGGGGAGGGTGTAGCCGAGATTAATTTGGAAATGGTTGGCCGGAGAGGATACATTGCATTGGGGCTTGCCTTCGGGGATTTTTGCAATCGGCGGCAGTGGGGAGGAAGGCGGGGCTTTGGGGTTGTCGCGCAGGTGGTGGGCATTGATGTCTGCGGCTAGGGGCACTTGGCCGCTCAAATAGCGGCTTGGAGGCGGTTCGGCCCCGGGCTTATCCATGGCGGCGACGGCGCGTGGCGGCTGTCGGCATTGCCACGCCTTGGGGTCGGTTCGGGAGTGCCAGGGTGGTAGGGGAAAGGTTGCAGGGGGCTTTGTCCAAGCGGTAGAGATGGCACGATCAAATGACGCGGGAAATGCGGTGGCGCGCGCAGAGGAGGTGGGCGGCGGTAAAGCTGAGCCATGGCGGCGATGGGATGGGTTGGCGTGGCCTGCTACGGCTCTGGGGCGGCCGACCAACAGGCGAAGCTGGCGGGAGAGTCGCAGGAGCGGTCGGTCACGAAGAGGGCGTGAGTGGCAGCGGGATTGGTATGGCGGTGAACTTTTTCAGACATGAACAGTGCTAGCACTTGTCCCCTCTCCAATCCGACTGAGATGGCAAGGATTAGGGCAGCTGGGTGTTGAGATTGGTGGGAGATAGGATGATGGATCAAGAGAACAAAACAAAAACGAAAATCAAATCCAAATTCAGCTTTTGAACTTTTCAAGTTTTGGTTTTGTTTCAAATATAATCCAAATTATTTTCAGGACAATACTCAACTTTTTATCCAGAAATATGCACTAGAGTGCAGCTTCATTTTCAGTAAGGAGGATAAAAGTGCAAACAAGCTACATCCAAGGGAAAAAAGGAACAACAAAGAGAGTATTTAACAGAGGACAGAAGACACCTATAGCATGATATCAGATTAGCAGCAAAGCCAATGTTCAACCTGACAATACTTTGTTTTTTTACAGATAACAATACTGTATCTTAACAAGTCAAATCAGTAGCTTAGATGTTTTCTTTTTTAAAAAATATTTCTAAGCTATATTACAAATGTTCCCCTACAAAAACCTATGTTGTACTCACTCCATTGATTAATGTAGGAAATATTTTGATCTTTTTGAACAAGATTAACGAAGTGATAAAACTGAGAAAGTTATGAGAGGAAATGACTCTGAAAGATGAGAGGAGATACTTTGTGTTGGTGGTAATGAATAAATGCATGAGAGAAAATAAATAAGGGCATGATAGGAAAACATCATTAAATTTACATGCACGCCCTACATTTATCAACAAAGGTTCAAAATTTGTATGCTAATCACCGGAGGGAGTAAATGATTTGTCCAACTAAAATAATGATTACAAACTCAGAATGTTTTGTAACTTGAGTACGTTGACGTTTACATGAACTAAGTAACTTACCAGGAATTTTTTTCAGGCTGAGTTAGCCTACAACAATAAGCCAAATCTTCGTGGTAAGAGTATATATGCTGGACCACACATTAGCATAAGGTTGCAACTCTCAACTAATGGTCTGAGTGTTCCAGTGAAGCAGCTGATAGAGGAGCATACGGACAAGGGCTACCATGTCAGTAGCATCAAGGCCTTTCAGCCAGAACTTGGCAATAAGAGTGAGGAGGCCCTGATGAGCAGTTAGGATATTGCTATTGGCTTGGTCCAGGCTTACCTCTTGGAGTCCAATTTGTTATGTATATTGCGTGTATATTCATAAGGCCTAACGGATAATATGTAGAGAGAGTACAAGGGACTATATGGAAAAACTATTCTACACAATGAACTAAACACAGTAGAGATAAGCCTACTCTAACACCCCTCTTCAAATTCATAGTGGATCACAAATACTGAGTTTGGAGAGAAAATACAAATGTTGCACCTAGTCTGGGGCTTCGTGAAGAATTCAGCAGTTTGTAGCTCTGATGGCACAAACTGAAGAGTAAGTACTCTCTCCTGCACCTATGAATGAGTGTATAAAGTATTCACGCCAATATACTTAGTGAGCTCATACTTCATTAGGCCATGAGTAATACTGATAGCACATGTACTGTCAGACAAAATAGTCGTAGGTCCCATCACAATCACTCCAAAATCTGTAAGTAGCCACATCAAACAAGTAACCTCTATTGTAACCACTGCCATATCTCTCAACTCAGCCTCAGCACTCGAACAAAAAACTGCAATATGCTTCTTTATCTTCCAGGTAATCAGAGAGCAGCCAACAAAAACACAGTAAGCAGAAAAAGAATGATGATTGGAAGGATGGCTAGCCCAGGTTGCATCGGAGTAGGCCTGAAGCTATAGTGAGTTGGAGCTAGAAAAAACAAATGACGAGAGATAGTCCCACACAAATAGCAAAGAATATTAAGAAGGTAACTATAGCGAAGATGGACAGGACGAGCCATAAACTGACTCAAGATATAAACAACATGAGCAATATCAGAATAAGTGCTCACAAGATACACCAAACTTCCCACAAAATGGCGATATGGAGTAGGATCTTCAAGAAGATCATCATTAGTTGCACGAAACTAAAAGGGTAGTTCTATGAGAATCTCAACAGTGTGAGTGTCAATCAGACCAGAACGGTCAAGAAGATTCTGGACGTTGCGGGGGTGGCCCAACCCTAAATGACTGGGTTTTGCAACAGGCCTAATAGTATAAGGAAATGCACCAATGTACCCTCACCTTTTATAATTATTAAGGGGTAGGATGAGGGTTTCCCATCCTACCCTATTCATGTATATATAAACCCCCCTAACAGGGGCGAGGGGACCAGAGCCATTCATTTCTACTAGCCCCTTTTCTCTCTGTTAGTTGTCTTTCTAGCCCTCAGTCCATGTCCCCCAAGGGGGAAATAGGTACTCTGTACCTACTATTGTGCTCATACGATAACACTGGAGATGCTTTTAGTGGGAGAGGTAGTAGACTTCAGAATTGTTTTTTCTATTTTTGTTAGGGATTTTTAAGAAGATGCAAGGAGGAGTTCGCAAGAATAGATGAACTATCATTATCAACTCTTTCTTTTAAATAGTAGAGAGATATTTCATCTTCCTCGTCCATGTCTAGGACTCCAGATAATCCAGGGAGTTTCAAAAAGTGCTAGGGGCCTCTTTTGTTAGCTTCTAAAATCTGTTTTTGATTTTTTAATAACTAACTTTTAAACATAGTGTCTTTTTAAAGCGAGACTATAAGTTAATTGTAGTATACACTATAGTAACTTTATTTATATCGACTAAAATTATACGTAAATTTTTATTAATCTATATTCTCTTTTATAAATACCCTAAAAATTATAAGACGCCGTCTTAAACCGCAGACCCAAACAACAGCTCCGTAGCTCCGTTATCCTTTTCTTTCGGTCTCACCCGGCGCTCAACGTGGCGCCAATTCAACCGCCCCAGACCTATCCCCCGCCCCCTCTACTCCCGACCCCACAACCCCTAGACCCGGTCCACCATACCCCAACAATCTTCCCCTTCCGCCCCGCTCCCTTTCCCTCCCCCCACTCCACCACTCCATCCCCTACTCCCCGACCCCGCGACGAGGGCTTGGCTCGGCTCCCCGCCCTTCTTTCCCGAAGCTTGCCGAACAATGGCGAGGCTCCTCGTGCTGCGCTGGGCGCCGTACCACCGCTCCCACCTCTCCGCCACCACCACCCTCCTCCTTTCCCCCTCCATGCACCGCCACTCCGCCTCCTTCCCCTCCCCCGCCCGCCGCCTTCTCCCGTCGCCTCTCCGCGTCCCGGCCCGCGCAATCGAGTCCTCCCCCGGTCCCACCAAGCAGGAGCCGCCTCCGGCCGCCGGCGAGGCCCAGGAGCTGCCCCCCGCGGTGCCGGCGTTCGAGGTGGAGGAGGTCGGGTGGGGGGGCCAGCTCGCGGTGAAGCTCCGCATGCTCGTGGAGCCGCCGTGGAAGCGCATCCGCAAGGGTAGCGTCCTCAACATGAAGCTTCGGGGCGAGGTGCGATTCGCTCATTTCGTGCGTTTTGGAAGTCTTATCCTCGTAGACGCCTTGATTTTTCTGTGCTAGTAATTTTTTTACTTTTGCTATTCTAGATAATTTTTTAGTGTTCGCTTCACTCACGCGTGCTTGTCACTATTTTTTTTGTCATTCTGTTGTAATCTAAACTTGTTTTGATTTTTCCAACATTTCTCAATTTTGCTATTGCAATATGCAACTCTGGTTTTTATCGTGTGTATTTTTGGCCGCAGATATCCGATCAGCTGAAGACGCGCTTCTCGTCAGGGCTGTCGTTGCCACAAATCTGCGAGAATTTTGTGAAGGCAGCGTATGACCCACGAATATCGGGGATCTATCTGCACATAGAACCGCTGAGATGTGGGTGGGGAAAGGTGGATGAGATCAGGCGGCACATTGTGGATTTCAAGAAGTCTGGTAATCGGAAGCTATGCAGAATTTGGTGTCTTATCTATGTACATGCCTGTCGGATGATGAACATTTGTTGGATGCTTTTGTAGGTAAATTTGTTGTTGGTTATATGCCTGTTTGTGGGGAGAAAGAGTACTACCTTGCTTGTGCGTGTGGTGAGCTGTATGCACCGCCAAGTGCATATGTTGCTTTGTTTGGTCTAACTGTTCAGCAAACATTTCTCAGAGGTAAGTGCATGTGCGACAATGACATGAAACTTTTGCTTTGTTGATATGTTTATTGGTTAAATGCATCGTGAACAAGAAGTATTGTTTTATGCTGATCCTCAAACCTGCTTGAAAATTTCACTTGTTAGCAGTAGAAAGGGTGTTGTTGATTTCTAGTGGTTTTATGGCGCAACAGAAGTACATATGTTATTCTGCTGATTAGATGGATATGGACAGCAACAATCCTTCATTCTGTTATAATGTTTAATGCATTTCTGATAGCTTCGCTTCTCATTGTGAACCAAGTTTAGTAAACCTGGTCATATCCTATGTGTTATTGTTCCATGAAATGAAACAACCTGAATGCAGCTAAGTTCCTTTCAGGGTAGCTAATACTTTGTAATTTGATCGGTAAGGTGTTCTTGAGAAAGTTGGAATAGAACCAGAAATTCAACGAATTGGTCGCTACAAAAGTGCCGGGGACCAACTTGCACGGAAGAGCATGTCAAATGAAGTTAGGGAGATGCTGGCCACCCTGCTTGACAATATTTATGGAAACTGGCTGGATACAATATCTTCCATACATGGTAATTTCGATAAATCTGTTTCGCATATTTAAAGGAAAAGTTGTCATTAGATATTTTCTTCTATAGGAAAGAAAAAAGAAGAAATCGAGGAATTTATTAATTCAGGAGTCTATCAGGTTGCCAGACTTAAGGAAGAAGGTTGGATAACAAATTTACTGTATGATGATGAGGTACAGTTTCCTTCACTAGCTGTTTACTAAGGTAACAAGTAAATTGCACAAAAACTTAACTGAGATAAGTACTGTATAGTTACTAATACATCTTTTGCCCACATCCATGGTTAATTCGTATTAGGAAAGTAAAGTGATTTTCAGGTTTCAACAATGGGTATGGGTTCGTCTTGTGTACAATAAAATCTAAGTAAGCAACAAATTATTTGCAGTCTCTGTGTTTCATGGCTCCAAAAATAGTTACATGTACCTGAAGAGATGATGCAAAGCATTTTTGTTCCTGAGGCAAATCTTCCATCTTAAGGGGGTGTTTGCATGATGGGGACTTTTGGGATTTATTTAGAATTTGAGCTAAATCCTGAGGATTAAGAAAATCCTCATATCCAAACAGGCGCAAAGAGTCATGCTATAATACGTGTGAGGGCGAAATTCTGAAGCTTAAGGAAGGAGCTGTTGCATCGCAATTACTTTCTTTCTTCCATTGAAATTATCTTAAGCATTTTGTTTGTTCAAGTCTTAACCCAAATGTGTTTATGGGGAGTAAAAATACAAATATTATATGTCTGTTATGAATATTGTGTATATATTCATAAGGCCCAAAGGGCAATATAGATAGAAAATACAAGGAGATATACAAAGAAATATGCCATACACAGATAAGAAAATCAAAGAATATAAGGAAACAAATAAATCAATCATATTCTATCCTTAACACCCCTTCAAACTCATGGTGGATCAAACACGCTGAGTTTGGAGAGAAAATACAAATGTTATACCCTTGTCTGTGGTTTCGTGAAAAAGTCAACAAGTTGTAACTCTGAAGGCACAAATTGTAGAGCAAGTGCTCCCTCTTGCACCTGTGAGCGAGTGTATGAAGCATCAATACCAATGTGTTTGGTGAACTCATGCTTCATTGGATCACGAGCAATACTGATAACACATGTACTGTCAGACAAGGGTCGTAGGTCCTCTTACAGGTACTCTAAAGTCTACAAATAGCCACCTCAATCAAGTAATCTCAGTTGTCACTGCTGCCGTAGCTCTCAATTCAGCCTCTGCACTCGAATAGAAAACTACAGTTTGCTTCTTTGTCTTCCAAGCAATCAAGGAGAAGCCAAGAAAACACAGTAAGCAGAAAAGAGAACGACGATCAAAAGGATCAATAGCTCAGGTCGCATTGGAGTACGCCTGAAGCTGTAGTGAGGTGGAGCTAGGGAAAAACAAATGACGAGAGATGGTTCCACGCAAGTAGCGAAAAACATGAAGAAGGTGGCTGCAGTGAAGATGAGTAAGATGAGCCATAAACTGACTCAAGATATGGACAACATGAACAATATCAGGACGAGTGCTCATAAGGTACACCAAAGTCCCAACAAGATGGCGATATCGGGTAGGATACTCAAGAAGATCACCATCAGTAGCGCAAAGGTGAAGAGAAAGCTCCATGGGAGTCGCAACAGTGAGAGTATCAATCAGACTAGACCGATTAAGTAGATCCTGAACACATTTCTGCTGGGAGAGGTAGTAGCCCTCAGGCGTGGAAGAAACCTCAATCCCAAGGAAGTACATAAGTAAACCAAGTTCAGTCATCAGAAACTGCTTATTGAGATGCTTCTTCACATATGTGATAAATGAGGAATCTCCACATAGAGAAGAAGCAATGCCCTACCCCGAGGTGAGATATGGATAAAAAGAGCAGGATCGTGGTCACTGATAGTGAAACCGACAGCAGTAATCACTTAGGTAAAACGCGCAAATCAGGCATAAAGAGCCTGTTTGAGGCCATAAAGAGTACGACGAAGATGACATACGTGTCCATCTGGAACAGAATATTCAAGTGGTGGCTACATGTAAACTTCCTCATGTAAAACGCCATTAAGAAAGGTATTTTTAACATCCAACTGAGAGATAGACTACCGGTGAATAGAAGCAACTGCAACAAGAGTGCAAACAGTGGTCATATGAGCAACAGGGGCAAACGTCTCATCATAATCACGATCATACTCCAGTTAGGAGCCGCAAACCATAAGACAAGCCTTGTAGCGCTCGATAGTACCATCAGACCTGGTCTTAATCTTGTACACCCACTTACACATGATAGGATGGGCAACCCTGACAAAACATGGTCATGTCAATAGTAACACGTTTAAGAACACCCTGACGAGCTAATGAAGAAAGACGGGACCCACACAAGAGACCTAAACAGTGATGCCACTGCATGAAAGCTCCAGAGGTGGTGACGCAGTGACGGTGGAGGTAGACGTGGTAGGAGCACCTGAAGTGGACGGAAAATGGAGGCAGTCAAGAATGTAGAAACCCTGACGATCCCTACGGCGTCGGCCAGTCCCAAGTACCGTCCCTGTTTGTCGATCTTGAATGAAATAGGTGTGAGAGTCAAAACTAACCCTACAACTGAGATCAGTGAGCTTTCTCACCGAAAGAAGCTGCATGGTAAGCTGGGGAACATGGGAAACAGCTGGAACAGAAAAACCAATGGACAAAAAGGTGCCCTGACAGCTGACGGATAAGGGAATACCGTCAGTTGTCTGAACAGAGATAGGAAAAACAGGAGGTCCTACTGAAGTGAGAGATGTGTAGTCCGATGCTACATGGCAAGAGGTATCAGAATCTAGAACCCAAGAGGTACCTGGAGGAGATGTCTGAGCTAGGCTGTCAGAACCCGCTGAGCTGTGAGAGAGCTGAAGTAGATTCTAGCAGAGCTACTGAATAGTTACCTCGTTGAGAACCTGACGAGCTGGTCTGTCCTCCTGTGAATGAAGGGCCTCCCTGCCCCCCTTGGATCGTACACCCCCACATGTCTTGTTCCGCTTTTTCCGCACCGCACAATTCTGGTGGTCGTGCCCGAAGTTCTTGCAGTAGTTGCACTGAAGTCTAGTTAGTGCGAAAACAGGAGCAGAAACAGGCACCTGGGGAGGGGCTGTAGTCAGAGTAGAAAACGTCGGTGTAATCGAAGAAGCAGCAAGCATAGTCGGAACGGGCCTCGCTGACGGTCTGTCGTGGCGAGCAGCTCAATAGTTGAGCCCTGACAGGCTCAAACCCTGGACGAAGACGGCAGACAAAATTATAAAGGCGAAGGCGATCATGATCCTTCTTCTGCACTTTATGACACTCTTGACAAAGTGGAGAGGCCAGGTCGTCCAGCTAGCGCCAGAAATTGGCCAGGGCTCAGAAGAAGTCATCGACGGAAAAATCTTCCTAGTGAAACGTCACCAATTCACGCTAAAGTGAAAAAAACTAAGCATCACTATTTTACTGGTATCGCTCACGCAAGTACTCCCATATCTGTCAAGTAAACTGCATACCAACAATGTCTGGTTAGATAGAGTCGTTGACGCTGACTACCAGAATGGCGCAAATACAGGCCTTATCAGCACACCAGTGCTCGAAAGTGTCAATGGCATACTGAAAGGCCTCATCAGCAGCGTCAGCAACAGCAGCAGCCTCTGCCTCCGTCTTGGCGACCTCATCTTCTGCGGGTGGTGCAGAAGTGGATGGTCTAGGAGGGGGCTGAACCGGTGGTGGCGGAGAAGGTCATGCACCGGTGACATGTCCCCAGAGGCGAAGACCATCGAACGTGATCTCCATGAGAGAAACCACAACCTGTAGTTCGTCCCATGAAGCTTTGTTCCCGAGAATGAGATCGCATCTAATGGAACGGAATCCATCAGTAGGTGGCGCTGGACGACGCGGTGACCAAGGCATCGAAGTCTAACAAGCGGCGTTGGACGGCGTGGCGGTTAGATCAACATTATATTTTTTAATTTTTTATTTAATACAAAAGATTCGGCCGAAGCTTCTCAACTGAAGAGATAGCAGATGGCTTCGGCTCGGGCGTTGCCGAGGCGACGAGTGAGCGAACGGCGGCGAAGCGGCGGTCGACATAGTGGTTGCTGGCGACTCAGGCAGCCGGTGGAGCGGCGGCCAGTGGCTCGTGCGGTCAGCAAACTGAGGTAGTGTTGGGTGGCCGGTCGGTCAGCGAATCAAGACGGTGTCGATCGGGCGACGGCGACATGGGATTGGGCAGGCAACGACGGCTGAAGACAGCGGCGGTGGCCTGGACGGTGCCGAATCGAGTGGGCAACGATGGATCGGGCGGCCGGCAGCGCCGGATTGGGTGGAGACGATGGCGGCATGGGCTTCGACGGCTTGGGTAGCGGCAGCGCAGCCTGGGCGGCGTCAAAGGCAACGGAAGAACAAGGTTAGAGTTAGGGCTCTGATACCAGGCCCAGAGAGCAATATATATAGAGAGTACAAAGAGATATATAACGGAATATGCCATACGCAGATAAGGAAACAAATAAATCAATCCTATCACATCCTTAACAATGTCCCCCTTTATAATTAGCTTTATTTTTCTTCTGCATATGGTAAAGTGCTAACTCAAGCTTATTTGGAATTTCTTTATGCATACATGAGCATACTTGACAGACTGAGAAAGTAGATATGAAATTTCCATTCTGAATTATTTATTTGAATTTGCATACTGAAATATTTACTTTCTTCACTTTTTTGAAAAAAATATCGGCTGCTATTGTCTTTTTGGTATTGTCTTATTCAATAGGTAATGACAATGTTGAAGGAGAGAGTAGGACAGAAAGACAAGAAAAGCCTGCGTATGGTTGACTACAGGTAACTTAGACATTTATAGTTCCAGAAAATCAGTGGAAACAAACCAGTTTTCAGGATTTTCCTGGTCCCTTTTTTGTTTGATTTTTTCTTGCTTTTTTTAATATGGATATTTCGAACATACGCAATAAACACTGTTACACACATTGTGGACAAAATAGCCTTAAATGGAGGTCCTCTTTGGATCAAACTGGTCAAACTGTACCTAGGCTGGTTACGGGAAACCAGGAAACAAACCAGTTTTCAGGATTTTCCTGGTCCCTTTTTTGTTTGATTTTTTCTTGCTTTTTTTAATATGGATATTTCAAATATACACAATAAACACTGTTACACACATTGTGGACAAAATAGCCTTAAATGGACGTCCTCTTTGGATCAAACTGGTCAAACTGTACCTAGGCTGGTTACGGGAAACTAGACAATAACCGTTGAACTATGGTCATGTTGTATATCAAATGTTGCAGTTTCCCTTTCTTCAGTTTCTTGTACCATGAAGTGCTTGTTGATTTTTTTTGGCACACTTGCTTTCTTAGTTATTATTTGATGTTGCTTGATTAATCTGGAAAGTCAACTACTATGTACTCATTGTTTCATTTAATGAACTGACGTTGGTTGTCTTTACCAGTAAATATTCTCGTGTAAGTAAATGGACTCTTGGGTTACAAGGAGGAGGAGAACAAATTGCAGTTATCAGAGCATCTGGAAGCATAACACGTACTCGCAGCCCATTGAGTGTTCCTAGCTCGGGCATTATTGCTGAGCAGTTAATCGAGAAGATACGTACTGTTAGAGGTAATTTTGATATGTCATATCAGCAGTCAGTTGGTACTCTGTCAGATGTAAATTTGATTCGAAGTATATGAGTAGGGTTATTGTCTTTGATTTGATATCCCTAAAGTCTTACTGTCCTATCTCAAAATTATTTTAATACCAACTAGCACTGAGGTATTCTGCAATTTTGAAACAGATTAGATGTGGATTCCGAATTTCCACGTAGCACACAATTTGTGCTTACCTTCCTGTAACTCTCTTTTGTTAACAGCCTGTTGAGCCAAAATATTTAATAAAATTCATTGGGAGAAAGACATTCGGATGCATTTTGCTTAGTGATTCGGTACACCTCTTTTTAAAAGGGTTTGCGAATCTGAAAGCAAAGTAGTTAATATTAGATGGGGACAAAGATGCATAAGCTAAAAAGTAAATCAAATTGATGATTTGATCCTACCTAATATTCAAGACTATATCTATATCTAATATGCAATTTGATTTGTTTTTTATAGGTTGGTACAGATTTGCCATCACCTAATATTAGCTATTTTGCTTTAATATCTGTAAACTTATATAAAAGAGGTGTATTGTAGCAAACCCCCAGTTATAAAGGGAAAGGAGGTTAAAAAACAAGACATGGTTGGTTATTGGATTTCAAGGACATTTGTAGGAATCAATTACTCAGCTTCTTAAACCATTGTGGTTCTGGAAAAACTGGAGTTGAACAATGAGCCAGAAAGTTGAGTGGGAATGCAAAGCTAAACAGTGTTTTCTCTGTGAAGCCATACTCTTTTTTTAACTAACTGAACTCAATCTGCATAAAGAATTAAAAAAAGATTAATAACACCTGAAAAATATTTATTAAGCTCTGCTAGCTAGCTTTCTTTTAAAAAAAACACTTGTCAAGAGAAACCTAGATAAGTCATTGTATGGAAACTTCCCACCCTTATTACCTTATATTTGAGGCTTTGAGCAAACCTAAGAGGAATTCTCAAACCCGAGAAGCCGAGACTTGTTACAAAAAATATAATACATCCGAACATTCTTTGAACTGGACTCAGTTCCCTATTTTGTTTATAGATGAAATTTCCCTCTTCCATTTGCACAGAGCATGAACTGTACAAGCACTTGTTATAGCTTATATGAGCATTTACATATAGTGCAAACTTCTGTTAGCTCATCTGTTTCATAAAAGAATAATTCTATTCTTTTTTTAAGAAGAAATTTATTACCCTTTTCCAGAGTCAGAAAAGTATAAAGCTGTTATCCTCCGCATAGACAGCCCTGGCGGTGATGCTCTTGCTTCTGATCTGTAAGTTATGCCTCAGGTTTTAATCTGTCCAGTAGCCGCAGCAGAATTTTAGTCATGTATTGATTATTCTTATTTGAACTAGGATGTGGAGGGAAATTCGACTTTTAGCTGGCTCCAAGCCTGTGGTTGCTTCCATGTCTGATGTTGCTGCAAGTGGTGGATACTATATGGCAATGGCTGCACCAGTTATTGTTGCTGAGAAACTTACTCTAACAGGATCAATTGGAGTTGTTACAGGTGATTCTTATTATCTTGTGTTGTTGCGGTCTTGCTAGACTAGCAATAAGTCTTCCACATCGAATCTAAGTTGATTCTCCTGCAGTGGTCTCAACTTTGAACTTGGATCTACTCTACTCTATTTCGGAGTTTAGAAAGTTAATTTAGCTGTTGTTTTGTGTTTATTTCTATTTTAATGTTGGTGTATTGGAAGAACAGGGAAGTTCTGCCTTCAGAAGCTGTATGAGAGGATTGACTTCAATAAAGAAATTCTCTCTAAGGGTAGATATGCGGAGATTAATGCTGCTGACCAACGCCCTTTAAGGTATGATTGACACGTCGTTCATCGAAATGCTGTTGGACAATATGTTAAGTAATAATAATAACATGAAAGCAGTCATTGGAATTGTGGTATAATTTGAATGATTCAATGTGTATGCGCTATGCCATTTTTAGACAAGTGAAGAACTGGTTTTATGATGTGAATTCATCATAGATCGAGTAGATTGTTCCTTCTTAATCTTTTTGTTTAGTTTTATCATCATCAGATTTTAATTTCAAAATATAATTAAGTGAATATTGACTTTTATACTGTCGTTTGTTAGGTCACTTGTCATTTTGTAATTAACTGCTTTGCTTAATAGACTATGTCATCTTTGTTTTTAGAATTGACTGTTAAGTTCATGAACATCTATGCTCTGTTTAGTTGGAAACAGAAAAAAAGAAAGAGAACTTTCCGTCTAGCATGTTTTTTTAGAGAAAAGCCGAGAGCTTTATTGCTGTTGCATTAACAAAGAATCCCCATGAAGGGAGGTTACAAGAAACTGAGGGCATGACACTTTCCACATGGTAGGAAAGAAGAAAACTGCAATTTGCTGTATCTTTTAGCTAACAAGTTTAAACTCTTTTGCCTAAATTTATTTGGAGAAAATAATTTCCGTCCAGCATTTGCACATTTCCCTCCCACTAAATTGGAGCACCAGTGCAGCTATATAACTATTTTACTACGAGTGGGCCTGGCTGTCTGTGCTACTGCCTACTAGCCTACGACTATTGTGATGGGCTCTAGATTTCTTGTTTTATGCTTTACGCTTCACTATTATGTGAACCATTTTGTGTTTGAAGAATGTAATATATTTTCACAGGCCAGATGAGGCAGAACTTTTTGAGAAGTCAGCACAAAATGCTTATGCATTGTTTCGAGATAAAGCAGCCATGTCACGCTCAATGAGTGTAAGGATTGACCTCAAATACTGAGCAGCTCATATTTCTTCAAGCGTGTGCTGAGTTCTTGTGCCACCAGGTTGATCAGATGGAGACTGTTGCACAAGGTCGGGTGTGGAGTGGCCAGGATGCGGCTTCAAGAGGGTTGGTTGATTCACTAGGTGGATTCTCACAAGCTCTTGCTATTGCAAAGCAGAAAGCTAATATACCACAGGATAAAAAGGTTGGTTCTTCTATAAATAATGAGTATGTATTGAATAAAGTCCCCCGTGCACATATATGTCAGTTTATTTAGGTTTTATGAATGGGTTGAATGATCACAGAATTACATTTTCAATTCTGTAATTCTATGGTTCTAGCAATTGCCTTAAGTTGTCTTTATCATTTTTCAATGGTTAACTTTCTGATGAAGTAATCAAGGGCAGTGTAGTTCCGCAAATAGCAATGTTTTGCATGCTTCATTCAGCTGTTTCAGTTTGGATTCCCAATAGATTCTGCTCTCCTAGTTTTGAAATTTTCACTTCTCTGCAAATGTTGCAAGCTTGCAGTATTCATGGAGTTTTTTCAAGTGAAAGAAATACATAATTGGAGTTCACCTTCCAGATAATCCAGATGCTGATTGTTTGCTGAACCATGCAGGTCCAGCTAGTTGAGGTCTCAAAACCCTCACCAACATTACCGGAGATCTTGTCAGGCATTGGGGGTTCATTGCTTGGAGTTGACAGGGCAGTGAAGGGGGTGCTTCAGGACATCACCTCCCTAAATGGAGTCCAAGCTAGAATGGACGGAATCTTGTTTGAAAGATTGGAAAATATGTCAGGAGAAAACCAGCTCTTCTTGATCATAAAAGACATCGTAAACTATTTTGATTGATTCTACCAGAGTTCCAGTCAGTACCCTATGTTTTACAAACAGTTATAGATAGAAGGGGAAAAAATCAACATGTCAATACACATCCACCTTACCTAGAAGCAGGTAGGCCTGGGATTAATACAACGCATTTGGCATTGTATCATTTTTTTTTCCTTTTGTACTGACGCCTATCAAAAATGTTGTAATTGCCATTCTGAAAATGCAAGCAATCTTGTTCCTTTTGGGCTTGTTCTTGCCCCTAATAGCCCCCATTTACTCTTTGTTGCTGATATTTTATGTATGTTGAACTATGTACCATATTCTGGTTGGTTTCATGTTTTTGAAGGGCTTGAAGGATGACTTCCAAGTCCAAGAGGAGGTGTCTTATGAATGGAGCCCCAGTAACAAATAGCGTTATGATTGGAGCTCTAGTAATCTAATCCACACCATTTACGTACGCTGATCATTTGTCAGATTTGGCAGGTTGGGATTGGAATGCCACCAATTCAGGAACTAAAACTGTGCGGGCAATTGATTTTGCTGAGAAAGATGGGTAACTAATTTTGCACTTAGTAGTGCTTGGACAGCAGTCTTTCTTTTCTTTTTATGGAAATGCTCCACTACCAGCTATTGTGACTCTGTGAGTAACGGTACCATAGCTTTCTCTAGAGTTGAGCAGGGCATATGTGATATTTATCTGATTTATGTCAATTACCACTTCACATTACTGTTTTGAGAAACCTACTCTTACTGCACTGGTTCCGTTTTGTATAGTTTGTCAAAATTTCACCATCCTGTATGATCACTCTTGGTAAAAAAGAGAATATTCTAAAAAATTTCCCTTTTCTTGTACCCTTCATTTTCCAACAGCGAAAAGATATTTTTTTACTCATGCATTTCCCTATAAGATATTCAACGTGGTTGATATTTTTTTATTATAGGGAGTTTCTTGAATTTATTTTGTCCATGTCTAGTCACATACTCCATTTGTGAAATTAAGTGGCTCATCGGTCAGTTTTAGCTAGATATTAACTGTTCTAATAACTTTATTGTATAGGCTTTTTCTAAGTAATATTTTTTGTCATTTTTCAAAAAAGTAATATTTTTGTCGAGTTCCTTGGTACTCCATCCTTTTTTTGTGATATCTAACAGAAGATAATGAAAGAAACAGGAGAACTCACCACTACATGCTAACATTGATATCCAACATAGAGCAAAGATACAAAAATGAAAGCCTTAGAATAAAATGAAGAAGCCTCTTAATTTAAGTACTCATATTATAGCATCTAATCTTGTAATCCTGGACACCTAAGTGTCAGGACCCATGATGCTACTCTCTGTGTTCTCTACAGGGAGCTTCTCAAGCTGCTTCTGCAGTTTGGCTTGCTCGTCTCTCAGCTGAGAGTTCTCATGGAGAATGTGATCACAGTCCCTGATGACATGGTTCAGCTGATCAAGGAGTTGACGATTGGTGCTGCGGAGGTGGACAACCTGCGCCCAGAGCTCACTCAACTGCTTCTGCTTCCTCATGCGTGATCGCCGAGCAGACTCCCTATTGGATATCATCCTTCTCTTCCTGCGCTCTTCTGCAAGGCTGCGTTGATAGTCATCTGACTCATCTGAATTGGATTTATTTCCAACTGGAAGACTAGTTTCATGGACCAGGTGGGCAACATGTTGGTAGCATGTAGCTTGAGGCACCAGAAGGCTGTTATACTGGAAGAGGAAGTCATTTGTAGCTAAATGGTAATGAGGTTTGAAAGAAGCTGCACTTGCAGGCGACAAGTATGGAACGCTAGCAATCTCAGCAGGGTACATGCTCACTCGAGCTATGAAATGGAAGGGGAGAGGCTTGTGAAAGAAAACAAGCGGGTAGTGGGCTGCATTTATAGCATGCAAGGATTATGGAAATGTTCACATTGCTTTTTTGCGCTTCTTGGATGTACAGAAGCCAGGGACAGCAACAGAGCTCGCACGTACATGAGACTGAGATTACCAAAGGTCTTGAGGGACATCATGTAATGCTTTATTACTATGCCGGCTTTTCTAGATGTATTGGTCCCAGTATGCTTCCAAAAGGGCCTCCATCAAGACTGTCCATTTGCGATCAAACAAAAGGCCATGAGGTGCGGCCGTGCGTAACATCACTAGCACCAGGTGCTCAAGCCATTTAAAGAGATGGTGGTTGGCTAGCAGTGACAGGCATTTGCGGTGAATTGTGGAAGGGAAATGGGTTGTAAAGTTAAGGTGTATGGCTTGAAAGATCAATACTGTATTATGGATCGGATACTCTACTCAGTATGTTACATCATCAAGTTATCATTTTCAAGAGAGAGTTGTATTTGAACATGCACGATCTAGTTCTGGCCTTCTGGGGTTTCAATCGATTGTCGAAGGAGAACAGTGTGGCAAGATGATGCTGAAAGCGGTTGTTGTGAGGATGTTTGGATGGTATTTTATTCTGCAACAGCTGCTATCATTTTCTGGTAGAACTCAAGCAACGGGAGTATCTTTCAGAAAGGAAAAAAGAGAGGTACTAAGGTTGGTGTCTTATGGCCACTACTGTGGCCCCCAGTGGAATTTTGATTGGATAAAGAGAACATGCACTTCAGCAGTTGGCAACCTGACATTAATTTTCTCATCAACTAAAAAAAAAACCATATCCACTAGCTAGCATGCCACACCTCTGAAATATTTCGATTTTTCTAGTTGTTTCATCGTTTTTTATTGACTTGTCTGTTGAGTTCTTTAAACTAAAATTTCCGATAGCCTACAATCTGACATATTTTTCGTAGGAACAAACATTGGTTTTGTCAGGTGTTCAGGAGCATTTTTAATATATTATGGCAGTAGGGCTCTCCCCTACTGTTTTTCCTTCAAAAAAGGCATTCAGGAGAATAGTCTTTCATAATCCTAGCTGGCTGATCCATGATGTTGGTTTCATTTTTAATTAGCTACCAATTGAACCGAATGTTAGACGATCTCGATCCATTTTTAAATAGCTACCCTCTGAAGTTGCTTGGTGTCAGGATTTTATAAAACATACATACAACTTTCCCACATTCTTTACTTCTGAGTGATTATGGAAGTCTTTCAAAACAATCCTGCTCTTCTATGTACTTATTTTTACTTGATGGGGAGTTGGCACTAGAGGTGGCCAAATAGGCAACCGGAACGGCACGGACCCATCCGGGCACGGCTCATTTAAGCACGGGCTCGTTTGCAGGGCCGGCCCTGAGGGGGGGCAAGAGGGGTGGCCGCCCCAGGCCCCCAAAATCCAAGGGCCCCCCATATACTATGTAGAGTATATACATGCAATAAAAAGAAGGTATGGTTAAATACTTTAATACTTATATATAGAATGAAGGGTTTGCTTTGAGTATGATCATTGCGAAAGATATTGCAGCTCAAATGAATGTAGAGCCATCATTTCCAGTTAAGCGGCGTGTTCTTAGGAAGAAACAGTTTGATGAAATTGATTGTGATGAAGCGCTTTTGCAAGTGAGAAGGAATTTGAAGTTAATTATTTTTTGTTATGGTTGATATGGCAATCAATTTATTGAAAAGTAGATTTCAAGAACTCTAAACATTCGGAAGTATATTTGGATTTTTAATGAGTTCAACAACATTGAAGTCATTGGATCGAACTAAATTAAAAGAATGTTGTACAAAATTTGCAGAAACTTTCTCTCTAGATGGTTCATCCGATGTTGAGTTAAATGATCTAATTTCCGAGTTAAGTGTTATGCAATTGACTTTATCGATAAACCAATGTCGCTATGGAGATCTTTGAGTTTGTCGAGAAGCGATTGTTATCCTAATATTTCTATTGCTTATCGGATTTTATTTACTATGTGCGTGGATCGTGGCATCACTGAAAGAAACTTTTCAAAGTTGAAATTGTTGAAGAATCATTTAAGGTCAACAATGTCTCAAGAGTGGTTAAACGGTTTAGCAAATTTATGTATTGAGAAGAAATTATTGGATGAGATTGATATCAATACCATCATCAATGACTTCGCATCTAGAAATGTTAGAAGAAATTTTTAAGGTAATATATATGAACTCTTTGATATGAATTTTTCTTTAATACATAACGCATTTTAAGTGTTTGTTGGTAAAATTAATTATATATATATATATATCTCTGTGTGTATGTAGATTTATATTTAGATATTTATACTAGGGCCCCTATTTCTAGTTTCGCCCCGGGTCCTTAAAATCTCAGGACCGGCCCTGCTCGTTTGGTCTGATACTTAAATAGGTTATGTCGTGTCGGCTAATGGGCTAAGGCACTGGACCAAGCATGGTCCGATAGCCTCATGGGCTGGGCCAGGCCTGGAATGATTAGTCTATCGGGCCAGCCGAGGCATGATTAGCCCATTCGGTATGATTTTTTAAAAAAGTTAAAATCCTAGAAAATATAAAAAAAATTTAAAATACAAAATAAATTTATCTATACTTATAAAATGACTATACAAAATTCAAAACTACAAAATAAAATCATATAAATATTAAAAAATAGATAGGCCTAACGGGCTCGATCGTGCTTGGGCTGAGCCGGCACCGGGCCGAAGTGGTGGCCCAAGCACAGCCCGACGAATTGTGTTGGGCTAGTCCAGCACGATTATATCGTGGGCCGTGCCCTGTTTGGGTCAGATCAACAGTGTTATACTTTGGGCCGGCCTAGCTAGTACGATCTATTTGGCCACCTCTAATTGGCACGTATACTTTACATCTAGCAACTCAAGAAAGAAAATTATGTTTATTATCTGATGTTATTTTCATGGCTCCTTTCTTCGGAAAGATATATTTGCTGCCAAAGACATCAGGATGAGTTGACATCTGGTCTAGACATACAGTAATGGTCCTATTCTTTTTAGTTTTTTTTGTCTTTTGGCTGCGACTTTTCCAGACGCCGAAACAAACAGGCAGCTTCTCAAAACCGCTTCTCTAAACCATTTCCCGAGCTCAAAACCGTGTACACCGTCCGCCACCGTCTCGAAAAGCGTAGACAAAAACCATTAGCCACAACCCACCTGAGGTAATTTGCACTCTTATAATTTGCCGGTATTAATACTGCATGTTGTCACATTCTTAGCGGTTCATATGATACATGCGCTAATAGTTGCTCGAGATAGTTATGATATGCTATTGGATTTCCAACTTTCCAATCGCTTGGGCATAGTTTAACATTGAGACGTTTTGTTGGCTCCAGGTACAAGCTCCTTGAGTTCAGAATATGGAGGTGTATTATGCTAGTGTAAATAAATAAACAAAAAGAGGTGCAGTAGATCACAGTCAAGCAATTCATCATCTGAAGTTTACTAGGCTGTTGATACAAACCATGCACTTGAGCTCTTGGCTGAAAATCTGCAGTCTTCACTTCCCCTGTGGAATAGAGTCTGTAATGGCCATCCCAGGATTCAACCGGAGGCAAGGAGAATGCCTATGCAAAAGAAAGAGCTCCGGGAGAGGTCAAATTTGATTGGATTCGATTTGAAGTTCCAGACGCCATTAATATCATTTCGTACCTAGAGCAATCCACTTCATTCTGGACTCATTCCATGGCCTAGTCCTGTCCTGGCTATGAGGCCGTCGTCTTTCGAGGACAGGGAAATCTTATTCCCGTTCTTTCTTTGGATCTTGAACACAAGATTGAAGGGAAACCTTGCAAGAGAATGTCATGATCAGAGGAAAAGAAGATGGCCGCCTGGTTTTACTTTGTTTCCTTTGCTTTCGCGAATAGTTCACCTTTCCGGCCGGTAGAAAACAGACATCAAAGATCGAGGCAATCCAACAAGTGGTGCCGTCATCAGGCATGAAGTAAGAGGTAAGATAAACTCCTGCTATCTTCTCTCTGTTATCGATATTTCCCCCTTGTCAGCTGAACTTGTCAATTCTTCTAGTGCAATACTTCATAATATCACAATCCGGAAAACAATGGCAACAGTTGGATAATGGCGCTAAGTGGTCAGACCGACTGCGACAAGCACGGATTAAAGGGGGGCGATTTTGACTGGATTAGACCTGGTTTACTGCTCTTCTGAGCCGATCTCCGGACTCAGGAGAACAAGTGAACAACGCTGGCAATGGCCTACCCTGATCAATAATGTCAACGAGAAAACCATGTGAAAGGCAAAGACCCATTGGCCTACACAAAGATTGGTTTCTTTCTTTTCGTATACGACGGCGAGATTTGTGTCCGGCAGCTCCCATCAGCCGCACCTATCCTGCCCTCAAAGCCACCGACCCGGACACCGAATCTTTCAGCCGTTGGATCGCCCGATCACGCGTCCTATCACCGTCGAAGCTCTCATTGCCTGCTGAGGACAAGAATCACTGTGTGTATCTAGCTCTCTGGAAGTGTCTGGACCCATGTGGTTACCTACTTAGGGATACAGGAGGTGTGGCGGTACGGGCCTACGGAAACGAGGCAAAATCTTTTGGGAAGAGCTGGTAGTGGTGCTAGGCCAGGGTGATGTCTGCGCGCGCGCGCACGGTGATGTTATACAAGGCGCACCTGGGTTGGGCTGGCAGCACGGTCACGTACAAGTCGACATGATGACGATGATGAGCACCGAAGAATAAGGCAGGTCTAGCTGGGTGCTTTTGGGAAAGATTTGGCGGAAGAGGTGCTCCCCTGTTCACGTACCAGTGTACCTGGAGTCCTGAACCGACGATGTGTAGATTTATATTGGACCTTACAACTAAAGGCTCAGGTTTGTGGGTTTTTTTTTGTTTTTAAGATAAGAGTGTTTTTTTATATTTTTTTATTTAAAATAGAGTGTTTTCACAGCTGCGAGGGTGTGTCGTCTGGATTAAGCCTTGATCCTCACAGGTCACACTCCACCACTCGGAACGTACGCAGCTTTATGTTAGACTTTTCAGCCATAATCCGCCTCTTTGCACTAATAAACCCTACTAAAGCCCCATAGAAATAAAACGACTTTCACGTAGTGTATTGTAGCATTTTATACAACTAGGGGCAGATCTAGGTCTCAGACTAGATAGGCTATAATCTAAGTCTTGAAAAATTAATAGTGATACTACCCCAATATAGGCCCAAGAAAAGTTAAATACCAGTGGCCTAGCTCGAGCCGCATAGCCCAGCGTAAGGCTAAGTGGCCAGTGCGCCTCCTCCCTACTGTAGGGGCCTCACTCTTCCCTCATCAGCCCAACTAGCCAAAGCCTATTAGCACTCGGTAGTGCACATCACATAGCACCACACGAACCCTTCTGCCCCAAATCGCTTGACTTCAACGCTTGCTACTACTCTCTTGACGCCGCCTCAAGCCCTCGACCCAACGCTTCACACCACCCACCTCCTCTGCCCCACACGTCCCATGTGCCGCTTCAATGTAACGTGCTGCTGTCCACGCCACACGTAGCCATGTTACTACCTCCCCCCACACGCCGCCATGCATGGCGACGACCGATGGCCGACAGGCGACCAGGTGAGAGACGACCAGCAGTCCAGTATAGAGGCGCGGGGGCAGGGACGCAATCACGTAGGGTCCGCTACTCCTACTCCTCAGTCCTCCCTCCCGCCTTTGATCCTTAATCCTTTACCCTTCTGCTAAAATGAATGATATGTGCTTTGCAATTTCTATTTAGAAACTATCGAATTAGCGATTTAAAAATGAAGAGGACCAAGACATATTTACAAGCGTTAACATTTTACAGCATTTTCAGAAGATGAGGTCACGTAAGAAACAACTATCTCTTGCTAGTGGTAAGTTTTGTTCTTACAATTGTAAACCTTTTTATTTACTTTCCAAGCCATGTTTGATTTATTTTTTTTATGTTATCTTTATAGATTTTTGTTCTTGTTCTACTATTGACAAACAAATGGTGAGCTAGGTTGAGACAAATCTTTATTACTTAGGCACTTAAATTATATCCCTATTATGCTATATTATTTATATTTTTCATGCTTTTCTTATCATGTTGTATGTTGAAGCATTGAGCTAAATTTATATTTGCGTTGGACTTCTATTATGTCATGGTGTGGATATAAATTCACATTCGTTCTTTGACTATTGGCCGATTAAAATTTAGTCTAAAGTGTAATAAAATCCTATATCTGCCAGTGTATATGACTAACCAGCGACATCATTAATGTGGCTATAGAATAGGCTAGTTGCTAATTCATGCATATCCAGAGCCACAACAAAACAAGGCCGTAAGTTGCAGAGAGCAAATCGCCGAGGTGAAATGAAATAAAGCGAGGTCGACAGACAGCCCCTGCCCTCAGAATCGAAAAACGTCAGCGTCCCACCCACCATGCATACTACTACAAATTAGACGAAAGCTAGCTAGCCCCGGGCCCTTGCGTGTCGTTGTCCGTGTGTGTGCACAGAGGATGCACCGAGCTGAGCCAATCCATGGCAAGATGATTGCGACCACTTACCACCTTTGGCAAACTACACATGGACCCTGGCAATGTCCTTGTTCTTTTAGGCCATACCTAATGATTTTAGCTGCAGCAGCTGATATTTTTGTTTATGTTTTTGATATAGTAGTGGATAATAGAGAGACGTGACGTATATGATTTCAAACTTAAGAAATTATTTGAAAAAAGGGCTTTAAACAACTGTATTATTTATTTTGACTTCTAGGAAAACTAAAGCTAAAAGCTATAAAAAAACAAAAAAAAAATAAAGCCAACAAGTGGCGCCGGGGCGGGCCGGGTAGGTCAACACCCCCACCCGTAGAGCCCTCAACGACGCGCACGAAAGATGGGGGAGGAAGAAAAAGGGCGCTCGGCAAAGCCAAAATTGCGGGGTTGCACACGAACCGCACGAACGCACGGGCGCGCGAGTGCATGACCGCGTCGAGGCACGGGGTCGGCTCGCCGGCCCGGCTCTGCCTGCCACGGAGGGGCACGGCCGGCGTACGTGGCGGGCCCCGGCGCGTGTCTCGCCCGCGCTGGTGCCCACTCGTGCCGCTCCCGCGCGCGCCACTGCTAGCTCGCACGTCGCCACCAGTTCCACCACACGCGCCTCCGGACATTTGATCCATGTTGGCTGCCTGTATCTGTACGTACGCACGAATGCTCATGCGTGGGGCTCGTATCGTTGTTCGGCACACAGCATGGCTCACGCAGGGCTGATAATTAAGAAACTATAAACATCTCGCAACTGGCGAAGAAGTTTTAACTGATGCATAAATTGATAAACTGGCATGGACGCGGCATGATAACACGGTTGATGTGGCTATTTGAGCTAACGAGTGGATGGGTACTGTTGATGTGTGGACTGGGTGTTAGCAGGGACTGACGCCTGACGGGGGTGTGGCCCGGTACGTGCGACGTTGCACACTCACTCGCATGGCTTTGTATGTGCCTACAGCCTACGTGTCGGTTCTTACCGGCTGCTGTGATATGCTAACAAGCCATCTCCTTTCCGACGTGCCCCATCTCATCTATATCTTGCTCTCCTGCATGCGGATTCCCACGATTTACGCCTTATTTTAAAGTGCTACAGTTTTTTTCAAATTTTTTTGGCTGAAATGGCATTCGATCTAACCGCCATTAATTTTTTTTGAGATATTAAATTAAAAATATGAAAGAATATAAAAATAAAATCATTGTTATATCTCCAAGGGTAATAAAAAGAAAAAACAGAGAAAAAGAAAAAACTAATACGTTTCAAACGAATTTCTACTCCTAAAAAGAAGCCATCTCTTTTAACGGGGCTTATGCTAAGAAAATTATGAGTAGTAGAGGATGAGCCCTTAACAGATGCCAACAAGTAGTTCCGGGAAGCAAGCACTGTCAACAAATCAGAGTGGCGCAGCGGAAGCGTGGTGGGCCCATAACCCACAGGTCCCAGGATCGAAACCTGGCTCTGATAAGGAGGGCTTCTGCACTTTTTTTTTTGCCATTGTGTCCACAAACTTATTAAAACGTTATATTGCTCTTCAAGTCTGCAAAAATATTAGACTTAATATTCTTGGAACTAACCTTTCCTAAATGCAGGACAATTGTGCACTGCGACTAAGCACCAAACTCTGGAGAGGTCCAAAAAGAGAGAGAGAGAACGATTTACCTATCAAACTTACACCGGCACAGCCAAGACCTTTCTTTCACCTTTGTGCTATCATGATTCGTGAGCGCCTACGCCCAACCCTTTTTACGAGCCATGAAACCTAGAACTTCCTTTGTTTGGTTGGACGTAAAGCAGCGTCGCTTTACTTGGCTAAGCAACCGGTATCATTATCATTAGTTAATCATGCGCGCTAATGCTAGTTGAGTCGGAAGGCGACGCGGACAGACGTGCACGCATCGTAGAGGCGCTTGCTGACGCCCGCGCGCCTCGCAAAAAAGGGCCACCGATTCGCTCGCGGATAGCAAAGGGATTTCCTTGGATCCCCGGCCGTCACTCCGGTCCCAACCAACAAACCGGCAATGCATTTTTGTTTAATTAACACGAGCGACCGGCGGCCTTTTTTGCGAGGCGCGCGGGCGTCAGCAAGCGCCTCGACGATGCGTGAGGTGAGGCCACCGATTCGCTCGTGGATAGCAAAGGGATTTCGTTGAATCCCCGGCCGTCAATCCGGTCCCAACCAACCGGCAACGCATTTTCGTTTAATTAACACGAGCGACCGGACGAGAGTGGGCGGGCGGACGCCTCTCACTCGTAACGTCGGGCAGTGCCGGTGCCGGTGCCGGTATTGCCCGCCGCTTTCAGGTGACGCGCGCGCGCGCGCCGCGCGGTGCGGTGTCGAGTTTGTCGCGCCTCCCGCGTCGCTTTCGGTCTCACCGGACTGGTCGTTCATGCACGCTCCACTTCGCCTCCCGCGCGATGTGCGAGGGGTTTTGCGCGCGCCTTTCGTGTGGTGCCGTGCGGCCGCGACTCGTCGTTTTCGTCCGCGTCGTACGTGGTCGTCCCTATCCGTTCGGCCGTGCCGCGGGCGGGTTTGGTCGCGCGCGGGTGGCCCTTTTTGGCGCTGATGAGTGGACCCTGTCCCGTGCGGTGTGCTGTGCCGAACCTAACTCCTTGGGGCCCGCGTGTCAGCCAGCAAGCGCGTGCACCGACAGCGACGGACATGGAGCACAGATTAATACAAAGCGATGTAGCATGGTGCTCATTTCGGTTTTTGCTTCTAGGTTTTAGCCTTTTATTTTTTTTATCTTTTTCTGGTAATATGGCTTCTTGGACTTTTTATCTTTTCTTTTTTCTCCTTGGGCCTTTTTTTTTGTGATTGTGGCTTATGACTTTTTAGCTGCGGTTTATGCCTTTTAGTTGTTTGTGTGAGAGATTACAGAGTAACTGAAATTCTCGTGCGGCTTTTGCTGATATAAATGAAGTCAGTACAATATATACTACAATTAATTAGTAGACCCTATCTTAAAAAGATACTCCATTTAAAAGTTAGTTAATGTAGAAAAGTCAAAAGCTGAAGCCAACAGCCACAAAAGAACAGATCGCTTATTTCTTTTTATTGTTCGTGATGATATAACTTTGTATTTTTTAAATTTAATTACGCTGAAAAAGTTACCGGTAGTTACAATATATTTTTAGTCGCTACAATATAAAATAAAGACATAAATTAAGAATTTTAAACTCAAATGAGCACTATCTATATGTGATCTCTCCATTACCAAGTGTGGTCCTACTCGATTCACAGCTGTTTTGGATCGTAGTCTACTTGTGATTTAGATCACGCTGTAAAAAAAGCTCGAGGCTCGCGAGCTGCTCGAGCTTGGCTCGCTTTAGACTCGATTCGAGCTTGGCTCGAGCTCCAAACGAACCGAATTCGAGCTTCATCTTAAGCTCGCGAGCTTTAACGAGCCGAATTCGAATAGTTCGCGAGCTTTAAAATTTTTTTACCCTCCCCAATTCACCCACACCCCCTCCGCTACTCCCGCCTCTTCTCTCCAAATCCCCCACTCCATCCGGCCATCCCAGTAGCATGCGGCCACGCGCCCACGCCCGCCCTCCTCGCCCCACGCCGCCCCACGCCAGCCCCTCCTCGCCCCACGCCTCCCGCCGCCGCCGCCCCTCCTCCCTCGCCGCCGGCCGCGCCCCCCTCCTCGCCCTCGCCGCCCCTCCCCGTCCCCTCGCCGCCGCCGCCGCGCCGCCCCTCCTCGCCGCCCCGCCGCCGCCCTCTTCCCGCGCCTCCTCCCCCCGCCGCCACCGCCTCTCTCTCCCCGGCGCCTCCTCCCCTGCCGGCGCCGCCCTCCTCGACACGGATCGGCGCCGCGCCTCTCCTCCCGCGCCCTCCTCTCCCCTGCCCGCGCGCCTCCTCGACCGGATCCGGCCGCCGCTCTCCCCGGCGCCCTTCCTCGACCGGATCGGCCGCGCGCGCTCTCCTCCCGGCGCCTCCTCTCCCTGCCGCGCCGCCTCCTCGACCGGATCCGGCCGCCGCCGCCTCTCCTCCCCCCGGCGCCCCTGCAGGTACTCTCTCAGTCCCTCTCGAGTTTTGTTCTACACGAGCCTACACGAGCCCGAGCTCGAGCCCAGTTTAAAGTTCGATGTCGATCTTAGGCTCGCTCGAGCTCGGCTCGAGTTTCTACCGAGCTCGAGCTTGCTAGGTCAAGCTCGCTCGAGCTCGGCTCGTTTACAGCCCTAGATACAACGGTTGTGACGAGGGTCTTAGGCAGGTAGAAATAATGTTCTTCCACTAGTCGGCCGGCCCACGTCGTCGTCCTGCCTCGTCTCACGGCGAATTTAATTTGCGGTCGCCACGGCAACACCCGTGCCCGTCTTTGAGCGCATGTCATTAAAGTAAACAAAATTTCACCATCGTGTTTTTTTTTGCTTGCTTTTGCTTTGCTAATAGTACTACATTCTTTTATTTATTCTTGTGGATCGATGGTCATTGTTGTGCTCTTTTTAGTTGGGGTCTATTTGGAAGAATTTCATCACTGAAAACGTGGATCTGGAGGAGCAGCTCTACCATGGAGCAGCTCCACCGTAGATCTAGGATCCCACCATGGAGTGTTTAGCTTGTACAGCAGCTCCAGATCCACAAAATTGAGGTTTTGGTGGGAATGGCCACTTTTGGTGGGATAGGGTGTGTAACCAGTGGCATTGGTGGGTAATTACCACCCAACTCCACGGTGGAGCACCTCTTGAGGAGCTCCATGAAATCCATAGATCTGGCCCTTAGATCCAGGATTTTGGTGGATCCAGATTTCGCGGAGCTGGAGCGTTTGGGTAAAATTTCGTGGAGTGGAGCTGTTTTTCGTGGATCTAGAGCTGATAGAGCTCTCCCAAACAGGCCCAATCTGCATGCTAGATCCTAAAGTTGTCTACATTTGTCCTTCGTGTGCAAAGTGTAGACGCCAAGCTGGAAATGTTTATTGTATTTCCTTATTGTATTTTTATACAAAAAAGGAAAGGGCACTTGGAAATGTTAAGTGTTTTTAAGTCGAGCTAGAAAGTTGGTCCAATCCTTTTAGAACTCATTTGTGTCGTTGTCTGGACAGGAAGTTTCTTCTATCAATAGCCAGAGCCACGCACGACACGAACTCCTTTTTTAGACGAAGTACCACTTCATTTGTATAACTAATCATAATCAACAACAATACGACGACTAGACCTGTAAAAGATGCAAAAAAAAGTCATCATAAACCTCAAGTAAATATACGATATCATTGTATAATGTTAAGATCTAATGTTCAAGGGTCCATTTATGGTGTACTTATCGAGTCCCCCGACGGAAACCTTCGACGGAGATTGATTTCTATTTCCCCGTCCCCGGTGGCCGGTGGGGAACAGAGAATGGGCTACCATCATATGATCAAGTGGTCTTAGAAATGAGATATCTCTTCTATCAAAAGTACGGCGTTGTAGGAAGGCAACGCACCCTTTGAACCCACCAGCCTGTAAAAGGTGGGCTTGGGCCTGTGAGGTTCATAGTATGGGCCTTTAGAGGCACAGGCCCTTTCCCTTTTCCTCCGGCTCCGGAGAGCAACTGACTATCTTGAGCTTGTCCAGGTCCAACTAAAAAAAATCACTAAAAAAATAGTCCACCAAGATTTTAAATTTTGAAAAGAGTTCAACGAAAACTATGAAAATCAAAGGCCGTGGCCAGACCGTCTCAAACCGAGCTGCGTTCTATTGTCATCACATTTTTGGCAGAAAGGGGAAAACAGCGTACTCGCTCGTTCAGCTTTGCACACTGAAAACACACGCAAGGGCAAGATAAATCTGGTCAAAACGAGTCGAACAGCTCGCAACAATAGCAGCACGCGACGTGCCCACCATGACCGATTTACTCACCCGGCAAAAACGTGTACGCAAGGGACACGATAAAAGAGCACAAATTCCGAGCAAACGAATCACGATGATTCCCGATCCGCGAGAAATACATACATATACAAGAGGTTATCTCTTAATATTACCCCTAAAATTTTTATACCGTCTAAAGATAGCACTAAAGATAATTTCTTTAACAGTACACATTCCTTTAGTTATTTTATACTATTTTCATTATAATTTCTTGCCTCATATTTTCTCCTTATTTACGTTGATTTACGGGTTTAAATCATTTTTATAAGAGATAGTATATTATATTTTTTCATCTTCTTTTTTCTCTATATAAGTATTTTATTTATTTAATATAGTTAAAAGATAACTAAAAAAGAACTATTAGAGATACCCTCCGTGGTCAGTTCCACGAGTCGCAGCACTCAGTAAACAATGTAGGCGAGCAAATGCTACACGAGATGATGGGTCCGTGGGATCGATGCCATTCTTCGTACTTGGATTCCTTTTCGACGCAGGGACTACCACGGCTGCCCGCCATGTGCCGACGAAGAACCCCTGCTTCCAAGCTACGAAAACTCGCGAGGACTGTGCTTGTGCAGGCAGGGGCGAAGCTAGAGCACGAAAGATCCAAATGCACATATAAGCCTGTTGGGCCATATATTCTATGCGTTATGCATATATGGGCTAAGCTGCAAGTCGGGTGGTGCTTTTTTCCCTGGTGCCGGTGCACTCGGTAAGCACAACGTGGCTTCGCCCCTGTGTGCAGGTTGCATTCACAAAGCACGTATAACCAATCACCTTTATAGAATACAACTGTAATTTTATGATACCCATCATCATCAAGCTAGCTGCTACAAAAGCACCATTTTTATATAATAGATAGGTTCTTTTAAATTTATGGTTCAATTTTTTATATTAACTAGTTTTTAAAAGGAGTGTTTTTTCGAGATAGGATCTATAAGTCGATTGTAGTCGACACTGTTCTGACTAATCTATATTGGCTAAAATCGCAGGCGAATATCTCTCCATACTTTTTCTCGCGAATAGTCAGAATTCAAAAATTTAAACCAAAAACTATAAACCACAGCCGCCTGAAATAACTCACCCAATACATTTGCTTGAGCAAGATATGATGGGTTGCTTACGAGCACTCCATGAAATCAGATTTGGGCCGAGGAACACTGCAAAACCTCCAGTGGAGCAGCGATCGTCGACACATCCTGCCCAGTTTGCATTGGTGAAGACACTGAGAAGTGTGGACTTTGAACGTCGTATACTCAGCCCAGTAGAGTCTGAACCTTTAACATACCATAAGATTCTTTTGACTGCCTCCAAGTGCACATCAGTTGGCTTTGATAAGTATTGGTAGACTTTATTCACGGCAAATGAGATGTCTAGCCTTGTTAAGGTGAGATACTGCAGACCACCCACCATGGTACGATACTAAGCATCATCCTCACTGAGCAAACGCCCAAGTTCAAGCTCACTTGACAACTTATCTTGTACAGACATCGGAGTAGAGGCAGCTTTGCAATTCTCAATATGCACACGGTGAAGAAGCTCCGTGGCATATTTCTTTTGTGTCAAACACATTCCCCCTGAATTGAAAGCAGCTTCTATTCCAAGGAAATAACTCAACTGAAAATGAAAATATAAATGAGTAAATAAATGGTGATACCTTCATGACAGCAAATGAACAAAGATGTATCTGCTTTGGAAGGACAAAACCAAGTTGTTGAAGTTTATTACTGAGATGGGGCTACGGAGAGGTCACAAAGAGGCTATCTAGAGACTAAAACATAGTGGGAGTAGATTATACACTATATCTGAGCTATTATGTATCCTTTTTCTAAAAAATGAATCCTCTCTCCTCTATAACGTCCTAAGGAACGTATTTATAACTATGAGAAGGTTGATTATAGAAATACCGCTATTAGGGTCTACAATACTGGGAACAAACATGCCTTTTCTCTTATCATAACCATTTTAGACCTATCACACGGGTACATACTTAATAGGTCTTTTAGCGTAGTGAACCGATTGGGCTAAGGTGAAGGCCTCTCCTCCAATAGATTACAACAACTGCACAGGGTATAGATGGTGGCATGGTGCATCTAATCTAAGTTGTGTCGTGTGACCGACAATGTGCTTAACTTCACGCAAATCGTTTGTTAAGAAATTACCACGTATCACAAGAAGGTTACACAGCATATAAGAGCATGTACAATGCAAGATGCTTATATATGAGTGTTTAAAGAGAGAGAATATAGCCACATCATCAAGCATTCATGCAAAAGTTATTTCCTCTAATGCAAGCATCTCTTCCATAGGTACTTAGATGTTATATTATCTATTAATAGATATAGTTATATACATAAGCACCTACTAAGCACCGGTGCTTATTTAAGCATCGATGCTTCAAAATAAGCACCTTATCTATCCTATGTGGCAAGAAAAATCAGTTTTTATTACTAAGTATCTCTCTAAGCGCCTGCATTGGACATGCTCTAAGTAGCCGCATAAATTGCTTGTTAAGCAACAGCAACCGTGCTTAAAGCAAACGGAACATGCATGGAATCCTTCAAAATGTAAACATGGCTCATGGCTGTAATGTCTGATAAGTTGCTCTGAAAGCAAGGCTTAACTTCGAGTGAAAAAAGGTAGCATTGACTTCGGGAGTAACTAAACCACACTATCGTTTCAAGGTCGACACTCTGAATATGAAATGATCTCATTCAGTTTAAATCCCAGCTAATCATTCATTACGCAGATGAAGAAACAGATGACACAAAACATGAATGTTTGCCTCTATGTTAATGTTTTTCTCTCTCATGTTCTAGCTTTTTTTTCAAATTTATTTATGTTCTTATTGCATATTTTATCAGAATCAACTAATAATGAGCGAATAACAACTGCATGGAATATTTTTGGGATAAGATAACTGTCAAATCAAATGAGCAAATTGCAATGCGATGAACTTGCATTGCCCATACCTACTTTCTAGAAACAAGTAGTACAGATTGGAACTGTATACTGAATTGGGGTTGACCAGGTACAAATACAAATGCATGCTTAAAAAGGCTTCAAAACAGGAGAAATTTTGTTATACAATAGGAACAGAAATCAGTTTATGTCACAAACTAATCTAGCGCTGACACATAGCAAGCACTATTGTACCAACCATTGAAAAATATTTTTTATTATTTTGTACTGTAGATGGCACAAAACATATTCTTTTATCTGCTTGCTACAGTATAAAACAGTAAAAAATAATTTTTTATTAGTCACTACAGTTATACATGCCACGTGTCAGTGCTGAATTTATTCGTGACACAAACCGATCTGTGTCCCGTCGTATAACAAAATTTCTCCCAAAACAGAGGGCACATGAGACATGGCCCCCCGCGGGAGTATTCCAATCCATCGTAAAGAAACAGCAAACTCATTAATTCCCATCGAGATACACCATTAGCAAATTAAAATGCACCGTATTCTTATCACGCTATAGTGAAAACACCACCAATTCATATTGATTTGGGGTGTGATCAATATGGCTTGAGCTTTTGGCTTCAGCTTATTTTTGCACTATTCATAAATTTCGTCTTTTTCTGAACTTTTGGCTTTTTTTTGAGTTTTTTTACCGGTTCTTTTTTTCCTCGTATTTGTTTACATTATACGTGATGGGCTAATATGTTTTTTCTATTTTTAAATTTTTTTAAATTTAATTATGGTAAAGAAGCCTCTGTCACATTCTGATGCTTTTTCAACCACTCTGATGTTTTCAGCCATAAGCCACGGGCTTTTCAGCCATTTTGATCACAACCTTGATCACCTCCCTCCATCCTGATCAAAAAGAGTTTTTTTTTGCAACAAATTGCGCTAATGCAGAAGCATTAACAGCAACACCACACCACCCAATCCGTGAAGCAAATTAATCTCTTCCTGTTTCATCTATCCAATGGTCAAGGTAGCCTGATGACGCCGTACCTGTCGCCGTTGGCGTCGGCATTGCCACCGCCGGCGGAGGCCCGCCTCGCCTTCCACTTCTCGTACTCGTGGTCATCGGTGGGCAGCTCGTGGCGGCACAGCGGGCACGTGTTGCGGATGGCGAGCCACGGCAGGATGCAGGCGTCGTGGTAGAGGTGCGCGCGCACGGCGGCCTCTGGCCCCCCCGGCCTCGATGCCGCCCTTGCACGCGCGCGCTGCGGCGTCGCGCGGCGCGTCGGCCTCGCGGCGACCACGGTCGGAGGCCCTCCACGGCGCGCCGCGCGCCGCCCGCCCTTGGCCGGCGGCTCGTGCTCCGCCTCCGCGGCGAGCTGCCCGAACAGCTCGTCGTCAGCGTCGTCGAGGAAGTATGTCTCGATGCCCCCGTCGTCGTCGTCGTCGTCGCCGTCGTCGACGACGAGGCTCCCGAGGTTGTTCGCGGCCAGGAGCACCTCCCACTCCAGGCTCCGCACCGCATCGGCCGCCTCCTCCTCCCTGCCGGCGACCTGCTCCCACTCGTCGGCGTCGTTCACGCCGAGGTCCCACCGCTGGTGGTCGTGGTCCTCCAGCTGCAAGCAATCCCAACAGAGAGGCAGCGCCACCTCCCCGTCCTCGTCCGGCGGCGCCCACTCCGCGTCATCGTCGTCGTCGTGGAAACCGAAACCAAAGAGCGCCGAAGCTGTTTCCTGCTGAGCCGCGGGGCGGCGGTCCATGCGGGGAGGGAGGGGGGCGTCGGAATCAGAATCGGAGAGGATGGAGGGGAAGGGCGGCCAGAAGGAGGGGAACGAGACTGCCGCGGAGGCGGTGGCGGGGTCCTCCTCCTCGTCGGAGCAGACGCCGGCGATGGGGAGGAGGAGGTGGTGGGAGAGGGAATTACTCGACATCCGTCGCCTCCCAACGCCCAAGGTGGGGGACGTTTGCGTTGTTATCTTTTCCTTTCCTCCGCTCGCTTCTCTTTTCTCTTCTTTCTCCCCCCAATTTTTGTGGGTTTGGGTTGGGTTGGTGTACCGGACGCCCGGCGCCGGCGAGGGTAAGGAAACGAGATGGGTGAGCGTGTCAAATCAAATCGACGATGCTGGTGAGCAATGGACCATCCCTTGTGTTGGTTTCTGGGCCGAAGAGAAGAACGCTGAGACCAACAAGGCCCAGCCCATCTCCATGCTCTGCGTCTTCATCGCCGCGCATGCTTCCTTCCATTTCCATATGCCATATATGGTGCATGCAATCTTCACGTGATTTAGTGATTAGCCTCGATATTAATGCACATTAATAGCTTTCCATCACCGCTATCCTCCTTGTCCCCCTCCTCCAACCTAGCCATAGCATCTTTGCCCCCGTTCAGTTCCTTCAGCGAGCCTTAGAGGCGAGGGCGGGGGAGGGGAGAGGGGGGGTCACGGTGATAGGGAAGGCGAGTCTTCGCACCCGACGGGGTCCTCATCGTCACTTCCCCCGAACTATGTCCGATCACCCCAACAGCAGGCACGGAGTGTTCGGGCACGAGAAGCCTGAGAGCCTCACAAACACGTTTGATGTGTGGACCGTCTGACATCACAGTTTGTGTGAAGGCTTTGCTCCTTTGGGATATAGGGACTGAGGAATACGGCCACGATCTTCTAGACCACCTCTAGCGATAGCACTGCAACATGTCCACAAAGGAGAAATCAGAGACCACCAACATGGAAGTGTCGAAGCACAGGGGAAAGGTACATAGCCTACCCGGACCTGAAGGCCTTTCCAGCTAGGTCAGGGGGCTCCGATGCCCGTCCTCTTGGGCGGACCCAATCTTCAATGCCCAGCTTCATGCTAGAGGGGCCACGTGAAGCATGCTAAACTCTATTGCGAGATCACACATATTCATCTACCGCGCAAGAGTGCGGAGCCCCCTTGTACGTGCCTTGTCGTCTCAGTCACTTCATGCGCAGGAAAGGTATGAAGTCCATGCTATGCCAGGTCCAGCGAAGGCGGCTTCCCGGCTCAACAACATGGTAGAACCACCTCCGGACCTGATTTGACTACCACTTCATCCACATCGAGTTGAAGGGGAAGTCCCATGAGTAGCCAGAACGAACTTGGAAGTTGATGCACGCCTGGTTCGAATATTGGCCATTGCGCACCCGCTTCAGTTAGCACTAGCCATCGTGTAGAGGGTTGCACTCGGAATGGTTACCTGCGACCGAGTGACTTAGGATAAGACCGCAAGCCGTGCAATAGTGTTAGCAGTCAGTTGCGGAATCTCCAAGTCGTATGCCTAGAGCACCTCGTTCATGAAGCGTGCAAAAGGGAGGCAAAGCCTAGCAACAAAGTGTGCCGTGAAGACCAATGTCTTGCTGTAGGACCGAATGAGGCAACAGAGGGGGGGTGAATGGTGCCTTCAAACCTCTCCTAGAATTCACATAATCTTCTTCTCCGATAGCTACAAGAGCTACGAAGCAAGATGATCACTGGAAATTGAGAGATCAGAAACAGCGGAAGAAGAACAAACTCTCTGCCAGATCAGACAAGAGACAAAACATCAATAGATCAAGGTAGATGCTCGGCTGAAGTCCAGAGCGGTCGAAACATCACTGTGAGATGACTCAACTCTCTGCTGTAGTCAAAGTGACCAAAGCAGTTTGAGCGGTTGAGATCAACCGAGAGAAACCGATCGACAGCGAAAGCAAGCGGCAAGAGCAATAGACTAGGCTGATAACAGAGAAATATACGCGCGACCGCAAGCACCAGAACTTGTGAAACTCTTTACACCTGCGTCAATCGACCAGGAGATTCCGGCCATAGACTAAAGCGACCTCAGGTCATGAAATTACAGACGATCGAAGTCTCTGCTACAACCGAGAAGAACAAAGAAGGTCGAACAAGAAACAGAGGAACTCGATGTGCGTGACCGAGAGACGCAAACACTCTTTGATTCAAACATTTGCTCTTAGGAGTGAATCGACCAAATGGTCTTGAGACTAATTCCCCATTGAGCAAATCAAGACCAAGCTTCCTCAAACCAAGAACAAGAAAAGAGAGCAAACAGAGAAATCGCAATCAGGACATCCAAGCAATAAACAAAGAACACAACTCAGAGTTTTCATTCCAACCATCAAGGAGTACAAGGAGTCCCGATACGCCCGGAGAGCATAGAGAGTAGCTCACACCTCCTCTCTTTCTCTCTTTCTCGATTATTCATACATGGATTCTCCACTCATCCTCTCTCTCACAAACCCAAGAACACACTCACACAGACTCCCATGGGAGGGAGAGGCGGCTGCCTCCAAGGCCCAGCCGGCCAACTCACTCAAACTCGTGCCTCCCCTCTCCCTTTTATAGCCTCACACCCGAGACTAACCCTAATGGATCCATCCATTAGTCCATACTGGGGCTAACCCGTAAACCCCCTCCTAACACCGGGTTTTACACACGCGCACACGCTGCAACCCGCTGGTACCGACAAAGCAGATTTGGTGCTTTTACAGGAAACCGCTTCCCTTTGCAGGCCTGAGTCAATTCTCCAAATTGCCCTCACGCACCTTCCCGGAAGCTTCCCGTTTCGTTGCTGATCACGCACGACCGAACCTACCTCCAACCGATCGGACCTCCGACTCCTCCAGAGCCTAGTCCCGGTCCGCGCACGCAACCACCTTGAGTCCCAAGTCTTCTTGGCTTCACCCGATCGTTCGAACCTCAACATCTCCCATGTCTAGTCCCGACCACTCCGAGCCTCACCAAGACTTGTCTCCAAGGTCCTGCAACCATCTCACAAGACCAAGTCCTCTTCGGCCTCACTCGGTCGTTCGGACCCCGACACCACCGTGTCTCGTCCCGACCACTCTGTGCCTCACCAAGACTTGTCTCCAAGATCTGCGCATCCGACCGCCACAGACTAGGTGTCCGACCGTTTGGACCTTAGCTCCTTCACGAGCCTAGTCTGGTTCACCTCACCATTGCCCGTCGTGTCCACCTCTCGCAGCCCTGCTCGGTTCCTCGTCTCCCGGCTTGCAACCACTTCACCACCTCGATCATCTTGGCGTCTCGACCGTCGGACCTCAACACCTCCCGTGCCTAGTCCGGTCCTCCCACGCCTCACCATGAAATAGCTCGAAGTCACGCAACCATCACGGACAAGCAAACCGTCACATAGCACCGCACGGACAACAGACAAACCATCGGTACAACCAACAAGTGTCACAAAGACACAACACGATCGTAAACCCCCTCGACCACTCGAATGCACAACTCAAGAAATGGTGAAGCCCCGGAACACTTCCTGCTTCCTTCGACCACACAACATGTCGTTACGACCGTCTCACGACTCACTACGACCATGCGGACACATGCCACAACCATTGCTAGCCGCTACGATATTATCGCATAAGGACCATACCCATACGACCACTCTGTGCGCAGCAGAGAAACCCTCCACTCACAAGAGCCTTCCCGCGACCTATGACCACTCACTAGGTCGCTACGACCGCCAAGACACAAGCTACGACCATTGTAAGCTTGCAACGATTACCACACGCTACGCTACGACTCGCGCACGATCGCTACAACTACCAAGTCGTAAGCGGATCACCAAGTCGTCACCGAGCCTACGACCGCACACAACATTGCTACGACTTTATCGCTCAAAGTCTAGACACAATAAGAGGCACTCGAGCCCATCGAGTCTTCCCGACCTCACGACCTCATCCGGTGGCCCACGACCACACACGGCTCGGCTACGACCATCGCAAGTTTCAGCTCCAACTTGCCCAACCAAGTCGTACCAACTTACGGTGGTCGAAACCATAGATCAAGACTTGCTTAAGTCCTACGACCACATCTCGGATAAATCGACTAGCCCAAAAGATCATACGATCGATTACGGCTAAACCGACCGCGCCAACAGTCCACACGATCGATTCCAAGAGGCTACGACCAAAACAGAGGTTCCATCGTGGTGAAACCCATTCGCACCACATACCCGAATATTATCGTTGTCGAAGCCCTTCCGACCACTTACGACCGCAAACGGCGAGCTACGACCACATTCGATCGCCTCGCAATGTGGTCGCGATCTGCCGTAAACTTGAGCGCCGACTCGACCGCGACTGCTACAACATGGTCGTAGCCGACTTACGACTTCCACCGCTTGACTCATGACAATGTGGTCGTAAGCGGTGCGCGCGACTTCCGACCACGACCAACGTGCTCGAAAAGCCTTTCGACCACTCGATCAACAATTTTACGAGTTCCACCGGGAACAACAAAGTCGATAAAGGATTCCGACCTCTCCTAGATGCTACGATCGCACAGAACCTACTCAGCGGTGGCGTAAACTTTCGGTGGCCTTCGACTTCCAACAAGTGGTCGTAAACTTGCGGATGGCCTTCGACCACGGCTAAAATCGGTCGTCGACGCCCTCCGGTGACTTCCGACCATGGCAAACCGGTGCGCGACCACTCAATAGTCACAAAGCATGGTCGTAAACATTCGCGACCACCGAAGGAACTTGCGACCTCACGAGACAACACACCGAGGTCGTAGGCAATCTATAACCACTCGATAAAGCTTGACACTCTGCTGAACACTAAGATGTAAGCTCGACTACGACTACCAAGTCGTAAAACCCCTTTTTACCACAGGGTCTCAAGCCTACCCAACAGAAAGAGCCATTCTCAAGGCTTACGACTTTGCAGAGGCAGCTCAAACCTCAAAAACCAAACTCACTCTTCCAAGAACAAGAGTCAATTACTCATCACAACCATGAGGTGACCTCCACATGGTCTCTCACTTGCCCTCCTGTGGCCAGATGACAACTTCATCAGCGGCTGGCCGACAAACGAGTTGGCGGTCCAAAACCTTCCGGTAGCGCATAAACATATCCAGGAGCTCGTTGTTAGCCAAGGACCGGCCCAACATGTTGACGAAGGAGCCCACCACTTTCTCTGATCCTTTCCATTGCTTACCGGTAGTGAACTTTGACCGTGTATTCTCACTAGATGCACCGTCGTGACCGCCACCACCATGGCTCGATGATGTTGCGGACATGCTACCTTGGCCAGTGCTTGTGCTTCCTCGAGTCATCCTAGAACAACAACGGGAGCATGCCTAGGCAGGCCAGGTGAATGAACAGGTGAGATGGCTAAGAGCAAAATGTAGCGCTCGGTGGTGAGGAGTATGAGCAAGAATGGTGATGTGAATAGGAATATGTAGGGATGAAATGGAAGGAAGTGAAGCACCATAGACCGTAATATCAACGGGACAGGGCCTTAATGGCAAAGAGATAGGTGTGTGTTTTCAGGGAGCATGCACATCCCTGTAACTGGTGCAGCCGCCCACATCTTGCGGCTTGATCGATGACACATGTACGACCCCCACCCGCTCATGCTCACAGGAACGATACGAGGCGAGCATGGGAGCCCAGGAGGTGTGACACACAAAAGGACCTGAAGCCCGTGGAACTAGCAAGAGGAGTGTGTACAACTGCGTAGACATCAAACCGGTGGGCCGAAGGGATGGAGAGGGCCAAAGCCTGACAACATGGTTTCAGCCTAAAAGTTGTGAAGCTCTTGATCATAAGAGGCTACTGTTGGGGGAATAATCCCCACATAGACTTAGTCGGCCCACTAGAGCAAAAGCCTATTATATATGTACCTACATGGCAAACCCATTTAGGCTATGCTAAAGAAAGAACATGTTTGCCATCACTAGTAAAGATCCCAAAGGGGACATTTATGTAAATAATTTCTCACATGGCTATAAATATAGCTCCTAGCGTATCACAAAGAGAGATAACATTCTTTAAGAAAAGTGTAGTAACCAAGGCCTAAACACAAATTTTACATCTTTTCCCACTTCAAGTTCTAGGCTCTGAGTACTACATCGTGGTCTTCCCATAGACCAAATATGTATTATTTAGTGCGTAACTGCAATAATACAAACTTATAAAATGAACTATATAGAATTTAAAAACTACAAAATAAAATCACGAGTAGTTGCTGCTTGTGATCCACTCCTCACAGATGGTGATGACAAATTTGGAGTAGATGTCGTCAATGCCAATGTGTTCATCATTTGTGTACGTGCATCGAGTATAGATCAAATTTTGATTAGAACTAAGAACATAAATTGATCTAATTGCCAACAATATGGAACATCATACTTTATTTGAGAGCCACCGAAGCTGATAACGTGTTTAGATTTCGATAGTCGTCGTAGCATTAAAATACATCAATAATAAAGAATAACACAATCACATCGACACGAGTGAGGGAGAAAGAGGTAGAGCTCTTTTATTCATCAACTCTTTTTTTAAATGATAACGCTCTATTTATAGACTTAGACCTCAGAGGTAAATTCGGTACTCGCCCACTAACACCGTGAGATAAGGGTTTCCTAACACGTCGCAACTGCCTCGGAAATGAAATTATCCAGCCCAACACGTGGTGATTAACAAGCCGTTGCTAAATCAGGAGGCGCTCTAATTATAAGACGCCGCGTCTCCGCTTCACTCCCTCCCTTGTTCCTCGCCTTCTGCTCTGTTCCGATCGCGAATTCGCGAGGTGAGAGGGGAGGGACGGAGGAAAGTCGGGACAGAGAGACGCCATCTCCTCCTCGAATCCGGATTCTCCACACAGATCCCAAACTGTTGCGCTATTTTGATCTGTGTCCGCGTGAAGAATTCGTACTTTTTTTTGTGCAATAAGGGATCAAAAGAAGCTATTTAAAACTGGAATTCCGTCCGCGCAAATCGCACCATCCTAGGAAGGAGCCTCCCTTTGGCGCCATCTTTACTTGCAGCTCCGAGAGGATGGTGATGCCAATGGCGAGCGCCAGTGACCACGACGCGGAAGGCAGAGAGCCTCTCCTCCCCGGGAAGCACAAGGACGGGGACGACTTCGACGGCGCCTCCTTCGCCGGCGCGGTGTTCAACCTGTCCACCACCATCGTCGGCGCCGGCATCATGGCTCTCCCGGCCACCATGAAGGTGCTGGGCCTCGCGCCGGGCCTCGCCCTGGTCGTGCTCACCGCGCTGCTCACGGACGCCTCCATCGAGCTCCTCGTGCGGTTCAGCCGCGCCGTGGGCGCCGCGTCGTACGGCGAGGCCATGGGCGACGCCTTCGGGGCGCTCGGCAGGGGGTTCCTCCAGGTCTGCGTCGTCGTCAACAACGTCGGCGTCATCGTCGTCTACATGATCATCATCGGTATGGTGTTCTTGGAGCATCTCCTCTCTCTCCTTTGTTGCTTGATTTAGAATGTTCGCGTTACGAACTGTTCGGAATGTATGAACGAATCCGCCTTACACAAGGTGATGTGCTCTCTGGAACTTCCTCGAGCGGCGTGCACCATCACGGTGTGCTAGAAGGATGGTTCGGCGCGTGCCGGTGGAACGGCCGCTTCTTCATCCTCCTCATCACCACTCTCGCTGTGTTCACTCCACTGGCATGTTTCAAGCGCGTCGGTACGTGCGTGATCGCGCGGCTTTCGGTATCGAAAAAACGGCCATCTTTTCTCGAACATTTTGCTGTCACTCAAGCCTGATGGTTTGGCTTTTCTTGATCTACTTCAGATTCACTGAGATACACATCTGCCGTATCGGTTGCCCTGGCTGTCGTGTTCGTCGTGATCACTGCCGGAATCGCCATCATCAAGCTGATGAGGGGACAGATCCCGATGCCCAAGCTGTTTCCTGACGTTCATGACTGGCCATCAATCTGGAGACTCTTCACAACGGCTCCAGTTCTTGTCACTGCTTACATTTGTCATTACAATGGTATGAACTAGTTAACTCCAGCTAGTTCAGCCTACATTAATTTGTCATTATCTAAGGATATCTGATTTGACATTTTGCTGCAGTGCACCCTATTCACAACGAGCTCAAGGATTCTTCGCAGATCAAGCCGATAGTGCGCGCGTCGCTGCTGCTGTGCTCGGCCGTCTACCTCACCACCAGCTTCTTCGGCTTCCTCCTCTTCGGCGAATCGACGCTCGACGACGTCCTCGCCAACTTCGACTCCAACCTCGGCATCCCGTACAGCTCGGTCTTCAACGACGCCGTCAGGGTGAGCTACGTGCTCCACCTCATGCTCGTCTTCCCCATCGTATTCCACGCGCTGCGGCTCAACATGGACGGGCTTCTCTTCCCCTCGGCGAGGCCCTTGTCATGCGACAACCAAAGATTCGCGGTGCTGACGGCGGCGCTCCTTGCGGTGATCTTCCTTGCTGCGAACTTCATTCCGAACATCTGGGACGCCTTCCAGTTCACAGGGGCAACCGTTGCCGTCTCCATTGCCTACATTTTCCCCGCGGCCATCACGCTGAGGTGAGTTTGTACGGAAGTGATGCTCAATTGCTCATTTTTGCTTAGCTCCGTAGCATGTTACATAGAAGAACAGAAAGAAAAGAAGCTTAATTTGCTGTCACTCTCATTACAACTAATCTAGCCGCATCTGTGACTGATTGATCTCGTTTGTTTTGATCTAGCAGGGATCGTCAGAGCATAGCGAAGAAGGGGGACAAGTTCCTAGCAGTGTTCATGATTGTTATTGCGGTGGTGTCAAATGCAGTGGCTGTGTACAGCGACGCTTGCTCGTGAGCCGCGATTTTAGTGGCAGTCAGCCCAAGTGCCAAATGTTCAACTCCATGGTGATCTTGTTACTGTTGTATATTAGATTAATGCTACTCTTATTAAAGAGAAACATATAGAAGCACTGATCAATACTTAAAAGCTCTTTGTTTGCATGAAACCTCCGCTGATTGACTCAACCATGTTGATTTCCATTGTATGTATATATCTGCAGGATCTGCATAGTTAGGTAGAGCCGTATAGATTAGAATGCAGTGTTGCAAAAAAAGAAAGAAAAAGCGAGATTATACAGGTTTTTGTTTTTGACAAATGGTTTTTCTATAGACGTCCAAGAGCTATCGAACCGAAATGAGACTTGAATGTGTAGATTTTACAGTACCATATGATAAACAAGTGTTTTATGCAGTTCTTGACTTGATCGTATGGCTGGCATTTTTACATGGTTGAACTCGCACCCAGGGTTTTGATAACCGGTTTGGAATTTTTACCGGAGAGTCAGGGCAGAACCAATTTTTTTAAAAATTTGGATAATTTTCGGGCCGAAATTTCAAATGAAATTCTAATTTCAAATAAAAACCAGTCTAAACCAGAGTAAATTGGTGTAAATATGAGTAAATAGCTTTAAATCCGAAATATTTGAGACCGGTTTGTACTTTAAGCAGGGGCGCCCGGTAAAGCCGATTTTCGGCAATTTTTGACCGATTATCAAATACTAGTAGAAATGTTATGCAGACTATATGGTCCTATTCAATTTAGCTTTTTAATGACTTTTGACTAAAATAGCACTGTAACAACTGTTAACTTTTCTAAGACATTCAATTAAAGGAAAATGAAGAAAAAGAAAAAATATCGTTATATTTCTATGGATAATACAAAGGGAAAAGGAAGAAAAGAAAAAAAAGCCGTTTTAAGAAAGTCAACGTATTCCAAATGACTTTAGAAGTTAGAAGCCCGAAGTAAAAGGCTGTTTGGAATGGGGCCATTATTATTTTTGCAAATGTTGGTTCTTTTTTTATGATCTGTTTTCTAGTTTTTATTTAATCTACACTGTGGTGTCATTGCAATTTGCAGTAGTTAATGGAAAAAAATTGTAGCCTCCGATTGTATGATCGACGGCTCAGACGAAGGCAACCATAACAAAGAGAAAGAAAAGCCGCCGCACTCGCCACTCAGCCTCGTGGCTCGAACGCTCCACTGCTAAAGCCCTCCTCCCATTCCTGTCCCAGGTGCCTCCCTTGGCTGCGGAGCCGAAGGCCAAAATTTAGGATTGAATACTGTAATTAAAAGGGATGAATGATTGCCTCTACTTTTTAGAATTTAAAATAAATTAGTACTAAAAGAAAACAACATAAACAATAGATTAAAACTATTGAAAATCGAAGAAGTAAACCCTAAACAAATTAACAACAAAAATCAAAAGCAAAAGCTTCTGGCCGAAAAGACCGCAATGGTGAGGGCGGTCTGACTGCTATGTAGTTAGCGGTCTGACCACTAGCAAGATTCACTATCTGAAATTAGCACGACCAACACAAACAAAAATTGATCTAATATGATGCTAAGGATATCTAGAATCTATTCCAACAAGAACTTGCAAGAATCGTCAACTAGTGTTAGACCATATGGTTAGGTCTAGTATTTTTATGATGATGAATAATTGACAATGTTGCTTAGTATTGTTATTCGAGGTGTGTGCGAGGCTTAATGTTGGTCAAGTTGTAAAGAACTTGTGCTAGAAAAATATTTTTTGGTCTTTGCATATGCAGGTTGGACATGGAGACGGTCATGATCGGTAACGAGGAAGACCGGACTAGAAGGGGAAATCTGAGGTCCAAGCGGTCGAGAATGTTATGAGGTGATCGGGCTCACGCTGGATCACATGGAGATCAAAGGTGGATGATGTATGGAGAAGTTACGGGGGGTGCGGTCCTAGAGGCTTCGACACGAGACGAGTTAGAAAAGTTAGAATTTTAGAAAACCCGTGTTAGGAAGGGTTTCGAGTCCTTTGAAAATTAGTGAGTCAAAAGACTAGTTAAGGTAAAAAGATCCAGGCCTAATTGAATAAGTTGTATTAGGGTTTTAAATAGATATTGAATAATAGGTGAGAGTTTAGGGGTATAAAAACTTGATACATGTGTGCGGCAGTGTGTGGTATCCATCGGGAAGAAAAAAAACAGAAAATAGGAGCATTGAGGGTGGTGGCGGGATGTCTTGATCTGATGGATATTTGTTAAGTTGTAACCATCAGCGAGACTAGTTAATGGAAGTTGTGATCGGCGACTTGTTTTGATTGAAAAAAAGGCGAGCGGTGGCCGAGAGTTTTGCTGGTAATTTTTGGTGCGGTAGCCGTGTCGATTTCGTGCATCACTCGAAGAGAGGATCGAGCGCTGGATTGGAAAAGAAAAAAGAAATTGTGAGCAGCGGCTGCATGCTTTGATGGATAATTTGGAAGCGTCTCGCATGCATGTATACTGGATGGATGTCCTAATGGAAATTGAGGCGTGAAGTCGGTTTCGACTCGATTGCTTTGCGTCATTCTTGTTCGATCTCGTGTGGCATCTCCCCTCACCGATTGGTCTGCGCCGTTTTCTTTTACTCGGTGCGTGGAGCAGGCACGGCAAAGGATTGGGAAGGCCGAAGGAAGACACGAACAGAAGCAAGGTCCTAGAGCATCACGTGAAGAAGGCGTTGCTCGCTGTGTTCGCACAGGAAGCGTTCCATCTTGCCAGATTAAACAATTGGAAGACAGAAAATTTGAGAAAAAAATTTCACTGAAAATTACAATCATTCACCCTCATCTGATTGTCATCGACGTTCTTACAAGTGGTATCAAAGCAGGTTGCTATGGCGTTAGAGAGGTATGTGAACCGTCTCCCATGCTAGATGGTACGGATTTTGCCTTTTTGGAATTGTCGTATGCAAGCTTATATTGAGGCTCAAGGTAGTGATGTTTCGAAAAAAGTTTCTACACCATATGAGGTTCCTGCTCCTGTTACAAATTTAAATAAAGCAGATGTTGATTTAAATGCTCAAGCTCGTAACTTACTATTTCAAGGAATTTCTCGCAAAGAATTTGATCGTGTAGCCCATATTAATTCTGAGTATTTAATTTGGAAAACTCTTTGCGATTATCATGAAGGAACCACTAAAATCAAGAAAATGCGTAAAAATCTTTATCAAAAAGAATATTCTGATTTTTCTATAAAACCTGTTGAATCCATTGATGATCTCTTTACTCGTTTTGAGAAAATATTGAGTGATTTGCGTGGTGTTGGTATTATTCCTGCTGATAAAGATAATGCAACAAAAATTTGAGATATTTAGGTTCTGAGTGGTTGATAATTGTCACAACTATTAATCAAACTGTCGATATAGATATTTTAACTATGAATGATCTTTATTCTAAATTGAAAACCTATGAGATGGAAGGTTTGCCATCCAAGATTGATAAATCTTCATCTTTAGTACTTATGACTAACCTCGTGTAGGCTGCTTCGTCAAGTGCTTTGTCTTGTATTTCTTTATCTGCCTTGTCTTCTTTTTCAAAGAATAGTTCGAGCAGCTTCCTGAAGAGGACTTGGTGTTGATCTCCTCACGTGCATACAAAGCACTCAATAATATGAGGATGAGGAAGCGATGTGGCATGTCAGATCCGATCAGATGCTATGAGTGTGGCGAGTCAGACCACATTAAGATGGATTGTCCTAAGCATAAGGAGAAGATGATCAAGGAAAACAAGAATTATCGCCGTCGGCCATCCACGAACAACAACACCAAGGGTGGCAATTTCCGTCGCAAGTTTGCTGAAAAGATCATATCGGCTATTGAGTGTCTTGATTTGAGCAATGCGGATTATGAGAGTTGCAATGACAATGATGATGCTAAAGGTAAGAAGAACAACGATGACTCCACGAGCATGTGTTTCATGACATGCAACAACAATGATGACAACGACAGTGATCTTGATGAGGTAAGACCATCATATGATGAGTTTGAAGATGGTTTGATTAAACTTGCTATTGAATTAAAAAAAACAAAACAGAAATTAAAATAAAATAATTGTGTTGTTGAAAGACTAAATTCTGAAATTAATAGACTTAGAGCTTTAATTCCTGATGATGAATCATGTGAGTTTTATCAAATTTTACATTCTGAGTTGGAGGCTGCTAGATCGTGCGATAACCTCGTGGTCGTAACTTCATCGATGCTCGTCTCACCACCTCGCAGTTATGACTTTGTCAATGCTCGTCCGATCACCTCGCAGTCATGACTTCGTCAACGCTCATTTGACTGCCTTGGGGTACAGACTTCACCAACGCGTGTCAAACCGCATCACGGTCGTGACTTCATTGACGCTCGTTTGACCCCCTTGTACAGCTTTACCTACAAGACATAATCATTCCATATTGCCACCAGATAAGTACACTTCCTTTGATATGCGATGAGGAGATCATAACAAGACTTTTATAATGCAAAGCCATCAACCTGACCAAGCCAACACTAAGATTTTATCCACCAGACCGGAATCCCCTCTGGAGCTGAGTGAGACTTCACATAGCCTACGCCACGTTCACTTTCGACCTACAGCGACACTTAGGTTGGGACCTGCAAAATAGTCAGGCAGGACTGTCCCATACTAGCCGTGTGGTAGTACGATAGGGCTTTGTAGCAGTAGCTCATAGACCGGTCCTTAACTTGACTTAGGCACAACCACATAACCCTCGTGCCTAGTAATCAACATTGTGTGAATGAACAACAATACATGCCAGGAAGCACTCACCACCTAACTATATGTCTAAGTCTAAACCAAGTTTTTATATTTTGTTTGAAAAACCAAGTCTAGAAAACCAAAGTTAAGAATATATTTGAAAACTTTATCATTTTATATGAAAAAGAATATATTTGAAAACTTTATCATTTTATATGAAAAAGATATCCCAAAACAAAAACTATGTCTAAACAGGTCGAAGCATTTGATAAAAAAAATTTCTTTAGTTCATAGTAGTGTATTGATCAGAGTTTTATTCTAGGATGTCAAGGTATCTAGGAATCAAATATTAAAGGAGGTATTAACAAGTAGTCAATAACTAAGTTTAAAACTAGATTGAAATACGTTGAATAAAAATATGCGTGCAGAATAACTTAAAACAATATAAATTTATTTTCTGACTCTGAATCTGGTTATTAAAATTCCTAAATTCATCTAAATTCATAATCTATCTCCCAGTATATATTTTATAATTTTTGAATTTTATTTGAGTTTGGTGGGTTGTTTTCATGTGTAGACTATGACAATTCCGAGGATTTCTTCGGCCACAATTCTCACCAATTCATGAAGCAAGGCAAGTTATACTCCTTGATCATGTTGATGTCAGTTTAGGAGAATGAGTCATTTGAAGTTTGAATGGAAGATAAAATGTTGAAATTGGGAATATTCCACTTGGTGGGAACAAAAAACAGCCTAGAGCTGACTTGTGGGGCCATCTTGTAAGAGAGAGAGGAGGGAAATGAGGCAAAGCTTTAGGCAAAAGACCATGGCGTCCACGAGGGAAGTCACAGGAGTCATGGGGAACTAGCACAATGGAACGCTGAGGACCCAAGGAACACGTGGGTGGTGGTGGCATGGCGGGTGACGCGGTGTGGCAACGGTGACGACGCAAGGGGCGGCAGCCAGGCGTGTGCTCTCATGGGCGTCGGCATTCCATCGAAGAATGCGGCAAAGTAGCATGAACATGGGTTTGGCCTCGACCCATGGAACGCATAGGTGAGCTCGTCTTGGCCAGAGGATGACCAGGGAAGCTTGGTGACGGTGAACGGTGGCTGACATGGGGTGGTAATGGTGGCAGTTCTCCACGGCGAAGCATTAGGTAAAGTGAGACTTGGAATATCTAGAGGAGATGTTGGTGATGGTGTAGTCGGAAGAAATCGAAGAATGGCTCACCGGAGACGATGAATCAACGATGAGAAGTGAAATCAGCTGGTTTTGGAAAAAGCTTTATTCTCGTCAATGGGTTGCATCAAAACCAAATTAAATTAGTGGGTAGGTTTGTAAGATGCTGGAAACAATGTGACACAAAAAAAAGATCACTAGAGCAAAAGATGGCATGGTGGAAGGAGGAGGCCAATGCACGGGGCAGGCAACGACTTCACTGGACCTTTTCACGGTGTGAGGGGATGGCTAATGGTTTGTTGAAGGTAGAACATGGGGTGAAGCCCCTATTTATAGAGCAAGATCGAGAGGAACAAGTTAATTCGACTGAGTGGAGATTAATGTCGGTTTTTAAAGTTTGAGTGCAATAAACTAAAAACGGATGAGTTTATTGGCTAGAAACTGAAAAGGAGTTGATGCTCAGTAGTGAATGAAGACATTTTGCTGCTTTTAATTTCTTTAGTGGGAAAGAATTGGTTTTAGTTGCATGCATGGCTCACTAACTGTATTTGGCCAAGAGGAAGAAATAGGAGGAAAGAGAGTAGCAGAATTAGTCAGCTCAGCTGAAGGAGAAGACAACCAGGGAGAAGAGAATAAGTGAAGTGGTGCTTAGTCAAAAGAAAGAATGAGGCTAGTTGGTACATGATTTCATGGCAAATTGAGGCTTAAGTGAGCCTGAGCGTGGAGTAAAATTAGATGGGTGAACAACAGGAATTTTATTATTTTTTCTATAAAAGGGTAGAAAGACCAAGAAAATTTTAGTTCAACCAAGTAAAATAGAACGAATATTTTTCTGGCAATTTGTATTTTTTAGAGGTTTGAATTTGAATTTTGAACTGAGAATTGGAAATTGAACGGGGAATTGGAATTTAATGCCTTGATTGTGCAAGGACCAAATGAAGTCTAAATATTCAAAGGATGGCAGAAATAGATAGATTGGATTTTTGATGAATTTAGAAATTTGAAGTAGCTCAATCAGAGTTAGGATGAAGGAGAACGAGATTCTAGAAGTTTAAAATTAGAGAGAAAAAAAGAAAAAGGAATTTTTGGAATTATTTTTGTGAAGGAAAAGTGATCGGTAGCTACAGAGTTTTTCTATGTGGTTGAAAGATATGTATGGTAGTGGTCGAAAGTGACAGAGGTCGAAAGCAAGGGTGGTCGGAGGTTTCATAGTTTTGAGAGTGGTGGGGGGCTTTAGAGTATTTAGAGTGGTTGGCGGCTTACAGCGGTCGGAGTCGAAGGTCGGAGGTAGTCGGAGTGGTCGGAGACGGCAGTGGTCGGGAGCGACTGTGGTCATGAGCAACCGTGGTTGTGAGTAGGTGTGGTCGAAAGCGGCAGTGGTCGAAAGCGAAACCGGCAGAGGTCAGAAGCGACTGTGGTCGAATGGAGTGGTCAAAAGCAGTGATCGATAACAATGGTCAAAAGGATTGAAGTGGTCAAACGGGTCGCCGTGGTCGTGGGACTACATTGGTCGGATATGGTAGTGGTCATAAGAATCGGAGGGTTCTGAGGGGTCGGAGGGATCGGATGGTGCGGAGTGGTCGAAGGAATTGGATGGTGCAGAGTGGTCGAAGGGATCAGCTACCGTAGTCAGAGAATTAGAGAGGTTAGGAACCTCGGCATAGCCTTTCGGTGGTCAGAATCAGTCGGTGGTGAAGAAGAAGCGGCGGAGGTGGCTCGGTCGTCATCGGCGGCGGTGCTCCGGTGGTTGACAATGTCGGAGCCAGGCTGAGAAGGTATTGGTGTCAACTTCGAGACTTGAAAGGGGGTCTTTCACTGTCAGTTGTTCATCGGAGGAGCTCATCAACGTGCAAACAAGGGAGAGATGGTGCGGAAGGTACTCGAGCGCTGAGAAGTGTGATTGAGAGGGGAGTGAGGTGCGGTGTGTTGAGAAGATGCTCGAGGAGGATTTATATAGGAGCGGGGTTGGTTACTCGCCGAAGTACATTATCATAACATCAATGTTTGATTTAGTATTAAAAACAAATAATTCATACTCAAATAATTTTTATTTTCATATTCACAATTCATTGATTGTTAAATAGTGTTTAATGACTAGTCATCATGTCTTCTCGCATTTGATCTCTCCCGAACCTTCTCTACATGCATTGATCTCATCGCTTGGTGCACTATATACACCAACTAGCCTCTTCATAATCCTTGCCTTCCCTGTATTTCCTACTTGAACCACGTAGTCTCACTCAAATTTACACAACTGCTTGGACCTCAGCTCCCCCGTCCAATCCCAATCCATTGCCATCAATTGGTAACATCTCTAAGCCACCTACACATCCAAAGACCAAGCAACCATCTCGAGCACAAGTTCTATGTACTTGATTCATATTAGTCAAAATTATGTATTATGCAACACACCATAACTAAGCAATGACACATACCGTGCACACGCTCAAGCCACTCAATACCACAATGTTCGGACTACGCTGGCCAGCTACATAGTTTCAAAAATGTTATGCAATCTTCCTATTATGAGCCCTTTTGTTTACACCACTGCATTCGTTCGACTACATTATATCGACCACGATGTTTCAATCACCATGTTTCGACCACAATTGTTTTGACATCGATGCTTCGACCACTTCGGTCGACCATGTTATTTCTACCACCTTAGTTCCACCACGTTAGGTCTACTATGCTGTTTTGATCATTTTGTTTCGACCACTTGGGTCGACCAACTATCCCTGTACTCTAACCACAACCACCGATTTGATCACTCTTCCCACGCCGGTTGGACTACCCCGGTCGGACTACTTAACCGCTGGCCTATCTGATCAGCCACCCGGTCTAACTGCAGTTTCAATACCGGTCACACCAGCCAACTCACCCTGGTCTAACCGCCAACCATGGCCAGTCCGACTACACGTGACCAAACCAAAACACACTATCTAGAAAACAAATAGCCGTCAACTAGAAATTTGTCACACTATGACACCAACTGGACCACCAACTAAATTCCAGTCACATCAAATTGATGGTCAGATCGTTGTCCACAAGCCAATTGGACTGTTTTACTCAATCTGGTCTGACCGCAGCTTATAAGCCGGTTTGACCGGCTAGGGCAGACAACAACTCTAAAATTGTAATTCCTAGAAACCAAACAAAAACTACAACGCCATTTATACAACATATGCAAATACTCATTATACATAAGGGGTAACATCCACGTAATCTCACATATGCGCACGTAAGGACATTCAGGAGGTGCAATCGTTGTACTAAGGCCCCGTTTGGCACGGCTCCACTTCACAAGTGAAGCTGTTTTTTTTACTTCATAAGTGGAGCTGGGTGAAGCTACTTTTTCAGCTCCACCCAAGGAGCTACTTTTGTCTCAGCAGGTTTTAAGGGACTCCTTGGGTGGAGCTATTTTGTTGTACCCCGTTTGGCACAAAACAACTCCAGGAGCCGGTGGTGGAGCTGTGCCAAACGGGGCCTAATAGAGATGTTCGGCCTTTTTTTTGGGCAAGCAGGGAGATGTTACGTCATGGAAGGATTAATTTGCGGTATCCTCCTACGTAAGGTTGGGACTTAGCAGCAAAAACTGGCATATTTTTTACAATCTTTAACTCTCTGTTTATTTTGACTTTTTTTTCTTCTAGTTTCTTAATTTCATCTTTTTTTTCTTATTTTTTTGAGTTTTTTTTTTCTTTTTTTTCGTATTCCTTTGCATTGCCTGTGATTGACTAAACTATTTTTTCCATTTTAAAATTTTTAATTTTAATTATGCCAAAAGGCCATCGGTAACTACAGTACAAAATAAATTAGCTATAGTGTCAAACAATGAAAAATAAATCATAAGTTATAAAAAAAAGGTCCAAATAAACAGGTAGGCATTTGATTTCCTCGTGCTACCACAAAACAATCGTCTGCTAGATAGCTCGGCTTCATGTAGGAAGCCGCACCGCGCACTCGACTGTGCCGTGCCAAATGATAATATTTATTTTTACGCTTGTTTGACCTTGACCAGAAGAGTCTCCAAGCCAATCGAAAATTTCACACCTTGCGATTTGATCAACAAGTAACATAACACATTATTATCTTCTTTTCGCTTATACTTTATAGTTTTTATTTATCTACAATAACTAACTTTAAGTTATGTGTTTTTTCGAGGTGTAGTCCATAAGTTAATTTTAGTAGATACTGTGGTGACTTAAGTTGATTGTAGTAAATACTGTGCTGACTTCATCTATATCGGCCAAAAATCTCGCGTGAGTCTCTCTTCGTACGCTTTCTCGTGAACAGTCAAAATTTAAACCATAAGTCATAACATAAAAAAAAACTCATTTCTTCCGGATATATATAAGGCGCATCCAGGTAACAGGTGTAACCAAAGCACAGCAGTTAGCCAAATTTAGCTTCATTTCCAGTCCTGCGCAGATCAAATTAAGTGTTCCCAGGTCTAAAATTCTGGGAGGTGATCAGCGAACTTCTCCTAGACGGCGGCGCTGGCGTCGTGGTTGGCGCGATTCTACTCGGGTTTTAACAACGAACCGGCCGGCGGCGACCCGAGGAGACAGATGGCTGCAGTTGCCAAACACTACTACAGCGCTCACAAGCTAAAGAGCCTGTTCTTTTGGGCTTTTGAAATCGACTTGTGGTTCCTACTACAGTACCTAACTTTCAAACAAAATATTTTCTCAAGCTTGGGTCTACAAGTTAAACGATCTACACGTTAAAAGCCCAACATCTGTACCAGCCAAAATCGCAAGTGAGTACCTGTCTCTCTATAATCTGTACCGTAAACAGCCAAAATTCAAAAATTTCAGCTAAAAGGCATAAGCCGCAGTCGAAAAAAACAGACCCAACTTCACCAATGTTCTAACCGCTTTTTTCTTCCAATTATAATTGCTTAACTAGTTGATATCTCTACCGTACGTACGTACGTACGAGATGGAAAATGTAACTCTATGTGTGGTGATTGGCGAACTTAATCGGTGGCGATCACAATCCAAAATCCCAAATGATAGGCCCAGGCTTTCCTGGTCTCACGTGCCGGCACCCATGGCCATGAAGGCGACAACTCACTCCCAAAGCCCCGAACTCACATGCTTCTCCCCTAAAAAACAGATCCATGTTCCATAACCTAACCGAAAAGCAGCCCAAATCCCAGGGCGCGCGGACATCTCGGCTAGCTAGCGCTTTCCTTGTTACTGCACAGCGAACACAACAAGCAAAGCAAGTGCTACCACTGCTGCAGTAACGAACTTGGCGGTGGCGCTCTCGATGGGTAGATCGATGCGTTGGCCACGTGATGTTCCATCCAAAGCTTAATCAGGGCTCAGATCTGACTGACGAGCACCATGCATATCTTAATCGGGAGCTTATTGATTAATCGATCGGATGGGAGTTGTTTACTGATCCCTAAACGAACTCCTCAGCTTGGAGTTGCAGAGGGAATGTTCTGATCAGAGGCACGTCGGCCACTGACCTGTCAATGATGGGATCAAATCATTTCGGGAGCGATTGATACAAACGGCCGCTCTAACCGTTGTTGGTTATGGCTTTTAATTTAGAACTAAAATGTACTGTAGCGATTATTAGATTTAGCTGATTCATTCAATTAAAAAATAAAAAATGGCAAAACATATATCTCTACAGAGAATGAAAAAGCAAAAGCAAAAGTAAATAAGCAAAAAAATTAAAAGACGATATGTTCTAAATGACTTTTAATTTAAAAAAAGTGAAAGCAAAAAAACAGAATTCAAAGCCAATCAGAGCAAAGCATCTGAATAATCAGCCATGTACGTTTTCTTATGTCTTAACAGGAAACGCCCGCGAAGCTTCGTGGGTTACGCGGGACACATGCGCCTTGTCGTTTTTGGGCGCAACGACTTTGAGCTTGAGCTAGCGAGCTCCTAATAATTTCAATTCCTGCCCCACCTCACCTACTTGGGTTCATGAACCCTAGCTTAATTGTGATATAGCTACAAGGTCATCGTCGATCGCTTCCCCCAGATTTGCCAAACAGGTGATTTGATACTCGCCATACTGCCTGCTTGCGAGGCACCCGTGATTTCACTTTTTTTAACCCAGGTAAGAGAGTTGTCATGTATTAATTCACAAGAAAAAGAAAAAGAAAAATTAGTTTGACGAGAGACAGGGAGGAGAAAGGCGAGGGAGGCCGTGGAAAAGCCAAAAACAAGATATTTGTTTAAGATGTTACAAGCCGAGTGATAGCTCCACTAGCCTATTGACTTCTGCTAGGATCCAAACTCCAATCTTCTCTTTAATGGCAACGATCAAGTGCCTCGGTGGAGTCGGTATGGATCTAAAAATTCGAGCATTCCGCTCCTTCCATATTTATCAAGCGATAAGTATTACTAGTGTTGCCATTGCTTTGCACGGTGCTCTAGGCATGAAGATAACTAATTCTCACTAGTCATAAACTGAAGAGAAGGTACACCAAGTGATCGGATTAGTAGAATCACAAGCGATCCACTGCACAATACATCTCCAGATCATCTTCGTGTAACAGCACTTATTTAATAGATGGTTGGCGGACTCCGGCAACTGTGTACACAGGCGACAAGAACTCGTGGTGCGGAAGTAATATCGGAACCGTGTCCGTGTTTGGTTCATGCACCGCCTGATAGATCGATCACTGATGGACCCATGGGGGCATGAGCCCCACTGTTGGCACGTGCACCGTGGTACGCGCGAGGCACGGCTGACAGGGACAGGGGCATGCATGCAGATGCGCCGGGTACACGCACAATCTCGATCGATCTCCCGGCCGGCCGGCCGGCCGGCCATTTGACGGTTTGCGCGGCAGGCAGGTCTAAACGTGCCGTGTCGATCGATAGATCTCGATCGGTCTCCTCTCCCATGCTCTACCTACATCGTCGACGTGCACCTTTTTCACTCGCTCGAGGTTGTAAAGGCCAAGCCTAGTGAACGCGACATCACAGCGACGCGCGCTGATCTGGCTAGCGCGGCATGGATCGTGCATGCATGCTGATGCCGTGCCGGCGTCGATCGATCTCGCAGCCTCGTTCGCTCGGTACATGGGCGAGCGGGCAGGGGCATGCGCCGGCTGCTTGCCTGGCTAGCTGCCGGGAAGCCCGGGTGTCGCGCGCGCCTCGGCATGTGCGCGCAACGGATGGGAGGCGGTGGAAACAGGGGAAAAGGGGGCGGGGGGATCCCACCGGCGGAGCACGTGAGCTAGCCCCTTTTCTTTCGTTTCTCCAGTGCGCGACACCGCTTGGCGCTTAGGGCATCGGTTAATGATAACCCCTGTGCCGCGATCAGCGGTGAATCATCTCCGCTGTCCCATCAAAACTACCGGACGTAGTACTTTGCCGACATGTAACCTCTGTGTTTCTGCAGCTGACACGATGATGTCTTCGCATTCGCTTGCTGTTTAGTACGTTGCAAGGGAGACGTGGAGGAGAGGGAGAGAGAGTGTATAAACTTTTGAAGATACAACCAGGCAGGCAGGCTACTGTCCATCTCCACTCCTCCCTGACTCTCTATCCGACTATAATAGGCTCTGGGACAGTCGAATTCGCTACATTCCGTCAGTACCAGCTGCAAGATCCAGGCACCATCTTTCTGCTGCAACGGCAGGCTTGGCAGTCGCGACTCGCAAGAGATCTCCTTAGTCCCGCGTGCCAATGCAGCTCTTCCAAGGTAACAACAACATGTCGAGAGAAACTTCACCGTTGCTCGTCCCTCTTGCTGCTCAACCTCTTCTCTCTTTTCCTCTCTTCCGTTGATGCTCATGGCTGGGCTGTGCTGTGCCTGTCCGTAATCCACAGGAGAAGAGACTCATGATTTCCTCTCGCTCAACACCGGAGGTTCTTCGTCGCCGTTCCAGCACCGGGACACCCAGCATCCCTCCCAAGGTGAGCATCGTATATCTGGCCAGCAATCTCATCACCTCGCTTTGCCTTCAAAATAGAAACGCGACCTATGTCCATGTAATTTCACTACAGGTGCGGGATATCGTCTTGGGGCGCACAATTCCGTGAAGCCCCTGAAGCTGGCCAAGCAGCGCAACGGCAACAATGGCGCTGCGGGGAATGCCGTCAACGGAGCGATCGGCGTGGCATCGTCAGGACTGGAGGCGGACTCGGAGGAGCATGAGCTACCGGGTGGTGTCGGGACGTTCAGCATCAGGCAAGCCTCTGATACCCCGTTGAGAGAAGAAGCTGGTGGCCATGGCATCGTCAGGGGTGCGTTTTTACCTGTTCTTCATGGCTCCCGGATGGAGAATACACATGAACCAGGCTCTGGAAGCAGGGCCCATCGTGCACCGTCTATGATGTGGCAAGATTCTGGCACTGACCAGAGATCCCTAGGTAAGACAATATATGCAGGTTTTGCAAACTACAGTGGCATTGTTATCTACTGTTATTAGATTTCACTCTGATTGCTCTGCATGTTCAGCGACGAGAGCAGAGGGAAGAAGCAGCGCCAGCAGCGGTGATCAGGGGCCCAGCACTCCGAGATCAAAGCATTCAGCTACTGAGCAGCGACGGAGGACCAAGATAAATGACAGGCAAGCTAGTTGAGGTCAAAATTCCATTTTGAATCACATTGTGCAGGACAGAAACTGGCAGACTAACCATGAAGATTGTGGATATATGTGCGCCAGCTCAACAAGTTATCATCATATCCAGACATTGACCTGAAGACACAAATGCTGCAAACTTTCTATTCCAGAACAATTTATACATAAAAATATGTTTTAAGAGGTATCTCTTCATGCTCTCCTTCAGGCTTGAAATACTACGGGAGCTTCTGCCACACTGTGATCAGACGAGGGACAAAGCGTCTTTCCTTCTCGAGGTAAATAGAAAATCAACTTTAGCACAGCAGTCGGCAGGGTACAGTGCAATTTTTCACATTGTGAAACATTTTATTTGCAGGTTATTGAATACATAAGGTTCTTGCAAGAGAAGGTCCAAAAGTATGAGTCAGCCGATCCAGAAAGGAATCACGAGGATTCCAAATCCATGCCATGGGTACTAACATAGCCATGTTACCATGTTCATAACAAAATTGCACAATAATCACGCATTGCTTTTACCAGAAATGCAAACAAGGTTACGTTCACGTTTTTAACTTTCCTTTCCCCTTTATTTTTTTCTTGGTAGGCAAAAGTCTACTACAGATCATGTTGGAGAAACACACAGGTAATTCTGTTAAAAAAAATAGCACATGAAAACTTAATGCGCAATACACTTTACCCATGATATTTCATTTAGTACCTTTCTTTGTTCCTTTTTCATGGTCTTACAGAACAACAGTCACGTCCAGGGAGGAGATTTATCAGCTTCTGCACAAGATATGAACAAAGAACAGTGTGGCTCCAAACGCAATACAGTGGCACCTGCTGCTCTCTTCAGCACACAAAGTGTAAGAGAAACCTGTACAACTACCAGTTACCCCCACATGGCAACAGGCACAGCACAAAATTGGGCAAGTAAGCTACCTTTCCCCCTTTTATTGCTTAGTCACCTTTCAGTAGTCAGAGTTCTTGGTAAGAGCTAGATCCACCAAGTCTAATGTCTTTAAAATGCAGAGAACAGCACACCTAGCAATCAGCCACCATGGCTGAGCATGTCAACAATGCGCCAAGACCCTGATTCAAGCAACAGAATGCTAAGCAAGCATGAGAAACAAACCCTTCACGATGACACTCATAGTCTTTCTAGTGCTTACTCTCAAGGGTCTGTTCCTGAACCATTTTCACTTCGAGATTAAGTTCAGCAATGTCTGTAACTAACAGAACACAATTTCAATTGGCAACAGGTTATTAAACAGACTGACAGAAGCTCTAAAAAGTTCGGGAGTAGACACGTCTCAAGCTAATATATCTGTAGAGATCAATATGGACAGAAGATCAAGAGAAAAAACTAGTGACAATTCAAAGGTATAATGATTTATAGTACATCAGCAAGTTAAGCTTTAGAAAGTTAACTTATTCACGATTTCCAGACATCATAGATCATCCGCTTACAAATTATTTTGCCACACTTCACATCACAGGTCAATGAAGGTGAAGAGTCTATCCACATAACCAAGAGGCCCCGGTGCGATAAAAGCTAGACCTCTATTCCAAACAAGAAAATTCAAACATCGCCAAGTTCAGACAAGGGCTTCGCAGTGGCGCACCACACCTGATGCAATTCTTTTATTTATATTGCAATCACAATTTACTAACCTAAGCTTCCATCCATACACCAAAGAATTTGCTTCGGGGGAGAGAGTGAGAAACCTCCCCAAATTGCTCATTCGTTATTTGTAAATGCAGTTCAGATTCTAGAATGTGTATGTGTATTGCTCTTTCTAAAGTTCTCGATTCAATTCATTTGGTCATGCACTGGATTGTAATGTCATTGTATCAACCTTCCATAACTCCATCCATTAAATTGATGACTAAAACTGTAAACAACCGCTGCACTACTATACTAAACTTGTGAATTGTGATTCACAAACGTGAATGAACCATCCAGATGTTTGCGTATATCAGATTCCTTTTACCTTTTCATCAGCAAGATTCGAGCAAGCTCACATCACCTGGCGCTCGGCTGCAGCCTGCATCTGCGAGCAGGCACGCGCCCCCGCCGTAGACCAGGCAGAAGAGCAGGAAGAGGAAGACGGTGCTCCCCATGCTCTGGAAGAGCTCGAACCCAATCCCGCCGCCGGAAGGTGCGAATGACTGCGCGAGGAGGTCGGGGAAGATGAGCAGCACGTCGAGCGCCACGGCCTGCATGGCGTTGAAGCGGACGAAGCGGGAGTAGGCCTGCTGGTCGCGCACGACCGCTCGGGTTTAACGCTGACCGGCTTCAGGTATCTCACCTCACATACGTATATTTATTTAGTGAAAAGCCTATGCGGCTATGCTTGTGTTCCATAGTTATTGCATGAATCTAACGATCGCCGCTACTTATATCCTAGCGTGTGCGTGTGGCTTAAGCCCTAACGTGTGTGTTTCAATAGAAAGCACATTCATGTGTGCATGTGGTGTGGGCTTGTATCGTGCTCTCGTAGAGATCTTTTCTGAAAGCCACTCTTGTAGGATAGTTGTTTCACCTGCATGGTGTTGGTGGTTTTGCTCCGCTCGGGCTTAGATGTATGTGTGTGGTCTGCAATGACCAGATGTGCTCAAATGGGCTGGACGAAGCCTAATTGCAGCTATTAGGATGTGTGAGGTACCGAGGTTGAAATTGAGGAATGAGTGACGGGGCCGAAACGGAAAGAATGGCCGGACCAATATTTAACTAAACAGTGGATAATTATGACATCAGAAGTTCAACAGCAGTACAGAGTGGCATCGGCTACAAGGCTCCACAACATTTGACCGAGGATGGAACTTTCCCCTCAGTATATGCTCTGATAGCCAAGAGCGCTCTATGGACTTCCATGAGATTATCCCTGCTCATTATGCAGCATTTGCCAGATTTGCTGACAGAAGACCTAACAGCATCATCAGTGGTGTCCAACGTAAGGCATTCAAGTGATGTTGTATTCTCAAGAATATGACATGCTAGCTCAATTATGCTCTTCGCATAGCAGAAGCCACTGATCATCACTCTCTTGAGGTTCTCATGGCGTTCTGGCATCTGCCTCAGATGTGAGGCTTCTCCAGAAATCCAATCATGCTCCATGCGCTACTGCGATAACTGCATAGAATCAATATTAATGTCACTGCTGTCCAATGACAACACAGAAAAGCCAAAATACTTGATTGATGGTTCCAACATAGATATTACATGAATGTAAATTGCAAGACACTTAAATTGCCAGGTGAACACTGAACAGTGGCTTACAGACAAGATGAAAGTCTGCAAGGAAGGAGAAGCATCAAGAAAAGAAAACAGAGAGATAATCATAATATTGGGGAGAAGACCACTGCCATAAAAGAAATATGCAAGTACTTCAGGCGGAGGAATTTGCCAAGCACCATTGGTGTATTGACCATCTGCACAAAGATGAGTCAGATTAATTCTATACCAAGGTATGCCTATTGCTATATACTTATATCCATATATTGCTAGTCTATTATCATCAAAAGTTTCAGAGTATACCTCACTACATGACGATAAGGCAAGTGTCTCAACATTTGGCACAATGGACAGAAGCTTGGTATAAACAAACTAATTGTAGGTTCTTCACTTGTGAATTCTCAAATGAGATCTGTCCTGGGAAATCATCAAGCGAAAAGTGGAAAGATTTGGAGCATAGCACTCTATCAGTTGCAGCCTATCACATGGACCCACCTACAGGAAGCTGAGCTGCTGCAGCAGACAGGGTATCTTCGGGCAAATTTTCTCACCACAATACGCGAGTTTCAACCACTCCAAAGCGAATGGTGAGGAAAGAAGGCACTCTAACTCATCCCCAGTTATCCACACGAAACACAGATGCAACCTCGTCAGGCTTCTCAGGCAGCCAAGGCCAACTGTTGGACGGAAGACACAGTTAAAGAGGAGGTGAAGATACCGATCTGAGTTTCCACTCCCATCAGATAAGAGTGAGCATGGGAAGTTGTATTCTGCCCTGGTGCAGCCAGGCAGCATTAGGGTGAGTTCTTCAATCCCTGGTGTAACAGCAATGTGAAGCCATCTATCGATATAACCAGAGTCGACATTGCTACAACCGCGGAGATCAAGCTTTAGTGTCTTCACGCCAATGCCTGTGTGATTTTGCAGGATGTGCTCAACTTTGCTGATGAAATCTCTTGTTATTTCGTCCTCTGCATTTCCTCACTGAAGGTAAGAAGATTGGGATGGTATCTCCAGGATTGTAGAAATCTGTGAGACACGCAAGCAGCACGAGCAGCAGCACACAGTGGCATTAGGGCATGAATATATCGTAAGATGCCCTGCATGCACAAGCATGGGAGAATTGTAACATTAGAATTATAAAAGCAAATGGTTTATTCAATGGGGGGAAACAATTAGGACCATATGGAGTAGCATTCTATCTCAGGTGCTCTTAACATGATTGCGCTAGTGTGCTGCATTGCATATTACAGAGGAAGATAATGCATTGGTATGTAGCTATGCTCGGTGGATTGGGTACTATATAGGAGCTTTTGGGTAAGTTTTCCCCCCAGTAGTGGTTATTACTTATCACTCCCTCTGTTTATGGCCCTGTTCTTTTCAGCTTTTAAAAGCTGATTTTCGGTTTTTCTACGGTAAATAGCTTTTAAACAAAATATCTTTTCAAGATAGAATCTACTAGTTAATTGTAGTACATACTGTACTGACTTCATTTATATCAACAAAAATCGCACGTAATTTTCTGTTACTCTATAATCTCAACAATCCCAAAAGCCATAAACCGCTATATTTGTTTGACCTTTTAGGTTGATGAACAGGAATTAAGGCTTGGCTTAAAATGATCAATGTAGCCCTATTTATTTCATGGTCTATTAGTGTTATTTAATTTACTAAAGAGGAATGTCTCTGGTTAAATGCAACTGGTGGTGCTCGGTTCAGCTGATTTTTTGTGGCTTATGGCTGAATTTTCATTGTAGCTGGCTGAAATTACACTGTAGCTGATGGTGGCTTATTTGATCTAATTAAAATTTAAAAAATTTAAAAATAGAAAAAAGGGTTAGCCCAGCACGTATAATGCAAACGAGTACGAAAAAAAGAACCAACAAAAAAGCTCAAAAAACTGAAAAATTAGAAAAAACAAAATTTAGAAATAATAAAAAATAAGCCAGAAGACAGAAGCATAAACCTAAACGAGCAGGGCACTCACATCTCGGCATGTAGTTTTTATGCAGCCATGCATGCTTGCATGCGCAATGGATTCACTAGAAATCTGTAGAGTGTGTTTACCATGGTTAGTTACTTTTTGGCTGACTTATGGAAAGGAAGTGCATAATGGGAAACAATATGAGACGTTCCCCTCGAAAATGTAGGATGGCATTGTAACGCCCCTATTTCTGGAGATGGTACGGAACATCATAATCGTACGGAATGTACAGGTATGACATTCTAGGGTTACATGTGATCATCACAACAGCACCAGCTTACATAAACGTACCCACTTTATTACATTATTATATTATTGTTAATGTACACAGCGGGTGCGTAAGCCCATACACCACCATATACACACAAAATGATCAACGGCCTGAGCGCGGCTAAATCCTAAGCCCAATCTTCTTCAAAGTAGACTGGTTCTTCAGGAGCGTCTTCTTCGACAGCGTCATCTTGCCAGTACTGGCCTTCTGTTAATTGTGTTTAGCAAATCATGAGTACCACTGTACCCAGCAAGTCACAGGGGTAAACCCTGGTTTACTATATGCATGGTATTCCAAGGATGGGAGTATATTGGTTGTATTACAGTGGGTGGATGCAGTTTTATTTGTAAGCAAGTAAAACTTGAAGATGTTTGCTCCTTAAGATCAGGGGTTTTGATTAACAGAATTAGTTCAGCAGTTATCACATTAAATCATCTCCAATCCTACTTATGCCTCGTTATTGGAATCACCCAATTAACACAGCTTCATTCACCGGAAGCACGGCGTATTCGAATACCATTTGTTACACTCTGCAGAGTTGCTCAACTTTACCCACACGATCCCTTAACTCCCGCGACAGAGTTAAGAAAGCCAGGTCGGTTCACTGCTCCATTCTTTATATAGACTCTACCCGATAGCATCACTTAGTCACGGCTACAATTGCACACATACTCTTCTCTAGCCGTTTGTGAGTGAATACTACCGTTGTTAGGTACCCATGAGATACCTAACTCCCGTCTACACTGTCATCACACTGTAGAGTTTCAATTGAAGGGAGCAGCTACTAGTCCAGTGTTGACAAGTCAACTCCTGTGGCCTGAGCGTTGACTATGTCTTTTACTTGGCACAAGGTTCTCGTCCTTACATTTTTCACCTGAGGCATCCAACCACGTCTCCCTTTGTGCCCACTGGCACTACCACCACCCATCCACACCAGCCTCTCATTCGGGTAAGGTTGTGGGCGTAGATCACCGCGTGATTTCCCACAGCACACCTTTCCCAGTTTCAGTTCCCCTAAGGTAAAGTTGTAGGCGTAGATCACCACGTGATTTCCCACAGCACATCTTTACCTTAGTATCAGCTTTGAAATCCTACCGGCCTGCGGCCAACACCTTAGTAGTTCAAAGTTGTTGTATGAGGCGATCATGGTTACTTTGATATCATATATTATTTCTTACTAAGGTTGTCAAGGTGAATATGGTCATCAAGTTAAACGGGGCTTTTTATCAGTGGTAGGATTATCTAAATAGCATGCCATTCTAAATCTTTGTTTTAAGCAATTATCAGTTCATAACTATCAATAATGAAGATACATTAAATAAATAATGTAATTTAATGGGGTTCAATATGATCAAAAACATATGACTTGCCTTGCTGGTCTGTAATCTCTATTACGTCGTAGATCTGAGCAGTCTGCTCCGGCTCCGGAACTGGGACTTCGGCTACGTCGGGCGCTAGCGTAAACACATAAAATCATAACATAAGTTCCAACTCAAAATGTGTCCAAATCAAAGTAATCAATTCAAAAAGAGCCAACTAGCATAGAATCTCAACCAACTACTTCAGAAGTGTGAGGATGGACATTTTCTAGAAAAGGTATTTTTAAATCGATGAAATTTGTATTTGAGGTATTTGGAGTTAGCAAAAGAGGGAAATTCAAATTTAACAAATTTGAATTTGGAAGAACAGAGATCAGATTTGAACTCAGGGTATTTTTCTGGTCAAGATGGTGTATTTTTTTGTATTTTTAGGAATTTTCTAGATTTTTCTACTATTTTTGGGGATTTTTCTGAGTTTTTAATCGCTGTGAACAGTAATGGGCTCGGCCCGGTGAACAGTGCGGCCCAGCTCGAGTGCACAGTCGGCGACGGCGGCGGATTTCGCTGCGGCTCGGTGGCGTTGGCCCAGCTCGCCCTCGGCGAAAGCGAGCGAGCCCGAGCGGCGCGCGGCGAAGCCAGCGCTAGCGCGGGCGTGCTCTTGCCGATGGGTGACGCGTGGGTGGTGCGGACGGCGCGGATGGGGGCGGGGCGACGCGTCTGAGCGGCCGGATGGAGCGGGGCGCAGAGTGAACGACTGAGATTCAAAGGAGGCCGACGCTCGGATGAGGCTCGATCGACGGTAGAGGGTCATCGTCTTCCTCCCGCGTCCCTGACTCGGCGGGAAAACGGAGCGCGCTCTCCGGAGCGGGGGGGCGAAGGCAGTGTTGCTCCCGGAGAACGGCCGTAGCCAAACGGTGCGGTTAGTCGAGTAGTTTCCATTTGAGGGCTTTGGGAGGGAGTGCGGTGCACAGAGGAGGGCGCAGGCAGCTGGGAAGGTGATGACGTGCGCGGCGGCGTTGGGGAGTTCCGGCGGCTTTGCGACCCGATCGGCTGCTGTTTAACCATCTACGGGACCCCAGGGACCCGTTGGCAGTGGCGATGTAGCTCGGGGGAGGCTGGAGTGGCTTAGCCACGGTGGCGGCCTTGTGGCGGGGCGAGCTCGTGGCTCGCCACGGGCAATTGCTCTTGCCCGGCGAGACTTCTATCGTGTCCGGAGCTAAATGTACAAGTCCGGACGCACGGAATTGGACCGAGATTGAGTGGACTCTCAATTGCATTTTAGGGCTCACCGCGCAGGGCGGCGATTCCGATGGTGGAGGCGGCGAGGCGCTGTCGGTGGAGTGGGAGAGGAAGGGGCTGTCCAAGGCGATCTGATGGAATTGGGCTTTTATACGGCGTGTACAGCTGTCGCGCCGAAGAGGCGATTCGGCGCGAGGTCTCCCGCGAGGAAAGGGGAGAGGAGAGAAGAGCTGGGGCTGCGCCGAGCGGAGGAGGGCAAGGTGGCGAGACACCTCTTCGGTACTTGAGTGCCTCCTTGACTCTGGATGGTCGAAAGCAACGCGAGGGCGAGTGGTGGCCGCGGCGAGGACATGCGCTGTCCGGGGCGCGCTGCGCGAGTGAAGGGGAGCAGCGGCGACTCCCTAGCGTGCGGGACCGCGCCCGTCGAGTGGTTCCAGTGGGGTGTGGCTGCCGGCCGCACGCGTGAGAAGCGGCGCGCGCGCTGGCGCTACGAAGCGCGGCGAAGCGGCGTCTTGTGGCGACGCCACCCGAGGCGGCGGCGGAAAGGGAGAAAAAGGAAAGCGTATTTTCCTCAGTTTCTTGCCAAATTGGGTAAGTATCCAAATTCAATTGAATTTCCAAAAATTTTCAAAAAGGTTCAAAATTTGGGGTGTTTCAGGCATACATTTGTAAGAAAGAAGAGAAGTCTAAAACGACATATATCTATAAACGGAGTTAGGAGCACTTATTAATTAGTATGTTATCTTACTTGAATTAGGCATTTGTCAAGCAACAAGAATGATTTATGTGCATTTGTGTCAACCAGGATTCATGAAATGATGTTATACTGTACAATATGATGCAATAAGTGAGTCAGTGTACCAAATAACTGGAAATAAACATGTAACTTCTGCAATCTGTATATGGTATATGTAGTTTATCTGAGCGCGGCGCCGAGAGCCTTGGAATCGTGAATAATCCCACATCGGGGAGGCAACGAGAGATGCGGGCAGGGCAAGGATTGAGCCACTGTTCAATTAGCTTGGTCTTTTTTTTCCTTCAATTTATGACTTTTTGCTACGACTTATTATTTTTAAGCTATTTATAAGATAAAATACAGAATAACATAAACTCACGTACAATTTTATTTAATATAAATGAAGTCACTGCAGTACATACTACACTCACTTATAAACCCTGTCTTTAAAAGACACTTCGTTTGAAAGCTAATTACTGTAGAAAAACCAAACAACAGTTTTTAAAAGTTGAAAAGAAGAGTTCATTCGGCTGTGGCTTTTATTTTTTTGTCGAAATGACATTATAGCACAGTTAGTTTTTTAGATATTTAATTAAACAAAAATGAATAAAAATAGAATAAATGAAAAACGCAGTTATATTTCTGTGGATAATAGAAAGAAAAAAGGAAAAAAAAAAGCCATGTTAAAGCTAATGTGTTGTAAACGGCTTTTGACTTTGAAGCCAAAAATCATTTAGAACCGAGCCAAAAATAGGAGCTGGATGGATGGATACAACTCAAAAAACGGTCGATTGGCTATAGCTCCCTTTCTTTTCGACTTTTTAGTCAGTTTATAGTTTTAATCTCTTTTAATAATCACTATAAATAAAAACTATAAATCACAGCTTAGAAGATATACTCTATGCATTCCACGTCCATCCTTGGCCGATGGGTGCTGTACGGTTATCATATGACATATGGCCAACACAATTTGTGGGAATCGCGTTGGCTCGCCACGGCCGACCCTCCATGCTAAAATTCGAAACAGCAGAAGGCGTCCATGGATTTTAGCCATTTGCACCTTCAGATTTAGGTTTAGAGCGGAACTTCGTTGAGCTGGTGGTATCTACCCACAAACCAACCTGGTGCAGCGGTGCAACAATACATTTTGGCCCACTCCAGTCTACAGTTTATGAGTGCAACTGAGAAGACAATGCTGGCTATGACATACATGGAATAGGCATTTTATTTCACATGAGAAGTCAATCCGGGCTAAAATTAGTTCACCAGACCCCGAAGAATATCAGCATTGGCAGAGCACCCCACAAAAAAAAAACCACAGCAGGAATACCAGATTTCTAGAATTTAGTCGAATAAAAAATTGCAATAACAAAAATAACACTGCTTCATCGGGAGATAACAAGATGTAACCATCTAATATACATTGGCAGCTGGACTTCGGTAGTTGTGCTAGCGCCTTCGCCGTCATATTGTAACCCTCTGTATAGAGTTGGGAAAGCACAGCATATGGTCAAAGCTACTCCTTTGCACTTTCTGCCTTGCCTGCTGCTGGCGGCTCCTCATCATCACTCTCCAAGCCCTGCAAAATCAAGAAGCCGTGCAGCTGCTAAGAAAACCAATAAGATCTTATATGTCTTAAGCACATTAAACTCTCGAGTGCTACACACAACATAAGAGGGGCCACCCATAGCCTAGTGGTAGAGCACTAAGGTTGTAGCGGTTAAGGTCATACATTCAAGCCCCAACTCTCGTGAAAATCAAAGATATGCAGTTCCTCATGCGCATGCTTGTTTTTCTACACCAAAACATGATAAACATATACAGATTACATAATAATTACCACACCTCATATTGGTAGCAAAGGAACAACGAGGACTTCCAAATGTACAATGTCTTAATTATCCAAGACAGTAACCACACATCAAAATCTACATTCTAGAAGGTATGAAATACCAGAATGCACACCATCTTATATACTCTGGCCAAATTATAACGACAATATCTATTTTAAGGGAACAGGTGTACTTACTGAGGTACCATCTATCTTATCGAAGTCATCATCTAGCCCTTCATCACCACCATCTGTTAAGTAATTAAATTAAAACAGGTCATATACAAGAATTGCAGCATATAGCAATTCATGAGAAGGATCAGGTGAAGGAAAGGAATAGTGTACCAGGACCCTCATCATCACTGCCCAGATCTCCCAGAAGAAATACATCCAGATCAAGCTCTGGATTTGTTGAAGTAGATGTCTTGCTTTGCACCTTTGTGTCTTTCTGTTCTGCAGTTGTAGCTTGTGAGGTCTGTAATACTTCCTTCTGGGAATCCTTTTTTTCCTCCTCTGCTTTCACTTTCAGCTCCTCAAAATATTTGTTTTCAAAGCTATTTGGGTTACATCAAAGTCAGTAAGCTATCAACATTAGTGTGCAAGAAAACTATGCTGAAACTAATTATAGAACATAAGTAGCATTATAGCGCTTGCAAAGCAACCGTTTAGTTTAACAAGGAAAATATTCAGCCTGATAACTAATTATTTAATTAAGTATTACACTCAAGACTATAAGATCCATTCTTGGTCCTGCCACCTACCATGAAGACGCATATGTTAAGGATAGAATAGAATTGTGTTATTTGTTTCCTTATATGACTCGGTTTCCTTATATGTACATGGCATATTTCTTTGTATATCCCCTCTGTGTGTGTGTGTATACCCTTTCGGCCTCATAACTATACACATAATATCCATAACATGGTATAGAGCTAGTGCATTAACCCCAGTTTTTCTGCACCACCAAAGAGCCGCCGCCGCTAGCATTGGCGGATCTTATAAAATTTTTTTATAAAATACTAGGTATATAATAGATACATTAGATGTATATACTGTTAATTGAGTTAAAACTATATTTTATACCCGCAAATAAATTTAGCCCACACTCTTCATATATCGTGCGCAGCTCATGTAATACATTAGACCCATTTTTCTTTCTATCTCGCCCTCCTCACACAGGCCCAAAGAGGTAATGATATAAACAAAATTCTAACCGCCTGCCTACCGGCCGCTCGCTCACCCGTCATCGCCTGCCCGTCGGTCTAGTGCGTTTGCTCGATGGGGGTAACTGGTTTGGTTTATTAGCAAAAAAAGAAAAAAGGGAAAAGAAAAAGAAAAAGAAAAGAAAAAAGGCAAAAAAAGAGAAAAAACGTTGATCTAACGATCGCGCCGCCTATTAGACTTCGTTGCCTTCGTCGTCGTGTCGTCCAGTGCCACCTACCAATGACTTCCGTTGCATCAGCTACGATCCCATTCTCTGGAATAAAACTCCATGGGACAAACTAGAGGTTGTAGTCTTCTCTCATGGACATCATGCTCGACGGTCTCCGCCTCTGAGGACATGTCACCGGCACACGACCTTCTCCGCCACAACCGGTTCAGCCTCATTCCAGGCAGATTACTTCTGCACCTCCTGTAGAAGATGAGGTCGCTAAGGAGGCAGAGGCTGCTGCTGCTGTTGCTGACGCTGCTGATGAGGCCTTCCAATATGCCATCGACGCTTTCGAGCGTTCGTGTGCTGATGAGGCCCGTGTTCGCGCCATCCTGGTGGTCAGCGTCGACGACTTCATCCTGCCGGACATTGTTGGTCTACGCTCTACTCGACAAATCTGGAAGTACTTATGAGAGTGATACCAGCAGAGCAGTGATGCTCAGTTCTTTTTACTTCAGTGTGAGTTGGAGACAGTTCGCCAAGGAGATTCTTCCGTCGACGACTTTTTCCAAGCCCTGGCTAGTCTCTGGCGCTAGCTAGATGAGCTGGCCTCTCCACTTTGTCAGGAGTGTCATAAAGTGTAGAAGACGGATCATGATTGTCTTCGCCTTTATGATTTCGTTTGCCGTCTTCGTCTAGAGTTTGAGCTTGTCAAGGCTCAATTGCTGAGCTACTCGCCGCGACCGACCGTCACTAAGGCCCTTTTGACGCTTTGGGCTGAGGAGTTTCGCCTCGGGTAAGCAGCACAATCCGTTCCGACTGTGCTTGCTGCTCCTTCGACTACACCGACATTTTCTGCTTCGACTACAATCCCTCCCCAGGTGCCTATTTCCGCTTTTGTTTTCGCACCAACTGGAGTTCAGTGCAACTACTGCAAGAACTTCGGGCACGACTATTAGAGTTGTGTAGTGAAGAAAAAATGGAACAAGGTGCATGGGGTAAACGATCCAAGGGGGACAGGAGGCCCTTCATAAGAGGACAGACCAGCTCGTCAGGTTCTGAGCGAGGTGACTTTGTTCAGCAGCTCTGTTAGGCTCTACTTCAGCTCTCACAACATTTGTATTTTCTCTTCAAGCTCAGTGTGTGTGATCCACCATGAGTTTGAGGGAAGTGTTAAGAATAGAATAGGATTGTGTTATTTGTTTTCTTATAAGCCTCGATTTCCTTATCTGTACATGGCATATTTCTTTGTATATCCCATTGAACTCCCTATATATATTGTCTTTTGGGCCTCATGAATATACACACAATATTAATAACAGTATACATAGGCAAGTATGTGATTAAGCCCAAAACCAGAGCGGCAGAGCCAAAGATAAGACATCATAAAATATGCCATCAACCAATGCTTGCAACACAATTCAGTTATCACTATGCAATTGTTCCATTGAGTTGTCATCAAGCATTGAATGCAAACAGGCAGAACCTCACAAATTAAAGAGTCATGACTAGAGCAATAAAAATAAAGATTATGAATTCCTTCAACAAGTGTGAACCAAGGATAAAAGGTGAACCATCCCGGATCTAGAAACGACAACATTATTCCAATTCTAATATGCAAGATTTTATGGGTAGGATTAGGAACAAAATACTTTAGAAAATAAGCTTATTTAAACTGCCGTCTGCAATAAACCATTTTGGTAGGATATTTATTATGTGTATTTTGAACAATGAGTCTGTCCAAAGTCCAAACTATCTATAATATTCATGATGTACTTTGATGAAACAATTTATTCTGTAAAAATTCTAAAAGTCAGATAACAAGTGTCCTCCATTCTCACAAACTTATAATGCAGAAGCCTGATTCATGTTGACCAATGACCACAAAAATGTATTAGGATTACACAGCATGAGGCGACAAGAAAACTTACGGGGCTATGTAGTTGTTTACTAGCAAGAAATAAATCCGCCAGAATTTACGTTCTTTCATGTATCGTGGGCACAGCTCATATCTGAACTTTGAAATTTCCTGGAAATAAGATAATACTATTCAATAAAATCTTAACAAAATACAAAATTAGGCACTTAGAGAATAACTTGAGAGATCTTTTTGATGGTTAACAATGAGCCAGTGACCAATAATGTTTAACACCAAAAACTAGTATGAAGGTTAAGAGAGTAATGAATTACTGGCCCAATAGAAGCTCAGTGAACTGGAGTGGCACTTAACTCATAAAAGCAAGATCAGAACATAAATCAAACTATCATCCTAACGAAGACAAGGGTGACTAACAAACCATTTAGCTTTCTGACAGGATAGCCTGATTCAAGTAACTCGATAGAAGGCAGATCACTGATTATATAGGTAGGTCAGTATCTCCTTAATTCAGCCTTTATAGCAAACAGTCTGCAGTGCTTAACAGCACTTTGCTAACTAGAAGCACCTCACTAGAAAATGACACACTGGAAAACATCAGCTCACAGCAATATGGTTACCAATACAATTTGAACCAACATAGTTTTACAACATATTGGTGTAGAATTATGCCTCTCTATATGCTCCAATTCCCAACTTCTAATCATTTCCAAAACTGGTGCATCAATGTCGGGACTCATATTTAGGTTTGACATTTAAGTTACACTCATCATAAAGATGTTAAAGTATAGCCTATGTAGATGTGCCAATTTTACAACTTATCAATTTGGCAACTTTGGGCTGTTAATATATACAGCTATTTGTCATCAACATCATATAGCAAAATACCTACCAAACTTATCCTGATTACATCTTCATTCATGCAAAATATGAAACCTAAATACCATAGTTTGACATTTCCTAGGTGTCAATAAAACCCAGCATTCACTTAACTCTAACCACCATAATAATATTAAAATCAATATACTGTTCAGAATGAAATTTACTCTAGATTTTCCAAAACTACAAGCTTATCTTCTAAATCTTTTTGTGAATTCAATATACACATCTAATCAGAATATCAGATTTGCAAACCAAACAGACCTATGCTTACAGTGTGGCTGTTCATATGCGAATTCATCAACATTCTATTAATCGTGCCACAGAATCCTAATCCCCCACGGACACAAATGCAACAAACAATCATCGACAAAATGGTTAATGGAGACTAAACCTTGGCGGCCGAGAGGACGAGTGTGGCGTGCCTGGCCTGCCATTCGTTCAGATCCTGACGCACGTTCGACACCGTGGGCACATCCGACATCTCCGGCTCATCTGCGCCGGCCAAAAATCCGATCAGAGAATCCAGCCTCTCTAATTCCCTAAACCCAACCATGACCAAACCGCACCTTGCAAGGGGAAGTCGCGGAAGGTGCTAATGGTCATGCCCTTGACGAACTCCGGGAGGTCCTCGGTGATTCCGTATCGCTCGAGCTCAGCGGCGTCGGGCTCCGGCACGACGGCGGAGGGGATGGGCGGGATCGCGGGGATGGGTGGGATGGAGGGACGGGGAGGTCGGAGGCGAGGTGTTTGATCTGGCCGGCGAGGAGGTCCGCCTGCTTGGTGGCCTCGGCGGCGATCTCGCGAGATTTGGTGGCGGTCTCCGAAAAGATCTCCTTAGACTTCTTCGCGGTCTCCGACACCAGAGCCGACGAACGCTTGGCTGCCTCCATCGACAGCTCCTGCGACCGCTTCGCCGCCTCGCCGGCGAAGGCCCGGGCCCTCTCCCAGAGATCCATTGCGTCTGGAAATTTCTAGAAGGTTCTGGGTCGTCTCACCGCCGGTGCCTCGTCGTCGCCTTCGTTGACGGTGCGGGAAGGGGGTGTATTAGCGGTATATTACCGTTCTTTAGGTAGGTAGGGTTGCTTCAGACATGGAAAGATAGGGAGTTTTTGCGAAGTTGTCCTTGTTTGTTGCGTTATTTAGGTATGGGTTAACATAGTTCCCACAATTTTCAGATGTGCGATGTTATGGATAGGCTTATGGCTGCATACTCCGGACAACAATATTCGTTCTAGCTCATTATACTCATAGACTAATTAAAAAATAAATAAAAATGATCATTATTTATTAAATGATATATCACATCTATTTTATCTCTTTCGAAGCATTTAAGGAGGAGTAGAGAATAAAAAAAAGTTGTAACAACTATATTGTATATTCCTTCAATAGACAAATTTATTTAGACAGATACTATCGAAACCATGAGCAAATACAGCGAAATATAGGAAGTAACATATATGTGCTTAAATTGTTTACACTCCATAACATCCAAAGAGCCTATTCAATTAATACAGTGTATTATTGTGTTAATCAAGACCACTCGTGATACATCCTAAAAAATGTTAGCATTAAAACACATATCAGTACACTTGTTGAAAACTTAAAATTGCAAATACTAATCAAAATGATGGCTTGCAAAATCAAACACACGTGTCATACGTGGAATAGCACCACGACAATCGCGTACTCAATGCGGTGCCATGGATAGAGAAGAACATGTTATGGCTTATGGGCAGGGGGTGTGAAACGGATTTTGGGAACAAGGTGGTGGGCGAACTGTAAAATTATCGAAGAAACGAAAGTGAGTTAGGCGTGGATGGGGCCGTTCTGTTGCCGTGCAGATTTGAGCCCTGACCCCACAGCATCTGACCGCGAGGACGCAAAAGGGAAGCAGGGCCGCGCGTGCCTCTGGCCCATACGACAAATTGAGCCTTTTAGCCGGTGTGGCTGGGCTGCACGTCGGCCTTCCTCCGTGGGAATTCAGTCCGGAAGGAGTTGGGGCCATCCAAACCGGGCCAGTGCTAACAGTCGAAGTGACCATCGAGGGGCTGTGCCCAAGCTTCTGAACGTTTCTGATCGACGGGAAAACTCTGGGCCCGTTCGGCAGTGAGGAAGCCCGGTCGGCTTTTCGCAGTTACTACAGTATCTAACTTTTAAATGGAGTATTTTCTTAAGATAGGATTTACAAGTTAAATATAGTACACATTAAAAGCCCAATATCTGTACCAGCCAAAATCGTAAGTGAGTATCGATCTCTCCGTAATCTGTACCGTAAACAGCCAAAATTCAAAAATTTCAGCCAAAAGCCATAAGCCGCAGCTAAAAAGAACAGTATTTAGAGCACGGTAGTCTGTAGCATTTGCCCGTTCAAATATTGGGTTTCTGGAAGAAGAAAACTAGTGCGTGGGGTAGTGATTATTAGTAATGGTGTGTGCGCATCTTTGGCTATGCCTTAAGTGAGTTCAGGGACATGCATAATTCATTTTCTAACAGAGATGCGTCAGTTGCCATCAGACCGCATGCGCCTGATGGAACTGAGGAGCGTCAATTAGAGAGGCTAACTCGATCAGCCAAAGCCCCCGAAGATAAGGTCGGCACTTATTTTGTCTCCACGCCCACAGAAACCTACATTTCTCCCCCATGAATTCCGGTTCAGACGCAGAGACAAGTCGGGGAATCAAACAACAGTGTAAGACAACAAGCGCAAAAGGCCACAACCTCAAGCCTGTTTTGTTCTGCGCGCAACCGTGCGTTCCATCACGGCATTCATACAAAGCGCAAGTTGTTCTTGGCATTAGGACTCTCTGATAAGCCCTCCATATTGTCCTCCGTCCACTCACAGTCACAGGTCATGAGCGCGTGCACTGGGCAGGATCCCAAGGATCTCTAGGCTTACGAGAAAGCAGCGCCTAACGCCAATTAGGGTCTTAAGTAGCCTCCAAGAACCGGTCATTTGGGCAATTGTCTTTGTTCTCTCCGTCCCTTCGACGCTATATCTCATCACCTATGTATGCCCTATGGTGGAGACGTGCAGTCACACTAGGCAGGGTGAGCCGAGCCGTAACGAATGAATCCCTCGGCGCCAGGGATGTGCCAATTTGGTGGCTTGCAGCTAACAAGGTTCAGTTTTGCAATCCAATCTGCATGTAACTAGTCATTGCCCCTGTGGCTAAGGGCGTAATTGAGCTCTGACGAGGGCACTGCGCATTATCTGAAATCTAATCCATATGTTCCCCCTTAATGCCTCACTTTGACGGGTTTTCGGATGTGTGGGGATCTCAGCCTGGGCCAATCCATATAGAGGGGGACAAGAACTCTCATGACTCAACCCGTGATCGCGCTGTTTTCGGCTCGTCCAAACAAAACCTCAGTCTAATGTTTTTTTATCAAACTTTGCTTTAGCACAAATCAGTTGGAGTCCGATAGCGCCTGTCGATACAGTGCGTTAATTAGTCTTGTTCAGTTGGGAAGTAAGGGGTTGAAATGGAATTACTGTAGCTAGATAAGCAGTGAGGACCTGCACGGCACGGCGGTGGGTTAGGGACGACCATAAGGGTAGCTTTTAGGCGCCGTTCGGTTGGGCTGAAAAAATGACTTATGGTTAAAATTTTATTGTAATTGATTAAAATTACACTGTACCTGATGATGGTTTATTGGCCTAACTAAATTTTTAAAAATTTAAAAAATATAAAAAAACAGGTTAATCCATCATAGACAATGCAAACGAATACGAGAAAAAAGAACTGTCAAAAAAGCTAAAACAAGTAGAAAAAGACAAAATTTATAGATGGTAAAAAATAAACTAAAAGTTAGAAGTTTAAGCTAAAATAAGCAGAGCTTAGGCTGCCCAAGAGAAGCAAAGAAGCAGCAACGCAAGAGGCCATATGCATCGATCGCCATTGAATTCCAAAAGGCCTTGGTCACCTTATCTCCTCATGACCATCTCCATCTTTAGGACCTCACCTCACCGGCAACCTGCCTAGATCTGCCTGCGAGCATACACATCGGCCATTTGTCCCGTCCTCCTCGTCCGGATCAGGGTTTTCAATACTGGTCTATTTTTTTTTACTGGAGGGGCTGATTCAAGCGATAATCCTGATAATCAAAAAATTTTGGCCAAAACATTCCAAATAAAATTTAAATTTCAAACAAATTTCAGCCAAAAATCTGTTCAAAATATCGGTCAATTCTTTTTTGAAAACCAATTTCAACAAAAAAAATTCTAAATTTAATAAAATTCATACAGAATAATTTTGTCGGAGCCCATTTGCAATTTTACTGGGACCGGTATAACTGATAAAACCGATAATCAACCGATTATCAAAACAGCTGCAAGTGGCCATGTATCGCTTGCACAATATATAGCTGGCTGGCTCGAGCTGTGGTACGGCCGGAGAGACGAGCACATGGAATTATTGCGCGTGTTTTAAATGGGCAGGCATCTTTGAGCGCCCAACAGGAGGCACGAGCGTCCGGGAACGCACCGTCGCTGGGCATCCAATCCGTGTTCCGTGGTGCCTTCGGAAGCCAGGCATTAAAGGCGAGCCAACAATATAAGTTTGTTAGGCTCGACAGCTAGGGCAGCACATGGGCACACGCAGCATATTGCCGGTGTGGATTTTAGGCTGATTGTTTTGCTTTCAGCTTCTAGCTTTTGATTTATTTTTTATTATTTATAAATTTCATCATTTTTTCTGAATTTTTAACTTTTTATTGAGTTTTTTTGTCTGTTCGTACTTCCCGTATTTGTTTGTATTATATGTAATGGGCTAACATATTTTTTATTTTTTAAATTTAATTTGCTAAATAAGTCTCTGTCAACTACAGCGTTTTTTCAGTCAGTTACAGTGCTTTTCAACCATAAGCCAGCAAAAAAAAGCCCAAATGAGCACCACTAGCTATCCCTCTCGATCTCTCGTGCAAGCTATATGGGATCAAGGTCAGGGCCTAATTACCTAGTTATTATGTATGTTGATAGATTCCTGTATGTATACGTCCGTGAAAACAGCCACCTTAGGGCATCTCCAATGGTCTGAGTCAGCTAGCTATATGCATGTACACATCAGCATATATCCTATGTGGAGGAAAGAGAGTATGCAAAAAAAATCGAGCCAGCTCTTCCTTAAGGGCATCTCCAATGGTCTGAGTCAGCTAGCTATATGCATGTACACATCAGCATATATCCTATGTGGAGGAAAGAGAGCATGCAAAAAAAATCGAGCCAGCTCTTCCTTAAGCACTAGTCTATAACGCCAAACGATGCAACCTCTATAAATTCTGTGTGTGCATGTAAGCATCAAATAGCTATCCTTATAGATAGTTTTTGAGAATGCTAGCTTTAGTGTGTACTATATAGATGATGTGGAAGTCTTAGAGCAAATACAATAGTATAGCCAACTAGTGGCTATAACACTTGTTCATTTTATCTATAGCCTTCAAAAAAATAGTTTATACAATAAGGTAGCTATTACAATAACTATTTGGCCCCACGTGTAAGAGAATGAAATGCATATTTTTACGTGCTATAGTTAGCTGTAATTTAGTAGCCAGCTTTCTTCTCTCTCTTCCTTTCTCTCTCTGCCACGTAAGATTTTGTTGATATTATATTTGCTATAGCCTGCTGACTAAGCCTTATTGTACCTGCTCTTATAGTTAGTTGCTAGTGTGTACTATAACCATTGAAGATGCCCTAAGCACTAGTCTATAACGCCAAACGAGACAGCCTCTATAAATTCTGTGTGCGCATGTAAGCATCAAATAGCTATCCTTAGAGCATCTCCAATAGTGACTTATGAGCTAGCTCTAAGAATATTATTTCATATTTTAATAAAAGAGAGAAAAAAGTTAGCTCTTGATCAAGAGCTAAGCTCATACACACATTTCAAGATTATGTGAGAGTGTCATGTGAGGCTATTTATGTTATGAGCTATGTGCTTAAAAGTTAGTATTATTGGAGAAGTTGTCTTACAGCTAGTAACTAGCTCATACTGTTGGAGATGCTCTTAGATAGTTCTTTAGAATGCTAACTTTAGTGTGTACTATATAGATAATGTGGAAGTCTTATAGTTAGTTGCTAGTTATAACTATTGGAGATGCCCTAAGATGGTCAAAGTAATTGATCGACGAGGTGATAATTGAGTGTCTGTAAAAAGGAAATTGCTTCGATCGGAGCCGAGGTGACGGCCGGCCGGCTCCAGTGCCGGCCGTGGCGTCGCTTTCGGCTATCCCACAGCGATCCATGTCTCGGGGATCACCGAAAGCAACGGATGGGGATCCACGCTGCGCCCTACTGCTGCCTGTCCCTTGTCATGCTGTCTTGTTTGCCTGGCTCGCCCTGTGGCTAGTCCAACCTACCGTTGCTCCTCCGCACTAGCTAGCAGCTAGCTAGGCGGATGCCGTCAGTACAGTATTGCATCTCTGTCTCGTCAGGTCTCCACCCCATGACGTGGTATGCATGTACCGGCAGGCCAACTCCAACATTGACAGTAATTATAGCTTCACAGGTTTCAACCTAGTTGGCAACTGGCATGCGTCAGAAGAAGCGCGACTCGGTCTTCGCTAGCTTGGGGCGCTAGCTATAACTTGTTAGGTGCTCTGCTACGCTGGCTCATCGAGTGGCCGTCGCTGTTCATCGATCGATCGATCATATGCGTCACCAATCACAGATTCACCAAACAGCCATTAAGCCTAGCTAGTGCTAGATGGACTGGTTGCTTAAGCACAACTCGATCGATCTGACACGATGGATGGATCGACAAGTACACGGTGTAGCTACTTGACCTAACAAAACAAGTAGTACGGTGATCCTCTAGTGTGTTTGGATCGAGTTCTCGGTAATTTTTCTTGGAGAAGAATCATCGTATCGGTCGATCGTTCCATCAGTTCAAATTAATTATCTTATAAATAAACTTGCTCTCCAATTCATAACGTTTAGTCCGATCGAAGCCAAGCAGGGCGACGTCAAAGCTGGGCCGTAGAAGTAAACGCGACCGAGACACGACGACAACCGGGCACGTGCCGTACGTCCTGATTCCTGCTCCTCACACCGGCCGGACAACCCCCAAAGCTACATGTTAACCACCAATGGACCGAGCCAACTCGAAGTCATTGCCTAATCCGGACGTATCTGCTACAAGACAAGAGCCTTACAGAGACCAGAGTTGCCATTGTCCGCTAGTGAGGAGTTAGCTCGCTATCCAGCTGTGCTCATTTGGGCTTTTTTTGTGGCTCATGGCTGAAAAGCACTGTAGTTGACTGAAAAAACAATGTAGCTGACAGAGACTATTTTAGCATAATTAAATTCAAAAAATATAAAAATATAAAAAAAATATGTTAGCCCATTACGTATAATAAAAACAAATACGGGAAAAAAGAACCGGTCAAAAAGCTCAATAAAAACCAAGTTCAGAAAAGACGAAATTTATGAATAGTGAAAAATAAGTCGAAAACCAGAAGTTGAAGCCGAAACGAGCGGAGATAGGTGGTGCCCATTTGGGCTTTTTTGAGTGGCTTATGGCTGAAAAACACTGTAGCTGGCTGAAAAAACACTGTAGCTGACAGAGGCTTATTTAGCATAATTAAATTTAAAAATATATAAAAAATATGTTAGCCTATTACGTATAATACAAACAAATACGGAAAAAAGAATCGGCAAAAAAACTCAACAAAAAGATAAAAGTTTAGAAAAAGATGAAATTTATAAATAGTGAAAAATAAGCCGAAAGCTAGAAGCTGAAGTCCAAATGAGCACAGCCATGTGTAACACACGTACTGTCGGAGCATTGTGGCTATTGGTGTTTCCGTGATCAATTTGCCAGTGCCGCCACTGTCCAACACGTTACGCACGCCTGCAAAAACTTGAAGTTTCTACACTGACAACAAAATGACGAAGCGCTGGGGTAGGCAGGCCATCCGATGTAGCTTGGCCCTTGGCTCTCGTGGCTCCACAGGATCGATCCATGCCGATGGGATCCACCGCGTACGTACGTACATACCACGTATGTATGTACGAAGTGCTGCAGCCATGTCATCGACGCACGTTAGGTGGGTCCACGGCGTGGACTGGAGACGATCAGACGAGGGAGCTGAACGGCAACGCGCTGCTCCGAGCCTCGGAGGACAAACAGCGGACGGCAGCGTGGCGCAAGCACGTCCGTGCGCTGCGCTGCGCGGTACGCACGCCGAGGACGGCCGTGTGCCTGATGCAAGCACACCATCAGTCGTGCAAGGCCGGCAAGGGACCCGCCGGGGCAGCCCTACCAGTCTGTGCACCTGCCATCTCCATATTGGTTTGTGCCCCAAGCGGCTAGCTATTATAAGTGCAACATAAAACCTTTTGTTACGGTCAAATATGTAAGTGTGCTATGGTGTGTGTGTCTATATATATATATATATATATATATATATATATATATATATATATATATATATATATATATATATATATATATATATATATATATATATATATATATATATATATATATATATACGTACATGAAGTTGGTAACTAAAATTTGGATAGTTCGACCGAAAGAGAAAGAACCATGTCATTTGGGTATGTTCTTTTTAGCTGAATCTTATGGTTTTTAGTTATGACTTGTGACTTTAGACTGTTCATACGAGATATTACAGAGTAATAAAAATTTATGTGGGTTTTTGCCAATATAAATGAAATTAGTATAGTATGTATTATAATTAACTTGTAGACTTTATCTAAAAACACTTCATTTAAAAATTAGTTACTGTAAAAAAAACTAAAAGCTCAAAAAGATTAGAGTCAGAATTTGGTGCTCGTTTTGGCTAAAGCTGCTAAATGTTCACAGGAACATCAGGCATGAATGCCATGCAGGGCAAAAGAAAAGAACTCCTACATGTACGTGCTCTGCGTTGTGGACAATGTCACGCTCGTACCCCCAGAAACGCACGCAAACGGACGTGCGAGCTAAAGCCCGCGCGCACGGCCAGAGACGGGGCAGGACACAGCAGGGTAGGCGGGAGAAAACGACCGCGCCTTCAAGGAGCGACGCGACAGCCGGCTGTGTGCGGAACTGCGGATGGACCCGCCCAGTACTTGACGCAGCGAAGCCACGACGGAAGTGGAAGGTGGATTCGGAGGATTATATATATATATATATATATATATATATATATATATATATATATATATATATATATATATATATATATATATATATATATATATATATATATATATAACAGGGCACCTTTTTATGAAGTTGTGCTCTTATCGATTAGAGAGTACTATATAAATTGTTTATGAATTAGTTACATAAATTTTGTTTCTCTATTATCATAAATCTATGAATAAAAATAATTATACAAGTATAGAAGTATCAAATATACAACTAAATTACCAAGAGTATACCTGTTATATGCTAAGGATTAAAAGGGAAAGAACGAAGAAAAATAAGAAATCAAGATTCAAAAAATGTATACCTGTATATATTATACAAGTGCATGGTCTGCATTAGGCCATAAGGCAGTCAAGCACTAGCCGCATGGGCACATGACCGCACCACGAAATCAGTCCAGCGAAGCACCCTAGCAGCATGTCCGCAGCAAGTGCGTCACCCACTCCTCGGCCTCGGCTCTCAACATTACTTCATTATTGCAAATCTATCAACAAATTGTAAAATCCATTACTACACAAAATATAACTAAAACATAATATAAATAATTTGAAATATAAGATTCAACATGATCAATGGTGTAGCCTATCTTGCTCTACTGTAACATCCTGAAAATTTGAATTTACAAATTTTGAAGCTTTTGAATTATCTTGCAATGAATTTTATTTGAATTTGGAGTTTATGGGTTTTTCTTGAAAAATTTGATGAAGGTTCCAAAAAGTTAAAGAAGAAACAAACATGATTAAATATTAGAAAGTTAAATCTAAAATAAGAATATGAAAAGATGATCCAGAAAAGGAGGGGAGAAAATTGGCCTAAAATATAAAATCCTATTTCTGTAAATGATGACATAAATAACAAGGAAGCAAATACATTAAAAAAATGTCAACAAATATGGATGCACAAATAAGTATATGTGTACATAATAAAATATGATACCTACAAAATTTATGTACAGAAATATAAGAGGAGTAAGAAAGAGAGCAAATAAATTGGGGTTGTATACATGTATATAGAATAATGAGCAAATAAATAAAGATATATATATATATATATATGTATATGTATATATGTAAATAAAACTAAAAAAAAAGAGCCAGGCCGGCCATTACCCCCGCCCCCTCTCTCCGCTCCTTCATTGTGGCGAATGGCCGACCATCCGGCCTCGCAAGACTCGCACCCCCTCCTCACAGCGCGCGCGCCGTGGGCCAGCCTCGCCCCGCGCTGCTCCCTCGCGCAGCGGGCCCGCGACCTCCTCCGCCTCCTCCCGCTGGCCGGGCCCGGTGCCTGGCGCCTTCCTTGTCTCCTTCCTCCTCTCCCTCACGCGCGCGCGAGAGCTCTCCGCCGCTCGTCCGGCCAAAGCCGCAAGACTCGCACGTGGGACACGGCCGACGTGCGAGCTCCCTCGATCCGCGCGGCCATACCCCGCCGCCCGCTGACGCCGCCGTCTGACAAGCCGCCCGACCACCCCGACGTGCGCCCACGACCTCTCCGTGGCTAGCCGCGCCCGTTCGCCTATAAAAGCCCCTGGGGTTTCCTTCGAGCTTCCCACACCCAGCTCTCCCTATCACCGCGCCTAATTGAGCTGAAAGCTCCTAAATCGCCGCCGGCGGCTTTTCTTCCCCAACTCCGACCGGCAAGGAAATCGGCTGCTCGGAGTCACTTCGGGCCAATTCTTCGAAGCCGGAGCTTCCTCGGGGCATCACCAAACCTCCTCCGTCTTCGGCCTGGCCTTTCCCCACCTCTCCGTCGCCGGCGAGGTGAGCCCATCCGCACCGCCGCAGGCCGTCGTCGCCAGCCCGCCACGGCTTCTTCCCTACTCGACTGCCTCCATGGGTGAGTTCCTCCCGACGTCCTACTGCTCGTGCGCAGGCCAATTTTGCTTTCTCTCCACCACGCCGTCGTCGCCTCGACCTCACCTTGCCGCCGGCCGCTTTGCGTTGCCTCCCGGCCGCCTCGTCGACGCTCCGGCCAATTCACCGCTACACCAACTTTCCCAACCCCCATGTATTCCATTTTAGTGGTCGCCGCAGCCTCCCCGCCCACCGTCCGCTTTGAGTTATTTGCTTTATTTGGATTCAGTCGTTTGTCGCGTAATTAGAAATTGGGAGTCGTGAAGATTCAGTGGATCCAACAAGATTAAGCTCGAAGTGAAGATAAAGACCAGAAGCTCAAGAGAAATCATTGTGTGAGCTCAAGACCGCGGTAAACCGCGCCAGGCGAGTCAATACTTTGATCATGTTGAACCTACGTTTTCTACAAATTACTTTTGTTTAAATTATCAAATTGCATGCTGTTATGTTATATGCAAATACATGTTAATTTAAGATTCTAATTATATCCCATTGTGTACTTGGTTAATATTACCCCTCCTTTGAAATATTTGAACATGTGAACATTGTCGCCCTAGCACAAATTATAATAGTAACCTTTCGAAAATAAGTCCGTAATTGTATGCCATGCGTAGTATTGTTTAGGTACTCTTGGGCGCGAGAGTGCCCAAGCATCACTTTTTAATCATGAGAAAAGTTGGTTGGGCAGTCATGGTGATAATGACTGGTGTATGTTGGATATGGTTATTTTATATTCCCAAAAACTCTCAATTTGCTTTAATATCCGAGCGGATGGTTTGGGGGTGGTATGTGGTGCGAAGGAATGCACAAAATTGTGGAGTGTGGTAGAACCGCTCAGATAATACTAAGGACTGAATCTTGTCATGTCAACCCGTAAAACAAAGACAACCACAAGTGGCAAAGTGTAGGCGGGGTTAACTAATTTGTGTAGCGTCAAGGTGGTTACGTGAAGGTATGACCACGAGCAAAGGAATGGATGCGTAATATTCTCGCTTTGCCCGTGATGGCTCACGAGGACCCTTCCGCGTATGTGTAATATTACTACGGAAGGTTGACCTTAGCGGGCGTAACCACGATGGACTATGCATTGTAAAGGCCCCTGTGATGGTCTATTCAACCACATGGCTAAGGAATCATGTGGGGCAACGAGTAGATCTATCTCTTGTGGGTAAAGTGTGCAAACTCGCAGAGTCAAAACTATTCGAATAGCCGTGCCCACGGTCAAGGGCGGACATGGGAACTTAATCGATATAGTTCATTTTAAAAACATTGAAACCGAATGGAAACTTGAAGGGCGAAGGACCGCCTGGTTTGGAATTGTCCGGTGTCGCCCCAGTGGTAAGTTAAACGGCTATAACGTGAAGAAATTGCTATATGGTGCAGATACCATGTAACGGTGGATGGAATCGAATCGATATTAATAATGCATTTCCTTGTACATTATGATTTGGTTCAAATTGCTAGGTCTTAGGGATTTTTAATTAATTGTATTCAAAAGCACTCCTTGCAAAACAAAATAACCCGAGCCTCTCCTCTGTTAAGCCATGCATACTATTTATTTGCATTCGTGTATTGGCTCATGAGCACGGGTCGGAGTGCTCACGCCGCTTTGCGACAAAATTCGAATCGAGAATCAAGTCATTGCACCGCAAAGAACAAGATTGGACAAGCCGGCGAGAAGATGAAGATGTCAAGAGCTAGGTCGCGAACCTCCGCTTGGTCGCTGTGGGCATGTCCTGAAGGTCCCACCTGTGTGCTTCGTTCTTCCGCTGCTGAAACTTTTGAATTTCGGTCTAATCGGCCCATGAGTAAGTCTACTGTTATATTTACGCTTCCGCATGATATGTATTTTGATATTCATTACTGCAACTGTGTGCACTATCTACTGATCCAGGGAATAGTGCAGTTAAACACAGTAGATTCCGGATTGTAAAATCTGGGTCTGACATCTACGTACTGGTCGTGAGAAACGTCGGTGCAATCGTACTCCTCAGAAACGTCGTAGTCCGCACGTGAAAAACGGTCAAAATAAAATAAACACAAATAAAATAAAAAAGTTATAAAATAGATACTGGGAGGTAGATTATGAATTTAGATAAATTGAGGAATTTGAATCACTTGATTTGGAGTTCGCACAGCGAAGAGCGGGTCATCGGAAGGTTTGCCAAAGGAGAACATACAAAAAGATAAAGGAGAGAATATTCAGAATGAATATTCCTTTCAGATGAAAATTTTCAAAAATGAAACTGACAAATGGGTCATTCATGTAAATGGTTGAGAGAGGAAATGAGAGGGAAGTAGAGGGGAAATAGAGCAGGCGTCGGTGAGAGACGGTGCGGGAGGCAGGGGCGAATGGCAAAATAGGTTGGAGAGGTCCCGGGGAAGCAACGACGCGGGCGGTGGTCGAGGCAGCGACACAGCTGTAGGATCAAGGATAACCGACTAGATGGGGGTGAATAGGATATTCTAAAATTATCTTGCATTCTAAAATAATTACCACAATTTAGTCTAGTAAGATTTTAAAGCAATTCAGATCTATCTCTGCAAAGCATTTTTAGGGATTCCACTAAACTAGATGCTCCTCAGATATTTGTACAAGACAACAAAGTCAAGAAAATTAGCAGCGTCACCCAAAGATTGCACTTTGCATCTCCATGATGGGAAGGCTGAAGAATACATTGAAATGTATTCTAAATATTTGTGGTCGTCATGGAATAAGATGTGGTTCTACATAACACTCAGCAAGGACGATGGCCTTTCCTTCATCGGTTGGGTGCCTATTAAGAACTCAAGATTGCGATCCTCCTTGAAGGACGGAAAGGTGGTGTGATGGGTTGATGCCATCCACCATCTTAGAATAAGAGGTCATAGTTCATGGCACATGATGAAAGATTTCTCCATACGCTGGATAAGTCCTCTAAAAGCGCGCAACCGTACCATGCTTTGGTACGTGGGCAAGGATAACCCAACCAGGGATTATCCAGAACATAATTATCAAAAGATTCGGAACAGTCAAGTTTGATTTTTGTTTGGTTAAATCTTTTTAGCCCCAAAGTCTTTTCTGATTTCATAGCCTTATCCTCTAAGGAGGTAAGTGGATCAAGATGATTTGCATGTGGGAGCCTAGCCAAAAGGTAGAGGTAACACTGATCTTGGCAGCTACCTCTTAAGAAGAGATGATTAAAAGACTCAAGGTAAAATGATAACCCTTTACATCACTTGTATATTTTTCCGATCGATATTCCGCAACACTCTTATGATATGCAGTTGGTCAGATCGGAGAGCGGCAAGCTGTCTGAGAGTTCGGGAAGTGCACCTCCAAGCCCTAAGAGGCAGAAGAGCATGTGGAAGTATCATCGACCACTTGGCTATTCGCCCAGTTGCTACTATGATCACTTCTGCTTTGATGACCATGTAGAGAACCAAGAGCAGAGCCTCCTAGGAGGTAGGTTTTTACTATGACTCTGGAAGCTTTTCCTTTAAGCCTACTCCTTCGCTTATAAGGAGGACAGAGAAATAACCAGAAGGGAATATATTTTCTGGATGAAGAACTTTATTGCTGAGATAACCTCAGTTAGTAACTAAGCGGAAGAGATGGAGGAGCCACTGATTGGAGTCACTATGACCATAGAACAAAGTTCACCGGTCGTAGGCTTTGGAGTGGTCGTGATCAATCAGGTGGTTGTTCCTCAAGTGCTGGAGGAGGCGACTACACGGGCGGTCGAAGGAGCCACAATCTCCAATCAGGTGGTCAGAGAAATTGCTTTCGACATCCCTGTGGAGAATCTGACTAAAGATACATTTATATGGTCGAAGAGCTTAAAGGGTTTGACCAGTCCTACCAGTTCAAAGCTGGTAAAGTCGGTCTGGAAGAAGAGGAAAGCAAACACTCTGGACTATGTTCCAAGGTGTTTTGACTTCAAAGCAAAGAAGTCCAAATATGTGCTGATAAAAAATATGTAATTTTATACCTTTAGGTTTTCTATGTTTTGAAATCTTCATTTTTCTTTTCCCTTCTTCTTCCCTTGTAGCGCCTCTAGTACTCCGATCAGCCCAGATCCAAGTACTCCTCATGAAGAAACTCCCAAGGAGTGGTCGAGGCAGCCCCTGAGCGGGTAGAGGAACCATCACCTACTGCAACTACTCGGGATTCTTTGATGGCTCCGACCCCATCCAAGGATGTAGAGGTAGAAGAGAAGTCTCAGTAGGATTCAACCACTACCTGGACTCAAATGGTTGAATAGGAGGGAGCAAGTATGTTTCCTCCTTTCTTTGAAGGTCCTAAGGAGGAGAGTTCTTTCTTGGTTAGGAAGTCTTCTCACCCAAAGAACATCCCTGGCTGACTACTAATCTTTAATAACAAGAGATTCGAGGAGGTCTGGTGGAGGAAAATCTCAGACTGTCAATCAAAGAAAGGTCCTGAGATGCTTTACTCTGCCAATACTGACAAAGTAATCTAGGTAAGTTTTCATGCCTACTTTATGACGTATTTTTTTGGAGTTTTGTCTAAACTTAGAAAAGATTCATTTTTGTTTTTTGTAGTCTATGGTGGAGGGCATTGCTGTGGTCGAAGAACTGACCAGGCGAGCGTTTTCCTTGGAAAAAGTGAATCTCCAATTGAAAAATAAGTATCCTCTTTAAACATTTTCTACTGCTTCTTAATCTTTTTCTTAACTCTTTCCTTATTATGGTTGATAGAAGTGCAGAGTTTTGAAAAGTGCTTAAGGCTAAAGAAGCGATCATATTGTAGCTTGAAGAAATATGCAAAACTAAAGACCGGTCGATCGAAAGTTGGTCGGCCAGGTTCAATGAAAACACCCTCAAGAACAAGGAAGCCATCGAAGTTTATGACATGAAGAATCAAAGTAACTGATCGTTAATCTGACTAATTTATTATATGTTTATTTTATCTAACTTTGAGCTACTTGTGTAGAGCAAGCCCAAAAGTTGAAAAGATTAGAAAAACTCCTGATTTTGAAAAAGACAAGGAGAAGGATCTTGGAAGGAGTTTTCAAGAGAAGATCCTTACATTCAACAAAATGCTTGCCAACATAGGAGAAAGCATTTGAGTCCCCTTCAAGGGAGCTAGCCGAGAAGGTAAACTACCTTGGAATACAACTCAAAATCCTTCAAGGCTTGCTTGCTACTTCTCGGAGCAATCATACACAAGCAATGAGAGACGCAGTAGATGGAGTTAACTTTGGCTTATCAAAGCTTAAAGCTTCTAACCCATCTCTTATCCTCCAAGTGCTCGAGACAGATTTCAACTGCTCGGAGCAGAATGTAGCTAGGTTCTTCGAAAAGGTGAAGCCCTTAGAAAATAATGTTACTGAGGAGATGAAGGTCGGGTCTCCATCAAACAGCAACCAATCTGGTGGTTTTGATGAGTAGATAAATTATTTATGTAATATGAAAAATTTTCATGTAAAAAACTTACCTTTATTATCAGTAAAGTTTATGTCAATTTCTCAATTCGTTGAGTACTCATATATTTCTTAGCCCCCGACTATTTGTTTGGTAGAAATACTTACTAAGAAAGCAGTGGACCAAGAGTAAAAGAGGAATTTGCTCCGACCAATGGGCTAAGTACATGTTGATTATGTTGTAGAAAAGATCAAGTTGTCACTAGGAAATCACTTTGGTTGGAACTAGTAGATGATTTTGATCAATCTCAGATACCAGTTCATAGATTTCTCTGAGCAACCATCTGATCGAGCAATACACAAAGTGTTTATCAGACCAGGGTACTCGGGAAGCAACCTCTGGAGGTTTATGACCATGGGGTCCACGACCACGGGATCACTTAGCTTTAATTTAATATTAAAGTTGTATTTAAGGTTTTATTTAATCATCATCATGTGTGCAATAATCAGCAACAAATGTTGCAACATTGAGATTTTTGGCAACCATGTTGTAGCCCATTTCTTCGTTTCTTGCAGGATTTGTTCCGATTTGTTGTGGATTTATTTCTCAGTTATTATATTTTTTGTTACAATATTTTGATTTCACATATGCAACAATTAGCATAACAACTGCGACATCACGATTTTTAACCTACAAATATATTGTTTTTTCGTTGCATTTGTTAGATGCAATGTGTGTTCTCCGAGTTATTTTTGTTGCAAGTGTCATCCCAAATTGTTACATATGTGTTTTCAAGATGTTGCAAATGTTTGATTAATGTTTTTCAAACTTCCGTGCTAGTTTTTAGGTGTGTATATGTACACAAACGAGATCTATAATTTCTAAGTGAATTTTGACAAGAAACTGAATTACCCCTCCATATTTTTCGAGATCAAAGTACTTATATTGCGTATATTGAAATTATTTGTTGTATTACTGTCAAGACATGTTACGCCGACGTGTACAATGAGAAAGCTTTCCATCGTACTTCCGGGTGCTAGTAGACCACTTTAACTTTTGACTTTTGGCTTCTTCAAAAGTCAAAATAAATGAGATGATTTTTTAAGCCAATTTTTCAAATGGTTTTCTAAATCTAAAACCGTGTATGTTGTCTACATTGACATCTTCACCTATCACATAAAACACAAATAAAACTATCAACTATAACTAAAAGCCATTAGCGATCGCCAAAAAAACAAGGTATCCAGACAGCAGTATGTTTATCGGGGATATTATCGCGGCCATATGCGCCAGCGATGCCGGGCAGCGCCCAGAGCGAGCGCGACGTGCCGGATGCAACAACACACCCAATCGGTTGTTGCCATTACTCACCCTCGCCTCGCTAGCTTGCCCCGCGCGCGCGCAGGCGAGAGGCACGGACAGGGGGGCGCGCACGGCCGACGTGGCCGGGGCATGCCGCGCCATCGTTGATGTGAGCGCGCCAGCGCCGTGGTCCTCGCGACGCTGACCGCGCGCGGCTCCATCGGGGGATCGACGACGGGCCGGGAGACGTACGACGTCCACCGTTCGCCCAATTAATGGAGCATGGACTCCACCACTGTTGATACCCTCTGGAGTCCATCTCTCCACAGCCCGTGCCTTGGCAGCTTCTATCTCCCTGTGCCCAGACGTTAATGGCTTATGGCGAAGTTTGATTGGGAAAATATCTGTTGATAAGATAATCAAACCACTAGGCCACTACAAAATTGTGCGATGGCTTGCGAAATGAACTTCTGGGCAGGTCAGATTCGTTAGTTAAGAATGTTTGCCACGATATCGTGTCAGGCAGCATTCCAAGATGGAAGCCAAAATGGTCGGTTGTACATGACCATATTGAAAGAAAGCCGAAAACGTCAACTAAACCAAGAGGCGCAGGCTCATCCACGGCGCGCCCACTTGCCTTTGCCTCTTCCGGGCAACATATCAAACCCAATAGCTGAAAAATCTCGAGGCCTTATGCACTTAATCCTTATCCTGCAAATTCTCTAATAGGCTCGTACCATTAGTTAATCTGTGTCGAACCAATGTCACTAATCAAAAGATCAGTAGACAAATTTGGAAGTGAGGACACGCGATACTGTCGCTGAGCAACATGATCTGAGGACGTATATATCCACAGCATCGTTGCATGCGTGAGGTTTCTACGTATGCAACTACATTTACACTGTACGGCTATTTACACGTATAGCCGTACAGCGAAGGAATAGTGCGGGAACGAGGGCATTTTAGTCAATCTATCGGGGTCAAGGGCAGTTTCGTAACTTCAGCAAGGAAGGATGACAAGCCGATATTTACCTGCTATCCTTGTGCGATGCAGAGGCGAAGCTGAGCGGGTGGAGCTCTTGCCGCTCCCAGCTCGTCGACAAGCACACCCACCAAAACCAGATGAACCGTCACGTAGAACCATTCTTCTAGAACGTTCTAGACACCACACAAGCCCTGAAGCCCTTGTGCCTCGCCTCATGCAGGACTTCCAGGCCATCCCGGACCTCGCCGGGCGGCTGTTCGGCGGCGCGGCGGCGGCTGACCTCCGGCGCGCGCAGGCGCAGCAGGGCCCGGCTGCGCGGTGCGGCGGGCTTTCGCCTGCGGCGCCGGCGCCGGAGGCGGTGAAGTGCCCACGGTGCGAGTCGACCAACACCAAGTTCTGCTACTACAACAACTACAACCTCTCGCAGCCGCGCCACTTCTGCAAGAACTGCCGCCGGTACTGGACCAAGGGCGGCGTTCTCCGCAACGTCCCCGTCGGCGGCGGCTGCCGCAAGGCCAAGCGCAGCTCGTCTTCGTCTGCCTACTCGGCGCCCTCCACCCCCACGGCAACCGACGCCAAGAACCCGCGGCGCTCCTCGGCGTCGTCCTCCCGCTCCAACAGCGGCAGCACGAGCCCCACGGCCGCCGCGGCGACCACACCTACCGCTCCGGCCACGCCTTCGTCCAACACCATCACCATCACAAGCCCCTTCACGGCAGACGTGCCACCTCCGGCGCCGATATTCGCCGACCAGGCAGCTGCGCTCGCATCCCTATTCGCGCCTACTCCACCGGCGCCTCTCCCGGTGTTCAGCTTCTCGGCGCAGCCGAAGACGGAGGAGGGGATCGCCTCAGTGCTACTAGCAGGACAGGCGGCCCCGCCTGATGCGCCCAACTGCACCGCCACCGCCGCCGATATGACGGTGTTCACGTCTCTGGACACGGGGATCTTCGAGCTCGGCGACACGTCGCCGGCCGCGTACTGGAACGCCGGGAGCTGCTGGACGGACGTCCCGGACCCCTCCGTCTACCTACCCTAGTTTGTTTAGTTACTTATCACGATCACTTTGATTAAGCTGTGGTTAAATGCTTCTTAACGACGACCACTAGCTAGTAAGTATATCTACTATACCTAGTATGTACTGCCTGCCTCTATTTTTTTTTCTTGTCTTGCTGGCTGCACAGGTCTGTAAGAAAGCTAACCTTTGTGTGTGTACGAGTGGATCGGTCACTGGTGGAGAATTTGGCCAGACAATCGCTGATCGACAACTTTGAACTTTTAAGATTACATATAGTTCTTTTGACAATGTGATACGTTTTCGTCTTTCTTATACAGAGAAACAACGTACAACTTTGTAACTAACGTGGTATCTCATGTTGAGTCTTACACACATACCCTGACTTTACTTTACAATGGCTTTGAATTCTAAGTACTCTGAATTATGATCTTTTACGACCACGACTGTTATAGAATTTTTACGACTGTAGTGATTGTATAGACTGCTGTGGTTGTAGAACTAGTCGCTGATTCAACCAGATTTGAAGACAACTTGATTAACTCTATCAATCTTCTCCTTAAGCTTGTTGTCTTATCAATTTTCTCCTTAAGCTTGTTATCTTGCATAGATGTTTCACATACCGATTTTCTTCCTTATCTCCATGAACTTCAATTTTTCAAGTGTCAGGATATCAGTGAGTTGGTCTTTTGTGCAAACGTCTTTTGTGCAAATATGCTGCACCTCTATCTTCCCAGATTCTACACATTCTTTAATGTAATAGAAATGGGGATCAATGTGTTTGCTTCTCTTATGGTAGACTGGGTTCTTGCACAACGCAATTGTAGATTGATTATCGATCTTCAGAGTTACGTTCTCAACCTTTATCTCTAGCATATCAGCTAACAATCGCCCTAGCTATACCCCTCGACATGCTGTCGTATAAGATATAATGTATTCCGCTTCACAAGAGGATAAAGCGACTATCTTCTGTTTCTATAAATACCAATTGACTGGGTTCGATACAAGGAAAAACGTCATACCCGAAGTGGTCTTACGGTTATCAGTATCACCGGCTAAGCCACTGTCAGTGTAACCGAGTAGCCCCAAACCTTCTTGCTTCTTCCCATAGACACTCTCGTAACTCAACGTTCCTTTCACATACCTCAGTATGTGCTTTACATCATCCATTTGCTTGGTAGTCGGCTTCTCCATGTACCTGCTCACCATGCCAACTGAGAACGCTAAGTCCGGGCATATGTGTATCAAGTATCTCAAACTTCTGACTATGCTTCGGTACAGAGTCTTGTCTACAGAAGGGTTTGTATTGTCCTTACTCAACTTCAGGCGGGGTTCCTTCGGAATTTATGTTGGATTGCAATCCTTCATGTCGTATTTGTCGAATACCTTTGTTGCATATGCAGACTGGCTAAGAGTAATCTTTCCGAAGCTTTAGCGTACTTCAATACCCAAGTAGTACCTGAGTAACCCAAGGTCTCTCATGCCAAGCAATTTCTTCATCTAACTTTTGAAGCTATTGTCTCCTCGATACTCCCTCCAATGATAATCGAATTATCTACATAAATTTCAACCAACAAAATCTTTTTTTCTTGGCTTTGTTTATACACTGCATACTCTAGCGGACATCTTTTAAAGTGGAGTGCCATCAAAGACTTATCGAGCTTCGAATTCAGACCATAAAGAGCTTTGTGCAATCTTAACACAAGGTGTTCTTCTCCTTTTTTTTGCAATCTTAACACCAGTTGTTCTCCTTTCTTCTCAAATCCTAGAGGTTACACAACATAGACTTCTTCTAGGTTGCCATTGAGGAAGGCTAATTTCATATCCATATGATGAGCTCTCCATCCTTCATGTGCAACGGTAGAAATAAACAGGCGCACCATCTCTAGCCTCGTAACAGGGAGTCAGGGGCAAAGACTTCATCGAAATCAACGACATGTCACTGAACGTACCCCTTTGCAATTAGCCTTGTCTTGTGCTTTATGATCATGCTTTGAATGTCCTTCTTTAACCTATAGACAACATTAATTTGATCCGTCTATGGCTATCTAGCTCTGGAACAAGTTGTGTCTCATTCTCTTGGATAAAAGGCATCTCCTCCTCTATAGCTCTTCTCCACTTTGGTTTCATCTTGGCTTCTTCAAAGTTCGTAGTCCTCTCCGACTAAGCAGATGAGACCAGCGCTCCTAGCATTGTTGTAGAAGTGTGTGGTATAGATGGGCCGGTCATGGTTATGCTTGGTGTTGCTGCTCCATAGTCGTGTCCTCCGACTATGTCCTCCATGGTCATAGTGTCAGAAGCCACCACATGGTTGTCAGGATCTACGAACGCGTTGTGGTTGGATACTTCGACTACACCCTTCGTGGTCGGCATGTCAATTGTTTTCACATAATCGTCAGGTCCTGCATTAGTGTTAGAAGAATAATGTACTATGAAGATGTCTTCAATCCGTCATACCTCCGTCGAGGAATCTTTGCTCCACTCCCACTTCATCTCCTCAAACACTGTGCCATGAGTCACTACAACTCGTCGTGTCGCTGGATCAAACATCCAATAACCTTTTATCCTCGGATTATACCCAATGAGCACCATTGGATCTTCGATCTGCTAGCTTGGAGAGGTATGGCGTGGTCATCTTTAGATGTGCAACACACTCGAAAGTGCGGAGGTGACCAACACTTGGCTTGCGGTCGTAGTAGGCTTCGTGAGGAGTTTTGCTAATGACACTTTTAGCTGATGCCCAATTTAGGTGATAAACGATAGTCAATATCGCTTCTCCCCAAAATTTGGGACTCCCATGCTCCTCAACAGACTCCTCGCCATTCCGACCATGGTCTGGTTCCTAATTTCAACCACACCATTCCTTTGGAGAGAATGAGGCGTTGTTAGATAACGCATAATTCCGAATAGCTCATAGTTGTCCATGAACTCGTTCAAGGTAAACTCACCACCACGGTCGATGCGCAGAGCTTTCAACCTTTTAGATATTTCTCCATCTTAGCTACAACCTTGATTCTCTTGAACGCCTTGAATGCTTTATCTTTGCTTTGGAGTAACGCTAGCCACATAAACCTTATGCTGTCATCCACCAACAGCAGGAAGTATTGATTTCCTCCTTGCGTGGTCGAAGTGATTGACCCACACAAGTTACCGTGCCACGGCTCGAGGGGAAGGACTGCTTGATATAGAGACATGATCAGAATTGGGTTCTAATGTTGCTTCCTGATTAGACAACCATCACAGATGCAGTCCACATGCTCGATCATGGGCATCCCTTGCACCATCTTCTTGTGAACCATGTTCTTCAGGGTATGAAAGTTCATATGCCTGTACCTGGCATGCCATCACCATGCTTCTTCAGTGCTTCTTTCCAGAAGACATTCCGGGAGAGCCGGATTGATGTGTAACACATACATTCGGTTCCTTAATCTGCTTATTTTGGCCAACAACCTGTGAGTTCTGTTTAAGATCAACATCACTTCTCCTTCGATCATAATCTTTCAGCAGTTTTTGTCCAGCTGACCGATGCTGATTATATTACTTCTCAGTTTCGGGATATAGTAAACATTCGTGAGGATACGATGTTCACCCATAGAACACTCCAATAGCACCAAGCCCATTCCTTGTATCTCCACAGCCGAGCCATCTTCAAATTTGACCGAGCCTTTTACCATCGCGTCAATCTCAGCAAATTTCTCCTTGCAGTCGGTCATATGGTTACTTGCGTTGGTATCAAGATACCAAGCCTTGTTTTGAGTGCCGCTAAGCTTCGGCATCACCTTATCTTCGTGCAGGAATATCTCCTCTTCAGGCATTGAGACTATATGGATGAGTTCACATGCTTTGGCCATCAGTAGTTGAGGATCTTCGTCGTTCTGTTTTACCACGAGACTAACCCTTTCTCTTCGGTTTGGTTTTAGACACTCTTTCGCAAAGTGCCCATAATCGTTGCAATTAAAGCACATGACTTTGGTGTTATCGTTGTTTGGCGGTATTCATTCATCGACGATGCGCGGCTGCAACTGCGTCCTCAACCTCTTCCGTTACGACGTCCTCTTTTGGCACTAAAAGCGCCGTCGTGCTTCTTTGTCTTTGAGCTTCTCTCTTTCCACTTGTTCTGGGTAAAGAGAAGTTTGTCACTCCCGTTCTTCGAGTGCCATTGACTCTTGAGTCCTTTCTCGTAGGTTCTGAGGTGATCGATCACCTCCAAGAGTGACATTGTTGCGACATCGCCAAACTATTCAATCATTCTGATAATCTGAAGGTAGCAATTTGGAACCGAACTGAACAGTTTTTCGACGTTGCTCTCTTGTAGCTTTATGCCGAGTGAACGGATCTCATTCACTAGCGTGGTGAGTTTCATGGAGTACTCGATGATCGTCTCTGAATCCCCCACCTGCAACTTGCTAAGTTGTCGTTTTAGCCTTCTTGACGCAATCTTTGCCTATTTGCATCTCCCTGAGTGCGTTCTAGACTTCTTTCGTCGTCTCCTTCTCCGCGATCGACATCATCACATCATCTGGCACCGCTTGCAAGATGGCCACCATCGCGCCTTGATCCTTGTCGCCATCATCGCTTAGCGAATGCAAGATTAACTTTATCTTGATGGCTCATATGCCGTAATTCATTTCGCTCAACATCAGGTATTGGATCGGGATCGAGGCACTTCTTATCGTCGGCTTGACGAACACTCCTGACTTTGATGGATTGAGCTTGTTGCCCATGGTCTTGACAAGCGCTCCCGACTTCTATGTATCACCAATATTGCTGGCCATCGCTTCGTCCCCTTATGCTCTGATACCAATTGTTGGAGAATTTTCTCAAGGTCTAGACGAGGGATAAACTTGAACTTTGGGATCACGCACACGAATATGAGTAAACATAGATAGTTCTTTTGGCAACGCGATACGCCTGCGTTCTTTTCGCCTTTTTTTATGTAGAGAAGCAACATACAAAACTTCGTAACCAACGCGGCATCCCACGTCGAGAGTCCTACACAGACACACCTTGACTGCCCTTTACAATTGCTCTGAATCCTAAACGGACTCTAAATCCTGACATTTTACTACTACGACTGCTATAATACTTACGACTACTATAGTACTTTTATGACTACGACTGCTACAGTATACACACTGGTCATAAACTACAGTAGTCGTATAGATTGCCGTGGTCGTAGGATTGATCGCGAATTCAATCGGACTTGAAGACAACTAGATTAACTCTATCACATTGTTGCTACAAACGAATTGCAATACTTCTTTCTTTTTTTTGTTTTTTTACTCTAGATCGTCAATCTCTCCTATGCATGTTTTTACAATATGGTGATACTATATTTGGGCGTTTGAACTATCAAAGCGCTGATGATTAGATATTATTAGGGCATGTACAATTATACATATCAGCTATTTGTGAACGTATACCACATAGGATTTTGGGTGATATAGAGGAGAGGAAGGAGAAGAGGAAAAGATACCGTCTACTATTTAACAGACGTTTTTATAGACGGCTCTTTACTGTCTATACCATTGTATAGACAATATATTAATTATATGAGACTATTACAAATAGCTTTATAGACAATATATTGTATACATTATCTTTAAATCTATTTATAGATGATATAGAGATATATTATAGACTATCACTGCCTATCCTTTTGTATATGCTCTCTTCGCGATGGCCTTTTAGGTGGTGATCATTTGAGCTTTTTTTGGTAGCTTATGGCTGAAAAGCACTGTAGTTGACTGAAAAAACACTGTAAGCTGATAGAGGCTTATTTAGCACAATTAAATTTAAAAAAATTAAAAAATATGTTAGCCCATTACGTATAATACAAATAAATACGGGAAAAAAGAATCGGTAAAAAAAACTCAACAAAAAGCCAAAAGTTCAGAAAAAGATGAAATTTATGAATAGTGAAAATAAATTAGAAGTTAAAAGTTGAAACCAACACGATGACAGCCTTAGTTAGTTGTTGGTTTTGGTTTGTTAATTTTAGGTGCCCGTACGTGCCTTTCGCTCTCCAGGAAGTTTGTGTTGACGCAGATGGCACTGGCTCGCGTACATTGCTGCTCTGTGCACCCGTACATACGTGCGTAGGTGGATCTATTGGCTCGATCAGCCTAGGCATGGCGCGGCATACTTCCGTGCTTCGCTATATTAACTGCGTGTGCCCTCACGCTAGCTTTCACTTCCGACCCACCCCCTGGTGGTTACCGCGGAGGTGAAGTTGAACCAGTAGTGTACTAGTGTTAAATGCGCCTTGCGCGCGGCTATCTTCTGAAGCAAGAATCTCCTCCCGGCGGCGTGCGCGTTTGGCGCAAACGCCGTCCCCGCTCGCGTCCTTCGCACCGCGCGAGGTTCGCCGTTGGTCGCTGCACGCCGCGGCGGGGAGGGAGCGAGAGGGACGCGCGAGGACGATCCGAACGCGGCGGAGCGAGGGGGATGGCCATGGCCGGATGGGCCGTTCCTGCACCCGTGGACGCTGACACGTGGGTCCCAGAATGAAGGAAACTACGCCCTGCTGGTCAGTGGGTTGATCCATGCTGTACTACATAGGCTGGCCTCATAATTAAGCAGAAGAAAGAATCAAAGAGCAACCATGCAATAGGTTTAAGCCGGCTGAGCTCGCTGGATGTTACCACGCAGTAAGTTTGTAGCATGAAATTTTCCCGTGAAGATTTCGTACGCGAGACCAACATCATAACTGCACCGAAGAGTCGCCACAAATTGACTGGCTGGAACTTCGAGAGAGTACCATTACTAACTCTGATCGTATCCACCGATTACTTTCAACTGGGGTCACATGTTTAATTAGATTTCCGATCAAGTCATGGCACTGAAGATTTTCATATTGTCTACGAAGTTGATAGGGAACTGAAACCAGCAGAAATGATAACCGTACAGAAAAATATTATCTGATGCTGCTGCATGTACTGAGATGTATCGAGGCCTTACTGGACCCTACCTAAGGGCTATAACTCGTTTATTTCAGCTTAAACTTTTGATATCTGATTTATTTTTTAATATCTTTAAATTTCAGCTTTTTTGATTTTTTGGGTTTTTAGTTTTTTTTGCTTTTTTCTGTATTCATTTGCATTATTCGTGATGGGTTAATTTGTTTTTTTATTTTAAGATTTTTTAAATTTAGTTACATCAAATAAGTCACTATTAGTTATAATATAATTTTAACTATAAGCCTTAGCTGGTCTGTATGTCATTTTTGGTACAGTTAGATGCATGCATCGGTGTACCGACCGCACGACCGTCGCCCATGCCCTGCCTATCATAGGTTGCGTCAGGAGGTGAACCGATTTGTCAGATACTTGCCTATCCGCTTCTCCAGTGTTCTTAAGAAATAACCAAAGAAATACGTGCTCAAATTAATATAAGCCTATTTTATTTGGAGGTGGGAAATACGAGCATACTTAGAACGCATACGAAATTAAAATTCCTCGTAAAAACATTTGCACATGAAATCGCGAAAATTTCTACGTTCCACATAGGGCATGCGGAGAGCATGGCTTTGATATACCTCTAATGGCACTGGCAGGGCAGCATGGTGTGAGCTGAAAACTAAGAACCACACGCAAGAGCACGTACGGTGGTGTCACTAATCTGTGCAAGAGTCGTTACAGATTGACTAGTTAATCTCTCCCTGCTGGTAGCTATGATTGCTTTGTGCTAAAGAAATCTTTAGGCTGAGAGTTATTAGTGTCCATGGCCTACGAGATGGACAGCAAACAGAACACACCAGGCTACCAGAGGCTGCGACACTGCGTGGACAAGTATTCTCGCATCATTACTTACCTGAACTGTTCCGCCATGACCCACTCTGAAAGGAACAGGAGGTAAGTCTGAACAAGGAACGTACAGGGGTGTAAACTGTGCGGTAAGACTGTACGTGTGCCGTGCCCTACCCCGATCGTCGACGTCGTGGTCGCAGGTCGCGTCACAGATGAAATCTTTCTGGCGACTGCTCCCTCTCCCCTCGATCCGCTGGACTGGCTCGCCGACCGTCCAGCAGCAAAATTAGAGCTAGGCAGGTCTAAGGAGAGGATTAAGCTCGGCTCGTTCCGGCTTTAACTTCTGATTTTCAATTTATTTTTTATTATTTATAAATTTTGTTTTTTGAATTTTTGATTTTTTGTTGAGCTTTTTTGCCGGTTCTTTTTTCCCGTATTTATTTGTATTATATGTAATGGGCTAACATATTATATATATACATATTTTAATTTTTTTAAATTTAATTATGCTAAATAAGTATCTGTCAGCTACAATGTTTTTTCAGCCATAAGCCACAAAAAAGCCCAAATGATCACCACCAATTTATAAAAACGGATATTGGACCCAAATTTGAATTTTTTTTTTGCCATTTGTGTGAACAGGATGACCCTGTGACATCAGTCATCACTCTGAAGCAGCACCGCTGATGTACATGCAGGTGCTCCCTTTAGTGCATCTACTGCAGTTCAAGGTGATGGCAGAAGAGCAGGACAGTACTAATGGTTGTAGGCTAGTAGCTGACGTTGTTCGGAAGTTACTATGATCCCTGGAAGCCATGTTTTCACAATCTCACTGGGTCACTTAATTGTAGGCGGTAACAGTTAGTAACTGTGGATCCATCAGATGAGTCTAACAGTTTACCTGCCTATGCGTCGATGCGAGTCTTTGATGAACTTAATTGTAGGCGGTAACAGTTAGTAACTGTGAATCCATCAGATGGGTCCAATAATTTACCTGCCTATGCATCGATGCGAGTCTTTGATGAGGCAATATTGGCTCTGTATTTCGATCTAAATACAAAAGAATGGATGGAAATTATAAAAATCAATTCTCCGAGGCTTGTTGTGTGCTCTCGAGTAGCGTAACATGGATAGTAGAAAAATGCAGCGAAACCGGGCGAACTGATAGTAAAATGTTCAGAATTCAGCGCACAACTCCGACGGTGATTGCTTTCTGAAAACTCTTTTGAGTTCCCAATTTCCCCCTTTTCTCTGTAGCCTAAGAGCAACGTGAAAAACGAAGTGCAAAAGTTTGTGGTTATAGGGGCAGAATACAGATGCCAAAGTACAGCTGAATATCAGATTGTTTCTACCAGCGTACCTCATCAATTGTTTCTCCACTGACAAGCAGCTCATGTGTTCATATAGATTAATTTTCGGTGTTTCTATCAGCGTCTCGGGGGCCGGGGCAGCAGATGTTCTCTGCATCGCACCTGATCTCCAGAATTCTGGACTGAGTTACTTAATGGATGCAGATGTTTGTGGAAGAGGTCATGGAACTCGTCGAGCTGGCGCCATTGAGAGGAGCATTGGTGGTACTGCCAGGTCTGAATGGTTTATCAACTGAACAGAGGAAGAGGATCACCATTGCTGTTGAGCTTGTTGCTAATCCATCCATCATATTCCTGGACGAACAAACTTCAGAACTAAATGCGAGGGCAGATGCAATAATGATGAGGGCAGTCAGAAACACAGTTGACACAGGAAGAACAGTTGTCTGCACAATACACCAACCCAGTAGTGATATCTTTCAAGCTTTTGATGAGGTAAGTTGCAGCAATGATGATGAACTATAGAAGCCTTGGATGCTTCTCATATGAGCAGTTACATGTGTTTCTTGAACTTTTGCGGCTATTTCTGATGAAACGAGGGGAAGAGATGTATGTTGGCCCCTTGGGATGCAATTCTTGCCATCTAATCACTTCCTTTCAGGTGAGCCTTGGTGCTAACCTGTTGAACAAAGTAAATCTACTCCATTTTAACTCACATTATGTATGTTAACCTTGGTTTGTGATTCTCTAAATGCAAGGAATACAAGGAGTGAAGAAAATCAAGGATGGTTAGAACCCTGCAACATGGATGTTAGAAGTGACCATTCCAGCTCAAGAAGATATCCTTGGGGTTAACATTGCCGAAGTATACAAGAATTCTGACCTGTACCGGTACGCCCAGTTCTTATAACCAGAATTTCTCTTCTGTTACTTACACCACATGTTGCTGATTGTATCACATTGTTGCAGGAGGAACAAAGCTTTGATCAGTGAAGTAAGCTCACCTCCACCTGGGTCAAAGGACTTGTATTTCCCAACCCAGTAGTCACAGTCCTTCCTCACACAGTGCATTGCTTGCCTGTGGAATCAGCACAAGTCATACTGGAGAAATACATCATACACTGGAATTAGAATCTTCTTCACAACCCTTGTTGCCCTCATCTTCAGCACCGTCTTCTTGAACTTAGGCAAGAAAATGTAAGTAACTCACCTCGTCTCGTATCTTATCTCGGAGTTGGAAACAGACATGGATAGTATCGGATACCTATTTATTCCTTCAGTCTTCGCTCTGCAAATCTTCGGTCGGTCGAACAAAAATTATCCACTCCGTTTGCTATTGGAGTAAGCTATAAAGACTAGTCCGAAGCAGAAATCGTGTGTACAGTCATCACTCATTTGGCAAACAATAACGATATATAATTTTACCAAGTATGTTTCTAACTCATAGCACCCTATTGTTAAGGGTATAAGCATCTCAGTTTAATGAGCTTCTAGGATCTAGGCTCTGGTATTATGTTAAATTCAGGGGAAACAACTGATATTGACAATGTAGGACAACAGCTCAATATATAGGACATGTGATTTTAAGCCAAACACAATATAGGACTAATATTAACTAAACTAAGACTCTTATACCCTTAAAACCTATAGTGCTGCTATATAGCAAACTATGGGTCATGGTCGCAGCGAAGCAGTTGTTGTGCCAAGTAGAGTTGCGCGGCCATAGCAGGCCACAACAATCTCTCGAGCAGATAGCGTGTATCGGATGCTTTTCTACAATGATGTTGGGAGTGTATAAGCATCACTCCGATATTTTCTTCCTAATTATCATCCAAATTTGTGGCCTTTGGATTAGATATCAAGAGGCTCCTTGTTTTTAAAAGGATGTTTGGGCTTTCTTTGGCAGCCATTCGTTGCACAACCGGCATTCCAAAAGTTTATCGCACCCCCTACTACACCTTCAGAAACAATTAACAAATAATACTATTATACTAAACATGACATGATTATACAAGACTTGTGCCTACGAAGAACTAAATAGTCTAAACCTGTGTTCTCGAAAAAAATTCTAAACCTTATCAGCAGTCACAAACCCCTAGATACAAGGTAAGTTTCCATGAATTCTCCGCGTGGACAAAGGAAATGAGGAACGCAGATAAATTTGTTCATTCGAAGCAAAGGCAGAGTATTGCTTTTGCTTCCCATGTTTTCTGAGATCTTTGACACTATCAAATTGGTTTACGTTGGATGTTCTATATTAGGTGGCACATTAAGATTGAATTAGCTCATTTTATTTCTGCAAATATAGAGAAGTGTGTTGCCTATGCCATCACTATACATTATCTGCAGGAAAACAATTTGCTACTATAATTCCATACACCACCGTTTAAAACACTGTTAAGAATACATGGTTGAGTTCTTTTGAAAAAGAAGAACACGTGGTCGGAGCAAGAGACCATGATATCTGAAGAAACTTATGACTACTTGTAAGATCGATTCGCACTAAGATAGGCAATCAGAGGGGGATGAATGATTGCAGAAGCTAAAAATAAATTTTAAGACTCTCCCCTAAACACAAAACCTATTTAAGCCTCTTTAATAATTCTGGACAGAATAATGTACTCTCACTAAAACTGATCCTGATTAAAAACCGTAACTCCGATTTACCTCAAATTTTGACAGAATAAACTAGACAAAATTATTGAACTAACCCAACTGGAATTACGTCAATCGGAGGTCTAGAACTTGAGATATAAAATAAACAAAATCGCTGATGCAGAAAGTGACGAGAATAAATTAAGTCCTAATTATGCAACTAAGCAAAAACCGTACGGAATTAATTAACTAAACTTTTCAGATAGCAAACTTGAAAACTTAATGCTAAATAAAAAACATAAACCTAAATTGCAAACAAAAAGTTAATCCAGAATCAACAGCTGTGTATGCAAGTAATTAGCAAAAGAAGATAAAATAAAATAATAAACAATAAAGTCAATTCACTGATCTAGTTGATGAATGCATGCACTACTCACGAACTGACTAGATTACTTGGCTTACCTGGCTCTAAGCATCATGCATGCATGTGCATGTATTGGTTGATTGATAAGTCAATGGTAATAGCAATACCGAGATGAGATTTGTCTGGACGTGAGCTCGCTCGAAGAAAAATTACCCAGCGCAAATTCACGTACGGAGTGCTCGATGCATGGCGGCAAGGGCTTCACGTGGGAACCAGTGCTCACGACGCGCAGGAACTCGCGGTGCTGAACACCTGCAGATCGGTGTTTACTCGATGGAAAATCACGCGCAGCTGACGATGCTTTACCGTGCGTGATAGCAATCTCCGCGCCGCCACTCGATATTTTTTTCGCTCAAAAACGACGCACGGCGCCGCCCTTTTTTTCTCGATTGCACAAAAACCGACAATACAACAGCCGCCGCTCTCCCTCAATTTATCTAGTGCTCTCCTCAACCTACTCCAATACATCATCAACCCTAATACAACTCATCCTAGGCCTCTTTACCTCAACCAGGCTTTTTGGCCCAATACTTTTCAAGGGACCCAAAACCCTTCATAACACGGGTTTTTTTAATTCTTTTTACGCTTCCGTTTTTTCAGTCTTCCACGTGTCGAAGCCACCAGGACCGCACCTCCTGTACCTTCTCCACGCATCATCTCCATGCGCACTGTTCCCTAGCCTGAACATCCCGCATGACATCCTGGACCGATAGGACCTCAGTTCCTCCCTGAACTTAGTTCCGAAACCTCAGTTCCACCCGAACCTAGTTTCAGTCCCGTCATCGACCATGTTCCGCCTCAAGCAACACCTGCACATGAATAACCAAACAATCGCGTACGAGTACAAGTCCACGACTTGACTCAAGTCAATCCGCACAATACCTCACACGAGCGTATCATGCAACATATCATATCACCATGCTATCACAAGCATATAAAGAAGCAACACGCCATAAATAATACAGTAATACCATAACGAACGTTGTCAATTATTCATCATCTAAAATAACCTAGACCAGGCCACATGGTCTAACACTACTAAAGCAGGCAACATGAAGTGCCTTAAATTGGAGTGTAGGTACTGCATAAAGAGAGTGTTCACTTGCGAACAGAACTAGCCAAATTGGCATGCTCGAATTACCTTATGACCTTTAAGAATGTTACAAACGTTTCTGTGATGAGATCATTACATTCAAGGTGTAGCATCAGAATACATGACTGATATTTTCAAAACTTTTTCCAGAATAGCAACCCTCCGACCAAAGGATGGACTACTAATATCTCTAAGACCATTAAATGTACTCACAATCAGATCAAATGTATCCTGCAAGAAGAAAAGGGTACTTAGATGGTTAAACAATGTCTGTCTTGATGCTTGAACAAGGTGTTCTTTGCGAATGCCTTCAAACAAGGCTGGATCGTATCCATCACAAGGGGTCCTTCTGACTGTGCTATTTGAAACAAATACCCAGAAGCTTCCTGCAGTATTATTACTTGGTTAGTACCAATATAGTATCCAAAAACTCCTTGAATAAAAAAAAAGAAGGATTTAAATCAAACTAGCAAACGTTACCAGCCAAATTAAGACAGCACACAATAACCTAAATTTATGAGATAATGTTAAGTAAAACATAGATGGGGCTGTTCTTAAGTTCTTAACATTTACTCCCTTGAGATAGGGAGTAAAAGGCTTTCAAGAATATGTTAGTCGCTGGACTCTTACTCTTGGGGATAGCAAGATCCTTACTCTCATGGAGAGGATGACACTAGGAGATGGGGCAAGTTTTCTTGTTTATTTCTCACACAATGCCATGCCAACCCGGGGGGTTGGGGATACAAATTTATAGGCTGAGAACCAGCCAAGCATATGCTAAGATGCTATCCTAGATGCTGTCCTAAAGCGGTCAATATGCTGTCCTAAAGCAGATGCTGTCCTAAAAGCAGATGCTGTCCTAAAAGCAGATGCTGTCCTAAAGCAAAAGCAGATGCTGTCCTAAAGCAGTCAAAAAAACCAAAAACTACCACAGCCCCACAAAGACCACAGTACAGGGACTTATTCATCATTCTCCCCCTAAGTCTTGTGCGTCGTCTTGTGGAAGGGTTGAACCATCCTGATCTTGGAGCAGAGCTCAAGGAACTTGATCCTTCCAAGAGGCTTGGTGAGCGATCCGCAAGTCGATCCGTGGTATTGATGTAGCTTGCCTTGATGCTTCCTTCATCCAAGCGACCTCGGATGAAATGGTACTTCACCCGGATGTGCTTGCTCTCGCTCATGAAAACGGGTTCTTTGCGAGGCTAGAGCGGACTTGTCTTTGTCCACCCCGAGCTCCACCGCCGATGTCCCCGCGAGGAGATCACCAAGCGCCGAGCGAGCCGAGTGCCGAGTCGGCGATGGAAGCCGCTATGTACTCGGCCTCACGGTGGACAGGCCACCACCGCCGCTTGATCGATCGCCGATGAACGAGACACTTGCCGAGGAAGAAGAGAATCCCGCTTATGCTCTTCTTTGGTGTCGATGTCGCCGCGTGGTCGCTGCCGCCTGACCGACGAAATGTGCCGCGCGGACACCTCGGGTAATGGAGGCCGTGGTCAAGAGTCCCCGCAACGTAGCGATGATCCTCTTCACGATCTGCGATGCTCGCCGTCGGTCGTTGCATGAACCGACTAACGAGCCGACGGAGAATGCCAAGTCCGGTCGTGTGTGGGCGAGGTAGCGAAGGCTCCCCACAAGACGCCAGATCGCTGCGAGCGCCCACCTCCTCCGTCGTCTTTGTCGCGGCTCGCTTCACCTCTCCTCCATTGGAGTGAGAGCGGGTTGCGATCGGTGAGCCCAGCTAGCTCAACGACGCGCTTGGCGAGGCGATGCGTCAAGCGTGATCCCGAATCATCCCGGTGCACATCGATCCTAAGTAGAAGGAGAGAGACCCGTGTCACTCATCCGGAAGGTGACCTTCATCTCTTCCTTGAATGCCGTCACCTCGCATCCTTGGTGCCGGTGATCACCAAGTCGTCGACGTAGACACCCACCGCCAGGCGTTGCCGCCTTTGCCCCGCCGTGAGCTGCGACCTCGTGTGCGCTCTGCTAGAACCCCATTTGCTTGAGGGTGGAGTCCACTTAGCGTTCGGGCTCGTGGTGCCGCCGCAAGCCGTGAGGGCCTTGCGCAGCGGAGAACCTGCCCTCCTTGCCGGGATGACGAATCCCGGTGGGCGTGACGTGACCTCCTCCTTCAAGTCGCCGTTGAGGAAGGCGGACTTGACGCCCATGTGATGGACGCGCCAATCCTCTGGGCTGCAAGTGCGAGGAGAAGACGAACGGACTCCATGCGCGCGGCGGGTGCGGCGTCATCGGTCGACCCCTCTGCGCGCGCGAAGCCTCGTGCCACCAAGCGAGCCTTGTGCTTGACGATGGCACCGGCTTCATCCCGCTTCGCCTTGAACACCCACTTAAGGGTGATCGCGTGGTGACCGGCGGGAAGATCCGCCGGCCCCACGCCCGGTTACGCCGGCGCGTCCATCTCTCGCTTCATCGCGACACGCCACGCCGCGTCTCCTCCGCCTCGGCGAAGGAGCGGGCTCGCCGTCGTCGCCACGCCAAGTGCGCTCGCTCGAAGTCGCGGCTGCGCCGATCCGTGGACGGCAGCTCGCCGAGGATGTTGTCCATGGTACGATAGCGTAGAGGCTCGTCGTCGTGGTAGGCGTCGACGCGATCCTCGTCGTGAGACAGCGGAGTAGCAAACTCCATCGTGCGCTGCTCGTCATGGACCGAAGCTGTTGGGGCCGATTCCGGTGGTATGGCGCGGTGCGGGAGAGTGGTGAGCCGGTGCGGAGAGCGTGGAGCGGCGGTGGTGAAGAGTGGGCGTGGCGGTGCCGAAGGTGGTGGAGCACTCGCCGAGCCGGTGGCGAGCAAGGTGTCGAGGTGGACGAGCTCGGTGAAGACGAGCCGCTAGCTCCCCCGCTCTCGGTGGACGAGTCGACAACAAAGTCCCCGAGTCGGTTGAACCGCCGCCCACCGCCTTGTCCCACGTCGGCCTCCCGCCGTCGAACACAACGCCACGCGAGATGCGGACTCGCCAGGTGACAGGTCGAGGATGCGATGAGGCCTTCGAGCCCTCCGCGTAGCCGATGAACACTCCCGGTGCTCTCGCCGCCGAGCTTGCCGATGTGGCCAAGCTCCTTGGCGAACGCGAGGGAGCCAAGACCCGCAAGTGGGAGACCGCCGGCTTGCGCCATGCCAAGCCTCGACGGCGTCCCGCCGTCGAGCGCCTTGGTAGGCGGCGATTGAGGATGTAGACGGCCGTCACCACCGCTCTCCCGAGAAGACACCGGCATCCCCTCGCTGAGGAGGGCCCGAGCCATCCCCACAACCGTCTGGTTGCGCTGCTCGACGACGCCGTTCGCTGCGGGCATGACGGCGCGGAGTAGTGGCGTGAATGCCCTCATCGGCAGCAGACGACGCGAATTCAGCCGCCGTGAATTCGCCATCGTTGTTCGTGGCGCGAAGACGCGCAGCTTGCGGCCGCACTCGCCTCCGCAGCGACTGCGTGCGCGATGGCGCCCGCAGCCTCTCCTTGCCGCCGAGGACCATCACCCACATGTAGCGGAGAGGTCGTCGACGAGCGGCAGGAAGTAGCGTCGTCCTCCCGGTGTGGCGGTGTCACCGGGCCACACAAGTCCCGCACGCGAGCTCGAGCCTCTCCTTGGCTCGAAACTCGCTCTTTGGGAAAGGAGTCGCCTGCGCCGCCAACACGCAGACGCCGCAGAGCTGCTCCACATGGTCAAGGCACGGCAGCCTCGCACCATTTCCGTGGCACCGAGCCGCCGTGGCCTCGGTGAAGGTGCCCAAAGCGCTGCGTTATCGCCACGCCTCGTCGTCCGACGAGCTCCGAGACAGAGGGGTTGTGCCACTTGCACGTGAAGAGTGTAGAGTCGATTTGCGCCTCGTTACCTTGGCAGGAGGCGGCGTCGAAGATCCCAAATCCGCAGCACCGTGCTCGATCTCGACACGCGAGCCGTTCTCATCGGTGTCCCAAGGCGATGATGGAGTTCCGCAGATCGGGGATGTAGTAGACGCCGGTGAGCGGCGGTGCTCGCCGATCTTGGCGGCGAAGACGAGCAGAGCCGACGCCTTGATCTCCACGGCGGGCGTCGCCGAACTTGACGGTGCCTCGAACGCTGAGTCGAGCTCGGAGAAGAACTCCCGCCGCCGGTCATGTGGTGGGTGGCGCGGTGTCGAGGCACCACCGTCGGTCTTGTCATTGCGGGCGCCGCCGAGGAGGGCGTGTGCTTTTGGCTCGTCAAGGTGGAGGAGAGCCATCGCGGCGGTGCCGCGGAGGTAGTTCGATGCTCGCATGAGCAATGAACAAGACCACTGCTCCTCCTCCTCGCTGCGCGACGTGGGCCGGCGCGTCGTGGTCGTCGACACTCCTTGGCCCAATGACCAAGCTTGCCGTAGTTGTGGCAAGAGTCGCTCGTCTTCGGCTTTGCTTGCCAAAGATCGCCGCCTGGCACCTTTGCGCGCTTGCCGCGCTTGCCACTCTTGCGCGCTTCGTCGTGGAAGAAGGCTCTCCTTCTTCTTGTCACCTTGGCCGGCATCCCACCGCTCCCGAGTGAGGAGGAGCTTCCGCCAATGGTGACGGGTCCCGAGGGGCGCTGTGGCTCATCGATGTCGGCGACCTTGAGGCGACCAACGCCTCCTCGATGGTCATCGTGGAGAGGTCCAGCAGAGACCCGATCGAGCGAGCCATCCGCTTGTACTTCTGGACGCGCGGAAGAGCTTCTCCACAGCTCTCTCTTCGCCGTAGGTGTCATCGCCGAATCGCACCAACTTGTGCAACAGAGTGTTGAGATGGAGAGCAAAGTCATCAACGTCCTCACTGGCTTGAAGGCCGGCGCTCCACTCCGTGCGTAGTGCTCGCGGTGTAGACTTGCGCGCGCGGTCGCCGCTGCGCGCGTGCTCTGCGATGGCGTCCCAAGCCTCTTTGGCGACCGCTTGTTGGTAATCGAATCGCATCTCGGGCGGGGCTGCGGCGATGAGAGCATCCAGCGCCGTCGATCCCGGTCGTAGTCGACGCCGCCGCATCGGATCGCATCCCACATATGCCGCACTGGAGCTTCACCTCATCACCGCAGCCCACTCGACGTAGTTGGTCTTGGTGAGGGTAGGCCACCGCCGCCGGGCCGACGCCCTCGCGGCGATACTGGTACTCGTGGTGACCACGGCATCGAACCGGGAGAGAACGCGCGTTACTGTGAGGCTGCGCTCTCCGTTGACCCGCACGCCGCCGCCGCGCGTGCCTCCTCGAGAGCGCCACCGCTGTGTGCGCCTCCTCAGAGCGCTACTACCGCGCGTCGCGCTGTCTGGCCGCCGCGCGCGTGGCGCTTGCGCTGCCCATTGCGCCGTTCGCCCTTGCGCGCCTCCTCCAGCGGTGAGGTCGCGTCGCGCTGTCATCACAGAGCCGAGCTGCCGTTGCGCGCGCAGAGCCTTGACCTCTGCTGCCGCGACGCGCTGCATCCGCCGCCGCCGCCGCTTCCACCTCCGCCGCCGCCAGCTCGCCCGCCGCCAACCTTGACGCCCTTTCGCGCCGCGGCGTGCTCTCTCGCCGCCGCTGCTCGCGCTGCTCTGCGCGACGAAGCTCGGCCGTCACGACGCCGCATGCTCGAGGAGACCGAAGGCCGAGGCGCCTGCGGACATGGCGCGCATCGGGGCATTGCGTGGAGAGAGGCCCGACGAGCCGCTGCCGTCTCGGAGGAGTGGCGGGGACGGCCGGAGCTGCTGCCGCATTGGTGGGGGCTGCGAGGCGGAGAAGGAGATGAGCAGGAGATGCTCAGCTACAGGATACTAAGGCTCGATACCACTTGTTAGTCGCTGGACTCTTGCTCTTGGAGATAGCAAGATCCTTACTCTCATGGAGAGGATGACACTAGGAGATGGGGCAAGTTTTCTTGTTTATTTCTCGCACAATGCCATGCCAACTTTGAGGGTTGGGGATACAAATTTATAGGTGAGAACCAGCCAAGCATATGCTAAGATGCTATCCTAGATGCTGTCCTAAAGCGGTCAATATGCTGTCCTAAAGCGATGTTGTCCTAAGCGAATGCTGTCCTAAAAGCAGATGCTGTCCTAAAGCAAAAGCAGATGCTGTCCTAAAGCAGTCAAAAAAACAAAAAATTACCACAGCCCCACAAAGGCCACAGTACAGGGACTTATTCATCAGAATATTCTTAAGAAAATATTATTCTGTTTTCTTAGATCAGAGAGAATAATATTCTGTTATGATGCCACAAACTTTAATCTCGGAGCTTTTAGACTTGTTTCATACAATTTTCAGGAAAAAACGTTTGTATAGTTCGATCCTTTAATGCTAGAAAAAGTACCATGAAGGACTGAAACCAAAAGAATTGATGGGTACGACATATCCATCTTAGTGCACTGGCAACCAATCAAGTGGAAGCCTACGTAGCTTAAATGTGAACACCATCTAAGGCCAAAGTGTTTCAGGTTATGAACCACAGCTTCACAGTCAAGCTCTGAAATGCTTCCTAAAGCAATTTAGAAGAGCATTCAGAACGGCAATTCAGACAATTTTCGCATCAAATTAAGCCACTTTGACTGATCTACAGATACCTCATACCACTCATAGTAGCACAACTCAGCTTCAGAAAGTCAGAAACCCTAGTCCAATTCGAATTCTAGGGTTTTGTCGCTCTCATCCTCTCGCATCGCCGCCTTTGCTCCAATGGCGCTGCCGAATCAGGGGACCGTGGATTACCCCAGCTTCAAGCTCGTCATTGTCGGCGATGGCGGAACCGGTAAAACCACATTTTGTGAAGAGGCATCTCACGGGAGAGTTCGAAAATAAATATGAGCCAACCATTGGTGTTGAAGTTCATCCGTTGGATTTCACCAACTGTGGTAAGATCCGTTTCTACTGTTGGGACCAGTGTTCGGAATACCGGCGGTTACCGGTCGGTAACTGGAAATCCCGGCGGAGAGCGGGAAGAAAAAACCGGCCGGTAGTAAATTTTGAAAAATTTGAAAGTGTAGCTGTTGAAAATGGTTCTAGTTTTCATTGGATGCTTCAGCAACCAGTTAGGGACATGTGGAGCCCATTCAAACATGATGAGGTACACTTTTTGTCATTTGCAAGTGAAGTATTTTGTTCTCTGCATGTGAGGGGGGGGGGAGAAAAGGTAGCTGGCTGCATGTGCATTGCATTATTGTGTGTCTAGAGTAGCAAGAAAGCATCAGAGCAAGCAGAAGAAACAAGCAAGAGATAGAAAAGTGGACGTGAGCAAGCAATGAGGAGCGAGTTCTGGTTTCATTTTGCAGTAGATCTCAAACCATTTTGCAAGCCTCTGATTTCATTTTCTATATGCATCACAAGTTGGCATCTTTAGACTTTTGGATTGGTCCAATGCAGAGTTCAACTTGAGCAATAAAGATTCCCTAGCTTCATTAGACTATTAGAGTCATGAAGTTGTTTTTCTAGCATGTATAACCTTCCTTCCTTCATTAGAGGCAGTAGATCTCAAACCATTTTGCAAGCCTCTGATTCCATTGTGGAAGAGGCCCTTTTAGTCCTTCAATGTTGGATCGGCTCACCTGTAAATCAGCACTACTTAGTACCTAAAATTCAGAGCATGATGACCTTGTATAGATTGTATAGCATACTAACTAATGGTATTGAGTCCAGCAGATGTTGTTTTAGCCTCTAGCAATTTTAGATTTGTGTCTTACTGATACATGTTTTTGTTGTTGCATGATATTGTAGTGATGGCTGGTAAAAGTATCAATGTTTGGGACCATGGAGAGAGACTAGGAGGTGCTGGTTGGAAGTGCAGATATTGTAAGCTTACGAAGTCGACGGAGGTGTAACACGCTGAAAGAACATCTTCTTTGGGAAGCACGAGGATGTTATTCCTTGCGGTGGGGTTCCATGAGTGAGAAGGCTCATGCTAGCAAGTATAGAAGAAACGAAGGCCAAGAGAAAATCTATTAGAGATGAGCGCATGAGAATGGAGCAAGTTGCTTCAGATCCTGTAGCGCGTGGTCCATCACGTGAAGATGTCTTTGATGATGATGAGGAAAAGCAGATGGAATGGGCTCGGCGAGAGTCGTTGGAGTTGCACCAGCTCGAGCAGAGGGCAAGAAGAAGAAAAAAGACATCGATGAGGATATTGTGCGAAGTGATGAAGAGACTGAAACTCCAACATCTGATGCAGTGGAGTACCAAGAGTCTGACGATAGTTCCTCTTCGTCATCTGATGATGGTGCTGATGGTGGGACATCTCACGATGGGGTACAAGGCCAACAAGACACATGTCAACCATTGGAATTCACTTGTGAGAAAACTTTCACACATGCTACCCAGAATAAGGACCATGGTTATCACGACGAATCAAGAATAATAAAAAAGACCTACACAAGGGCTAAGGACCGCCAACGAGATCATCCTCAACCACAAGACTCGTCTTCTTACGCATCATATGGTAGCTCAGACTCTTTGCCGACTTATGAGCGTCGAGATGCCAATGTACTATCTTCTGCTGATAATTCTCATTCATCATCGGACATCTCTTATCCTCCCAATGCAAGATTTGTTTACTAGTGGGCGGAACCTGTATACTACCAACAAATTTATAATCATTGGGTACACCATGCTCATCCCACATACACTTGGGATCAATATAAAAGTCCACCTGACTCATAATGAAGGACTTGTCCTCATTGATAACAATGAGTACATTGCACAACCTTCACGTTTCTCAACAATGTATTGGTACGAATTGATCCTTCATTAGTGTTTTCACTTTTTAGTATACTACTCAGGTTAGCATTCATTACTATTAACTTGTGTTTTTATTATTTCAGATGTAACACAACACTACGACGAGAGGGCTTCACCACATGGTCAACACCAAGTTGAATTTATTCAGATGCGGACCCTTTTTGACTGAGGTTCAGTTCTTTTTTACCATGGATAATGGCTTTAGAAGGTTTTGTTATATGCCAAAACATCTCAATTACTTTTGGCCTCATAGTTACAAGAAAATGCTTCAAGAAGGCATTAGTTTGATGTAGTTTTATGCGGGTTTTACTTGTTATAAAAAACTTAAGCTTTTGGCAAAATGTCCACCCATCACTTTCAATTTACGGCAACAAAAGTGGAGCTCCAACTGCCATACTCATCCCACCAGTTTTTCCGGTTTTCTCACCGGTAAAACCGGTAACCGGTCGGTTACCGGCCGCCTCCCGCCTGCAAAAAAAATTTTGTTTGCTAAATTTCAACTGGTTTTAAACCGGGATTTCCGGTTACCGGGCAGTAACCGGCCGGTTATCGGTACCGCCCGGCGGCCAGGATTCGCCCCGGTACCGGTTTTTCGATCCTTGGTTGGGACACTGCTGGGCAAGAGAAGTTTGGTGGCCTTAGGGATGGATACTATATATCCATGGTCAGTGTGCGATAATTATGTTTGATGTCACTTCAAGGCTGACTTACAAGAATGTCCCAACATGGCATAGGGACTTGTGCAGGGTGTGTGAAAACATCCCCATTGTCCTTTGTGGTAACTAGGTTGATGTGAAGAATAGGCGGGTTAAAGCTAAGCAAGTCACATTCCAAAGGAAGAAGAACCTGCAGTACTACGAAATGTCCGCCGAGAGCAACTACAACTTTGAGAAGCCCTTCCTTTATCTTGCAAGGAAACTGGCCGGTGATCCGAACCTTCATTTTGTTGAAGCTGTTGCTCTTAACCCTCCGGAAGTTGCCATTGACTTGGCCATGCAGCAACAGCATGAAGCTGAGCTTGCGGCTGCAGCAACACAGCCTCTACCTGATGATGATGATGATCTGGTCAAGTAGATATCGCTCCTCCCGGGGGCAGCGATAGCAAAAGACGATTGAGACTAGGGTTTAAATGAAAACCCTAGGTATAATTCTGATACCATGTTAGATGCGTGGAAGGATGAATGCATAAAGGTTAACTATAATGATCTTAGCCCAAAGGGCTATATATAAAGTACATAGGACACAAAAGACTAAGCTCTAGAAATTAGAAAATACTATAAATACCCTTATGTTCTTAACATTATATATCTAAAAAATCTAGCAGCCTAGCATGCACCAATACCTAACAAAATAGTCCTAAGGCCAAAATTACCCAGAGCTTCACCAAGAGCTTAAATCTTTGAAGTTTATGTCATAAACTTTGACATAAACTTGTTCACAATAATATTGATTTCCAACTCAAACCCACATGTCCTAACTTCTAACTAAAGTAGCTAAAAGAACCAACCAGAGAATTAAAATATCAAATTTAATGTTTGGGGCAAGCAGAAGACAGGAGCGTGGGTTTAAAGTGGGGCACAAGATAGATGTTGAAGGCCAAAGAGTGAAGAGTCACCATAGCAAACATAAATAAATAATAATAAAAGCAGCACAAATACATGCTGGCAGAGTTCAAGATGCTCTAATAATATATTTCAGACATTGGAATAGGCAAAGACAATTGGGCAAACTATGATTTGACAAGTGGAAATGTTATCGTAACCCCAAATCCTAGCTAATCTTTCCCTCCCCTCATTTCAATAAATTGAAACGCAGTACCAATGCAATGTCAGTTCCATAATCTTGAAGTCCTAAATTATTATATTTTTTTGATTCGAATCTAGTCAAGTCTGACCACTTCTGGTCTTTCTGACCACTTAAAGAGTTTGATTAAGAAGCAATGCAAACTAATCGGAGGTTATGATTGGGATCATCTTGCCTGTCCATATGGATTTTGCACAGACCTACATCAGACGTGGTGCTTTAAGATGCGTACGCCAACTGGAGTCAAATGTGGCTACACGAGGTGTCTTCTGACTACAACTCCACCGTTATCTTCTGAAACTCTCCGAGTGGGGTGTTGTTCTTGTTTTTGAGAAGGTTACTGTTCTAGTTTCTGATAGGTCTCTGTTTTATCCCCGACTAGGACTCTGTTCTATCCCCGACTAGGACTCTGTTCCTTTCTCATCAAAGGCTCTTATTTCTAAGCCTATATATGTACCCCATGTAGTCACACGCATGGTTAAGACGCGTTGAAGTTTTCCATGCTTGTAATTTCTCTACGTACAGTGATTTCGCCGATTGTGTGTCCATGGTTTTTCATCCAAAAGGGTTTCCATGTTAAATCTCTATCTTATTTTCTCAATTGTTTCATGCTTTGTCCAGATTAATCTAGGGCACTCTTGACATGACGACAATAAAGTATGATCTTTTGCTGCTTGACCGAGACACAAGATTTTTCCTATGGCAGATCAAGATGTGATCTATTCTACCACAGTTCAATTTGGATGATGCGTTATTGAGAATCAACAAGATGTTTGCTGCATGATCCGTGGAGGAGAAGCAAAGAAGAGATCGTAAGGCTCTCTTTGAGATTCATCTTCATCTATCTAATAATATTCTCCAAAAGGTCACATAGGAGACCACCGCTGTTGTGTTATGGCTAAAACTGGAACAGATCTGTATGAGCAAGGATTTAATTAGCAAGATGCTTGTGAAGCAGAAGCTTTTCTCATTTAGATTGGTAGAAATGGATCTATGTTGGACCACTTGACGGTCTTTAAAGTTATCGTCACTGATCTTGAAGGAATGAAGATCAAATACGATGATGAAGATTTAGGTTATTCTACTTTGCTTGCTACCCGATTCATTCTCTACATTTAGGAGACACAATTCTTTATAGTTGGGACACACTCACCCTTAAAGAGGTTTATGTTGCTCTACATACAAAGGAGAAGCTAAAAACCATAATGTCGAGCAAAAGCTTGAGTTCGCATGTAGAAGCTCGAGCAAAACCATGTAAACTAATAAGATAATATGCAACACGTATAATCAACGTATTGCTTTGAGATTAAATAGAGCTACATGTATATGTATATATTTTGGAAAGGAGTAATTAATAGAAGAAGAAAATGGACATGTAGCACATGATCCATGCATGATAGATAGTGATTACATTTTTAAGAATCTCAACAACTTAGTATGCTCAATAATTTTCTTCTATCAAGCTCATACTTTAATTACATTTCTCAAGTTGTATTTTTTTTTGAACTTCTATTGTTATTTTCAATGTTTATGTTATCTTAAAATTCTAAATAATCTGCAACATACGTAAACATATTCTCGAATATCTATGTTATATCATTTTATACTAAAACCTTTGAAACAAATCTAGCCGCGCAAATACGCGGGCACCCTGTTATTTATTTTTGAAACATCTGGCACCCTCTTACAACCAAAATATCACAGCATTGTCAAAATCTGTTAAAGAACATGAAATTACCTTATATACACACTCTTCAATTCTTCCTTCAAAGGCGCAAACAGAACAACACATAAGTTTCGAGTTGCACCAACTTCAGTCACGTATCGGTAGCATACAGAGTGGTAACACAAAGCAAAGGGAAACTAGACTGACAGAAGCCGGCAGGCTGCCACTGTCCCTGCGGAGGAAGAGTGCCTCATAGACGGGGGAATTGATGGCTATTATCAGCACGCACAGAACAGCCTGGAGAAATAAAGTTTCCAAGCCCTTTGCACCTTCATGTAACAAAACTCTACCCATTGCGAACACCATGCATGTCAGGTTGAGCAGTGCAATTGTCGCGACAATGACGAACATCGCTGAGAAGGATCCAAACTCCATCATCCCCTTCTTGTACCTCTCCAAGGCCTTCTTGTCGGTCACCTTCGCTGTCAGGGCGAATCCTGACTCGGAGATGCCCAACAATCTGCGGACTGTATCGATGGTCGCCAGGAGGTACGAGGTGGTCCTTCTGATAAGCCACATCCTTTGAGCGTTCCACCACTCTACTGCACTGTCACCGCATTGCAATGACTCTGCTAGGCTGCAGGAGCATGCAGCCACAGCGACATATGCGAAGGGCACGAACCAGGGGCTAGTTATCTGAATGAATTGCAGGTTTCTTGTGTTAAACCAAAGTGCATATAAATGAGCATTGAAACATGCTGTTACTTGCCTCAGGGAAGAGGGAGATGCCATTGAGGAAGCAAAGCGAAGGAATGGTAACGCAGTACATCGTGGGAAAGCTGTTTAGAGCCCAGAAGCCGCAGACGGAGTAACCCATTCGAAGGCCCAGCTTGATCTTCCCATGGCCTAATAAGAAGGGGCTGTACTTGGAGAGAGACATCTGGAGGAACCCTTCTGTCCATCTCTTGTGCTGAACCAGGATCTGGCCTAGTGAGTTGGGGGCCATGCCTAAGAAGCCCTTTCTTTCCAGGTTGTAGTACACTGATCTCCACCCACGGCATTGAATCTGCAATCCTGTAATGACATCCTCCAGCGGGCACCCATATCTAACTCCTTTCTGCAATTCAACAACTCAAACTCAGTAACAAATAATATGTATTACAACGCATGAAGGGAAGAAAATTCGACAGTCTTTGGTGTGACATGACATCAACCATAGTGTCATGCTACAGCTATGCACAGTTCACTGATGGCTTTATAACGTAAAATGGATGAGTGTAAATGTGCATATTCAGGGTGTGTAAAGAGATAAAGAGACCTCAACTCCCCAGAGTGTGTTATGCTCATATGTGCATGTCACAAGTGTCTTGGCCTTCGCTTCCAACTCATTGGCATCTTCTGTTCTCCCCACCCCTCTAGTCCAATCTTCCTTGTAGTATTGACTATATATTCTTCCACATAGGGCCTCTCTCCGATGGAAGCATCCGGTGCCATAGTAACACATTCCGCCCCATCCATCCAAGCAAGGGTGATCCAACTGAAGATCAATTCAATGAAATCACACACCATGTTAGGCTCAATGATGCATTTTACAGCTTGGGACATAGGTATGTCCTCCATTGAAATATTAAGAGGTTGTTTGTTATCTTTCTATTGACCTCATTGACAACGTTGATGGGATTGCCATAGATGTCATTGCGCACCACATTTTCAAAGTTCTGAGGGTACTGCACAAAACCGATATCCTGACCTTGCTCTTCGTCTAGGAAAAAGCACAATGCATCTCTGATGGACTCTGAATTGTTGGAGTACATATCACAGTCCACATTCATAACGATTGGGCTGTTGCTTATCACCGATGATACCCTTATCTGCAGTATTGACCTTAATTAAGGAATTATAGAAACGCAGTGTAGGTTGATTCTAATTGGTCATTCTAGAAAATATGGAATATACCAAAGAGAGGCCAAAAGACCTACCAATGCATTCAGTGATCCAGCTTTGAAGTGATGCTGTTCCTGAGGTCTCTTCTCACGTGCTATATACACAAGTGTTGGCAATGCATTTCCATCAGTATCAATCGCCTTTCGTTTGTTTCCATCAGTTAAAATCTAGCAATGGAGACTTTGATCAGATAGAACCACCAAAATGATGCAGACAAGAAAGACAAATTTCATAATTCCATTGCAGTTTCCTGTGAAGGTACATTCTTAAGTGGATGCATATCAACCATGCCAGGCTTGTCTTGGATCAGACCAATGTAAATTAAACCAAACAAGAATCTATGCTTTTGTTCTAGTTGTCTTAAATTATTAGGAAAATCGCTAGTAGGTACTTACTTGATAAATATAAAAACATAATATGTTCCACAGACTTCAAATCACCGATATTCTTATATGTTGTTGTTATGACCAACACACCAGCTTTGGTTTAGCTACATGAGTTGCTTTTCGAATTTTCCGAAGTTATCATAATATTTTAAAATTTGAACTCCACCATTTTTTTTCACGTGCTAGTCAGACTCTAATCAAACCAACAAAACTTTTACCTGAACTATTGAAGGGTGATCTCTAGAAGTCATCTTCTCATTCCACTGGGAGAAGCCTCTGAGAGTGCATTCTGGAACTTCAGGGATCTTGCCTGAATTTGCTACTGAATTTATGCGATCTGTCATATCTTTGTACAGTTCCTGGAATGCAGAAAAGAGAAGAAAACAAATACGAACACATGCGTTGATTTCAGTCTTACAGAGCACAAATGGAAGGCCAGTAGGCTCCCATGCCAGTAAGAAAATGTGTCAGGTACGTGCTCGACAGCAAATCAGTTGAGATGATCAGAATAGATGCGGAACAAGTATGCACTCTACCTTCATGGTAAACCACTCTTTAGGGCCACATGCATCAGGAGCGGTAGCTACTTTGGCAAAGTAGGCAGCTGGTGACCTGGGCTCCACCCTGTACATCTTGCAAAATGGAATCCAATGCTTTGCAAACTCGGACGCCTCATATAGAGCATAGAATGTTACAATGGAACCAGCATCATCAGACAAATAGATGCTTAGCTTCTCAGGCAGGTAGTCGTAAGCCATGACAGATAGAACAGTGGAGATGACAAGCATCGGTGGTTCAACAGTTGGGTCCGCTGTACACACAAATATGTCCACACTGGGAAGCTGGTCCTCACCGTAGCTGTTTATGGTCAACGATTTAGCAAGTCTTTCACCAGGACATGGATAGTAGATTCATGTTAATTTAGTTCATTTGATTTCACCATGCATCATGTATAACACTGTAGCAAACAATGTAACAAGTCTTAAATGCACAGTATTAGTAATTTGGTCTCTCTTTTTTAAGGGATTAGTAACTTGGTCTAGTCACATGACAAAACATATTTGGCAGCACAAATATGTGCTAACAAATTGATATTGTTTTACATTTCTACATAAATAGTTTCTCAATTTGGCCGGCCTAGTTTCTCTGTGCACAATATAAAATGTCAGAGATCAGCACACACTTCTTGACCACATGTGAACTACGAGAGCAGCTGGCTACTGTGCTGATTACACTACAATGTAAGTTTTTATCCATTAATATGTGTTCGCATATCACAATTTAAAATTCTAAGCATAACAAGAAAATACTAAACACGCACAACTTCATCATCCCTATTTTGCTCAGACCATTCCCTCATTTAAAAACACACAAGGAAGCAAAGAGGACCGCGCCACCTCTTGGCAAAGTCATAACTTGCCACAGCTAGAACCAAGACACCACAAAACTAAACCAGAGCAGTTGGTTTGCAGAAATCATCAAGCCCTTATTACGAACCAAAGGAATGCCAAGAGTAAATCAAGAACACAAAAGAGCTGCTCCACTTAGGACTATGAAACGAACAGAATCAAATCCAATGAGAAAAGGACTTCGAACCAAAGCAACCATAATGCACAGCAATCATATTCCAATCGCTAAAGCAAAGTAACACCAAGAACAAAACAAGATCAACAGCACAAGAAGCCGCTCCATAGCCGGTACCTTTGCGAAAGCCGGTCCTTGAAGGTGCGGCGGCGGATAGGGTTCCACCGCACTGACAGCGTCAGGACCCAGTAGAAGCCGAACCAGAGCTCGGCCGCGAACAGCCCGAGCCACGCCCACCACCTCACGCTGCCACCGCTTCCACTTCTTGGTGGCATGTGGGTGGCTCTGTACATCCATATCAGAAGAACTCCAGCAAAGATCGTACCCGCGAACAGCCGGTACGCAGCCATCCGCTTCGGCCTCTCTGTCGCGAACAGCGGTGGGCCGCCGCCGCAGCCGGAGTCGTTGTTTCCGGCCATCCCTTCCCTGCTCTCTTGCGTATCTGCGCGGGGAATGGAAGCATGGAACGGATGGTCTGGGAATCACTGGGTCAGAGAAGTTCAGGAGTGGGTGGGTTGCAGATGGTCAACACAACCTTGGAGTTGGAGCATCCTCTGCGCAGAAAAGTTTGACGTCCCGTGGTGCTGTGTTCCCGGCAGGACATGAAGCTCGAACGGCTGGGGTTGTCTGCTCCAGTTCGCGCACATGCAGACCATGAGAGTATCTGACGCGTCGTAAGCACAGAGCAATGTTAGATGTTGTTGCTTGTGGCAAATCTTTTAACAGTTTCTCGTTGTTTCTGAAAAGAACGCAGAACTGCATTCAAATTCATCTCTGTTCACAGTAGCAAACCATCGATCGATATACAAGACAACAACTGATGATGCTCTTTGCATGGCATGGTCGGTACATTGTTGCATGTTAAACAATTCAGTAGCCTACAAAAACACGTGAGGCAGGATGCTACATTACATATACTAGATAGGGTTCACGCGCTAAGCCCCGCGTGCGGGCAGTGCTGTTGCGTAGAAGTATTCAGAAAGCAAAATATATCTACGATAGTACAATTCGAAAGCATTCATTTGGTGAACCACCCTACATCACAAAGACAGTGAGCAATAAATGAATAGAAAGTAGAATAGATAAGAAATGTCCAGGCTGCACATGCTAGTTATCTTGAAAGAGTTATGTCATTTCCATCCTAGCATCTCGCCTCTCCCTCAAAAGAACTGGTCATTCTCTACTGCATTAGGATTTTAGTTTTAGGCAAAACTTCTGTAGGATAGAATAAGTTTCAATACCTAACTAGCTCCAAAGCAAATAAAAGTGATGGAGCTTGTTCTGACACTACCCACCTTTTTTGTCTGTATGCTTTAATTTGTTGGTGCTCCTTCTATGGCAGAGAACAGAGTAAGATATGCAACAAAGACGAAGAACATTGCATTTAAGTAGAAATTTACTTAAAACATATGCATCTTGCGGCAAAGAATTCTTTAAAAGCCAGTGAAAAAGAGCGGAAGCATAGACCATTTGCTATCTCAAGCATGTAGCAGCAAGTATCATCAAAGTTTTTTGTAACAAAACAGAAAAGGATGAAAAGAGAGGATTGGATTTGGACCAGATGTCCCAGGCAGCTGATTGTATGACAATCCTAAATACCTCTGAGCTATGAAAAATGTAATAAGTATAATCTATTCTCCACCCAATGTCATTACTTTGTACTATTTGCTTATAAGCTCCTATATATGTTTAAATAAATACTATACTATTGACATTAGCGAAACTAACAGCATATGGTACATGGAAATCAAAGACGTAGCATATCACAGTCCGCATTTTTCATGTATCGTCCAGTCAGGTAAGGTTATAGCAGTATCCACATCTAGAGGTGACACAGGAACAAAAAAATGGAAATTAACCATACGATGGTTTGATCTCACCAGCTTTACTGACGCTGGTAGATCCAATCATGATCAGTTGTACCAAAGGCAATCTCCACCAGCAATTTCAATATGTTGAAAGCAAGGAGGATATGCTAATAGCAAATCGATAAATCATAGGAACATAATTAAGTACACTACCGCGAAAGAGCCTCTAGCCTGATGGTTAGAGCGCCTCAGTAGCACCCCCCAGGTCCTGGGTTCGACTCCTAGTGGGAGCAAATTTCAGGCTTAGGGGAAAAAATCCCCTCGCCTGCTACCACACCAAATCACACGGTCAAGAACCCGCCATGGCGTTGATCCAAAGGATCCGCTGGTCGTCTCACAAGGTCGGGCATTGGTTCCCCCCCGCAGGATCTTCTTAAGCAATGCCCGGGGGGATTCTTCCCCCCCGCAGGTCGAGTTTTTTTTTAATTAAGTACACTACCTATTGCAAAATTAAGCCTTTGTTTTCCATGGTAAGGCCCACAATAGTAGACATCGTACTTCCACTGGCCACAGGAATACCTGTATAGCAAGTTTTAGCAATTTTTATTGGCACAGGAATACCTGTATAGCAAGTTTTAGCAATTTTTATTGGCACAGGAATACTATTCTCTATTAAACTATCTTTTTTTTTACAAAGATAACGTTCTATGGATCAGCAAAAATGGTACTACGCAAACAGTAAGGCTGATATTGTAACAGAGAAAGAAGGGACAAATGCTTAGATTTGTTTGCATACACACATGAACAGCCTACCATTTATGAAAACTTAGGCAACTGTACCAGTTTCATATGTTACTCCAAAAAAATTTTACCCCTATGACAAGAGAGAAAGGGGGGAAAATGCTCACCTTTGAGTGCAAGGTGGGCGAACCGAGAAGTAGCAAGATGGGGCAGGTTTTCCATAGATTCATATGTTAGCACATGTGTTATAGGCGTGGGCACTGGGCCCAGCCGGGTTATTATTAGGAATTAGAGATTAGTTTCTATTTGAATTAGAGATTAGTTTCTATTTGAATTAGAGATTAGTTTCTATTTGAATTAGAGATTAGTTTCCTTATGTTAGAGATATAATTAGAGATATGATATTGTTAGAGATATGATTGAGATTAGATTCGATCTGTTAGGGGGAGCCCGTCTATATAAAGAGGGCTACCGCATGCTATTGGAATTAAGCAGAGCAACGTTTGGTTGCCGGCTTCCCTACGGAACCCCCGTCCTCTGTTTCGCCTTTTGCCCTATCCACCGCGTTCATAACAACTTGGTATCAGAGCCGTCGATCCCTTCCCACGACTTCTGCTACCATGGCTTCTGCGACTAGTTCTATTGCCGAGTCGTTGGCCACGATAAAGGCTAACGCCATCAAGATGGCCAGCACGAACAAAGAGACGTCGGACATCTTCTTCAACATACATGCCATCCTTGAGAGGTTGGAGAATTGGAGGAAGATGCAACAAGAAACAGTGCAGGAGAGCACAACAGATGGTGGGGAGGAAATCACAGAAAAGGAGCACGAAGCATCGCCATCTCCACCGACGGCGACTCCTCCACCGCGCCCCCTCTGCAGCCACAGCCGCCGGCGTCGGCCAATGCCGCCGACCCCTGCCATCGGGACGATTCCGCCGCCTCTCGCCATCGCGCTGCCGCCGCCCGTGCTGTGCTCGCGTCGCCGCGATTCTCCACGATCGCCATCTCCCACGCCGCCAACTCCAAGCTCCATCGCACCTCGCGCCGACGGCGGCGCATTTCATACCCTCCGCCGACGTCCCCTACAACGCCATCGCCGCGGCACCGACTTCCTCTGCGGCCTCATGGCCTCGAGGATGGCCACACCGCCATGCGCTGGTGGTCCTTCTCCGAGGAGGCGCCACCATCCGCTCCGCCCGTCGGCCGCCGCCTCTCGGGGCGCTCCTCCGCGCGATGGCGCCGGCGCCCCACGCGTCTGCGGCCTCTTCGACTTCCACGACCCGCTGCGGGAGTGGCGCGGCTCTCCCTTTTTCGCATCGCCCTCGGCGAAACTTCTCTGCGGCGTCCCCGCGGCGCGACTCCGCCATACGCCGCCGCCGGTGGTATGGCGGCGCCCAATGTCGCCACCGGAGGCCTTCAAAGCGGTCGCGCAGGCGCCAGCGCGCGGCGCGGTGAGCGCAGATGGCGGGTTCGTATCTTTGGGCGGCGGCTGATTCGTCCGTGCGTTGCGTGTCGTAGCCGCCGCCGCCGGTTCGCCTCGCCGAGATCCGCCACCGCCGACGCCGGCCGCCACCCGAGCCTCGCGCTGGAGCCTACGCCGGATCCGTGCGAGCCGCCGCCCTCATCACGGTCGCCGCCGCTCGCGCGCGCGCCGCAGCCAGACTTCGGCGTTGCGAATCCGCGGGCCGCGCGCGGCGCGCCGCTCGCTGCCGATCCACCTCCGCTCGATTGGGGCGTCCTCGACATGGCTTCGCGCGCGCCGCTCTGCTGCGAGACGTCGGCGTCGGGCCACGTCCTCCGCCGTGGACCGCTCGGAGCCGCCGCCGTGCGAACTGCGAGTCGTCGCCGTGCCGCCATCGCCGCCGGATCCGGCCGCCACCTCCGGCCGCAGCAGCAGCCGCTCTCCGCCCGCCGCGCCGTCTCCCCTCCGCCGAAGCCGCTGCGCTGCCGCGCTCGCCTCGCCGAAGCCACCGCCGGCCGTCTCTCAGATCCGCCGAGCCACCGCCGCAGAGCCGCTGCCGTGGATCGCCGGATCCGCCGCCGCCATTGCTCCGCCGGTGCGCTCCTCTGCTTCAATCCTCCACGCGGAGGAACTCTTTAATAAAAGCCAGGAGCAGTGAAAGAAAAAAAAACGAGAAAAGAAGAAGAAGAAGAAAAACAAAAAAATTTCCTTGCAGACGAAAAAAAATAAAAAAAACCAAAAAAATTCCAAAAAAAAATTTATTTTTGCAGGCATCATTTAGCCTTGTTCCGCTTGGATCTGGTTGGTCGTCTCCATCCGCTGCAGCACCCCGCCACCGTTCGTCTTCTACATCAGCGTCGAAGGTCTTTTATTGGCCGCCATCTAGCAGCTCGAGGACGAGCTGCATGTCCGAGAGGGGTGTAGTGTTATAGGCATGGGCCCTGGGCCCAGCCGGTTATTATTAGGAATTAGAGATTAGTTTCTATTTGAATTAGAGATTAGTTTCTATTTGAATTAGAGATTAGTTTCCTTATGTTAGAGATATAATTAGAGATATGATATTGTTAGAGATATGATTGAGATTAGATTCGATCTGTTAGGGGGAGCCCGTCTATATAAAGAGGGCTACCGCATGCTATTGGAATTAAGCAGAGCAACATTTGGTTGCCGGCTTCCCTACGGAACCCCCGTCCTCTGTTTCGCCTTTTGCCCTATCCACCGCGTTCATAACAACATGGCTATAAGAACATGGAATATGAGTGGCTCATAGATAATTCTTGCATAGCACAGTGAAACATATAAAATATGCTGAAACAAATAATTAAGATTCGATATTTACAATCACAACTCACTAAAATAATTTTAATACCTAGCTGTAGATTTCTTCATAGTAAATTAGAAGACCTCCATAAAAAGAATATGAATGGTAATAAGATAATAATATATACTAAGTTGAAGGTATCATGTTAGGATGTAAAAACAATAATAGAGTTTTCTTAATAGCTACCTCTCTATTTATAAAGCAGATAAAAGCAGCAACTTGTAGAAACTCACCTCTTATCCAAGTAGAAGTTCTTTTACATTCATATGTGGAAAAGATGCCATCTTTGTTCTACAATAAAATATGATTAGTTGTTAACCAGATGATTTTCACAGCTTAGAACAGTGCCAACAAAGACAGAAAAAATTGAAGTGTTGTGATATCCATGGTACAATATCAATTAACATTTCATACTAATTGCTAAAGGTTATTGACTGACTATCTAAAGGTGTGCAAACTATGTGCTTGGATTTTGATTCCATAGATTCATATGCTATTATGCTTTGATTTACAAAATTATTTGCATACATTGTCAGTAAACGAAGCGCAGCAATTACGCTGGAGCACATCTAGAAAACCATCTAATATATCTTTGTGCACTCATGCAGAATAGGCAGGCTAAAACAATCGGAGCAAAGAGAATCCAACGAATAGGCAGGCTAAAACTATCGGAGCAAAGAGAAATCCAACACGAGAATGGTGGCATCTGCATTTAGAAAAACAGAGATGAACATGACAGGAGTCAGGACAAGTAAAATGTGTAGTCAACAGGTAATGGATAGCTAACGTAGCCATACAACATCCTTCTCTTTTTCATACCCATTTTCACAGAAATTCTTAAATTCAGACATGCAAGCCATGATATAGCCCTGCTAGAGAAGTGGTAAGTAGGACCTATAGCTAACCGATTATAGGAATGGTATTATAATATGGTCAATGAGGGCCGAAAAGGCCTTGCTTTCAATTGTTATTTGTCCACGATCTCACTTTCTCAAGTAAATTATTTTCACTTGAAATTAGGAGGCTAGATGATGAGGATATAATAATCCTCTAATTATTATGTCATCTCCGAGTATACCCTTTATCAATAAGAGAGATTCCTCATAATAGTCATAAGTCCTCATACGACCGCATGGTCGTAAGTTCTACCACTGCATAGTCGTAAGTTCTTCTACGACCATATAGTTGTAAATTACGTTGTAATCACCTAGTGGTCGTGGGTCTTCCTATGACTAGTCTAACAACATCCTACTACATCGCAAGGTCGTCTAACAAGACGGTTAGAACGTGCGTTTATTCTTAATAACTGCACACGATCTCTCTGACATCAACCGTCATATGGCGAACATGCCACTATGTCTCTCTGATAGTAACTTCTATCAGACGGTTATCATCCGAAACGTTGATGCGTCTTTTGGCACGGGACAACGGACACCGCTTTGTCGACTATATAAAAGTTGACGTCGGAGATAAAGGGATGAAAAACACATTGGATTAGGAGATAGTGCTAGACATTTCACATTATTCTCAGTTGTAAAGATCATTCTGAGCAATAGCTACACAGAACGTAAGGTTATTATTCTTTCAAAAGAAAGCTCGAACCTGTATAAAAATCCCGTGTATCTACTCTGCATAATCATACACTGAGTCTTCTAAAGTTTTCTCGAATGCAAACAAATCAGACGTAAGATCGATATTAGAACATAGATTTTAACTGTGAACTTATTTCTTTTGGAAAAGGTGGTTAAAAAATTTCTTCTCAATAAAACACATTCCACACCCATTACGCAATCAGAATGATGTATTTTCCTATTTTGTTGATACCATCTTGAAGTAATGATAAGATAAGAGATCATACATGCCAAGAAATACTCCAATCTAATAAGCGTTCATTTTTGCAAGATGATAGCATGAAACAATGATGCAACAATTAGAGAAAACTTTTCCTGTCTTGACAAAATAATAGAAGCATGTGAAGTTATACAGAGAGATCAGGTAAATATTTTGACTCACTATGAGTAACAGCCCAAAAGGACATACGGACTTACTCTGACAAACTGTTTTTCTTTAGTGCTCGTAATTTTTCATTGTAGCAAATATCACACTTGTTAAGAGACACCAGCAATTCAACTGAATCATTTGGGTTTGTTCCCTCTTTTGGAACAAAACCATGTGAAGGCAATAGCTCACCTCTGGATTTCTTTACGAAAGATATAAATACCTGAAGAGGATAAATAGAAATGGCAGGGGTTACAAGGTAATATATGCATTAAAAGGCCGCTGACCCCTGGACTTAACCCATACAGAAAATGATCAGGACCAAGGTTCCAAATACCGCTACCGGCTGGTAACCGGAAAAAAAACCGGTCGAATTTCACGCGTCAAAATTTGAATTTGAAATAGGTAACTGGAAAAACCAGAGAAAACCCGCTAAAAACCGGAAAAACCGCTAAAACCCGGTTTTTCAAATTTGAAATTGGAAATTCCTAACATATTCATGGCAAAAGGTATGAAATTAAGCACGGGAAATGCATGGATCCTCCTAATGCATCGTATTAGTGTTAAACAATGTAAATATCATTTGGGAAACTAACTTTTACATTCAAAATTTGAAAATTCCTAATACATTCATAGCAAAAAGTATGAAGTCAAGCACGGGAAGTGCATGCATCTTCCTAATACATTATATTAGTGTTAAACAATGTAAATATCATTAGAGAAACTAATTTTTACATTCAAAAGTTTAAATTTGAATTAAATAAAAAAAACCGGCGGTTTTTTTTTCTCCCGGTCGGCACTGGTAAAACCGGTTACCGGCCGGTATTTGGAACCCTGATCAGGACAAACCAAACAAATTCATTTAACTGCATTTCCAAATAACAAAAGGATGGCTAAAAAATGAAATTTTATTCCATGTAGCCCACCTTAAGTCAAGCATGTGATGTCTGTACAAATGAAAATGGATAAAATGAATGGACTGCAGAGCTTTAGTGGACACAGACTAAAAAAGACTCAGATCTTAAAATACAAGTCTCCTGTTAGAGAACGAAACAGTAGATTTCAGCTAACCATATTACCAAGGATAAGCTAAAATTCCCAATTCCGAAACAGCAAATGAATATGCTGAATGGACTTTTGAGAAGTTGCACTAGTACAGACGGTTACTTACATATTAAAAGTTACTAGTGGATAGTGCAACGACACACGAAGACTGTACAAGATTGAGAATGCTGTATCAAAAACCTCCCACCTTCTCACTTCAGCAACATTGCCAACAATAATCTTTGGGCTATACCAGTACAAAAGCGAGTAAGGCTGCCTTGGCAACGCCGCTATATAGCTGCTCCATTTCGACGAACACTCTAAGCTGGCTTCGCTTATAAGGTAGGTGGCAATAAGCGGCCAGTCCGGCACGGAGTTCCTCTTCATCACATCACCCATCTCAGGGCGGCTCCATTCCTATACTCGAGCACAATAAACCACTGTCACAGCACTGCATTACATAGCACATACTGCACACCTGAATACCATTACGGGGAGTGGTGTGTGAGGGAGAGAGGCTAGGTTCTTTTTTTTTACCGAGCCGGCGGATATGACCAGTGAGGGAGGCACGAAGAGGAGCTTCTCCCCCTTGCGGATGTTCTTGAGGGCAACGAGGCCGCGCTCGCCGACGTCCACCCGCTGGATTGCCAGCCTCTGCTCGGGGAGGCCCGAGGCGGTAAGCCACCGCTCCAGCAACGCCGCGCTCTCCAGGGACTAGATCTCGCAGCCCCACGGGACACCCGCCGCGGCGTCGCGCTGCGCCGGCGTGGACGCCGAAGCCGACGCCGCCGAGGCGCGGACGAGGGTGCGGAGGCGTACGCGGGAGGAGGAGGACGGAAATGGGCGGAGCCGGCGGGGTGCGTGCGGGGGCGGCCGGAATTGCGGGTGGAGAGGAGTGGTGGTGGCGGCGGCCATGGCGGAACCGCGAAAATGGCCGATGGTTGTGTGCGGGTGCGGGGGCTTATCCGCTTGTTGTTTTGCGCAGTAGGTTAGCTCTGTTACAACTTTTGATTTTTATTTTTTATTTTTTTTATAATAACTAATTTTTAAATAATTTTTTTAAAATAAAATATACTAATTAACTGTAGTACATATTATACTGATTTAATTTATATCATAAAAACTACACGTGAGTTTCTATTACTCTATATAATTTCTCGCACAAATAGTCTAAAAGACTTAAATCACGGTAAAAAAACATAAGTTTCAGCAAAAAAAGAATAGAACTATGGCTTTTACATGTGGTTTGTTACGCTAATAAACAGTATTCATTGAAAGAAATCAAAAACTAAAAGGTTGTTTAAAAGAAGAACAAAACAGTAATCTAGTTGAGCGCGCTCTCTCGCATGGGTCCCACGACCATAAAGTAATAAAACCCAACCCTCACCGACAAATGGGCCTACACATACGCCGACGGGCCCACCCTTTCCCCTCCCGCAAGAACATCCCGAACCGTAAATCCCCAGATGCTCGTCGTTTTCCCCAAACTCCCCAAGCAATTTCCCCTTCCACCACTCCTCCCTTTCCACCACGCGCTAAGCCGTCGGCGACTACTGCCCCACCGCCTCCTCCCCCTCCTCATGGCTGACCCCTCCCGCTCCTCCCCTACCGCCGCCGCCGGTGACGCCCTCCCCGCGGCGGCGGCCCCGGACGCAGCCCTCCTCCCCGCGGCGCCCGATCCGGACACGGAGTTCGGCTTCCAGCGGCCGGAGCTCGGGAAGGAGAAGCTGGCCGGGACGGTGCAGTTCCACGAGCGCCACGTGTTCCTCTGCTATAAGGGCCCCGAGGTGTGGCCGTCCCACGTCGAGGCCGCCGAGTCCGACCGCCTCCCCCGCCTCCTCGCAGCCGCCATCAAGGCCCGCAAGCCCAACCTGAAGAAGAGTGTGAGCATCCGTCTCTTCCCTGCCTCCTCTTGTTCGGCTCAGAGATTAGCTGATTCGGTATTGGTGTGCTTGTGGTAGGGTTTTTAGTTTGATTGGTGGGGAGTGGGAACTTGTCAGGAACCGATAATGGAAATCCGAAATCGATGGCAAGGATCGGGTTAAATCCAGAAAACAATGAAGGAATCGGGTGAACTATGAGCTATGCTATGATATGGCGGCTAGCGTTTATGTATTAACTCGATGATTCCTCCAGGAGAGTCTTACAAGCCTTTTATACAGGCTGCGGAACTTCAACTCGGTTTAAAACAAAAGATAATGAACAGTGCTGACAAAACATACAGTTTAGCCACCATAATACTACTCAAAAGCATAACGACCATTGGATGGAAATCCGACGCTGGATCAGACTTTTCATGTTTTGGGTGGAACTTTGAACCATAGGTTGCATTGCATTTGGATTTTCCTCAAGAATTGTGTATCCAACTCCATTTCCAGTGCTAAAATTTGGTAGCTATTAATGCGTTATATGCTATATGGTTCTTCAACTCTTTGTAACAGTTTCATATGGTTATCTGTTTGTGTTCTAGTTCTTCTGGATCTTATTATATTTGGTTTAAATCCACACGCTGTACTAAAAAAAAAACTCAACCTGCGCCGGGGGGGGGGGGGGGGAGACGACCACACGCTGTACTAGTTTGAGGGGTTTGGTGATATGCCATATGTTCTTATATGATTCTATCTGTTGAAGCCCTATGTATATTTATTTATAATCTGAGTGGGATATATATTTTGGTTCAAAGCCAGGTTCTATTTGTTCCTGGTTAGATTGTTATTTTTTTCGTCATTTGATTATTGCATCCTTTGTTATCTTGTCTGCGTGCTAGAGTTTATTATGTACCTTTGAAATTGTACAGTGGTCTGGGCATCAATGTTTCTCTTTCCCCTTCGTGGGAGCTTACTTTTTTTGTGGTTATCCACATAGTGCAACATGGATTTGAGGTCTTGGAACATTGATCATTTGATATACTGAGTTGATGTTAACAAGAAAGGCACAAGTGTTTGGTTTGGGTGTGTTTTCATAAGATGCTGCCGAAATCCTTTTTTGTAGAGGTGCTTGATCATGATTTGTATGGTGCATTTGAGTGCAGAAGTTCTTTTGCTATTGTTGCTGTATGTGGATATTGCTCCTTGCTTTGATATCTATATTGGATGGTAGGATTTAAGCAGCTGTACATAGCCCCAAGATAATCGTAACACTAGCAGTTAGCATCACCACATATAAAGATATTGGTACATATCAGTACATATCATGCAGTTCCAAAGTTATTGAAAAGTGTGCCAAAATGCTTTTGACTAGGCAGTGTATCGTCTTCTGGGGTATGGCATTGTTGAGCACTTGTACAACTTTTGGGGTGGTACTATTCAGTATTATGAAACTTTCTAAGCTACTTACTTGGCCTTACGTTATTTTCTTTTTCATAATTTTACTTTTAAAGAAACTTCAAGTTCAGTATTTGCTAATTGATATTTTTACGGTTTTGCTATTTTTAAGTTTCTTATTTTTTGTTAACTATAAGCCGACTTTCTTGGCCATTGGAGTAGCTTTGAAATATGTGTCTGATTCTAATTTTGATCCAATGGTTCAGAAATGTGACCTTATAAACAGACATCCCCATATTTTATTGCTAATGAGTCGTTTATTCTACTTTTTCTCAGACCAAATTGACCATTTGTGAAGGAGAAGATGGTACCGAGTCATCTAATGGGGATGTGTTGATCTTTCCTGATATGATCAGATACAGGTAAACCTGCAAGCCTGCAAACAAATAAACATACAGTTTTTCGCCTTTAGTTGTTATATAATAAAAAACATAAGGCAGCTGGTTATCATTCTTCAATACATGATATAATGTTTGCAGAGGGCTGACCCACTTTGACGTCGACAACTTTGTTGAAGAAGTACTTGTGAAAGATACTGAATGGCTTCCTGGATCTCCTGAGGCTATAAGAGGTTCCTATGTTTTTGTGTGCTGCCATGGAAGCAGGGATAAAAGGTGTGGTGTTTGTGGACCTGCTTTGATTAAAAGGTTCAAGGAAGAGATAGATGGACAAGGCCTTGCTGGTCAGGTGGCTGTTAGTGCATGCTCACATGTGGGCGGTCATAAGTATGCAGGAAATGTCATCATTTTCAGTTCAGATGCCAAGGGAGAAGTGACTGGTCATTGGTGAGAACTAGGAACTGCAATAAAATTTACATTCTTATGCACCAATAAAACCAATGCCCTCCTGTAGAGCTCTCCATTTTAATTCCACTTTGTTAAAATCCAGTCATTGCTTACTATATTTGTAATTCTAGGTATGGTTATGTTGCTCCTGATGATGTGCCTGTGTTGCTGCATACACATATTGGACAAGGCGAGATCGTGGACCATCTATGGAGGTATGCTTCCTCCTTTAATTACTCCATGGGTTAATGTTGACTGAAGATGTCATTTAGTTTTACCCATCATTGGTATCCTAAATTGTATAGTGCCATTGAGGATTGTCAACATTTTCAATTTTGCAGCCTTTTCTCTTTCTGCTGTATCTGGACATGTGGCATTCTTAAGAAAACATACATCATTGATTCTATGATTAATAGTTTAGTACTATTTCCAAATCTGAATGGTGTTCTAGTTTAATTGTGTCTACAGCTATTATTGTTAAACTTTTTTTCCCAAATGATTAGATTAACTTCAAGTAGTGTTCATAATCTTTAAAACTATCTGTGCTTATTTTGTTAAGGGAAGATACTGGGATCAATGTCTTCATTCAATTTTTTCTTGAGCATTAGAGTGAAGTTAGCCAAGATTATGGACTACAAGCATGTATGGAGAATGGAGATGAACTATGTTGTAGGGTGGATTTTACTCCTTGCGACTTCATGTATCTTCATACAGGAATACTTCTGGAGAGGAAGATAGCTTTCTGTATCATTTCATCATCATTCATTCTGCCTTTTTCTAATTTGTTTTCCCCTATGTTGATGTGAGTTTGTCCGAAATATGTATGGTTGAATTTTCACACATTGTGTTGGAGCACTTGTTTGTATGGGTTCATCTGCTCATGTGATGTCACATAAGGATATTGTGTTGTATTTGTTGCATTTGCAAATGTCCTTGTCAGTTTGTTTGCAATGACTTCAGAACTTGAAGAATGACTTTATGTGGTTAGTCTCGTTGTAACCAAACCAATAACAAAAGAATGTCATGTTTTTTTTCCCAAGTATCGTACAAAGCACTGATATATCTTGTTCATGTTCAAGTGATCCCTTGCCATATGTTTGCTTCATAGCTGAATGGCCTACCTCTGTTTGAACTGTGGTTCTTATGCATGCTATCCTATTATGCAGGGGTCAGTTGGGTTTGTCTGAAGAGCAGCAGAAGAAAGCTCTGGAGCTTAGGCACATGACGAATGGCGTGACTGAGGAGGAATCGAGTGCCAAAGAATCCCCAGAGGAAACTGAAACTGATGGTGCTGCTTGCAACCCTGCCGCTGCAGGTGGATGTTGCCAGGGCAATGGAGGCTTTACGTGTTGCCAAAGTGATTTGCCAAGGGCAAAACAAGACAAGAGCGTTCCAGCTGAGCAGAACCAGAAGAGCTCGGAGAAGGAGTGTGAGAAAGAAAGCGGTGCCGGCAGCAAGAAGGGGCACATGAAGATTTGCCCCATGCCCACCTGGTTTGAGACCTGGGAGAGGGCTGACACTTACGCCGCCCTTGCTGTTGTTACGGCTGCTGCGTCGGTGTTAGTCGCTTTCAGGGTCTACAAGAACATGAGTTGAGAGCCTCAAAAGGAATCCTCAAAACAAGCCTAGGTTTTGTGCACTAAGGACAGTCTCCGGCAGTAAAACAGTTTGCTTCGAGAATAATATACTACTTGTGCATAGTAATGCAAGGGTTAGAACTTTAATAGTAGCTGATCCGGAGAAGGTGATGAAAAGCTGTTGTGTATAACGTCCTCACGTGAAACTCCCCTACTAAGTCCGAAGATTTCCATGCCTTGGCTGTTTGTTTACCTTAGCAAGGCGATGGCCCTGGTGTTCTACGTGATGATGTTATCGTTTATTTGGAATTGGGATGTTCTGGATCATGTGGATTTTAAAGAAATGTCATGCTGAATGGAAAAATTGTGCATTTTCTTGTATTTGCATTTTGCGAGCACAAATTTCGGAGGCATGAAAAAAAAACATCTGCACCTTGTATTCGCTATTAAGCAAATGGTGAAGTTGGATTTGTTGCTTGTTGCTGCTCCTGTTAATGGCGGTTTCGACAGATTTGGATTGCCTTTAACTGAAACGATTCGTTCTCCTACTTACTCTTTATTAATAGGGAATTCTTGTTCTCTGGTGATTTTGATCACATTCTTTAGAGAAACTCTAGTGTAATTGCTTGACAATAATCTGCTTTTAGCCAAATTGTTCTCGCAGAAAGGCACGTGATGCGCTACTAAACATCTTGCAGTTGACTGCCAGCTTCGCCTATCACGTGCTCACCTTCGGGTCGTCACCACCAGCACACATGATTCTACTTCATTAATACCTGGAATGGCTCTACCGTTCTACAAAAACTCATTGCATGCCAACTGTTTGGACTGGCACGCTCTGCTAGCTTGTTAGCTTTACCTGTCCTTCCTGGAGCTGTGGCCTTTCTTGATCAATGATCAATCAATTTTGTCATAGTGGATAGCATTGGTTGCACTTCACCTTTGGGTAGGTTTTTTTAGCTGTGGCTTACGGCTTATGTAGTTACGGTAGTGGGTTTTTTTGACTATGGTCCTATTCTTTCCGGCTTTTGGTTTTTACTACAGTATATAACTTTTAAACAGAATATTTTTCAAAACGAAATCTACAAGTTAATTGTAGTACACGTTAAAAGCCCATCACCTGTACTGACCAAAATCGCATGTGTCTCTCTTTTAGTAATCTCTGTCACAAACAGGACAAATTCAAAAATTTCAACCAAAAACCACAACCAGAAAGAACAGACCATATATATTATGGTTACAGTTGATGATTTTTGGCTCTAGCATAAATATTTGTGTGAACAAAATGAATGTTGATGTGCTGATGAACCGCTTCAAAAATATTGTCTCGATAAGGCGTTTTAAAAGGACGACGAAAGAAATATTTCACTTGTTTATTCAAAGGAAGCAATAAGATATAACACGTTTGTTTGAGTCCAGCAGAGATGCATAATTCACTCCAGGCCGCACTTAACATATACCATGTGATAATTAAATAATTAATGGTCCTAGCACATGTGCGTGCTACCAGCCCAACGAAATTTGGAGCACCCCGTGGACATTGAGCTACACACACATTGTTCATATCCAATATTCCTTTTCTTCTTTCCTGATTTCTTGTCTTCCACCTTCTCCTTTTATTCCTTAGACCTAAGACACTGTTCACCTTCCCAATAATTACAACAGACAGCACGCAGCAAAGCTCGGCCATGGCTCTCTCTCTCTCCCCCCTCTCTCTAAACTCATTTTCGAAAACTTTTACCGTCACATCATGTTCCCAAGCTTCATCACCACTCATGCCAAATTAATTTGGTTTTCGTGTAGGGAGAAATCGAGTTTTTCCTAATCTAGGCTGAAATCGCTTCCCATCATTTATCACGTTGTGTTCTATCCGATAATGTTATCTATATCAAAATCCATATGTTCATTAGAAGAAATCGAAAAAATAACTAGAAGAAATTGAACTCCAAGTAACCATCAGAACCTCTCTGGGGTGCACCAGCGGACACATCAGTAGTCCGCGGTGTGGATGGAGGCACCTTGGATGGCCTTTCGATCTCCACAGGCTTTGGTACCTCTGGCGGGCTTGCGCACCGTATCAATGCCCAATTCACGCCCTCGAAGAACGGATGCTGCTTTATCTCCGTGGCGCCACGCTTGTAAGCTAACCGGTGCTGGGGCTCTTTCACAAGTAGACCCCTTATCAAATCTCTTGCCGAGAAGCTCACAACCGGGTACTCTGGAAAGCGCAATGGCTGGCCGATGACATTGAACAGTGTAGCCCGGTTGCCAGATCCCTTGAAAGGTGTCTTCCCAAACAGAAGCTCATACAAGAATATCCCAAAGGTCCACCAGTCAACAGCACTACCATGGCCCTCGCCTTTGATGATCTCAGGGGCCAGGTACTCATGTGTCCCGACAAATGACATTGAGCGTGCATCACTAGGCTCTGCTATGAGCTCGGGCCACGGGCTGATCTGGGTGGCAACTTCAGGCTTTGGTTTCCGATCTTTCTTGGACTTCGACGAGAAGAGGCGAGGGCCAAAGCAGGTAGTAGGGGCTGCACATGATGGCTGAACCATGCAGGACGGCTCGACACAAGCTGGCTGGACGCAGTAACCTTGATTGTTCTTCCTGAGTGCTTCTGCGTCGGCGTTGGATGACTTGATAAGTGTGGGACTCACCGCACAGCGAAGGGAGAGGTCGAAGTCGGACAGCATGATGTGGCCATCCTCCCGAACGAGGACGTTTTCTGGCTTGAGATCACGGTATACGATCCCGAGCATGTGCAGGTATTCTAATGCAAGGAGGACTTCTGCTACATAGAACCTGCAATGTGAGGCCAATGCAACATTTCATTAGCTAAGCACCTCCAAATAGTGGAACAGGGCAGCGAGACATAAACTTTATCCAGTCAATCACTAATGATTTTGCAAGAAATAAGGAAGTTCAAGAAAAACTTCAATTCTATTAGGCAGTGAAATGTATTATGTGCAGAAGGTAAAAATGCAGATAAGACATACTTGACAGCTTGATCTGGAAAATATTTGCCAGGCTGCCTCTGCCGAAGGGTGTGCAGGTCTCCTCCTGGGCAGAACTCCATCACCAGGCATGAGAACTTATCAGTCTCGAAGTGACTGTACAATGTAGGAAGAAAGGGGTGATCCAGGCATTGCAGAATCTCTTTCTCGGTTTGAGCTCGGAGCAACTTCTTTCTGCTTGCTAGTGAAGCCTTGTCCATAACCTTCATCGCAAAATAGCTCTTAGTCCCGCTCAATTCAGAGAGATACACACTGCCAATGTCACCACAGCCTAGCCTCTTCAACAGCCTGAAATGGCTCAGCCCAAGGATACCATCTCTAACCCTGATCATCTGAATCGCCTCCCACCGTGAATCATTTGCCTTGTGAGGCTTCGTAGAGCTACTCATGCTGCTACACGAACTCTCATCACTGATATCACTGCTTGTGCTTGGCCAGCATCTGCTACTACCAATCTCAGATCGATCAGTCAACCTAGCACTTCCACTCACCTTCGCTGGACTACTACCTTCACATGTCTGAAATGATGTGGAGCTTCCATTCATACAGACGTGCTCCACAACTTTCTTTTCTTGATTTGCAAGACCTTCTGGGACCATTTCCTCACTCAATTCTGCCGGATGCTTGGTCGATGCAGCATCAACGGATTCCTTCCGGTGGTCGCTTGGTTTCTGCTCCTTTGACTCCAGTGCGTGATTCGGTTTGCTGAGGTTAGTTGGTTCTAGTAACACTCGAGGTGTTGAAGCACAGGAACTGTTCGGCTTGGGGACCTCCGAAGGGGAAGCGCTCTTCGAATACTGCTGTAGTTCTGGGACGCTTGGGATTTTGGGGAGGGTTTGAGGCATGGTCTTTGAAGCCATTGTTGTCATAGCTGAGTTTATCAGCCAAGATGACCAAAGATTGCCGCAAGCTCTAGTCAGTCAGAAAAGCAATCTTGGCATAGTGATGGACCATTGAATGGCAGGCTTCCATTCACAATCTGCAAAGAACAGAAAAAAGGGGTAAATTCAAAGATGCAACAGCTAACATTAAATGATTGGAATTGGACTTGAGTAAAGATTCACCAAACAAACAAAGGAAATGAAGTGGCCAAACAACAAACTAAAATTATCTGACTGTCATTTTAAAGTAAGTAAATCAAGAAATGGTTTTTGTCCCCAAAAAAATGATATCAAGAAATGACCTCCACACTCAGCTCCATCCACCTCCCACCAACACTTACCATAGGGTGCTCACGGTGCGCCGCACTTAGATATTCATCTGCCTAACTACGAAAGTTATGAGGTCGTCTCCTTCTATGACCTTAAAACCATCAATCCTGTCCAACCCCCCACTAAGTCCAATCATGCAACACTACAGATCTAGCGTCCCCTTTCGCAATAAACAAGTGTTTGATCAGATGAGAGCTCATCAAAGGTGCCATCTTTTCCACACAAACAGAGAAAGGTGCCCCCCATGACCCACCTCAAAATGGAGGTCTCTTCTTTCTTGCAAACAGCATCGCTGTTAATTGAAGGCATAAGCATATCACTGCCAGTTGATGCATTCATTTCAAGAAGCCACATGAACAAAAGCGGGGCACATACTAAACTGTTTATCATTTCAGTGATACGAAAATGCCATTTTTTTCAGTGCAGAAGGGTGAGGAAAGCAAGAATCAAGGGCTGCCAAAAGCAAGGGCTTTTATCATCTTTCTGCAAAATGCAGTAGCATGAAATCTTGCATTCTTTGTACAAAGATCAAACAAAGAGGAAAAATAATGCCAGAATCCAGGTAAGACAGATCTACAGGACCAAAGCAGAGTCTCACGAAAAGCAAATTGGGAACCAGGAAACAACCGGAGGAAAGATACTGCAAGAGAAATCTCACCAGACTGAGCTGAGCCCGATAGGCTGAATCTTTCTGCAAGAGAAATCTCCCAAGAATCAAACAAGCAAGAAGATGCCGAGGGGGATGGAGCACAGTTCCTACGACTTCTTGTGTCTGGGGTTGCAGAATGTGCCGCGATGGAGGTTAAGAGGGAAGGAAACAGAAGGTGCCGAGTATTAAAGGTCAGCCTCACCCCCTTCTCATTGGTTTCCCTTTTCTATTGTTTTGTTAATTTCAAATGCAATGATCTTGTCTAGGAGAAGTAATTTTAGATTTTGGGTCCCTGGAGGTGAAGCCACTCATTTCTTTGTAATGACATGGCTGCCCTCAATCTTCTATTGTTAGCTCTCAATTATTAGCCGACCAGAATCATTACATTAGCTTTTGTTTCTTGAGCTTGATCATGTCAATTTCTACTAGCAAATTAATCAAGTTCTGTAACAAAATAACAAATACTAGTACTAGTAGCTACCAGGGCTTATTCTTTCAGACTACGATTTATGATTTTTGACTGTGACTTATAGTTTTTAGCTTATTCATGTAAGAGATTACGGAGTAAAAAAATATACATATGATTTTGATCGATATAAATAAAGTCGCTACATTATGTATTATAATTAATTTATAGACTAACGTAAAAACATACTGTATTAAAAAGTTAATTATCGTAAAAATTAAAAATCAATTTTTAGAATTTAAAATAGAACCACACATCGTTATACAATTTTACCCTACTTGCCATATTTTTATCTCGGTAAAATACTACGGAATTTTCCAGCATCAATGAGTTGGACAAGACAAAACAGGCCTCCTCTCTCTCTCGAGTCACTTCAGTCCAGTGCAAGCCCCAACGCAACTAGGGCTGGAAAAAAAACTTGTCAGTGGGCTCGTTGGCTCGGTTCAAAATTGCTTCAATTATACTTGTTAATTGGTTAAACATTAAAATGAGTTGATTTCAAATGAATTTGAATTTTGCTCAAGCTCGGCTCGGCTCGGCTCGTTAGCTCGTTTCTAAAAATACTTTTAAATTATATGTAAAATGATATTAAATCAAACTATATCATTTTTAGAAAAAGCTCGATAAGACGAGGAGTTGGCTCGATATCCACCCCTAAACGCAACTTTCTTGCTTTTGGAGACGGAATCAGTGCTAGAAAAAAAAATACCTGGGCCAATCACTGCATTATCTGCTTTGGAGTCTGGGTAAATTTGCATAAATAACAGAGGGTGGATGGCTGGAGAGGCTACTGGTTAAACAACTTGCATGTCATGCAAAATTTCAGAACTCATTTGAGTCACGCTTGGCTGTAAATTAAGCCTGTAAGTTCAGACTCTCTCTCATTGATACGGCATATCATGAATTGTTTATGGCTTGTAATAATGCCTTGATTTACACAGCGTACAGTACAATGAGGCTCTTCGAATATACGATCGAATTTTATGCCGATCCTAACGGCTTGGAACGCGGCAGCCTTTGGCAGTACAGCTAAGAGTACACTGTACACAAGCTAACAAGCTAAAAATTTTAGTACAGATTTATCAGTGTAGAACCGACGGCAACCAGATAAGGGTAAATAATTCCAAAAAAATTCTTGTAAGTGATTCAAATCTTCACTCAAGTACTATGATAGTCACTAAATTCAGATGATACTAACTAGGTTATGCAAAGCAAAGTTAGAAACAAGAGCCAACAAAATCAACAGCCTCCTGCATATAGCTAGTCAGATCGTCATTGAGGGGCCGATCACACCGGCAGGCCGATCTAACCACAAGCCTGGGCCGGTCCAACCGGTCCCCTATTCTTAGATCTAAAAATCTCTCGTAACAAAATGTCAAATCTCATGAACTTATTTTCCTTCTAAACACTTCTAAGTTTTGCATAAGGCTTGTTTAAGATAATAGAAATCTAAACCAATCAAGAATAATAAGGTTCTTGGACTCGAGTTCACCAAATTAAACAGAATAGAATCTAGTTTATAAGAACACCAAAAACAATAAAACTGAAATTACTTTTTTCTCGTGAGGGCCTAAGGCATGAGATCTTTCATATCTATTCTCGCATATTCTAGTAAGGTAATTTAAGCAAAAGATTAGGTTAGAACTTGTATGAACCCGAAATCACAAATCTAACTCAACAACAAGCAAAACCAAGTAAGAACGCAAACAAAAACATGATTGAGATAAAGTTCCGATATATTTTAGTGGAGGATAAGGTTTACATAATCATGGATGATTACAAGATGCAGCTAAAGTATCACTCTTTTCTCTCTCAATTTTTCTCTTTCACAACTATGAAAGTGTAAGGTCGTGCTGATCGACTCGAGAGATATGAATAGGCGCTTTTAAATTTTCTTTCGTTAAAACCAAGTTTATATGCGAAAATATAAATTAGATCATTTTTGCACAATTAAGATCTAAATCAACTAGATTCATCTAAGTGCACCAACACTCTAAGGCCATGTTCGTATTTGTTTCTACTTTTGCTTAGAAAAGCCAAAAGCCAATAAAAACACTCGGCTTCTCGAAATAGCTTCTCCACTCCTCTTGGTCTCTCTTCGGGGATAAGGTAAGTGGTCACAGGTGCATAATGCACCCCACTCCTCTCGCTCCCATCACGCACATGCCTCTCTCTCTCTCTCTCTTTTCATCGCTTGCCCTTTTTCTAAAAGTCATTTCTTTTAGTCACTAATATTCATTTTCAGTCAAAAGCCATCAAATACGAACACTCACTAAGTCTATATCAAGATTTGCAATCCTAACGTGCAAGTCAATTTTAGCAATGTAATTTACAAGAATATAAATTGAGTATAAGAAAGCAAATCATTATTGACACATTTTTTCTACAGTAGTGTTTGAAGACTTGTTAGTCTTTCTTAGTCCATATTGAGGTAAGTCTAAATGAATTGGACCGGCTCCACTAATTAAGCCAAGCATCTCAATTCTACTAATATTAGCTCTTTCCCCCTCTGAGTAGATGAGCTCTAGCCTTCACAACACAACAGGCTTTCTCAGAAGCTTCTTAGAGAAGATCACCTGGTATGACGCCTCCAAGCTCATCTAATAGTCGGCAACCTCTAAGAGTAACAAGTTAAGCCCCTTATTTAACTCTCGCCATATGTAATGAATATACAAACTCAAGTGAATACGAAATCTACCTCTAGATGCAACACATACAACTAGAGACATCTTTTTTGTTTACAAGATGCAACACATACAAATTGAGTAGAGAGTTTTACACTAGCTTAAGATTGGTACATAAGCACTATATAGGTTCGTTCGATATGATCTTTATGTATATTTGAGAGTCGTTATGTTCTACTAGAGACCGCTACTGACTTATGAACCGAAAGGGAGTTTTCGATCCGTAATCAAATATACATGAACCTATAGGGTCACACACTTAATGGATCAAAATGATAAGGGATCGGATGATAAACTCCGAGTGGGATACGATTTCTACACATATTGTATCCGGTTGGAGATTCTCCAAGTAAAATACGATCTCTACTCGTATTGAATAAAGATTCAGCCTGGGACTTTCTGAGTTAGATATGATATCTGATCGTATTGGATAAAAATTCAATTAGAGACTATATAAAGGGAGGTGCGGGGTTGAGGGAGGGATCCCTGAGACACATCCATTGAAACTCTAGCCGCTACCTCTCATAACTCATGCCGTGCACACTAGTGCTAGCACACTGATGCACAACGTTCTATCCTTGGACATGTGAACCTCGGTAAAGGTGCTCCTGTGACTGCGGCGCTGATCAGAACGATTGCGGGGAGGAGTCGGTTGATCAAATGACAATCGATTACTTCCACTACACCAATGCACTCTTTATTGAACCGGCCGTTTCAACTCTATTTCTGTTGCACTGCGTATCTAGTTGTAATAATTTATAACCTCTTATTTGCATGACTTTCTAGCTTACGCGATAGAAAATTGGCGTATCTAGTTGTAATAATTTATGACCTCTTATTTGCATAACTTTCTGGCTTACGCGATAGAAAATTTCAATTTACGCTAGTGTAGTTTACTCATATCCTAAGAATGGGATAATGGCGTGCGTTGCCGGAGTCCAGGCCTACAGAGAAGTGGCGTCGTGTCCATGTCGTCCGTTGTCGCCGTCCCTGTTCGGGTGCAGACAAGTCCCTCACGATCAAGCTGAAATTAGTCATGATCTGTAATTATAGTTGCTACAGTAAAGGGGAAGTGTATTCATGTCGTGCTGTCGCGCTCCAACAGATCAATGCTCAAGGAGACGATAATCGCAGCAATCATTGCTAAAAAGAAGGATGGATAGCTAGATGCTGCGTAGACGTTTCTCGGTAGTTTCTCACTGTTTCTTTCAGACCATTTATAGTTCATATATAACCTGTTAATAATATGCCCGATCATGCTCCACGATCTGGAAGCACAACATGTCAAAGCTCCAGATTGTACTGCATCATCATGCTATTGCGAACGTTGTTTCTGATCTGCCCAGGTTCCTTTCCATAGCCATCAGCTTTTGGAGGCGCAATATCATTAGACATTAGCAGCAATGCTATGAAACTGGGAAGTACGGAATACTTGTTGAAAGTGTTTTAACATAATCCAGTAAATGTTACAGCAATTCAATCGAATTGACACAACGAGCATCCGATGGTCGGACGTCCGGCACCTAGTATGTACTCTACTCTAAATTTTTCTTAATTAGTATGTACTCTACTCTAGATTTCTCTTAATTCTTTTAATTCGATTTCAAAATAGAAGCTAAATTTATGAGTTAAGATTTCAATGTAACGATTGTTGATTGTTTTTTTGTTGAATTGTAGAGCTAAGGCTTAAGGTTTTATTTTTGATTTTTGGAAAATCAGTCTAGCTTATTGCAAATCAAAGATAAAATTGTAGTATTTGACAATAATGTTAAAAAGTAAGCTATTGGACGCATTTTTCTATTATATTATTATTGAAGTGTTGAACATATAAATATCTAATTAATTTTTTCAATTAATTGATGATGATTTTATGAATGATATACTTATTTGCTATATGGAGAAACAATAATTGACCAAAATTACCAATTATATTATGGTTCATCGCTTGATAAAATTGAAAGAACGTAAATACTAAAAGGTATTACATTAACTTATATTTGATCGTTCTACTATTTTTTACTTGAAAACTTTAAGTAATTTATTCTCTTTTAACAGCCCATTGAGGTCAGATGATGTATTTTACCAATGCCGATCAACTTTTGTTTGTGATTTCGCCCTCAGTTCCTTCAGTGCTGCAATTGAATAATATTATTATCAGACTTCTTCATGTTGGTAAGTATTTCGAACACTACTTATTTATCATCATATACTGTTATTCGTTATATTGAAGTATTGATGCTAAAAATTGACAGACATATTGCAATTTAATATAATATTATTTAAAAATTATATTTATTATTATATATATAGGGAAATGGTGAATCCTAATCATATATATATATATAGGAAAAATACTTTTTACTCCCAGGGTGTAATTACACCCACCTTTAATATACCACCTAAATAAATTTGAAATACTCCTTTATCACTTTAGGTATACTCATATACTAATTATAAGATATTGTAATGTGAACCACATGAAAAAATTGTAAGAGAGTCCATAGTTTTTAGCGTATTTTGTAAATACCTTTATATACGTATATAAAAAGGAGTATGTTAAAAAAAGTACATACCACCTCTGAAAAATTGTTCATACCACCTATATAGTCTTAAATACTCATATACTACATGTACATACTCCTCGTTACGCGAGATACTCCCTACGTTGTGAGATACGACATAGGGTGTAATTACACCCGGGAGTAGAAAAGAGGCTTTTATATATATATATATGGGGGAGCATATCTAGTGCTAACAGGCTTTTCAGTGCTAACATGCTAAAACTTCATCAGAGCCATCCGATCTGCTCCGTACGGCTCGGATTCAGGAAGGTGGGATGCCCCAACTCACTTAATCAGTTTTTCACAAAACCCCCTGCCCGGATGCTTAATCGCGATCGCCTCGATCTCTCCCGTCCGCTCCCTCCTCTCGCCGCACCCCTCGATCTCTCCCATCCGCTCCCTCCTCTCACCTCTCGCCGCCTCCTCCCGTCTTCCTCCCGGTGGCTCCTCCTCGGCCCCCCGCCGCCCTCTCGCCCCGGCGACTCCTCCGCCCCGGCGCCGCTCCGGGGTTAGGGTTAGGTGAAAGGCGGCGACTCCGTCTGCTGGCCGCCGCTTCCTCCGAGCGCCTCCACCCCGAGCGCCGCGCCTCCTCCGACGGGCCTCTCCCGAGTGCCGACGCCTCAACCCGCCTCCTCCCGAACGTTGACTCCTCCTCCGTGGGCCTCCTCTCCAGCGCCACCGCCCCGAATCAAAGTTACGTGGTGTTCCAGAATTGCCGATTTCAACCGTATTTGTTAATCCAATTTCGTGGTGGAAGTTGCATGTATGTGAAAAGGATGTATCTTGAGATTCAAGTATGCTCTTCAATGTATCACTGAACATAGGGAAGTATGTTGATGTCACTAATTGTGTCGAGAAGCGATTGTTGAAGTTGAATGAATTTCTTGTGTTCAATGAATCATTTAATTTTGTTTCTCAGTATGCTGTTGAGTAGGCATTTTGCGAGTCTCCGGTGCTCGATTTAGAACACTGCATGTTCGAGCTCATTGTTCATTGTCCAGTTCTTGTCATTTTAGATTTTATGGTCTCATTTAGAACTGGTACAAGGGTTTTCTTGCAAACTGATGCAAAGGTTTTCTTCTCATTTTAGATTTCATGGTCTCATTTCAAGAGGTCAACTGAGAATGGCAATCAAAATTGGTCATTAGTGGCAAGTGTATTGTGAACCAGCCCTGGATCAGATCAGATGGCTGGGTTGGCTATGAATATGATCAACTGGTTTCTGGTGGAACCTTGGTAGAATATTTAGAAATGCTGGTATGCTAATGTACAATCATGTGGATGTTTTTCTGGTAACTAATATTGAATTTACATCATTCAACTCAAAAATAGGATGTTTCTATCCTTTTGTTGACACAAAAAGCCAATGGCGAGAGGCGCAGGTTCAAATTATATCGGTTCTCATTCACTTATGGGTGGATTTGACATGGGCATCAATTTTGACGGATTTGGGGAAAATATGAAAAAGTTCATGGAGGTAGTCGTCTCATAAGTCATAATTTCTCACTTTAACATGGTTATCTTAATTTTGTGATTATGCATCTCATGAAGTAAGCAAAGACAAAGTGATGGAGCAAGTTCCAGACATTCAGGTAAATAGTTTGGAACCTCTCGTTTAGCTCATCCATCCTTGATGTTACGCGAATCCTCGCTTGTAATGGAGCAATTCGCTTGGAAAGATTAGTGCAAATGGTGAAGAACAATCGAGTTATACAAGTGCAAATGACTCTAAAGAATCAACACAAGACATGTTTTGCACATTTTCTACTTTTGAAATGTCATGTGACTATATTTCTTGTTTTAAATGCGCTTTAAAAAAAAGCAAATAATGCCAAAATTATCCTGAATCATCTTAACTTATAGTGAATAATATCATGCTTCTGTGTGCTAAATATGTAACATAATGGAATTGTCTGTTGGGACTATCTCACATGACTTGAGTGCATACACAAATTCTAAATTGCAAATTCATTCTTGAAGAGCACACACAAATTCTAAATCGCAAATTCATTCTTGAAGAGCATACACAAATTCTAAATCGCAAATTTATTCAACAAACAACCAGAATCTCACATACTAAGGCTCACAGGCCTGATACATTCAGAAGAGCATACACAATAAACCAGATTCTCAGATACATGCAACTTCCACCACAAAAATTGGAGTAACAAACACAATTGGGATCAACCGCGGCGGGGTCTTCACGAACGAATCAACCGGGTGCGCGGCTCGGGAGGAGGCGGCGGTGGTGGGGGCGCCGCCACTGGTTTAGCCCGGTCGGAGGAGGCGGTAGTGCTCGGGAGAGACCCGATCGGAGGCGGCGGCGCTGGGAGGCCGGGTCGGAGGGCGTCGGCGTTCGGGAGGAGGCCGAGTTGAGGCGTCGGCGCTCAGGAGGAGGCCGGTCGGAGGAGGCGTCGCGCGCGGGTGGAGGCGGCTCGGAGGAAGCGGCGGCTAGCTGCAGACGGAGTCGCCGCCCTTTCACCTAACCCTAACCTCGAGGAGCGCGCGCGGGCGAGAAGGTGGAGCGCGCGGGGCGGAGGAGTCGCCGGGGCCGAGGCGGCAACGGGGGCCGAGGAGGGAGCCACCGGGGAGGAAGACGGGGGAGGAGTGCGGCGAGAGGTGAGAGGGAGGGGAGCGGATGGGAGAGATCGAGGGGGGAGTGCGGCGAGAGGGAGGGGAGCGGACGGGAGAGATCGAGGGGCAGATCGCTGATTAAGCATCCGGGCGGGGGGGTTTGTGAAAAGTGAAAAACTGATTAAGTGAGTTGGGGCATTCCACCTTCCTGGATCCGAGCTGTACGGAGCAGATCGGATGGCTCTGATGAAGTTTTAGCATGTTAGCACTGAAAAGTTTGTTATCACTAGATATGCTTCCTCTATATATATATATATATATATATATATATATATATATATATATATATGCGCATCATGCATGGGATGGATCTTTAAATTTGTTTCAAGGAGATCATCAGAGTAGTCCTTCCAGTCTTCAGTCGCGTGCTTCTTGGAGGGGCAAAAGGTGGGCGAGGAGGGGATCCGGCGCCTCGCCGTGTTCAACCCGGGAAACGACAGGTACTACGACGACGTGCTATCCAACATCTACGCATACACCGGCACAGCGAGAACCTACAGGTGTGCGGAGATCAGCGGGAGGTCGGTCGTCGTCTGTGACAGTGGCCAGTTCCATCGCTTGCTCGTGTAGGCTGCTGCTTGCACGCTTGGACAATGGAAACTCCGTGTCTCCAGGGGCAGCACGCAAACAGATCAAGCATGTCAATAGGACGTCGTTGTGGTCATGCATATGGTGAACATTGTCACAACAAAACTTCAGCCACACGGGACCATTCGAGCAACATATGGTGATATGGAGCCCAGTCTAACGGCCTCCCATAACACTCATCAGCAAGTTTTCTCAACGTACATGCTACAAGACATTGCTGATAGAAACTAAGATGGCTAATCATACACTAAACCAAGATAGAAACAAATAATAATAAACTAAACAATCACTTCTCGAGTACAACAAAATTTCCCTTCACCACAACTTGTACCAAAATTGAGTGTATTGTCGTTCCTTTACCTTCTTCCTCGTATATAGCACATCAAATTCACCGAAACTGTAACAGACCTCCTTGGTCTTTATCTTTCATACCTTCCTCCTCTTCTCGGACTTCTTTTTTGCTTCCCTGTTAGTAAAACAACCCATATAAGAATAACAAAGAGAGCAAAAACGGACAGGAAGCCAAACAGAAAAGTATCTTACCAGTCCCGCCTCAGCTTGAATTGCCATTTCCTTTTCCGCTTCTTCCCTCCGTCCGTAACCAGTTTCTTTTCTTTGATCCCTGAGGTACTCTTGGGACCAGTTTTTTTAATTTTATCAGGCACGGACTTCTTGCGGCTTGTCTGCTCTGTTTGTTCATTGTGCGTTTCTTTCTTATCTCCATTTATGTCAGCACTTTTAGGACCATTACTTTTCATCTCACCCTTCTTATGGTTCTTGAGCCGCTTAGCTGGTCTATTAGGTGCCAGTTTTTGGTCTCCAGCCCCTTTGCGGATGCTTGCCTGTTTATCGGTCTTCTTTCCATCTTTGTGATTTTTTGACTGAATGGGCTGTTCAAGTGGCTCATCTTCATCATCACTGCTAAGATCAGCCTTCTTAGCTCCTTCTTCAGGCACTTTAGATGACTCAGATGTCACTGGAATTGTATTGCTCAACTTGTTCAGCTGAACGAAATGAAATACCCCAATCAGATATTATGTCCTGATCAAGCATGGCAAACTGAAAGGCATTTGTGATGCAAGCAACGCTTTGTTTGCTTTGTGTTCATAACAGAGTTAAGTTTTACTTTACACAATCAGCCCACATGATAAATTCAAGCATCCTAACCAATCCAGTAAGCATATGTCCTCATCAAACTATTTGCCAACAAAAGTTGGATATTTCACCCAGAAGGTTCCAATATTAAGTCACTGGATTAAATATCCTACCATCCTATGGAAGAGAAGCGGATTCAAGAAGTCAACATGCGAGCTTATGCGTCACAAAATCATTATCACTTGTCCTGGAAAATAACAAAATGTCATGTGTACCTTAGCAACGAAAAACCCATCCATGTTGTTGACATGAGGATAAAACCTCCTTGTTTTGTCTAAAGAAGTATGAAATCGATGCTCCCGGTACCGGATGAATCTGTACAATAAACAGAAAAAAGTAAGAGAGAAGGTAATAGATTCTTCATGCAGGGAGAAGATAGATTAACATAAGGTAATAGATTCTTAATGCAGGGAGAAGATAGATTAACATACCCTGGACGCCCAAAATCTAATCCACAAGGCACAATCTTTACGTCTCTCTTTTTAAGGGCGTAGTCGATAACTGCCTCATTCTGCAAGATTGGAGAGGGGTTCAGGAACTGAACTTGAATCATCATTGAACAAACATGACCAATCTACTTACCTCTGAAATCATCATTGAACAAGTTGAGTAAACAATGTAACCACCAGTTTTGGAGTTGGCATCAACCAAATCAATAGCGGTTAGCAGCAATTGCTGCAAAACAAGTCAATCAGTTACTAAGTGTATGCTAATATGCAAGGTGATTGATGCTCTTACTGAAGCCAGGGTTCTAGAAACTTTTAATGAAAAAAAAACCATAAGGTTGAAAGGCCCAAATTATAATCAGAAATAACTTAGGAAATAAAGCTTACACAGATAGAACATAACAATTCTGGGGTTCATATATGTTATTTCCATGTACAAGAGACAGCACAATACTAACTGCTTCAAAATCACCTTTGAAAATGAAGTCAACACCATGGAGGTAAGTCCGTTTTGTCACAACTTACTGGGTTAAGGATCAAATTTGATGAATGTGAGTGGATTGCAGGTTTTTTTTTTTGCCAAAGAAAAAAAGGTTGCAGTTGGAATGGATCGGTAGGAACATGTCAAACCATAAGCAGGATCGATTTAAACAAAACTTACTGAGGACTATAAGAAAAACACCTTTTGCATGAAAGCACAGTTCCTGATGTCTTCAATGTCCTTTGATGTTTTTATTTGTGGATCCTTCCAAATGGTCTGCAGAAAAAGGAATAATCTGTCAAGACTCGAATAACCAACAGAAAATATATTGGATCTAGAAGCTTATATGATTCAGATTATACTAACCCCGGTGCCTGTGCATGGCGCATCCAACAGCACTCTGTCAACCGAATTCATCCCTAGAACTTTGGGGAGCTGAAACAAATTGGATGTCATCATGAAACAGTATTTGCATTGAGCAGAAGCACCATACACCTAACTGAAGCAACTAAAAAATTACCAGGATTCCAAATTCAATTTTATCCATGATTGAAATGGAACAAAAAAGTATTAGCTATGGTGCCTATATAAACAGAGGTTCACGTAAAATCGCCTCTTCAATTTCAGTTAATATTTTCTGCAAAACCATTATATTATCTTCGTTGCATTATTCTTCACAAAAACCAGTAAATTGTGTGTTATGAACCTTAGTTCTTAGTTCATAGGGGGGTAAACATTGCCGAGAGAATGGTTGGGCAGATAGAGGAAGAGGGAGAGACTATGGATGAGAATGACTTTGTTATTTCTTGCTTACTTCCAATAGCATGCGACATGCCCTTTATATAGATGGGCTCCCCCTAATAGATATAATCTAATATCAATCATATCTCTAACAAATATAGAAACTAATATCATATCCCTAATCATGTCTCTAAGAAATGGAACCTAATCCCTAATTCAAATAAAAACTAATCTCTACTTCCTAATAATAAACCAGCTTGGCCCAGGGGGCTACGCCCATGACATTACACCCCTCCCGGACATGCAACTCGTCCTTGAGCTGCTAGACGGCGGCCATGATTGCAATACCACATCGACGAAGTGTAGCGCTTTCGGCTAAATGTTGCCTGCAATTTTTTCTTGTTCTTTTCTCTTTTTTTCTTAAACAAAGCCGTTGTTGGTTACAAAACCGACTGACTGAATCGGCCAAGACTTGACGAAGAAAAAGACCTACGACTCTGGTGACTTCAGTGGCGGTGGCTCCGACGACTTGTTGGTTGGAGCGATGACCCCGCAAGCGGCAAGGGTCTGCTTCGGGGTCAAGCGGAGCCGCACGGTCCTGAGCAGTAGCGATGATAATAGGCAGAGAGCCCCACGGCGGCTATGGCAAGCGTAGAGCACCAACGGCGACCGGATTGGGAGCAGATCGGGAGGCGGCAGCCTTATAGGTGAGTAAGGCAGAGGGCCCCGGCTAGGGAAGGCGCTGCGACGCCAGCGGCGGCAATGGGGCTAGGCATCGGCTCATCCGCGGCGGAGACAACGGAGATGGCCACGACGGCCAGGACGGCGAGGGCGGTGAGGAAGTCGACGAGGCGGGTGAGTGGGCGGTTGAGGCAGCGGGGGAGGATCTGCATGAGCTCGGTGTAGTAGACACCGGCGGCATAGAAGTTGCTAATAGCCTTCTCGGACTCGAGGCCAGCGAGGAAAAGGTCGTCGTGGTGGAGACGAGAGCCGAAGAGGTCGTTGACGACCTTGGCGGAGACGGCGGCGGAGGCAACGAGGGCCGCGGCTAGGGACGCCACCGCGACGCCGGCAACGAAGCTGGGTGTCAGCGCATCCTCTCGTGGCCGAATCTGGCGACGGGTTCCAGGGCGAGGGCTCGCGAGCGCGCGGCTGGGGTTGTGGGGAGCCCGCTCCCCATCTTATCCGGCAGCACAACGTCGGTGTTGATGACAATGGCGAAGGCGTTGCATATCACCGTGGTGACACCGTCACCACAGTCAGGGGGAATTCCCTGTGGTAGCGTATTGGGTGGTTGGGGCGGCGGGACGCGATTGCTCACACGATGCCGACACTGAGCCAGCTACTTGTGACTTCTCCTTCAGTGTTCAAGTAGGCGCTAGGCGCTAGGCGGGCGGCCAGGTGGGGCCTAGCGCCTAGGGAGCCTAGGCGGGGTCTAGGCGGCCAAATTAAAAATAAGGATAACATACAGATAATAAGTATATATTTGCTATATATCTGAGATCTAATGTCTCAGATCGAGTCATCATATCTTATAACTAATGTTTAAAACAATTAATCAAATTTTAGACCATCTGATAAAGATCCAACGGTCCAGATCTTCTAACCCAAATGGCATAACCCTAAATCCATCCGGCCGACCGCGCCGCCCCGCATATTTGCGCCCACCTCCCCGACTCTAACCCTAACCCTAAATCCTCCGCCGCCTCCCGCTTACTCGCGCGGTCGCGCCCGCCTCCCCGCTCTCCCTCGCAGATCGTCGCCGCCTCCCCGCAGATCCCACCGCCCGCCTCCCCATCCTCCCGCGCAGATCCGCCGTCCGCGCCCCATCTCTCCCCGAGATCACCGCCGCCTCGCGCGGATCGCCGCCGCCTCCCATCTCTCGGATCTGGCGCGGAGTCCGGATCCGGCGGCGCCACGGATCCGGCGAGGATGCAAGGCGAAGGGATCCGGCGGTTCGACGACGCCGACGCGTGGGAATCCCTGGAGGTGCGGCGGCTCTGTAAGTCTCTCCTTTTGCAACCCTAGCTCACTGTTTCGTCCTTCTTATGTCGCCGTCCCACGCATAGGCGTCTCGGCGGCCGCTTAGCCGCCGTCGCCACCGCGCCGCTGGTTTGCCGCCGCCTCGCGCTTTGACCGCCGCCTACGCGCTGCGACCGCCTAGCCGCGCGACCTCCGTAGAGGGCCAAGTCGCGGCGGCCCCCACCGCCTAGGCGCCGCCTCGGCGGCCGCCTAGGCCGCCTTTTGCATCACTGTTCTCCTTTGCTGCCAACATCTTCAGCACCATGCTGTCTAAGTACTTGAGTCTAGCGATGATTTCGTCATAGCTAGCAATGATCTTTTCACCTGTTAACTCAGCAGCAGAAGCCATAGTGTTAGCTCTAATGCCAAATTGCTATGAAACTTAGTTCATAGGGGGTAAACACTGCCGAGAGCATGGCCGGGTGGCATCGGCCTAGAGGAAGAGGGAGAGACTATAGGTAAGAATGACTTTGTTATTTCTTGCTTACTTCTAATAGCATGCGGCAAGCCCTTTATATAGATGGACTCCCCCTAAGAGATAGAATATAATCTCAATCATATCTCTAACAAATATAGAAACTAATATCATATCCCTAATCATGTCTCTAACAAATGAAACCTAATCCCTAACACAAATAGAAACTAATCTCTACTTCCTAATAATGAACCAGCTAGGCCTAGGGGGCTACGCCCCATGACATTATGATACTAACTTGTTGCATAAAATCAGTTGACTGCTCTTTGGCATATCAGATGTTCTATAAAAGGTTTTAAGCACCACGTAACAGTAGCTGTACTGTCTGCTCACCTCTTTACCGTCGTAGTTACAAACTATGGTATTTGTGACACCCATACGATGTATGTTGCCCAACAGTCCATGCAACCTTTTCTCATTGAACTCATTTGCATAGATTATTCCTGTGTACGACAGATGAAGAAAAGAGGGTATTTGTATTTCATTTGACAGGCAACTGGATAGCAATTACAGATAACCAAATTACTCTGAAGGAAATTGCACATGGTAGTCAAAACAGGCATAATGCACTAACCAGTATTCTTCATAAGAGCTCCAATGTATGTAGTCTTGCCACCTGGGGCAGCCCTGGAATAAAGAAAATGATCAGTTTCCAACTTTGGAAATGAGGACGCAACTTCTACCACAAGTTCCACATGAAGAATTGAATTAAAGATTAACATCAAATCTAGGAGCAAACATGTAAATATTAGGATAGCATGAGAAGGCTTACATACAAGAAAACACAGTTATCTTAATTTTGACGTCATGTGATAAATGAACTATTGCAAAAAGAGTACGAGAGAAAAGGGAAAACATCTTACGCCATATCAACAATTCGCTCCTTCTCCTGAGGAGCAAGAGCCATCACTGGTAAGAAAGAACTTGCACCTTGTTTCTGTAATCACAATTTTTGAAGTAATGCAAATGTTAATGGAAGGAGAGTAAATGAAACAAATCTTAAGTTATTAACAAAATGATATGGGAGAGAAGGAAGATACCATGTAATGCCCAGCCATATATTCAACTGTGGCGCCAGAAGAAATAGTGGAGTCATATACAACTAATCCTACCTGCCATTTTTGACAACGGGAGAGTTGCTTTAATATTATTTACTTATTACTTGTGTAAAGGAAATAGATAGAATCAAAGCATACCTTTGACCACTTCCCTATCGGATCCAGATTAAACCCTCTTGGTATAAGAGCAGCGGCAAGATCCCTCCTCCGCGTCTGCAAACATCACGAACAAATCAGATGAGACAGACAAACTTAATGAAGCAGATATGAATCTGAAGCAAGACATGAAGAACCATGAACTCTGCGGTACCATACATATCTATCAAGAGATTGACTCAAATATAGTATACCTTTAGTGTGTTCGTCCGCAGGCACTCAGGTGGTCTTTTCTCAAAAGATTCCAGTAGCTCAACAAACTCGACAGCTGGGAACATCTGCCCAATTATAACACAAATAATGTTAACTAGAACAGCAGCTAAATCTGATAAATTTTTGAATAAGCATGCCAAACAGACAATTTGCAATTACTACTCTCAGGCAGTTGGATCAATACACAACTCAACTGGAAGAAATAGTGCACCAAAGATATCAAACAATCACTGCATATGATAGGCAGCTCACCTCAATAAATGCTTCAACGAGAAAATCATTGTATCCATAGTATGCCATCACATCAGCCTTGAGCTGATTGACATAATCTTTTCGTGGGACATCTGTTTGCCTCAGCTTGCTAAAGTTTGTGAGTACCCGGACAACTAGACAGGAAAAACCAATATATAGAAACAGTCAGAAAGCTCTACAGATTGCAGTCATCAGAAAGCTCTACAGATTGCAGTCCATCAACAATCCAGAATATCAAAGCGATCTGCTCTAAGAAAAAAAAATAAACAGTAGAATTTTGCATAACATCTCTACGCACTGCTTTTATTACACGCAGGTTGCCACAGTTGACAGTTGCAACAATTCACTTTGCCATCAGAGATTACACAAGCAACAAAAAATGCATCTTGTTTACACAAGCAACTATTAGCTTTGTCCCAAAACCGTTCAGTTTTCTCTCTCTTTTTAAAGGAAGTCATGAACTTAGATAAATACAAAAGTTATTAGATGAACGCACTTTCTGATATCCTCCTTTTAAGATTTGGCAGGTTAGGTGGTCTAAGTGCCTCTTCCTCCAGCTCCTGCAGAGTTTAAACCATGATATAAGTCCACGTAACCTAGAAAACTTCAATAGGCAAACAAATCTGAACGGAGAAAAATTGACAATGGAAGGCAGAAAAGCAACCTCCTTCGTGGGCAATCGGAATTCATCAGATTCTGATCTTATGTTGAGTTTAAGTTCCTCCTCTGCCTCTTCTTCCGCCTTCTCCTTGTCTTGATCGATTGCTCGTGACTTCGCCTCAAGGTCATCAGACTCATCCGACTCCACTCCCGAATCGTCTCCGTCTAATAAACCCAACATAGTTCATCAGTAGCAATTCCCAAGATACAAAATCAAGCATTACATTCCCATACCAGTGCATTGTACTTGCTCACATGTATGCTACAGTAGAATGACTTGATGGGAAAAATTGAAACTGCTTAAGCTAATTTAATTCAAGAGTGCACATATAATCGTCAAGTAATCTGAGCGTTACCACTTTCATCGTCACTACCGGCGAGGAAGTCGTCAGCGAGGGGGTCGTCATCGCCGTCCTGCTCCTCGTCTTCGTCCTCTTCTTCGTCATCGTCGTCGTCCTCCTCTTCCTCCTCGTCGCCGCTGCTGTCGCTCCCCTCCAAGGAGGCGTCCGAGAGCTCCTCGGCGTCGGAGTCAGAAGGGACGTCAATGTCGGACTCCTCCTCGAGCTGCTGCTGCTGCTCCGGCTCGGAGTCGTCGGAGGAAGACTCGAGGAGCTTGTGCTTCTTGGACGCCTTCTTCGCGGCCTTCGGGGAGGCCTTCTCCGCCGCGGGCGGCGGCGGCTGCCTACGCTGCGTGGCCTTCTTTGCCATGGGAGACCGTCGCCACCTGGGGAAGGGTGGCTGCCGAACGGGGAGAGCGGAGAAAGAACCCTAAAACCCTAGCCGCGAGCGGGGCCGACCGTTTTAACACTGGGCCTGGGCGAGAACGACCTGCCGTGCCGATTGGGCTTTCGATGGGCCACGCCTATGATTTCACAGAAACTGGCAGGTTTTGCTAGCTTTTTTTAACCTTTTTCCGGATAGGATAGCGCGCGCCCGCTTGGTCCGACTTAAAGGCCTGCTTTTTCATCTTCTAAAAATTACCTTTTAATTTTTCTATAGTAACTAATTTTTAAATAAAATATCTTTTTAAGATACGATCTACTAATTAATTATAGTATATACTATGCTGACTTCATTTATATTGGTAAAACTCGCACGTGAGTTCCTACTCATTTATAATTTTTCGTATGAATATCCTAAAACCCAAGAGCCGTAACTAAATTATAAGTTTCAGCTAAAAAATACGCCCCTTAACCGCGGCGGCCACCCACGCAAGGCGGAGAGTTTAGAGGCCCAAGATGGGGATTTCGACTGGTGTTGCCCGTGCCGTGATGGGCTGCGCGCGGAGTTGAGGTGGGGACCGTGGGGCTTTGCGTTGCAGTGGGCAAGGTGAGTGGAAGGTGGCGGTGGAGCGCAGCCGAGGGGTCCGAGGCGAGGGATGGTAATCGGGCGCGGTGGGTACGGGTAGTGCTCGCCCATATTCATACCCGCGACCCTGATTTACACCCACGGGTATACCCGCGAAGGACGACGGGTGAAAAACATTGCCCATACCTGTCGCCCGTGGGCATACCCGTTTATCCGTGAACTGAGAATCACCATTTGAGAGTTGAACTAATGATAAGTACATATAAGCAACAATTGTTGTTAAGAAATATAATAGCTATCAAAAAATTTATAACAATCAATAGCAATTAGAAATATGGAAAATTTATACAATCAATAGTAATTAGAGATATTGCTATAACTACGCCACCTGTCAATCTATATCGTGGGTAAACGGGCGGAGCGGGTATGGATAGAGCTTACCCATACCCGTGCCCATTTACCCGACGGGTAGAGTGTTCCCACCATTTCTATACCCGTGGATAAAGAAAATATCTCATACCTAGCTCCATTAAAGTATTTATCTACAGATATGCAGGTAAACGGGTATAATTGCCATCCCTATCCGGGGCACCGCACGCGAGCGGAAGAGAGGCTCAGACCGGCGTCTGTGCCGTCGTGCCGGGGAGAACGGGAGAAGGAAAAGTAGCGCGGTTGTTTGCTCATGTCTTTTCTCTGCCGCGCACATGGGCCGACGCGGAAGTTCGCATGACTGATGGTTCGCATGACTGACGGCTGCGGGGAGATCAGCCACGGGGGGTTGAGCCTCCTGCTGGACCAATGGCGGCCTTCTCCTGACACCATCAGACGGCTCCCGCTTATCCTGGTGCTTCGGCCGTGGATAGACACTGTTTTCGGGGTAATTCTGCCTTGGTGTCACACTGTCACAGTCAAGGGGACTAGGGGGAGAGATGTCTCCCTATTTTTCCTTCTAAGCTTGACGAGGACTCAAACCCGGGTCGCCTAGGTGCAACCTTTGTGCCCTAGCCAGGCTTCCAGGGAGAGTTTCTCGCACTGCCACAGTCTCGTGTGCCTGGTTCATGTCATGAACCAGGTGTCGTCAACCTGTACATGATCGAGGCAGACGCGAATTGGGCTCGCTCTTAACTTCTAAGATCATCGGAGGCCACTCGAATCACACGTTCACGAGGAATGGCTACCTCTGCTAGTGTTAGCAGTTAGACGGAGTGCCATTCTCACGGAGGCACACACATTGCAATTGACACTGCAGACGATGATTCGTAGACCTATAACAACTGTAAAATCACAAGTGTTTCTATGTACAACGAGTTCAGTCGATGACAAATTACAACCGACCAAAGTCACCTCAAGCAAAGCTAGTTCATAGGCTACCAATCATGCATTCACTGGCTTCTCCGCTGGGATCCTTCGCGTGAGGCAATCAGGAGGACGAGTACTTCTCAACTTATACAGAATCCTCGTGCTCTGAATCTGGATTCTCCCCTTCTGCAGTAACTTTTGGCTTCCCCAAAAAGGAATTCTGTCTTGAAGGCGGTTTTTTGCCGCTGGTTGCGGACTCCTTCAGCCCCAGGTAAGTGTAGAAAGACATGCCGCCGAGAGCAACAACAGCTCCACAGATGCTGGTGATTCCAGGATCCGCGCTGAAGATCAGATAACCGGAGACCATGATGACGATGGTCTTGAATTGGCCCAGCACAACGTGGGACACAGCGGAGGTCGCACTGCGACAAGCAAGATGGAATTAGTAAGCCAGGACACAGGCCCCAACTGCTTTTACCAAGATGGCAATATTTATGAAGTCATGGCAGATAAGACGTAGGCCAATTATTTTTTGAGTGTGTATAGCCATCATCCGAATATTTTCTTTCTAATTATCATCCAGTTTTGAGACCGTTGGATTAGAGATCCAATGACCCCTTTTTTGAAGGGGGGAGATTATTTTTTTGAGGAGGGGGAGATTTTTTTTGGAGAGGGTGGGAGATAATTTATGACCGTTGGATCTCTAATCTAATAGTCACAAATCTAGATGATAGTTAGGAAGAAAACATCCGAATGATGTTTATCAATACCCTTATTTTTTTTTCAGTATGTTTCTTATCTCCCAACGCAGACGATTGCAGATTTCACCCTTCGGTTGTGAATTTATGTTGCCGTACTGTTTTCATGAAGCTGCCAACGTGTAATGGACTAGACTGTCGTTCAAAACGAAAATGCAATGGACTAGACTTCTTGATAGCTGATGTTACTATAGTTTGATAGTTTTTGTTTCAAAAAAGAACGATATTTTGTAAATTACTTTCTAGAAAGAATGGCATGTTTCAACATAACTACCAGAAAGAAAAGTACAATGTAAATTAGCATACCAGCTACAATCAAGGGTAGCTTCTTTTTTGGTTGAAGTGTGAGTGAAGAAAATAAATTGGCAGTTTACAGATCTTATTCAAGTCTTTTTCATCAGTCACTCTCCAACAAGATGCCAAAACTAGTAGCTAGGTTACTTCAATTGTAATCGTCTCCATATCCGATGTGCCAATATTAATTAGTCTATGCAGTGCGCATGCAACCATGAATATTGCGCATAAGCAAATTCTTTTACCGGGTAGTAGACTCGTTGCAAGATAAATTTTAATAGCATGTCTTATCGCAAATCTTGGATAGAGAAATGGCCATTTTGAATGAAATAAGGAAGTACAATCATTTAAAAAGAGATTATATCTCACCCAAGTGCCAAAGCGCCAGACCACTGGAGAAGGAAACCAAACAGAGCAGAAATTATAATAGCACAGTTGTTTCTGAAATTCCAATTGAACAACAGCAAACCCGGGGGATCCAGCAAAGGCATCAATGCCAATAAGAAAAATATAGTAATGGGAGTTGTCTTCCACATCAATCTGTTCGAATAATCTGTGTTAGGGGAAGAACAACGGAACACAGGCTTATGCGGAAGGGAAAGCAGAACTTAGAACTTACGCAAGAGCAGTCCAATTTCCACTCTGTTGCAAATTTGACCACAGGATTTTGTTTACTGCACTAGGGACAATCCAAGCCAATGCTACACAAGCACCAAAAAAGTTGAACTCTAAATCGGTAACAGTGGCTACAGCCACTCCAAATGACACAACTGCCAGCGTGATAACCTGTAAAGTTAAAGTAAAATTTCCAAAAACGAAATACTGACAGAATAATAGGTTTCCACTCCCGAAAGCGAAAACATGCACACAGATTGATGAGTGACATTCTGGTAGAGGGAGAACAAAGCATGCATTCTACAATTTATTTTATTTTCCTCGGTTGTGCTTAATGATCGGAGGGTTGAATTAACTCTGAAGCAATGTGATAACAGTTGGGTCAAAAGTACAGAACAACATGCGAAGCACATTGTATGAAAGCAAACCTACCTTCTGAAAGGAAACCTTCTTCTGGAAAAGCATAAATTCTGCTACAACAATTGTTGGAGTTACAGCAATCTTAGCCATTTGATAGAAACCTACACTGAATAGCAAAAATACTGAGAATACATGAAGGCAAGATTTCAAAACATAAATGTAAGTACACTGGATTGTAGCTGTCAAATAGAATCTGGTTTACCTATTATGTTTTAAGCTCACATTAGCAAGCCCAGTGGAGAGAGACATTACAACACCCAAAGCAAACAATGAAGAGAAAGGAGTGGATTTGGAAGGAGGGGCAACTGGCAACAAGGAAAGCGTCTTAAGGATGGCCATTAGAACGAATGCAACTGCATAATGAATTAATGATAGTGCAATTGGGAACTTAAATCCAACACTCCCCATCACCTACAAGACAATAGATCCTGTGTGTAAAAAAACTTGCTGCCTTGTAGACTAAACAAAGGTGGCATAAGTACAAGTGTGAATTGTAAAAATATCTTGAGCAAAAAACACACCATTTTGTTTGCCATGATGATCCCAACAGCAACAGCAAAATTGAATGTCAGTGCAACACTTGGTCCACAGAACCGCTGCTGCTGTCGCTTGGCCCCTTCTGAACTGTGGATTTCATTGTACAAGGAGCTCCGCAACTCCTCCAGTGCCCGACCTGTCCAACAGTAAGTCAGGAGTGAAGCACTCTAAGTTTTCTTGATTAACCATCAGCTTGTGTAGTTGTGTATGTTAAGGAAACTCGAGGTTTCTTGATTAATCATCACCTTGTGTATGTGAAAGCATCACTAAAACTGAGGCCGTATTTAATTGGAGTAATAGGCCTAATTTCAACGTGAATGATAGAGAAAAAAAATAAAGATGCTTCTACAGGTGCTGTAGGATTCATGTAATTTTCATTTGGTGGAACGCGCAAGTAGTGATCCTGTGGAAGTGCTCCTCTATGTTGCCATTCTAAGTGTGTTTATGTAATCAGAAATCAATGGTAACTTAGTAAGTGTTCAGAAAAAAAAGGTCATCTCATGCCCAGTTGACAGGCAAGTTCAGAATGGCACAATAATTTTGCACTGTTTCCAACAAAAATAAAAATCCCTTTGATATTCAACTGTTCCTAAACCTATCACCTATGGGTTACAATACTATCAAATTTGCAAGAGAAGTAATGACAGATATAAACCATCATTGCGTCTTTGTCTTCCTCAAAAAATCTTTTTGCTTCCTCCAAAAAAAATCCATTCATCGTGTCATTGCGTGCGCTAACGTTCACAAGCTCACATGCCAACACTGCCACTGACTGTCCTTCCTTGCAGGAAACCATCATCATGTTGTGGAGAGGTGAGAGCGGTAGGATACTGCTGATTCGGGCTTCGGGGTAGCAACGAGTTCGGGAACTTGTCACAGAGAAGTAGCACCAAGACAAAAATAAGAGATGCAAAATGCAAATGGGCTCTAGCATGTCCTAGTTCCTTGTCCTAGCGATCAAATCCACACAAGGTGAGTTATTGTCGAAGAAGGTGGTTGGAGTAGAAGATATTCGGCTACTGCTGGAGCCCAATTCCTTATTTTGCTCAGAATTCTCCCATTCAAAAGATAAATTTTTCAAAAAAAAAAAGAGAAGGAATCTCGAACACGAAAACATCACTCATACACGTAAGACACCGCAACAAAGAAGCAACTTCGATGATGCCGTCGGATCCGCATTAGAACAGAAAATAATCCGAACAGAACATGCCGAGCAACAACTTTGACGTTTGCAAGAGATGGTAACCAACCACAAAAGGGAGAAATTTCCGTGCCATTTCCCGCACCAAAATCTTCCAAAAAGCAGGAACAACTAGGAGCAAACCAACCAAAGAGTAACTGCAAATGCAAAAAAAAAAAGGTAGCAGTTTTTACACCGAGTTCTAGCAAACCGCACCAAACTGACCTAGAAAATCTCTTGAAATGCGGAGAAAAGGACCGAGAAACCAAATTGGCACGAACACCAACCACGCAAAAGGAGTCATTTTTCGTACTACCAATCCCAGCAAACCCACCAAAAAAGCGAGAAGTACTGAAAATAAAGAACGGGATTGATCGGGCACGAAAGAGGACGACGGTACCAACCAGTCTCGCCGGCGTCGCTGTCCTTGCGCTTGATGAAGCGCCGGCCGCCGCCAGCCAGGACGGCCTCCCACACGCCCATCGCCGTCACCGCCGCCACCTCCGACGCATCGGCCCGCCACCACCGCAGCTTCATCATCTCTCCACTTCCCTCCGCGGCCACTCCGCGCGCCCCGGGGGAAGAAGGGAAGGGAAAGAACTCAAAGCCAAGAACAGCAAGAAGGGAAGGTCAGGAATGGCGCGTATGTGCCCGTGCAGGCCGGTGGGTGGTGCTTGTTGTGCTGAGCTATTTTAAGCTCGAGCTCGTGTTAGCACGCCATGCGAGATCGCAAATGGTGGTGGTGGCTGGTGAGTGGCAATGAAGGTGGCGCTCGGGAGGGAACGGTGGGAGTTAGTGGCGGTGTTATCGTGGCACATGAATTGGTTGGTTTCTCGCTGCAGCTTTTTAATCGCAGGATTTAAGGGCGTTTTGGTGATTAGTTTCAGAATGAGATTGCTCTGCAAACAGAAATGAATTGCGGGAGTTGCTCTGTTAGGATAGCTTTAAGTTTGTACCAAAAGATCTATAAATATATCTACTATTTAAAGAAAGAGTTAATAAGTAAGAGTGGTATGTTCTCCATCTCAACTTACCTCACTTTTCACATCCTCTTCCACACTAAAAAATCTCTATCCCATAACAAACAAATTAAGGCCCTGTTTGTTTCCACTTAAGATTATTATAATCTAGCTTATAGGTGGGGATTATATAAGCTAGCTTATAATAAGCTGTCAGGTGTTTGACAGCCTGGATTATCAGAGTTATGGATTGTTGTATTCGAATGTTTAAAGACTACAATGCCCTGGGAGAGAGAGGCACGAGAGTTGGGGGTTAGATGAATGGCAAAGGTGTGTAATATTCCTAAAGTTTTATGGTCATTAAGATAAAAGGTGGATCTATAAGCTGAAATAAGCTCCTTTTTTGAGCTTATTAGATTACAATAATCTGGGCTGTTAAATTATAATAAGTTACCTTATAATCTGAGCTGTTTGTTTTCACTTATGATTTATAAGCTAGATTATAATAATCTTAAGTGGAAACAAACATGGCCTAACTAATAAAATTTTTTGCCTCCTACAAATTTCTTTTATATGGGTCTCTATTATCCTCTCATATCTCTGTATTTTTCAGTCACCGCTGATATCGTTAGATCATCATGTCCATCACCGTCGAGTGAGGTCACCTCTACCAGCCTCAACATGATCCAATTTGGCCGCAGGTGACACAATACTGATGACTAGCTAAGAACATGGTGCAAACCAAACTCAGCAGCGGAGCCTAGTGTGGAGTTTGACAACACGTTGCGGTCAGTGGTGAAGCCGGGGTGAAAATAGAGAGTATGCTCAAAAGATTAAGCTAAATTAGAACATAGCAAACATAGTCTTGTGTAATTCAAATTCATATATGAATAAAAAGAGAAGCAAAGCAAGAAAGCAAAATACGATAGAGGTACCTCGCTAATCGAAAGGCATCCTCAAAACTTATAAATATGCATCCAGTGAGTAACAATTCGTATGTCAAAATTAGCAAAATTAGTTATACAACAATAAATTGTAAATGATTTTGAATGTTCAAAATAAACAAATGTTTTTGGGGAGTACTACATAATAATTTTGCAATAGTTAAGCAAATCTCATTTCTCTATTATTACAAATCTATAAGTAAATTATAAATTTCATCACTTCATCGAGAAAATTATCGATTAGACAATTACCGCATACCAATTTCATGATTTCATCAATCATTACTATACATTATACAAGATACAACTATATTAGTATATCTCTACTATTTAAAAATATGAGTTAGTAGTCGTACGTCCATGCTCACATAGAAAAGTACCCCCTAAAGTTATATATAATTACCCACAAAATATCATCCACCTACCCTTCCCTTTCACAAAGCAGACCTACCGCCCTCATCCTCTTCTCATTTTGTGTAGCCCTCCTTGACTTCCCTTGATACCCTAGCCCACCACCACAGATCTCGCACGATCTCTTCCATCTCTCCCTGACGTCTGTAGTTCTCAGTGCTCTAGGACTCCCCATGTGTCGCCTCTTCCCCGCTCTCCGTCTCCCAGTCCGCCTCAGCCCCTTTCGCTCCAACCCCCACCACATTCCCCCTTTCCCTACCTCTTCCTCCTCCTTCGTCATGCCTATGTGACCAATGGACACTGAACCACATCTCCGTGTCACTGTGATCTGGCATGGAGGTCATCAGATCCATCAGATCTGGTGAGGAATATGCTAAATCCAGCTGTTGAATGCAAGAACCACATTGGGCCCTCACTACCGCATGTGTACCGCCACGTCCACGGCGTGCGCGATAGCCTACACTGCACTGACATGTCCTTGCACGTCATACTGTGTTGGTGGATAGATGGCAAGGGGGAAGGGACAGAGATGGAGAGAAGAGGTTGGTCGTACAACTATCATGAGGGCTCGTATATCCTGCCAGGGGCAGAGAGGAAAAGTGGTTTCAATGACCAACCCCTAATCCTTGCCAGATTCAGGTTGTAGGGCCCATTATCGGCCACCCTACCTAACCCTTAATCTCATCGCTCCTCTACACCTATCCTACCTTACCCCTACTGCCACCGGCGTCGCTCCTTGTCTGCCCCACCCCACACCTACTGTCACTGGCCCATCACTCCTTTCATCTACGCCCCTCTGTGACCACCAACCTTGCCCCGCCCCTACCGCCACCGGCCCGTTGCTCCTTGCCTCTACACCCTCCATGACCACCAACCATGCCCTTATCATCACTCCTCACATGCTGCGCCCTCCGTGACCACCAACCACGCCCGTACCATCACTCCTCACATATGCACCCCTTCACAACCACCATCCCTGCCCCTACCGCTAGTCCTCGCATTTGCGCCCCTCCACGACCACCAACCCCACCCCTACCACCGGTCCTCATATCTGTGCCATTGTCACTACCACTGCCCTGTCTACCTCAGTTCATCTAGCAATGCACACAGCAGCCATGGCATTCATCATCCTCCACAATGTCATGTGCTTGCCAACCATTGTGAACATGGTGCTACTGTCGTTAACTTGCTCGCAAACCACCCATCTTGACTATGCATAATGTTCCTTGCAGAGGGCGTCGAAGGAGATGGCAGCCATTGGTGGTCTAGGTGGCTAGTGGTCCAGGTGGGCAGCCTTGTCCACCTCCGTTCATCTAGTAATGCATGTAGCAGCCACGACGTTCATCCTCCTCCACAATGTCGCGTGCTTGCCAACCGCCGAGAACACGGTGCTACTATCGTTAACTCGCTCACCAACCACCCAACTTGACTACACATAATGTTCCTTACAGAGGGCATTGAAGGAGACATCGGCTGGTGGGTGGTCCAGGTGGCCAACAGCCTCCTCAATCCTCAAAGGACAACGGTAACTAGAAGGATAGGGGCAGAGAGGGATTAGCGGTGATGACTCGATGGGAGACGGCGTGGGGGAGATGAAGATCTGGACAACAACGCATGCTGGCAGAGGTTGATGGTAGTACAGCGACAGACAGGTGGGAAGAGGTGACATGCAGTGGTCAGTGGCGGCACATGCCCTAATTACCATCGTACGGGAGAGTACTAGAGTAGAGTATTTAGGGGGTGAAAGCATTTAGACCCCTAAAAATAGTTTTGGTAATTAATGACACTATGTGAATATGAGACTAATATGTTTATTGAGTGTTTAAAAGGTTTAGTCTCGATGGCGAATGTGAGATGCATGTTAATAGTCAACATGAAGATCAATGTGGCTCAAGACCAAGGTATAAATAGTCTATGATCCCTTTTTGGTTTTAGCGGTCTTAGAAGAAAGGATAGAAGATTAGATTATAGAATAAATGTTGTACTATTAAGAGTGATCATGGCTAGTAACTCGATAGCATGTTCTTGGGCTATTGGATCAATTTAGGATCATGCATGCACTTAAAATTAAAATTGATAGCCAAATGTGCACTATCAGGAAAATCGGTAGTACCAGAGTGTAAACGGCGATACTTCTGCATTCCAGAAATTCCAATAAAATGAGCGGTATGCTTTTTCCAAAGGGCATCCTTGGAATCATATTTGTCTATCCGAAAAACAGAAATACCAAAGTTTTAACGGTGGAACTACCGTAGAGCGGAAGGACCACAACTCTTGAGCGAAACTACCGGAACTCAGAAGCTCCGAAAATTTGGGCAGTACGTTTTTTCCAGAGAGCGTCATGTTTTGGACTCTGAGACAAACGGAACTACCACGCTAGAATTTGGAACTACCGAAGATCGGAACTACTGTGCTTATAACGGCGGTAGTACCAAGCCAGCATTTAACGACTAGTTCAGAAACTCTGATATAGCCGTTACTTTTGTATCAGAACAGGTAAGGTAGAACCGGTAGATGAACAGTGGTACTTCTGCTCTCCCTTATTTTTTCAGGATTGCCTTATAACGGCTAGATTTGGTGGGTGGGGGTATAAATATTCTTCCACCAACTCAAGGACATAGTTAGACACTTCATTGCAACATCCTTGAGCATAGAGCATTCACTCCACACCTCAATTGTTTTCTTTCCATTCATTTGAGCTAGTTGAGCCAAAATCAAGTGCATTCATCTTAGATTGATCCTTGTCACTTGATCGCCATCAAGAGAAGTTTTGGTTTATTACTCTTGGTGCTTGCCGGTACCTAGATGGCATGGTGGGAGCTTGCGAGGCGACTTTTTCAAGAGGGTTGTGAAGAAGCCCAGCGCCGACTTGTGAGTGGTTTGATGCCCACCATCTCCGGAGCGGAGGAAGGACAACTACTAGGGATTGAGGAGTTGAGGCTTAATTCGTAGAGCCGACCCAAGTCGTTTGGGCTTTCCTCAACATGGATTAGGGGAAACCGGTAAGTTTTTCAACACCACGGTAAAACATCATGTGTCAATTGGTTACTTCTTTGTCTCCTTTCTGCACGTGTATTTATAGCATTTTGTGATCATTGTGATTGTCATATTTATTTGTGTTAGATATATACTTGTAGAGACTTATGCTTATGGTATCTTAGATTTGCTAGAATTGTGTAGGTTTACATTGCTCTGAAATCTTGCCTAGCTAAATTGTAGTAATTAGTTTTAGAAGGCAAAAATTTTTAGAACCTCCTATTCACCCCCTCTAGTCGGTTATCCTTGATCTTACAAGTGGTGTCAGAGCTTGGTCTCTCATTAATTCAGACTTAACTATCTAGAGAGAAAATGATAACTAGTGAGGATATTGCTATAGAGAACGCACCTCTTTTCGATATCTCTAATTATTCTTATTGAAAAATTAGAATGCCTATTTATCTTAAGGTGTTATCCGAGTTCTCCATCAAGCCCTAGAATTTAACATACTCTCTTTCATCATAGTTCTCTTCTGTGTCGCGAAGCATCTGATCTAGATTGTTATCATTCAGCCTATCCAAATCGGAACCACAATCAACATGATCATCTGACGGTATATCATTGACTTCATCGGCGATGTCATTATTACTACCTTCCTGTGTAATCTGCTCTTCACCATGACTAGTCCAACATGTATACCCCTTCGAATCAAGTACACTTTAATCTGCGCTCGGCTTTTAAACATTTTTAGATTCTCGTAGTCAATACATGAAAAGTACATATATTCCACCCTCTTATTCAACATATCCTCCTCGGCAGCTCTTGTAAAAGTAGAAACGTCATTAATGTACTCTTCACTCGTACGGTTCCCAACATACATCCAACTTCGGTCCTACGTTATGCATATAACAATTTAGTATAACATCAACGAATTAATTACTATACTATATATGTACAATCTAAATTAAGTAGCTATATGTTGCAATAATAATTAATTAAGTAGAATTAAGTAGAAATAGACTATGAATTGACTAAACCCTAAACCATACTAGATGTAAAATAATCTTCTCTCTACATCAGCCTAGCTAGATCAACCATCTTCAATTCTCCTTTCACTAAAAGCTATAAATGTAAATTATAATGCAATTAGGAACAAATTACTAACCATAGTTAGTCAAAAACTTAGTGGATCTACAATTACTCTTGCCAAATAGCCTCCTTTCACCAAATCCCCTCAAAGCCCTACCTCCAGCTCAAAGCAGCAGCGTTAGAGATGGCAACGGGCATAACCCGCTGGGTTTTGCTATCCCAAACCTGTGCCCATGAAAGTTGGACGTGGCCGCTAAAAAACCCATGCCCGTGGCGGGTGCAAATTTTGCCGCACCATGCCCATCGGGTTAACGGGTACCCATGGGTCGCCCGTCGGGTCAGTAATGCAAGCTGCAATAATGGTTAATGGAGAGGAGGAAGAAGTTCACCGGCCATCTTTGTTGGAGACGGAGGGCAGCGCCATGGCCAAGGGCCTACTGCTGTGATGCGTGTTGGTTGCGGCGTGGGGGCGGCGGGCTGAACTGGAAGGCGAGGCGACAGCGAGGGCGTGCGGGAGGACGAGTGTGCGGCGAGAGTGGCGGGAGCAGGAGCTGCGGGACGGGAGGGCGAGCGTGGAGACTGCCAGAGACCGAGCGCGGAGCGCTAGATGCGCCGCCTCTGCGGCGGCTGTTGAATCGGGGTGGGGACTGGGGAGGAGTAAGTAGTGACCGTGGCGAGTGCTAGCTAGGGTTAGCTGTATGGGTAATGGGGCATTGCCGCATTTGATTTGGGGGTTGGGACTAAATGGCTAATGGGCTGGGCTGGTTTGCCTGGGAGGCTGGGAGCCTGGGTTTATAACTCTTATGGATCGGGTTTATATTACCCATGAGTTTACGGGTTTGGGTACTATAGGAACGTACCCGAACCCGGCAGACCCGATGGGTTGGGCTTTTTGCCCATTAAGAAATCCATGGGTTAGAAAATTGGCTCAGACCCATGCCCTAATAGAGTAAAAACCCATCGGGTATCGGGTTTCGGGTACCCATTGCCATCTCTAAGCAACGTAGATCTGGAATTTAAGATAGAGGAACAACGGGTCTACGTGCAATTAATATAGTGAAATTATCATAGACGATTTTTTATATAAACTGTCTATGATAACTTAATTATCATAGATGGTTTTAATACAAATCGTCTGTGAAGTATCACAGACAATTCGAATAAAAAATATTCTGTGATATTTTGAAATATCACAGACGGTTTTAACCCTGAATTGTCTGTGATATTTCCTCTTCATAGATGTATTTAGGGCTGGCAGCAACATAGATGGCATCAAAACTAAAACCGTCTGTGATTGTATTTAATACAGACGGTTTTGGGGAACCGTTTGTGATGTGGTGCCTAATATACGTCTTTTTGTAGTAGTGATTGGAATTACATGTGATATTTTTTATGATATGTCTAGTGTAAAAATTGCTAGAACTAGCATTTCTAGTTCATGTGATGATTTACTTGCCATGTCATGTAGTACTAATGTTGATTCAAATTATGGTAATATTAAGTCATCTGATGCTAAGCTTATTGTTGAAAGCAATGAGCCAAAGGAGCAAGTGACAAAGCTTAACAAAAGCTTGGAAAGGTGCTTCAAAGGTAAAGCCACTCTTGACAAGTTATTGAGTGAGCAAAGGTGCTCGTTGAATAAGGAGGGACTTCGGTATGTACCCAAAAAAGGTAAGAAATAGGCAAATAAGCTCACAAGATTTGTGAGGCAAAATAGTAAGTATTGCAAAAAATATTAGGAAATAAGACACATGCAACCAAATTGTCCTATGGGTAAGACTCCTTCCATTGGATTGTTTGATTCTTGCTACATACTTAAGAAATCCAACAATGGTAGTGTTATTGTTAAATTTATTGGTATTCCAATTTTGAGTGCTAAAAAAGAATACCATTTAGGTTCCTAAAGCCTTAGTTACTAACCTTCAAGGACCCAACAAATTTGTGTACCTAAAATGCTTGATTTTCTTTTGTAGGTGAACTAAAAGTATATAGAGGATAAGTTAGGAAACATTCTCAATAGGTTTGAAAAGGAATGGAATAAAGTTGCTGTTCTGTCAGAGAAATCGGTAGTACCAATGTGTAATCAGCGTATCGCGTATGTTGAGCGGTAGTATCACTTTCTCTGAACCATTTGTAGGGTGAATTAAAGTATGGATTTTTGGTGTTTTTCTTGGATTGAATCGATAGAATAGATACACAATAATCATTAGATACCAGATATACCAATTTGCCTGAGAACATCAACAAATATTTCGCATTACCAATCGAAACCTAGAAGAGACTTAGGGTTCTGCAACAAGGTAAAATAAGGACTTTAATCCTATTTACCTTGTGAATATGAAGAGTCAAACCCTTAGAAGTCAAGGAATCATCAGGGAGTGAAGAAAATCGGAGGGAGTTTGGCAATACTTACCATTTTTGTCTCACAAATCTTATGGGCTTGTTTGCCGGTTTCTTACCTTTCTTAAATACATACCGAAGGAAACAGATCAGCCCAATAAGGCAACAATGCAGTTGGAGTGTTGAATGCTGACGGATGGGCTCGACCCAAATGTTTACGTACAGTCTAGTAAAATGAAATGCAGCAGAGATCAATAGGAACAATATCCTTGGAATTTTATGATTTCATCCATAGCTACTAGTGGAAGAATGGTTTGTATTGCACAACCTAAAGGGGCAATATATAGTGAATACATGGACACAACCCCAAAACCCTAGTACAATAGGAAATGATAACAATACCCTTAACACCCCCTCAAATGCAAGGCATATGCAATAGCATTGCATTTGAAAGGGTTGACACTAAAATAGGAAAAATCTAAACTTCACGACATGATGATGTCATCGCAACGTGCAACTCCTGAAAAATTGTGTCGAGTACCAAATAATCTCCTCCCATTGGAGCCGTGCGGCAGCCCATAAAGCACAAAGTGCAGGGGCTAGGAATGGTAGATGTAAGCAGGAGCAAAGTCGACTGCGGTAACAAGATGAAGATGATGTGAAAGGTGACACAAATAAATAGAGTTGTCAAATCAAGCCAAAGAGAGATAGATAGAATCATGGCGGCGTAGATTGAAACCCGAGATGGGGTTGAGGCTGACGGTGGAGACGGCCAGGAGGCGGTGGTGCAGGCATGGTAGCCAAGACTGGGAGACGGTGACGGCCGAAGGGGAGGTTGGATATAGAGGTGGGAAGCCCGGATACGGCCTGATCTGGCACGAAGGCGACCGGATCTGGGCGACTGAGACGACGCTGGAGAGGCCAAAGGAAGCCGAGCAGCGGCGATGGTGCAAGGAGAGGACAGCAGCAGCGACCCGTACTATGGAAGGCCGGACCCGACGAAGAAATAGCCGCCCCCTGAAGTGAAGATTGATCCTCCTAGGGCAGCAGCAGTAGAAGAGGGCAAAGGTTGGTAGACGCCAGTGCGTGACAACGACCGCCCCTAGAGTGGACATTGAGCCTCCCGAGGGCAGCAGCAGCAGAGATCTAGGACTCTGATTATCTGATACCATGTTAAATTTAGTGGAAGAATGATTTGTATTGCACAGCCTAAAGAAGCAATATATAGTGAATACATGAATACAGCCCTAAAACCCTAGAACAATAGAAAATAACACCAATACCTTTAACAAGTACAACATATTATTGATATTGCAAACAAATGTTGCAAAGTCAGTTTGCTCGGCAAAGAGAGAACAAATAACACGAAGGATATACTCTGAGCAGATATGCTCGGATAGCAATTGACAAATGACGCTATTGGCCGGACTGAAGAATGACTGTTCTGGCACAAAATAAGTAGAGAGTTCAGTGTCCCGATATATGTATTCTTCTACTTCACCCACAATATCTTACAATAAACTTTACAAGCATCACAGTTTATATTTTTAAACAAGGTTACTAGTGTATCCATCTATATACATACATGACTGAAGAACAATCTCCCTATAACAGCAGATTGTGCTTCATAAATAATATTACAGGAGTATAATTAATCATGTTACGCACCGCCAAACACCATGGCAGAAGTAGGTACTGTTGCCATGTGGTGGGAAGAACTGGAGGACGAGCCCCTGTAATTGTATTGGATTAATGCACAGAAGGTGAAGGGTGATTCAAACCACTCATCCAGAAGCAACTGAAGATGCATGTTCCATCCACTGTACAGGGGAAAATGGAGCAGTCATGAACTTCTCGCATGCTTGCATCTTTTTTGTCTTTTTTTCATCACACCGCTTGGTCTCCCAATTCAATTGCGGGGTCTGCTGCAATTGATTGTGTTCTCCGGTGATCTTGCCTGTAGTGCAACCAACAAGTCAGCTGCTGAAGGCAGCTAGTCTGACACCGGATGATAACCAGGAGCATTCAGGCTAGTAACTTCTTGTTTGGCTTAGCGGATCATAGTCATATGCTTCACCAGCCTTTACAAACCGTCCCTTGACCCTTTTTCTCACGTCTGCCCTAGCCTTGCGAGAAGCATACCTGATTTTCTTGTCAAATCTGAACAAAATTTATGCGAAGAAAGGCCAGTTAATAACTTTTGCAAGAAAGATATGATTATGAAGTTAAAAGGTAGAGGGGATGCAGCAAAGGCAGCAAAAGTATCTAGTAGGCTGGTAGCATGTCAGAGAAGTAACATGATACCTTCAAAATTCGAAAGATAAACTGCTACAAAGAAAAGCTTAGCTAGCATTTGTGATTTTGTAGACTTTTTAGAAGGAAACATTCACATGAGTAGAATAATCGCACGTATGTGGAAATATGGATTTGGCATTTGTAAAGCTTTTAGAATTCTGAAGTGGAAATGATATTGCAGACATGTTCTTAAAACATATACTCATGATTTATGAAGTTCTAGTATGTTAATAATGATCACAAAAATTCCAGGAAAACACTCAAATGAGATTTGCTTACTTCCGTCTCTTCTTCTTATCCTTGTACCGTGTGAGAGCGCTATCTCTGCTACCTCCGGCAAGTGAGGCTTCAGGACCGGGAGGATGCCAGTGTGGCTCGCCCATAAGGAGCATTGACGATACCCCACAATCTTGATAATCTCCAGCACTGCTCTCACCAGTCAAACCAGAGAAGGAGACGGATATACTGGATCTGGCCTGCCTAGCAGGAATACAAAGGCTAGAATCAGCCCTTGCTCCCAAGTTTGACATCCCAGAATCAGCAGGTACTGCATTGCTACATTCTGGCTGCATAGGTTTGGGCCGCTGAAAGCATAACAATGGTCCCAAAAATTTAGTGTGAAGTCACCATCAAATGGAATGCAACATGCAAATAGTCCATTCAACTCTCCTAGATAAATAATTGATCATCCAATGAATTTCCACAAAATAGAATGGTCGACTAGATAATACTTGAAAATGTAATAGGTCGGCAACAGATACATCATAACTTAAACCATTTTGCTATGACACCAAAAGGTCCTGAACTGAATTCTGATGAGTGAACTTGACATAACAACTTCTAAGTAAGTACAGAGGGAGGTATATAAGACTGACTGGCCAACTAGTACTGCAGAACGGGAGTCGTTTTCCCACAACAAACATAATAGATAAAAAATATATGCAGAAATGTACAAACCTCGCTAGAATCAATGGCTGGCATTTCCCTCATTTCAAAGTAACTGTCAATTCCAGCATCATCGAAGAGTTGCTCTGTTTGAATGTGAGAGGTACCAAATAGTTCCTCATAATTCTCAAATGTCTGGTCAGCATCATCCACACATAAGTCTTCATATATGCTACCATCATTAAACATCTCTTTGTCTGTGACATAGGGTACCTGAATGATGCAACCAGAGTTTCATAAGCACACAATGACACAATAATGACCGAGGAAACATTTTCAAGAATCATGATGTTGATGATACACAAGAAAATCCCAACTGTTGCAGTTGTTCAACCATCCACACTAAAAAAAATCTTAAAAACATTTTGCCATCAATACAAACACATCTAGTACTTTATTTCAAACACAAACTTTTCATTATAAGGTGAAATTATTAAAACACTAATTGCCCTGCAAAAAAAGTGCAGATGTGGAGTATTAGCAAACAGTAATAAATATGAATCAAAAGATCATCACTGTAATAGATGAAATTATATGGAATAAGATCAAACTCTAGATAATCTCCCCTTGTAACTTTTGCTTCCAGAAGAAAAGCAATACATGATTTGCATGACTGAAACTGCAACCATACAACATGACTAACGTTTTACCATATTAATACATTAAGTAATGTCGCATGCAAAGCTATAGCATATACAGAAAGTTAGCAGAATATTTAAATATGTATTGGAGGGAAATATGAAAGCCACATAGGACCTTAGGCATCATTGAAACTGGTCCAGCTGGCTGATCTGTGGCAAGTGGAAGAAGATTCATCCCATGTCCTGAAGAAGAACCTATCAAAGGTTTAAGCTTTCCACCAGTGGGTGGATCACACATGAGTGTTGTGCTAGCTATGCCCAACAAGCTGCGATCCTCTGGAGCACCACAATGATTACTGACACCACTGTCATTAATGCTCATCATGCTTATTCCTTCCTCACAGTTCGGCTCAGCAGCTACGGTAGGGATATCCATAACAAAGGACCAGATTCTTGAAAGCTCTGCCGATGATGGGCACCCCGAGTAGCAGTTTATGGTCTGCCTTTTATGCCCAGCAGCCAAGGATGCTGCACCATGCCCGTTCCAATCACAATTTTGGCAAAGTGAGGTGTTCTCTTCTAGACAACGGACTGCTGCAGGCTGTGAAACACAACGATCACAAAGAAGGGTCCTCGTATGGCGTCGAGAAAGGGCGTTAGCTGAATGCACATTATGATCACACGACAAGCACAAGGATGCTGAATCTGATCGGCAATAGACCATTGACCTTTGCTCTCCACAGAAATCACAAAGAGCGCCCATGATCCTGGCCAGTATTAGGGCTCTTCCACTAGCTGCTCAGTGACACTACAACAGCCACCTTCCTAGTTTGTACTCAACAGTAGAATTCAGCGGGATCCTATGTGATACTGAAATGCAAATATAAAACATCAGTAACAACAAAGCAAACTTATATTTGACCATTTCAAACAGAGATATAAATTTGATTCTAAAAGGAACAACTTAGCAACTTATCCCCGTACTTGCAATTATGTGTGCATATATAATTTACTAGAAAGAAGGGCAGCCCACGGTACTTTGACACAGACCATGCAAAGAGTCACCTGCTATGTTCTACCACAATAGGAATGCTCCAAACGTCTAACAACAAGAATGATCCATCTATTCATATCTTGCCACGAGCTAATAACAATAGAAATCGAGGATAATATATAAGTATATAATCACGTCCTGATTTGGCTATATAGATCGCTTCCATTTTAAGAAATTTGTGAGTTTTGACAAAATCGGCCTGGATTTGCCGGTCAGGGCCTAAAGAACTCGAGGTTTCAAAAGAAAAGAACAGACAACTGGTCTTGGAAACTACCTCTTGGTACATATTATAATTTTAGCTTTTATGCTATTGGTTGTAAGGGTATATTCTCTGTAAAGCATTAGAAAAACAATCCAAAATTAAAAAAAATCTTAAATTGAAGTCAGGCATGACACTAAATTCACTAGAAACATCTGACAGATAGCGGCACAGTGCATTTAATAACATCAAAAAAGGAAGGAAAGCATCAACGTGAAGCTAGTAATAAGCAAAAACAAATGCTAACTGTACTAGGTAACATTGCTTTAACGAAGTAAAAGCCTCTTTACGTACTAGCTTAGGACGGCATATTGGCAATTTGGCATGCATGAGTGAATAGTTGGTTGCAAATGGAACTTTACGAATGGCGCCAGCAAATGGCGAGCTTGGTTGCTCGTGTAATTGGAAAGTTCCTATTTTTGCACATCAAATAGGCACCTTTCTGTGCAGTAAGCAGCGCACTCCGGTACTAGTGTATCATAAATCGCTACTGCCTGGCAAAAGAATCACTAGAACAAACCCCAAGCTTTAAGCAGCATTATCATCTAACCCCACTTTTCTGATCGCCTAAAGACCAAAGAACACCGTGCGTGGATAAAGCCAACGAACTTTCTGCGCCACTCAAAATAAGCAAGGCAAATATTACTTGGCCTACTAAAAACACCCAAATCTAAGCTGCGAAAGGATCTCCTTTCAGCACCTAAGAATAGTTGCTGCTAAGAAAAGGGAAAAAAAACAGAGTCGTATGAGCAAAGCGCAATAGTATGATGATTACGTATCACTACATCAGTAAGCAAAGTATAACAGAAAAATATCTTCTTTTATGGTCGAATTGGACACTGAAACATACAAAGACATCGTGCTTGTATTTATCAGAGCAATAAGACTCAAAATTTAAGCAACAAAATCCAGCTCAAAGCTAGAAGCAGACCAAAAACCACTCACGTACGCTCTACGCAACACGAGAGAAAGTGTGAAGAGTCCGCAAAAAAAAGGGGAAATCAGTTCAGACTTGCCAGTCCAACATATCGAACTCCCCCGAACACCAGAGAACTAAGCAGGCGGACTCGAAATCAAACAGTCAAATCCGAACCCCCAATCCAGAAGCAACCCACTCCAAATCCGAACCAACCCCCAACCCACCCTGCAGCGACAACCAAAGGCAACTCACGAAATCCATCGGATGAACGCACTACTCTCGTTGCGGAATGGAATCGGAAACCAACCCAGCCAAGAACAGAACAGCTCGAGCTAGCGAGAGCGCTCACCGAATCGCCGCCGCCTCCACGGATCCAACCGCGGCCGAGGCGCGAAACCCGAATGGCGGGGGACGGGAGAAGGGATCGAGAAGCTCTCGAAATAAAAAACGACCTTTGTGGTGTGCGTGAGAGAGAGAAATATGGCGAGGGGAGAGAGAGGCGAAGCCAAGGGGGAGGAAATGGAATAGGAGAAGCGAGAGAGAATGGCTGAACCTTTTTGGCTTTAATTTATAGTTTTAGGTTATTTATAAAAAATATAAAATAACATAAACTTTTATATAACTAGTCAAGTGCGGAAGTGTCCGTGCGTAACAACAGATATCAAATAATTGATAACGCAAAATCTAAATTTTAATCAATTTTAAAGCATAAGAAGCTGGTAACCTTCCAGACTTCCCATGATACCCAGTTTACTTCTGATTCTATCTACTTGGAAACTGAGAATAGAAATCTCGGGCAGATAGCATAAACCAAGGTCCTTTTGCACTAAAAACAAATGTTTTGATAATCTAAGAACTACAGAAGCAATTCCCAGAAGTTGGTGATGAAGTGAACATTGAGATAGAAGTGTTTCTATCAAGTTCACGCTGCTTGCTTGGGCATCACAGGTTGGCTGTTAAAAGAAGAAAGTTAAGACACTGGAAATTTCAACAAATTGAATAGTACAGTATTTCGACTGAAGATATAAATTTTATGGTAGATTGTTGTTTGTGTATCAACTATAAATTGCAATATTAAATTCTGAGAAGCATAAAGGACAAAGTTTAACTTAGAACTCTCCAAAAAGAATATTTGTATCAAAACCGTTTTGGTTTGTTTTTAGTATAAAACAAGTGCAGAAGCATACTGATCAGTATAAAACAAGTATGTACACACGTTTTGGTCATGTTTTTAGTATAAAACAAGTGCAGCAGCGACTGATCAGTATGGGTGAGTTCATTAAGGCAACTACATAACCTTTACATAAATTAAGTTTTCAGAGGGTGATAATTTTTGCGAGGGAAGCACTATTCTGCTAATTATCATATAAATATATAAAATTAGTACTCCATCCATTTAAATAACTCCTAGGTCCTAACAGACAAAGCTCTATAAAGAGAGCACAAGTAGACTGTTCGGTGCTAACTTAAGAAGAACAGCCTAGAATATGAATTACATGAATATTTAACATCTTAATATCAATAAGCCAGGAATACATTTCTTTTCAAAAACTAAGCAATTGCATAGAGCAGTACCATTTGAGCGTGAGCCAACTTCCTCAACAATATCACATAAGCATCCACCAAGCACTCCACAGAACTAAGCCAGAGCCTCACTTCCTGAAGAAAAGCAGGCACAAGTAAGCTCGGAGTAAACTAATTCCCCTTTGAGGCTTTGACAATTACATAATACACTACCAAATACATTCCCAATTATGCACTATGAGATACATAAACGTCCATGTTTTTTCTTGAAATGTGCTCTATTTACTAATCCAAACAATAACATTAACATCCATGGAAACAAGAACCAATCACCCTCATAATTGCTTGCACACAACAACTGTCATCGTCAGGGTTGCTCGAACACAACAAAATGCACATCGATGAGAGCATTGCCAACTGTTGCATCACCCAGAGCATCAATAGTATCATACATGAGAGATATGAGACCACGATAGATACCTCACCATCCCCGCGGCCGAAATGCAGCAAGCTCTTGACGAGTAATTTCAGCACGGGATCGCAGAATCCGGATTTACAGTTGCAGCGGTCGTGGCAGCTAGTGCGGCGATCAAATCCCTCACAAATGTAGCGTCCCCCTTCCTCACCACAGCAAACTTCACGAACGGCCTAAGGAACTTCACCACCCTGTCCACCCCCTCAGCGACCATCCTAGCCACCTGCCCCGTCAGCCCCTGACGCGAGCGTTGGACGAAGGGATGGTTGTGCGGCGGGAAGCGTGAGCCGGTGGGGCCGGAGCGGAGGACGCAGGAAGCGAGCGTGGCGACGACCTTGATGAGGCAGGAGGCGAGGCGGGGGGAGGGGGAGGCAGAGAGGGGCGCGAGGGGGAGCAGGAGGGCGAGGTCGGGAGGGATGAGGTCGGCGCGGGCGGCGGCGAGGCGGGTGAGGGAGGCCGCGGTGTGGGTGGCTACGGGGGGTGGGGAGAGGAGAGGAAGGAGGAGAGATCCTCACCTGCATTTGGTTAGAACTCGAGCCGTCTCGCCGCCAGGCCACCGCCACTGGGCTCTGCCCGCCCAGATCCAGCGAGGTGGGGAGGAGGCAGCGGCAGCACGGGGTAGGGAGGAGGAGGCGAGGGCGGAGCGAAGGAGTGGGGGGAGGAGGCGGTGGCGGTGCGGAGAACGGGGGGAGAGGACTCGGCGGCAGCGCGGAGGAGCGGGGGAGGAGGCGAGGGAAAACCGGAGGAGTGGGGGAGGAGGCGGCGACGGAGCGGAGGAGCGGGGGAGGAGGCGGTGGAGCGAAGGAGTGGGGGAGGAGGAGGCGACGGCGGCGCTGGGTGGGAGGGAGGGGAGGAGGCAGCGGCGCGGGGTAGGGAGGAGGAGTAGGCGGCAGCGGCGCGGGGTGGGGAGGAGGCGGCGGCGACGCGGAGGAGCAAGGGAGGAGGCGAGGGCGGAGTGGAGGGGTGGGGGAGGAGGAGGCGGTGGCAGCGCAGAGGAGCGGGGGAGGAGGCGGCGGCGGAGCGGAGGAACGGGGGAGGAGGCGGTGGAGGAGTGGGGGAAGGAGGAGGCGACGGCGGTGCGGGGTGGGGAGGAGGAGGCGACGGCGGAGCGACGGAGGAGGGAGGGTAGGAGGCAAGGGTGGATCGGCGGAGGAGGCGAGGGCGGAGTGGCGGCAGAGGAGGGAGGGGAGGAGTGGTAGAGAAATCTGTGGGGAGGTTGAGGAGGTGAGGGCGGTGGAGAAATCTGTGAGGCAAGCGCACGGGATTCCTTGGGGAGGCAGGCGCACGGTCGTTAGGAGGGGTGGGTGGGCCCACACGTCAGCCAGCGTACCTTTTTTCAGAAGGGGTGGGAGAGAATGGACCAACCACCAACTCAAACTTTTAGAATAGTAAAGATTTTGATAGGTGAATGGTCATTGAAATGTAAATTACAGTACATCAGTACTTCCATAATGTACGATACGATTTGACTAGTTGCAACATTAAAAATATTTGCAGGCAGACATTAGTAATGCCGATACCCACTACACTGAAAGTGCATTACGGTGTCGGCACCGTTCATGAAGGTCCGAACGGTGTTGACTTAAGCGGTTTTGTGCAAGCACTCTGGTACACCCGGACGATGAGAATGCTCAAATCACAGATATGATGTACTAGCTCACCAGCAGTTTCTCCTTGTACCCTGAAGTGTGTAGCATCATCATACATGGACTTTGAAGCCGATCTCCCATTGACATTAGATGGGAGTTGGGAATATTGATACGCACTACTTCATGGAAGGGGTTTATGCAAGGGTGCCGATGGTGTGGATACGAGTGCGTGATGCTTACGCAACCAAGCCCAATAGAAGTTGTATAAGGTTATGCCGACAGCTATCAACTAGGAGGTGCGAGCAGCTCGGGCACCCAGCATGTTGGTCAAGAGAAGAAAATTGCTTGTAACGAGGCCGATGTGGTACATGGAGGAGAGGAAAAAGGGTCACGACATGGTGAGTCTACAGGACAAGCTGATGAAAAGGAGCATCAAATGGAGAGCAATAACTAGATAGCTTGGGCTGAAGAGGAAGCCGTACAGGAGGACGATAAGAACAGTTCCAATGAGGACAAAACTCTCATCCCCTAGGAATGGAACCGGTTTGATGCTGAGAGTGTTGCTGCACATGACGAGGTTTGGTTGTATCCAATATTTGCTAACAAGATATCATTGCAGGATTCCATCAAACTGTGGGCCCTGTCCATACAATGGACTTTTTGGGTTGTAAAATCTAGTCAAGAGTAGTACGCCGTGAAGTGTGAGTAGGCTGGTTGTCCTTAGAGGGTGCATGCATATAGACCGAAGTATGAGACTCATTGGATTATTTCGAATGTGGAGCCACACTCCTGCATTCTCAGTAGTGTTTTGCCGAGGCATCGTAACCTAATGTCCACCTTTATAACTAATTTGATGTATGGAGAGATAGTGGAGAAGAAGAACATCGAGGCTACACATATAATGGTGGCTATTGAGAAGAAATTCAAGTAAAAATTAGCTACACGCTACGTGAAGGTGTGGCATGCGAAGAAGATGATTAAGCCAGCTGATTAGCTGGCTTAATTACCTATTTTTCGTTTAGTTTTGTTTGAATTTTTAAATATAACCAATGAGCTCCAAAAAATACAAAAATTTATGTACAGTCTCTCAACACAACGTAATTTATAGTGTAATATTTAAGTTAATTTTATCCATTGTGAATGTTGATAAAAAATTTATACAATTTTAATATTTGTACAAGCTTTTACATACAGCAAATGAGCTCCAAAATTATGAAATTTTATGTGAAGTCTCCCGACATACTCATAGTTATTTTGTAATTTTTTGAGAATTTTATGTGATCCAAATTTGCCACATTTATTTGGGTTAATTTAATCATGAATTAAATTCACCGACCGTAAATATATGAATTAACATAGAAAATTAGGACCACATAAAATTACACTATAGTTATGAGTATGTCAGAAGGCTCCACATAAAATTTCATAATTTTTGGAGCTCATTTGCTATATGTAAAATCTCATACAATTATCAAAATTTTATGAATGTTTGAGCAATATTCACAATGGATAAAATTATCCAAAAATTACACTATAAAGTATGTTATGTCAGAAGACTGTATATAAATTTTTGTTATTTTTGAAGCTTATTTGTTATATTTGAAAATTCAAACAAGAACTAAATAAAAAAATTAGTTCAGGTAATTAAGCCGGCTAATCAGCTGGCTTAATCACCTGCCACCCCCTCTCTGGATGGCAAGCCTGCCTGCCACAGGCAGCCTGTCATCTGCTGGCGGGGTGGCAAGCGCCTTCTGCCAGCGGCCTCGCCATGTGTCGTCTCGCGGGTGCTGCTGCCTGCTCGTCGAACGACAGAAGTGCCATTTTTTGCAAATACGTTCGGCATACGGCTAGTTTTATAAATATAATGTGAAACACTGCCAAATCTAGCTTTAACTCAATGAGAAAGCAACAATATATTTGCTATAACCAAAATAATTACATATATGCACACCAACAGCAACATGCTCCGGTATTTTTATAAAAAAGAACAACATGCTCCAGCGAAATCCAGGAAAAGAGCTGCAGGGTTTTTTTAGATGAGATAAGTTTTCTATTTGGTTTCTCATAAAAAGAAGGTTTTCTGTTTGGTCTAGTTTGCTAGAAACACACTTTTCTTTCACCACAGTCGAGCTAGGTTTTTGGTCCTGTTTGTGATGCAGGAGTTTCATGACAAATTTGTGGGAGTTACACTGTTTATCAAAAAACTCGTAAAATACCAATGTTCCAAAAATAAATAGTATTCTACGATAGTTTTGTTAATTTTAATTGTAGAAAAGAAAAATGATACACATGAGTAATGCAAATAATGCATGGTTGTAACTAAAAATCTCCCCCACCCCCTCTATTTTTATACTCTTTTCATGCAAAAATGGAAGATGCTCTCTCTAAAAAGAAGAAGAAAAACTAGTTTAGAAAAAGAAGAATTACAACATGCACCTCCGGGCACCTATAGTGCATAGTATCTAAAACATTCCACGCCGTCTAGAGGAAACACTCATACAAATGCTTCAATGCATTGTATCTAGCAACTGGCCCACTCTATTGACGTCGCTATCTCCTACTTGGGAAAATTGGCACCATGTCGCCGGTCAAACATGGAAATCTACAAATGCCATCGAAAAATACTTTATTGTGAGCATGCCACTGCTTCGTGCGTTTCCATCTCGAAGTGTCGCTCCCGCTTTCATCCTAAGACAAAATTTTATGCTCGCTATTTGGGTTGGTAATTGGTACATACTTGAGTAAGCTGGCCATGCAAGGGAATGTAAATGGGGCGGCACTTCGAGATGAACACACAAAGCAGTTGCATTCGCAAATAAGGCTTTTTTTTTTGAATTATAGGTTTGACCAGTGGTATGGAGCTATTTTTCCCTTTCTATTTATACCTTCACTGCTAGTCTGTCCTATTATCCTCCCCCACCCCCCGTTTTCTGCGTATAGATCTTCATTGTTTTCATCTCACTACCGGTCGCCACACTCTTCTCATCGCTACTCAACGCCGCCCTCTCTCCCCATCCTCTTCTCACTACCAGTTGCCATCACTGTGTCGCCTCTCGTCTCTGAGCCAATTTCACCTAAATTTGGCACGACCTATGCCTGCGACGCTTATATCCTACGAGATCTAAGCCGAGGTTGCCTAAATCGGTGGCTATGTACAGTGTTATGTGAAGTGACAAAGGAACAATGGATGGTGAGGCATCTCGATGGTGGCAACCCGTGCTGATGGCGGGTGATGTTGTATTGAGATGTAGCCCCCAACGTGGCTATCCTGGTGCTTTGATGCGGATTCCCCGGCACAACGATGACGTTGTCTCAACACAACATGTTTTCCTAGGTGCTCCTCCTATGTCCAGATTGACAGGCCCTACAAAAGGTATAGCCTAGATACAACTTTCTCCTCTAATGCATTTTTTGGTTGTATCTTAGCATCTTGATCTACGCAAGAGAGTTGTATCTCTTACGAGATACAACTTTTCTCTCTCCTCAATTCTTCTCCCTGCCACCTCCAGCCCAATCCAACATGCCATGCCATGCCATTGGATACGGTGGATGCCCTTATGGGCCATTAGTAAATTAGGAACTCACTTGATCTGGCCATTAGTAAATTAACTCACTTGATCTAGTTGGTTGGAAACGACAGGACGTTCGTCAGGATGGAAGTTTAACCCGATTGCCCGATCACCCATGGATAATTACCCTAATAGAGATATGTATGTTTCTAGTTTTGCGCCCGCGGTACGTTCACGTGCGCAAAGTCTTGCCTGATGGTTAGATGGGCATGGGTATGTTCTAGTACCACTCATGCCCATGTCACCCATTTACCCACGAACGATTGCTTACAAATGGGCCTAACAGAAAATGTACCAATATGCAGCGTAGTTCCAATTGTAATGCCAAAAAAAGAAAAGAAAAATATGAGGTGTAAGCAGCTGGCCTAGCCTAAAGTCCAGAGGCCAACATCTGGAGTTCTTGGCCCACCAGCCCAACCCAACCATCATACCTACCGGCTGCCTACACCTCACACGCCGCCACACGCTACATAAAAAAACTCAACACAGTGAAGATAAAGCTCGAGAGGGGAGAAGGCAGAGGAGAGAGGGCGGGGCGGCGAGCCGCTGCCAAACGTCGCCGTCGAGGCCGGGGTAGCCGTCACTAAGATTGGGGGAACAAGAGCAACGAAGGTTGATGGTTTCTGCCAAATTCTCCCTCCGCTCGTCACTCCTGTGCTTCTAGCGTGGATGAGCTCGTGAGGATAAGCGCGAGTTGTTTTAGTGACACTGATTTGTTAGGTATGACTAGTTAGAGACACGTGCGTTACAATGGAGTTATAAAAATAATGAGACGAAACTTACTGTCTGACCAACTTTACATATCAAACATTGGAGAGCAAGCGATAGAGAGAGAATGGTGGTCAGAATGCGTGAGGAGATAGGGAAAGAGGAGGGGGTGGGCGGTTATATCCTGAGAGAGAGGAGGAGAAAGATGAATAGTTCAGATTAAATCAGATGGCTGAGAAGAAACGTGAGAAAATGAATCAAACATCAACTCATATTTTTATAATAGGAAAGATTGGGCCTACGGACCTCGTCGGCCGCACTAACCGGGCCGTCAGTGGAATGGGATGTTGGGCTCGGAGTCTCGAAAGTCGCGTCCGAGTCCAACTCCACGGAGCAACACCTGAATACGATGAGCGGGCACCCGACAGTACACGGCGACGCCTTCTCACCCACCCGCTCGCTCGCACCGCACCCAGCTCGCGGGCGACTCCGCCGGCCCCCTCCTCCTCCGCCGGCGGCGGCTGCGATGGCGGAAAGGGGAGGGAAAGGTTTCTCCCCCGCCTCCAAGGGGAAGTCCCTCGCTTCCAGGCCAGGTGCTCTTCCGTCCCTTTTTTTTTTAACAAATCTCTCCCGTTCTTTCCCCTTTCCTTTTCCCCGTATATTTCGGTCGTCGTCTCGACTCTCAACCGACGCGAGCCCACCGAACAAGTTGGTGGGCGTGGGGCTTCCCGGTGGTAATCGATAGGATCCGAGATGAATGACTGGGGATTAGGGTTTATATGATGCGGAGGGTTTTGCTGTTGTGGGGCCCTACGGAGTGGCGCGATCAAAAGGGAATGCTTTTGGTTTTTGGAAAAGGTTTGGATCCAATGTGATCATTTGAGGGCTTATGATTTGGGTTGTTTTAATTACGCATACAAGTATAACTGGCTAACATACCAGAGGAAGATCGTTTAAGAGGAATGCCGTGTTAATGTGGGTAAGGGATGGCAACGGGGCTATTCCCCACGGGATGCCCTCACATCTTCATTCCCTGTTTAGCTATCGGGGGCAATTTTCCTCCCGTCCCCATCCCCACTGGGGAATTGGGGGGAACTGCCCCCAATAAGAACCTAAATTCGAATGATACTAGATAATTTCATAAATCTATCATATGGTTATTTAGAGTTACGTAAATTTCTTAACACATGAGATGGTAGAAAAAGACTAAATGAGTTATACACTGTACCAAATATATTAGTCTGGAGACAAAGTACGTATATTTTAGACATGTAGATGTATCAATCTATGTATATATGAGTGTTTATCGGGGTATAGCGGGGAGTGGGTATGGGGGAGACATTCCCCTCCCCGTCCTCATATAAGGTACCGGGAACAAAATTGCCCCATACACATCCCCAAATTGGAGAATTCCCCATGGGTTGCCTGGGAGTGGGGCCCCATTGCCATCCCATTAACCCAACCTTCTTTGTTTGGGTAAAGGAAGATCCTCTGAATCTCTGATCCAACATGCGAACTAAATTAGAAATTGATGTATATGCCTATTGTGAAGTATCCGATGTGTGTATGCTCATGGTGATTGAAGGAAGGTACTTATGCCTATTGGGAAAGATTATTGCAACTAAGGCTCTTATGGTACATTGTTTGTCATGTAATTTTGTGATCTTGTCATGTGATGAATTTACAGCTTCATCAAAATGAATGCTGCAGGTTTTGAGAAGTTGAGCTTTATCAGGCATGTTTGAGAGTCTGACAGATCTGTTTATGGATCTTTCTTCTTACAGGAGCACCGAATGGAAGGCAGAACAGTTCTGCAAATATCCCGCATGTCACTATTGATTCAGATTCGGACTCTGAAGGTAACATTACTATCCAATTTCATGACATAACAGTTTCCAGGCAACAATTCTTCATTTCATCAAATCTTTAAAAACCCTAAATTACCCTTCACATTCTGGTTATGGGCAGGCCAAGTCAGTTGTGTTCACTGCTGTTCTCTCTGAAGATAGTTTATTACACTGAAAAACTATCAGGAGTTTGCCCCATGAGCACATCCTTTAGTATTTGCTTTGTAGTAAAAATATCACTCATCTTTGCTAGCATGTAATGAGGTTTCTGTCTTACATCCCTGGCAATTTTTTTGTCACCATTAAGAACACTTCATGCTGTACTCAAGGGAATTCTTTTGTAAGAGATAAAAAAAAGTTATGGTTGAACTGGCCGTTTGTGTTTGGATTGAATCATTTGACTAGAAGAGTCCCACAACCATCCAGTAGTTACTGCCTACTTTTCTTGTCAGCTTTTGTAGGTTTGATCAATTACTATAGAAAAATGTTGGTAAAGAAATACATAACATGTTTTAGTTTTCTTTTGGTTTTATTTGCAGAAGTTCCATTGACTATCCATTCATAGACGCTGATTACCATTACACTTAGTGTGATGCACACATCATTTCATTTGTAATTCAAGTGTACTGCAAGTCACTCTTGGATCACAATTCATGGGTGTGCATAACAGGTGGTTATTATTGAGCTGCCTATGTTGTAATTGCTATGCAGTATTTGATAAAAGCTAAATATGGGACCACAGTATTAATTTGGGTTTCATTCCATAAAAAGATGGCATGATTTTTATGTTGGCTTGCCAAGCCTAACACAACTCTCCTCCTTTTTCCTGGCTTGGGACAGGCTACGTAGAAACCTACATAGACGGAGTTGGACCATAGTACATAAATAAATTCTAAAATTTACAGGACAGTTGAATGTTACTGAATAAGTGAATATGGATAATATGATGCCATAGTTGAACCAACAAGAACCTTATATGCCATTTTGCCTGTTTTTAGGTTTTGTCGAAGAAGTGACTCCCAGATACTCCAAGTCAAATGGGAAGGCTGCATCTGAGAGCCTAAAAACTGGCGGAAAGGCTTCATCCTTTTCTAAAGGTATGGACACAGTTTTGCTACACATTCTTCCATTTAAAAGTTGCTGAAAATCTTGGAAATTTGTAATGACAGTCACACAATAGATCAGGATCTTTACCTTTCTATTGTCTTGCATTTCTTTCTTTCATGTATTATATTCCAGTGCTATTTACTTTTTAGGAGAAGCTGGCAAAGGAGGGACGGCATATAATGCTGGCAAAGGCAGGAAGGGCTCTGCATCAAATGCAATGCCTACAAAGTCTGATGCAGACCTAAAGCTTGAGCTTGGTCAGCTCCCTTAAGTGAAATATCCTCTGTTTCTCTTGCAGCTTATTTTAATTATAGTAAACGCTAATACTCAAAACTTTACAATTAGTGAAATTTCAGTAGGCTATAATTTGAAAAGTTTTATGTATTGGGGTTGTTATGTTTTACACCATTTTTGAATGGCCGCACATCTGATTTCTTAAAGCCCTTTTGTTTAAACGAAAACGTGCAATCTAATCCCTACTACCTTCTCCATGCACTGCATCTAAATAATCTTGCTATTATAATTGGTTGCAGATATACCTCCAAATTCTAGAATGTTAATGAATTGTGAAGCAGCTGAACTATTGCAAGAAATTCATGAGCATATGGCTATCTTATCAGAGGATCCAAAGATCAAAATTCCTGAGTAAGAATGTTTGTTGTTTTGGATTTGTTCTATCCTGCTAATCGTCGTTCGTTCCTGTGTTGTGTTCCAGTCTGTTTAGCTGTGTGACTGCTCATTTACTCTTTTTTGTTGCATCTGCAGGTCATTCGACAAAGCTTTCCAGTATGCAAAAGATGGAAATCATTTCACAACTGCAAAGTCTGTGAAACAAGTCCTGGAGTATCCTTAGTTTTGATTAAAAGTCATTAGAGCTTGCATGCTATTATACAGTTATGTTTTTTTAATCAAGCAAGCTCTTTAGTAGTTCAGTTCCTTGACTAGCAGCTGTAGTCCTCTTAAAAAATGCGGTGTTAATGACGGGGAGGTTTGTAACTTTTTTCTGGCTTTTCTTACCTTCATTTTGTCTGATTTCCCTCATCTCAACATACAACGGTGTGGTGTACTTGCAACAGATATGCTTGATAGCGAACATTGGGCCTGAGACCATTGAAGAGGTTTATGCACTAGTACCATCTCTCAGGGTCAGCCTCTTCCATTGTTATTTCAAATCTATGGTATTTTGAGTTTACAGCAGCTTAGTCTTGCAAAATTCAAATTTATTTACGCAGGCCACTAGGTCAGTCAATGAAGGCCCGATCATGGAGGCTCTTACTGCTCTCGCTAACATGAAAACTCCCAAGTGAATCTCCATTGGAGCTACCCAGGTAATTCCCTATGCAGACACTTGAATCATACCGCTATCCTGATTATTCACCTTTCTTATTGGTCTCAATTGCCTCGTGAACATTAAACAGATATGCTGCTGATCAAGAAATGCAGAATCCACAACTTGGTTCCTTTGATGTTTGGATGTTCACTGAAATCAGGTTGGACCGAATATGTAAAAATCTTAGTATGGGCTATGTTCACTCTGTAGGCCTCCCTGATAGAACTTCAGCTGCGAAAGCTAGCTTATCTAACTGCAGATTTAGCAAGAATGGCTGAAGAAGTCTACTCTAAATTACCAAGTGCTACCCTTGGGGTACCTAGCTTAAACAATACTGTTGCTGCCTGTTGATTTCTGCCTTTTTTACTTGTCTGTTTATTCCTGCTTTGTGCACGATCTCATTGCGGTGCAATTTCTAGTTCCAGTTTTTAGTAGTTCGTTCTTAAATCAGATGTTCCCCAGGCGGTAAATGCATTTCAAAAAACATTTTTAGTGAAACTTTTATATAGAGCAATTCTAAAAGAAAAATCTATGTACAGGGTAAGCTAGCATACAAATTCTGCACTGTTAACTAGATTTTTTTAAAAACTAAAATAGCTGGTGTCTAAAGTTGCTTTGTAGATCCTTTTGCCACACAATTTGTGCTTGAACGTTTGGGCACAGTGGCAGGTGATCAAAATCTCTGCTTCGGCGCGGAAAGGATAGGGGCACCTTGATGTGATGCAGTCTGAATTTCTGATTGAAGATGAGAACAGAACAAAATAATGAACACGACGTCTGAAGTAATCAACCTCGAAAAAGCACAAGTACACATTACGCACCAAGTTCGCTGCTAAAATTTAGGTGCTCCTCACACCAGCAAGCAGCTTATGTGATTTGTATGTAGTATGCACAAAGGGAAGCTTAATGCTGTCGTAACAGCTTGACACTCATTTGTTGATCAGCCGCACGACGCTTCGCTCTCCAGTCGCTGCCTCGCGGGGTGATCGAATGGCAGCGGCTGCACGCCGTCGCTGAGCGGCCCGGCGTGCTGGAAGCCGTACGCCCTGAGCACCTGGTCGTCGGCGAAGTTGAGCGCGCGGCGCATGCCCTCGTTGCAGCTCTCCCCGGAGTAGTGCTCGTTCCGTTGCCCGCTGCACGGCTGGCACCCCCGTGAAGTGCGTCACGACGGCCGCCGCCACCCGTGCACCCCGCTCTTTGCCAGCCCGGCTCCGTCCAGTGCTTTTCTGTTGACCCAGGGACAGAATAGTACGCACACGCTAGATAGTCGTAAGCTCATACAAACACTCTAATCTATTCAAAATACATAAGAGCTTTTGCGCTACATTAATCTGCTGCAACTTTTCCATTTTCTCTTCTATTTATATACACAAATTACATGTACACAGGTTAACGAACTACCCGAGTCTTCCGGCACGATCTCGACGACTCGTACTACCCGAACGACTCACTCCACCAGCCACACTCACAGATTAGTGGACACGACCGGTTATGTGCAGACCAACTGCTACCTGGTCCGGTCTATGACTGCACACAGACTTGACCTTCTTCGAGTTCTCCCTTGAGTCCTTCTTCAACCATGTCTTGTTGATTATGGTGCCTCGACCATACCTCACGACCACGGCTGCTTCGACCACAGTGCTTTCGACCATGGTTCCTTCGATCGATTCACCGACCACGGCTTATCGACCATATCTTCGACCATGGCTTCATCGACCACTTCACCGAGCACCGCTTGTCGACCAGCATGTCCAGTAGTACCGCTTCACACAGACGGTACTACCAATCTTCAAGCATGACCGAGATACTTTAGCTTACAAGTACCAACCATCAACCACTATGTAGTTACAATCACTATAGGTACGACTACTGCGCAGTTCAACTTACGACTGCGATTGCTACGACCAGTCTTCAACTCCGGAGTCTCCGACTACGGGTCTTTGACTACTGTACTCGAACACGACTACTGGGTACTCGAGCATACTGAGCACTTGACATGACTACACAGTATTCAGCACACGAGTACTCGATATACGACCTCTCAGTACTCGAACACACCGAGTAATCGACACCGACTACACTAACAACAGCACAACAAGATTAGTTCTAACAATCACCCCCTAATCTTGTTGCCATTATTCTTGAATACCTTCCCGTCAGGCTTCAAAGCAGCGTCGGTTTGTCATCGGCAGTAGCCGTAACGAGATGCGATTCCTCCTCCTTCGACTTGTGGCACTCGCTGGCAAAGTGCCCTCGTATGCCACAGTTGTAGCACTTCACCTTCTTCTTGTTGGACCTCCGCTCACTAGTCTATGAGTCGTTGTCGTCCTCATCATCCTGGTCGTCTCTACGACCACCCCCATACTTGACGTGACTGCTACCACGATCACAGTTCTTCTTCGCGTCGCCGCCTAACCCTTCTCCTTTCTTCTTTTTGAGAGTCTCCCACTGCGTGCGTTTGAGCAACAGACGCTCACTCTATTTTGCGTCACCAAGACTGTCTCCAACACGCTCATCGCAGGCTTTATACCATCCGATGAGGTCTTCAACTATGATGGTCTTTAAGTCCACGTATTGCTCGATGGCTGCGACGAGTTACATGTAACGCGCCGAGGCAGCCCAAAAAAACCTGCAAACAACGGCAATCTTATCTACCATGATGTCGCCCAACACCAATATGCCAGTGACGATCAACGTCCCCCGACCGGCGAAATCTTTAACGGACTCACTTTCCTTAGCGTAGCGTAGAGCCATGGAGCTTGCATGAATGTATCACAAGTTCACAACTGTAGGTGCCGCACGAAAAGATCACAAATTTCTTAGTCCCTCTCAAGCCTCGGTGCCTCGCCATAAGCCCACAATCTCCATAGGCAGGCGGTCATTCCCTCAGCGCCGGCTGCCTAGCTATTGGCTGGCTTCTCTTCCACTGCATCCACCCCGCTGGACCGGCAAGGTTCTCTGCCAGCGTCGAACATGGAACACCGATGTAAGCGCTCGCACTGCAGTACGCGTGCTCCTGTTTCCCTTTCATGAATTTACTAGCTCAAATACGATGCAGATGATTATTACTTGTGCTTTGTGATGTTTTAGGTGTATGTAATGGCTGCATATAATTGGATTGTCACTGAAACATGAGGATAATCCTGACAATGGCCGATGATTGTCTGATTGAAACACCGTTTAAATTAAGGTTGTTATATGGACGGGATAAGTAAGGGAGTAAGTGGTACGTTTTGTGGTCTGGCTGCGTTTGCTCGCATCGGCTGTACATGTTTATGTGGGCTAATGTGGCAGCCCGCCAAACATTTAAGCGGGATATGCAACACCCATCATTCCTAGTGTATTTGATACTAAGATAACCGGCGGAGGTCCTAGTGGCTTAGTTTGTGTTATTGGGAAGAACTGCCTTAAAAGCACTAAAGGGGTTGTCGAGGTAAGCTCATATGCTAAGATTGCAGTCATAGCCAGGTAAGTAGCTTTCCTAAATGCATCCCTTTTTCTATAACAAAGTTCTCTGAATCATAGGGGTTACACTCTGGCAGATATGCTAAGCTCATATGTGAGCAGCAAGCCAGCGATACAATTCTTTCTGGATTCAATACTTGGTGCTACCCTAGCAATTTGTTGTGATGCTTTGACACATATAATATATGTCATTAGTTCAACTGGTATAGGCAATAATAAGCACTTTGTGGGGCACATTCTTTGTAGATTCTTTCACATGTATGTTAGAACCATTTGGCCTAACGAAGTTGTCACAGTTCCATGCAGCCACAGCCACATGCATGAAGGAGCGGCCAACTGGTAATATTGGCGAGGATGATGGCCTCGAAGGGTAATCGTACGTTAGTCCCTACAGCGGCACGTTTGGCGGCTAAGATGACTCGTCTGCTAATCGAAGCCTTCCTAGCATCGTCGTATTCGTGCTTCTTAATTGGAACGGGAATAAGACGAGGGTGCGGGATGTATACGGCGATGTGGGCTAGATGGGCAACTGCTTAAGTCCACTTAAGTGAGAAATTGGCCCGCGGGAGGCCATTTAGTGTTTTTTATGGAGCGGGTTAAGTGGGTATGCGGACAACCCGTGTCCACTTACACCCCTAGTGATAAGTTTCCTTCACCATATATATGCCTTCTTGGTTTATCAGAGGTGGTTTGGCTGTCAAATCTACTTCAAGTACTCTCACTGTTAGCTTTTGGTTGCCAACAATTGGATACATCCAGGCCACAATCCTATTTTTAATTGTCGCTTGCGCCGAACCCTTTTTTGTTGCATCGCAGTAGTAAAGTGACTTTCTACCTTATCTTTCAGTTCATATTTCAAGAAGGTAGCATACATCAAGCAGGTGGTTAATAAGCTGAATGCAGGATGTAACTCTTGTGCAATCCCCTTTCCCCCTGGAATAAGTTTAACCAAACTTTTATGGTCTCGTATCGCGTCTTACTTATTTGTTACTACTGTGGCTTTCTCAGTGTTCATCATTGACGGTTTGCCATTAGCTGGTTTACACTTCTCCTGTGCATAACAAGTTCTATTGTTCACAATGGCATAAAGAACTTGATAAAGTTTACTATCATTATTCTAGAAGATTGCATTATCGACAGTGGAGTATCAGTTCTTCCACGGGTGAAAGTGAAATCCTTCCCATTCCTATCCTGGAAGGAACAACTCTTAGCAAGCAATTGCCTTTTCTTTCCATTCAAATGATGGTCTGGTGTTGCCTGTAACTTTTGCATCATCTCAGCAGTGTTTTTAAACGATATGAACCACCATCTTTCGTGTACTAATATTCAATTCCTATATATGATGCATCTTCAGTATATTAATCTTGCTTTAGTGATGATGCAAACTCAAGCTTTCTGTCCATCATGGATTGGTCAGAAATAGGTCACATCAGCCTGGATCACCCTCAGGTTGCTGAAAGTGTTTCTAACTATATGACTTCTCACGAGTCATTTTTTTACATTATTCTACATCCCTTTCTTTTTCATCGATTGAGTATCATCTTGGTGGTTGCACTTGTTGTCTAATGCGCTTGAAATAATCATTAATACATGTCACACCTAAACATGATCTTAGAACTTAAAGCACACCGACTGTCATACCTATAATCTATGGTGTTTCTTTAAAGACAGGTAAGATTTTAACTGATGAAAAATTATTTTGATTGGATCAACGCTGATGGAATGAAAATATAATTTCATGTGTCACTGTTAACTTCAGCATCTTCATGATCAGCATTACTTTATCTTATTATATATGTCATTGCGAAAGGAGTTGATGTTCCGAATAGTTGGTGGGTGGGTGAGTGATATCAGGAAGATAAGCCTATCAGTATGCCTGAGGATAAACGATCAAGAATTATAATTGCTACCTTACTAAATTTGGATGGGACATTTGGCTTTAGGTTGGAGGTCTGTAGCTATAAGTTCCTTATGTCGTGTGGTGTGGGTCCTATATCTTTCCAGGATGCAATATCGATGGACCCAAGGAGCCTGAGTGATTCACATCTACTTTTACATCATGCCGAAATGGTGTTTAATAGACGAGCATTGCTGGATGATCAAGAACATCTCCCTCTTGTAGTCTTGTGTAAAGATTACCTTTTTCTCTATGAGATTTTGAGGCTAGACATGAGAGTTATCTTTCTCGACCGAAAACCATGCAAGTTCAATAAACTTCTGATATTTTTTCCTATTTACCATGAGCCATGCATCTTAACGGAACCTCACTGTGTTGGGGTATCACAAAATTGCAGGCTCGAGTAGAATCGCTATCCTTTTCAGCTTTTCGTAGTCATGGACAATCATGGCTCACCTGAAGATGGCTGCTCTGCTCAAAGAGCGAGGCCAGATCATGTGGTGGCTTCGGCTTGCGCTTCGGAAGCATGGGAGTATGCAGCACATGTGTGGCCGTACCGTTCCTCCTCGACGCGCGCGCGTTGCATCCTTCTGCGGCAGGTCGTGCAGTTGCCGGCGCCGGTGCCCAGGCGAATCAAACAGTTCCAAGCCTGTGTAATACTAGTTCAGTCTAGGTCTCCCCCCTCAGCTCCGAACTTAAAATAATAAAACAGGCATCACCTTGACCTCTTGAATAAATCTACACAACAAAATGTTCATTTTTTCTCTGTGGAGATCAGAAAACAATGGGTGCGATCTTTTTGCTGCCGCGGCTGATGACTTTTAACCCTATTTGTCGGGGCATGCATGCACGGTGGTGATTCTTCTAACGCATGGACCTCTCACCTCAATTTACATAGTACAATATTTGGTGGGCCCCACAAGCTTTATGGTGGTGCTCTAATTGGCTTATGGCTTAAGCTTCTGTCGGTGGCTTAGCTTATGACTGAAATTGTATTATAGCGGTTGTTAGCTTTTGCTAAGAAAAATGAGGAACAATAGAAAAAAAAAATGAAAAAACCGTTATATCATCACCGACAATGCAAAGGAACAAGAGAAAAAAGAAAAGTAAAAAAAAACCAAAATAAGCAGAAATCAGAAGCTGACGCGTTTTAAAGGGCTTCTAGCTTAAATAAACCGAAAGCCAATAAACCAGAAGTTAAATCCGTTTGAAGCACGTCACAAGATTAAGTCATGCATACATGTCATATTTTGGTTGCTACGGAACCAGAGCGCGGCATCTTTCTTGCTCCCTATTGCGGTCAGGTGGCGCGACACCTTTGTGGGACCTGCCAACTGCCGCGCTTGATCAAACTGTGCCGCGCTAGGGGTTGTCGTGGTGGCTGGATGCTGCCACAGTCGGGTGGCGCGGTAGGAGCTACGTGTAGGCTACTAGTTCTTTCGCGCTTAGAAGAAGGGCAGATTTGCAATTTTGTGACGCATAGGGCTAGTTTTGAAATTAAGGTGGCTATGTGTGAAAAGTGGATATGAATTATCTATATTATTCGGTTACCGTATTCGATATGATGCGAATAAGGTATATATTTTTTTCATCTGATTAACAATTTCTATCATATTCGTATTCGAATTCTTATAAAAATATGGATGCGAATATGGTACAGACTTTTACCATCCGAAATATTATTTTATTCGGACTATTTGTATTCATATTTGACGAATTAACATGCATATTTTATTACAATATGATTAATTAGTTGGACAAGTTTTTTAATTGAACGTGAACACGTGTTTCTTTAGGTGAAGTAAATGAATTAGAATGATTAAATGTGATTATATGAGGATAAAATATCATTAACGTCTTCATACTACATAAGTTATGAAGATATCTTGATCTGACTGAATTGAGTAAATATTTGATTCGAATTTGTATTCGTTACAATATTCGATTCATATTCGTATTCGAGAATATTCGGATTTATATTCGTATTTGTTTATAAATACAAATATGAATATGATTTTGACACTATTTAATTTGTATCCGGTCTGTTTTCAATCCTAAGGTGATACAATGGAGCCAAATAAAAAAAGTTCATTTTTTGGTACTATATACTTACAGAAAGAAACTCGGCTTACTATTGCCTTTTTGTTGTATTTTGAGTAAAGCATGTGTCATGTTGTATGAATTCCCCCGTCATAATATTTGCACATACAGCCCTCCTGTTTGTTGAGTTAGATTTTTTTCATACTTTTTGTTAGAACCAATCCTTTGGAAGAAAAAGAAAGGTAACCCTAGCCCTTACGTTACCAAGTTATCTCAACCACATTCTTTACTACAAGTTAAATATCCTGATATTTTTATCATTTCAACGATTTTTGGCTTTGATTTCTCTCTATAATTATTATTTATTAGACTAATAAGTCACAGTTTAAAAGAACAAACTCCAATCCACAAATCAAAAACTAAATGCCACGGTCATTTCCAATGCTGTAGCACTCCATCCTGAGTTTTTGGATTTTTTGGCTGTTTGTATCACTAAAATACCAGATGTGATCCCCATTCACGAGAAATACCATTTTTGGTCTCCTCCCACGGCGGAAAGCGAGCAGCCTCTTCACGTGCCCCTGAGCGCGCGACCCCACCTGGCGCACCCAGGGGCCGAGCTAAGTAGATAGACACGCTAGCTCGTAGTTTATTGAGTTATGGAATGTTTACAGTGACAATGAGGTAGTTTTTAGGAGGGATCTCCATGAGCGCTTTCTTGCCATTAGAAAAGCTCAAAACCAATGATTTGAACTCTTTTTTGACATCAAGCACGGATTTGAATGGTTTCTTTCCTTTCTAGCATAGAGGCAGAGAGAGGTCATATACCTCTTTCAGCATATTGCTTAGATCATCCTTAATCTGCGAGACACAAAACCTCATAAGTTCCATTTTTAATCATCAATCATTTGATATTAGAATGAAAATGTTTGACAATAAAATTTATGGCGGTGACAAGCGCTTGATATGGCTATGCAGCAAAGTAGGTGAATGAACTTTCACTGTCAAATACTACTTTCATTGGCCTCACACCTAATGATCGGCCACCAAAACATAGGCTTTGTATTTTCTTGCATGCTGCACCAAGGGAGTGCGTCGGGGGAGCTTGCACGCCCAAGGAGCGCGTCATCTACCTCGTGCGGCCCCAGGCGGGGCTATGCGCTCGGGGGCACATGAGGAGGCTAGCACGCTTTCCGGCCACCGGAGGGGGCCAGACATGGCATTTTCTTGCAAATGAAGGCCACATCTGGTATTTTGATGGTACAAACAGCAAAAAAAAAAAAGCTAAAAATTCCTCCGTCACACACATTGGGTTTTGATTGAACAAGCAAGATTAGAATCTCTAATGCATTTCTAATATATCACCCTGTAAGACCTTGGGGTTTTTTCTCCACAGGGAATACTAACACCTCTGCATTTTGATTTTTTTGAGACAGCTTTTCGACTTCTCTTAACGTAGAGGATTAGGATCCCATGTCAAGTCTCACTAAAACAATTTCAGTCTTTTGAAACATGAAAATTAACCGCACCCAGCTCTCAACTCAAGTCCCTTATCAAAATAAAGCCAACTCGCGGGGGCGCAAAAACGAAAAAACCACCACCTGCTTGCCTCCACCTCCACCTCGACTTCCACTTTCCGCTTCGTCGCACCTCCAACTCTCCTCCACTTCCCCACTCCTCCAGATCTCCTCCACTGCCGCCTCCACCCTTCCAAGCCGCCTCCCATGGCGTCTCCGACCGGAAACCCTAATCCTAACCTCAATCCCCCCTTCGAGATTAGTATGCTCTTCAAACCGCCTCCCAACCCGGCGCCCACCGCCGCCCCCATCTTCCCCGGCGCCGCCGGCCCGCCAACGCCTTCCGGCCCTTACTCCTACCCCCCGGCTACCCCTCCCTTCCACCGCGGCCCCTACCTCCACTACCCACAGGACCCCCATCCCCCCATGCCCCGCCCCGTCATCTCCTTCCCGACGCCAAGCCCAAACCCAAACACGAACGCGAACGCTAACCCCAGCGCCGCCCCGGGCCCCAACCCCGGCGCCCGCCTCATGCAGCTGCTCGGTAACTCCGGGCCGGCCCACATCGAGTCCGCCTTCTCCATGCCACCGCCGACGTCGGAGTTTGCCGCCGCCGCGCAGCCGCCGCCGCTTCCGGCGATGCCGTCCGCACCGCCGGCGAGGATGCTGAGCAGCACCAGCAGCAAGGTGCCGAGGGGGCGCCTGCTGGGCGGCGGGGACAGAGCGGTGCACGACGTTGACTCGAGGCTGCCAGGGGAGGCGCAGCCACCGCAGCTGGAGGTGACGCCGATCACCAAGTACACGTCGGATCCTGGACTCGTGCTGGGCAGGCAGATCGCTGTGAATCGGACGTACATCGTGTATGGGCTCAAGCTCGGGAACATTCGTGTGCTAAACATCAACACTGCGCTCCGCTCGCTCCTCCGTGGCCATACGCAGGTATATACTGTATGTTCGGAGAGATAAATCATCTGTTAGTCTTGTGTAGAAATGTTCATTGAGACATTAAATCACTGGATAGTGGGTACTAATAATGTATATGGTCCAGCTAAGGTGAAAGTGGCATTGCTTCGTGGTGTGAAAAAAATCAGAATAACATATTTTATACTTCAGCCTTTTTAATGCGGTCATTTACAAATGTATTGTTCTCAGCTGGTTCTGTTGTATAAAAGTTACTACAAAAAGAACTTCATTTTGTCTTTTTTGTGATGCACTATTATTTGCCTTTGATGGCATGATGAGGTTGATCAGTTAACTATGGGTCGGCAGAGAGGCTAATTCTGAATGTTTGTTTGCTAGATTGTTAAGAAGGGGTGTAATGGCTTTGTTTAGTGATAATGCATTCATCCATTGTGAAGTGCCCATTTTTATGGGGTGATTCTCACTTCTCAGAAATTTTGTCATATCACTAGTCATTTTTTGTGTGGTGAATTCCTCGTGCACCCATAGTCAGAAATTTTGAATGTGCAACATAGCTGATGTAAATGTGTCTTGCAATTTAAGCACTCAAGGAGGTGCTTGGAGATATCCGATGTCAATATTTGCTAGTTTTGTTAAATGGTTATGTACTTCTCATTTTCATGTGAATTTCTGAAAGTGCATTTGTTTTTGATGCTTTGTGTTGCCATTTTCTGTTTTGCTGCAGAGGGTGACAGACATGGCTTTCTTTGCTGAGGACATCCATCGTTTAGCAAGGTACTGAGCACGGAGCAATAATATGTTCTGGAATTTGTTCGTAAGGACGTCCAGTTAGTAGCACAACAAAAAGTTATCCTCACTCTAACCTTTGAGATTGTGTATTTAAGACTGTTTGGGGAGCTCACGCCTCTTTGCTATAAAAACATAAAATCATGTTCTATATTTTTTAATCTTTTGTGGGTTGTATGTGCTAACATGATATTTTCTTCTGCAGCGCGAGTGTAGATGGACGGATATACGTGTGGAGGATTGATGAGGGACCTGATGAGGAAAATAAACCGCAAATTTCAGGAAAGATCGAAATCGCCATCCAGATCGTAGGTGATGCTGAAGCTTACCATCCAAGGATCTGTTGGCACTCTCATAAGCAAGTAAGTTCTAATTTACATCACATTTACATCCTCCAAGTTCATTTAGCATCCTAACTTACTAATGGACTTGCGTGTTTATCCTGCAGGAACATCTGTTTGTTGGAATTGGTAACTGTGTCTTAAGAATAGACACAACTAAAGTGGGAAAGGGAAGAGACTTTAGTGCGGAAGAACCTATTAAATGTCATCTTGACAAGCTGATTGATGGTGTGCGCTTAGTTGGTAAGCATGATGATGATGTGACAGATTTGTCCATATCTCAATGGATGACTACCCGATTGGCTTCAGGATCAAAAGATGGCACGGTTTGTATCAAATATCGTCCTGTTTATCTGCAGAACTTTCCATAGCTGGGAGAATTGGGAGGACAATATTATGCAAAACTACGCTTGCTGAATGATCTGCTTGAACTTGTCACTAAATTTTAGTTGTTCTGAAGTGCAAAATGGAAGCTTATTTCCTCTTTCACCGAATAAACAGTACAATCAACCATTGATTTCTAAGATGCATTGTAAAACTTAACTGGATTTTGGGAATAATAGGACTGCAAACATAGTATTTATTTTAATTTGTAAACCTTGGTTCTCTTGTGGTGGAACAACATTACTTCCTCTTGAAAAAGGAAAGCAAAGTATTTGCCTCTGGGTGTGTTGTCAAGGGTTGACTGGATGGGCCTGCTGGCCTGGCATGAGGTATGCTGGATATAGTCAATCCAGTGATGATCTGTGATTTCGGCTGCGCCCCCTTGATTTGATGGTTTTGATTGATTTTCTGCCGTTTCTTGCATATGACTGCAATATTACTATGTAGATTGTAGAACTAGCTGCCAGCTTCAGCGCTAATTAGGTTTCAGCTGTTTTGGACCTAGTTGGTCTCTCTTGTTTGGCACAGTGTGATCTAGCGAAGTGCTATTCATCCTTACTAAGCCCATTTGTAATATATATTGTCTTATTTTGCAGGTAAAGATCTGGGATGATCGCAAGCCAGTGCCTCTATCGATTCTAAAGCCACATGATGGTCAAGCTGTTTACTCAGTTGCTTTTCTTAAGGCACCTGAGCGTCCAGATCATATAAATCTCATCACAGCAGTATGCATTCTTATACATATCACTTTTTTATGCCAATTTTTTCTCCATGTCACATTTCTTTTTGAAGCACACACTTTTCTTGGGGCATCTGGTTCTGTAAACTTTTCATAGATGAGCTATGAACCAAATGAGTTGTCCAGCAGCTTGAATCTGCCATTATACCAAATAATGAATGTGAAAATCTTTGTTGCATCCAGTCCATACAATATTTCAATCTACCAAGACATTACCATATCCATTTTTTTGTCTGCGCTACTTGAATTTGTAGATGCCTAGTGCCTCGGTTGCCCATCCCCAGAGCAATGGGGCAGTCGAGCGAGCGAATGGCTAGCTAATGTAAGGAATTAAAATTCGAGTCTTCGACCAGCATATAAAGCACTCGGGGCTTAGGTATAAGAATTATCTTCAGTATTATAGGCAATTCGCATGACTCCTACTCAGGCGACAGGAGACTCCATTTTTCCTAGTTTTCGGGGCTGAAGCCATGCTTCCTTCGGAACTAAAAGATCTGGTCGACAAGAGTTGAACTTCGGTGACTCCAACCAAGAGGAACTTTGAGCGGATGAAATTAACCTGCTCGAAGACGAGGAATTAAGCCTTGATCCGATTAGCAGCTTATCAGCAAGACATGCGTAAGTGCTACGATCGTAAGGTCCAACCTTACAGCTTTGTTGTAGGTGACTTGGTATTGAGGAAAATTCAATCCCAATCTAATCGGAACAAGATTTCCCCCAAGTGGGAAGATCCTTATACCGTGGTCAAAGTCACAAGACCAGGCTCGGTACGACTTGCTATGAAGGATGACTAGATTCTCTCGAACTTTTGGAACATCGACCAATTGTGCAAATTTTATATGTAGCATTTCTATCCCTTTCAATAAAGTTTTCAGTTTGTTCAAATCTTTATTGTCGTATGTTCAGTAGAGCTTTTATGTTCGACCACTTTTAGTACATCCAATTTGTTTAACTGGTTGGAGAATGGGACACTACTAGTCGAAGTCTCTCCTCTTAGCACGTGGTCCTGCCCACTAGAAGGAGCCTTCTAGTGTTGATCCGTTCCTGACTCTTGCTATCAGTATAAAACAATCGAGTTGTCTATGAAAACGTTGAACGGAAGTAAGGGAAGAAACTCTTAAGTGTTTATCCTTGTATCTTTGTTTTCGATTTCATTAACTTGGTTGAAGTCGAGGTAACACCACTAGTCGAAGTCTCTCCTCTCTGCACGTGGTCCTGCCTACTAGAAGTTTCCTAGTGACGACTTGTTCCTCACTTTTGCTGCCAAAAACATGACAATCGAATTCAACCACGATATACATATGATCTCTGAGTGTTTATCCTATCCTTGTTTATGTCTTTAATTTGATTAACCTAGTCGAAGAAAGGAACGTCACCTAGTCGAAGTCTCTCCTCTCTACACGTGGTCCTGCCCACTAGAAGGAGCTTCCTAGTAGGGCTGTAAACGAGCTGAGCTTGAGCGAGCTTGACCTTCCAGGCTCGAGCTCGGCAGAAACTCGAGTCGAGCTCGAGTTGGGGTCCGAGCCTGGACCTGGGCTCGAGCTCGGCTCGTTGAAGCTCGATAACAATTAAAATAATTTATTATGCACTATTTTTCAATAATAAGAAAATTTTAAGCTCGAGCTCGGCTCTAATAAGCTCGATAACAATCAAAATAATTCAAATACACACTAATTTTCAATAATAAGACATGCTCGGGCTCGAGTTCGGCTCGAGTAAGCTCGGTAAGAATTAATATGTATTACTATTTAAGCTCGAATCGGGGCTCGCGAACTATTTGAGTTCGGCTCGGTGAAGCTCGCGAGCTCGAGATCAAGCTCGAGTTCGGCTTGTTTAAAGTTCGAATCGAGCTCGAATCGAGCCTAGAACGAGCCGAACTCAAGTAGCTCACGAGCTTCGAGCTTTTTTTACAGCCCTACTTCCTAGCGTTAACTCGTTCATAACTTTTGCTATTAGAACATGACAATTGAAGGTGACAACAACAGTCGGATAAACTACTCTATACTTTACATATATTATTCTGTACTATTTGCTTAGTTTATTCGTATAAACTAAGTAAATAGTCAGGGGCTAGAATAGAGTTATCAGTATAATTTTATTTCTTAGTCTTAAATTCATTCTCTTTCATTTCTTTTTTCGTCTTACGAATACTAACCACTCAACGAGATGAATTGCAGGAAAAGGAAGAAGTTTTTTCATTATTCAAAGGTAAGTCTTTACAAAGTCATTATTTACAAACTACTCTAAAGAATGGGAGTCGAGAAGCATCTCCTCTACGACCTTTTGATCGGTTGGCTCTAGGTCCTTAATCAGACAGGCTGCCTCTTCAGAGCAGCCGAAGTTGTGCTTGATCGGTCGAAGGTTGAGGTTCTTATCGCATGCCTTGAGTTTTGCCAATGATGAATAAGTCTCTGTACTGTGGTCTTTGTGGGGCTGTGGTAGTTTTTGTTTTTTGACTGCTTTAGGATAGCATCTGCTTTTAGGACAGCATCTGCTTTTGCTTTAGGACAGCATCTGCTTTTAGGACAAAGATTCGCTTTTAGGACAAAGATCTGCTTTAGGACAGACATCGCTTTTAGGACAAAGATTCGCTTTAGGACAGCATATTGACCGCTTTAGGACAGCATCTAGGATAGCATCGTAGCATATGCTTGGTGGTTCTCACCTATAAATTTGTATCCCCAACCCTCAAAGTTGGTATGGCATTGTGTGAGAAATAAACAAGAAAACTTGCCCCATCTCCTAGTGTCATCCTCTCCATGAGAGTAAGGATCTTGCTATCACCAAGAGCAAGAGTCCGGCGACTAACAAGTGGTATCGAGCCTTAGTATCCCGTAGCTTGAGCATCTCTGCTCATCTCCTTCTCCGCCTCGCAGCGGATTTCACCCGAGAGCAAAGCGGCGGCCAGGTGCCCCCGCTCGCTCTCTCCCGAGACGGCGGCTCGTCGAAGCGGCCTCTCTCCACGCAGCGGCTTCGAGCGCGCCATGTCCGCAGGCGATCTCGGCCTTCGGCCGCCTCGAGCATGCGGCGTCGCAGACGGCCGAGCTCGTCGTCGCAGCAGAGCAGCAGCAGAGGAAGCGGCGGCAGACGGCTGCGCGGCGCGAAAGAAGCGTCAAGGCGGCGGCGGCGGAGCGGCAAGCAGCGGCATGAGGCGGAAGCGGCGGGCGGCAGCGCGGCGCGGCGGCAGCAGAGGTCAAGGCTGCTGCGGCGGCAAAGCGGCTCCGGCCTGTTGATAGCAGGCGACGCGAGACCTCAGTGCCGGAGAGGAGCGGCGCAAGCGGCAGCGCAACGGGCGGCGCGCAAGACGCCAACGAAGCGCGGGCGATCGAGCAGCGGACGCGCGGCGGCGCGCTCTGAAGGAGGCGCACGGCGGTGGCGCTCTGGAGGAGGCATGCACGCGGCGGCGTGCGGTCGGCGAGAGCGCGGCCTCGCAGTAACGCGCTCTCCTGCCGGTTGATCGTGGTCACCACGAGTACCGGTATCGTCGAGGGCGTCGGCCCGGCGGCGGTGGCCTACCTCACCAAGACCAACTACGCCGAGCGGGCTGCGGTGATGAGGTAAAGCTCAGTGCGGCATATGTGGGATGCGATCCAGACGGCGGCGTCGACTACGACCGGGATCGACGGCGCTGGATGCTCTCATCGCCGCAGCCCCGCCGAGATGCGATTTCGCTACCAACAAGCGATCGCCAAAGAGGCTTGGGACGCCATCGCCGCAAAGACGACGGCGGCGGCGGCGCGCGCGCAAGTCTACACTGCGCAGCACTACGCGACGGAAGGGAGCACCGCCTTCAAGCGGTGAGGACATTGATGACTTTGCTCTCGTCTCAACACTCTGTTGCGCGGTTGGTGCGATTCGGTGGCGACACCTACGGCGAGGAGAGAGGCGTGGAGAAGCTCTTCCTGCGCCCCAGAAGTACAAGCGGATGGCTCGCTCGATCGGGTCTCTGCTGGACCTTTCCACGATGACCATCGAGGAGGCGTTGGGTCGCCTCAAGGTCGTCGACATCGATGAGCCACGAGTCTCTCGGGACCCGTCACCATTGGCGGAAGCTCCTCTCGCTCGGGAGCGGTGGGTGCCGGCCAAGGTGACAAGAAGAAGGGAGCCTTCTTCCACGACGCGCGCGCAAGAGTGGCAAGCGCGCAAGCCGCGCAAGGCGCCAGGCGGCGATCTTTGGCAAGCAAAAGCAAGACGAGGCGACTCTTGCCACAAGCTGCGGCAAGGTTGGTCATTGGGCCAAGGAGTGTCGGATACCACGACGCGCCAGCCCACGTCGCGCAAGCGGAGGAGGAGAGCGGCCGGTCTGTTCATTGCTCACGCGAGCATCGAACTACCTCGCGCCGCACCGGCCGCAGATGGCTCTCCTCCACCTTGACGAGCCAAAAGCACACGCCTCTCCGGCGGCGATTCGGCAATGACAAGACCGAGCGGGTGGTGCTCGACACCGCGCCACCCACCACATGACCGGCGGCGGGAGTTCTTCTCCGAGCTCGACTCAGCGTTCGAGGCACCGTCAAGTTCGCGCGACGCCCGCCGTGGAGATCAAGGCGTCGGCTCTGTCGTCTTCGTCGCCAAGATCGGCGAGCATCGGTACGCACGGCGTCTACTACATCCCCGATCTGCGGAACTCCATCATCGCCTTGGGGCGGTGGATGAGAACGGCTCGCGTGTCGAGATCGAACACGGGTGTCTTTGCGATTTGGGATCTTCGACGCCGCCTCCTTGCCAAGGTAACGAGGCGCAAATCGTCTCTACACTCTTCACGTGCGGTGGCACAACCCTCTCGTCTCGCGGCTCGTCGGGACGACGAGGCGTGCGATGGCACGCAGCGCTGGGCACCTTCACCGAGGCCCCGGCGGCCGGTGCCACGAAATGGTGCGAGGCTGCGGTGCCTTGACCATGTGGAGCGGCTCTGCGGCGTCTGCGTGTTGACGGCGAGGCGACTCCCTTTCCCAAAGAGGCGAGTTTCCGAGCCAAGGAGAGGCTCGAGCTCGTGCACGGGACTTGTGTGGCGGTGACACCGCCACACGGGAGACGACGCTACTTCCGCCGCTCGTCGGCGACCTCTCCCGCTACATGTGGGTGATGGTCCTCGGCGGCAAGGAGAGGCTGCGGACGCCATTAGGCGACGCAGCCGCTGCGGAGGCGAGCGCGGCGCAAGGCTGCGCGTCGCGCGCCACGGACAACGGCGGCGAATTCACGGCGGTGAATTCGCGTCGTCATCGCTGCGATGAGGCATTGACGCCACTACTCCGCGCCGCATGACCGCAGCAGAACGGCGTCGTCGAGCAGCGCAACGAGGCGGTTGTGGGGATGGCTCGGCCTCCTCGCAGCGAGAGGATGCCGGTGTCTTACGGGAGAGGCGGTGGTGACGGCCGTCTACATCCTCAATCGCCGCCTACTAAGGCGCTCGACGGCGGGGCGCCGCACGAGGCTTGGCATGGCGCAAGCCGGCGGTCTCCACTTGCGGGTCTTGGCTCCCTCACGCGTTCGCCAGGAGCTTGGCCACATCGGCAAGCTCGGCGGAGGAGCACTCGGGAGTGTTCATCGGCCACGCGGAGGCTCGAAGGCCTACCGCATCCTCGACCTGTCACCTGGCGCGCCCGCATCTCGCGTGACGCCGTGTTCGACGGCGCGGCGGGCGTGGGACAAGGCGGTGGGCGATGGTTCGGCCTCGACTCGTGGACTTTGTTGTCGACTACGCCCACCGAGAGAGCGGGAGCTAGCGGCTCGTCTTCACCGAGCTCGCCCACTCGACACCTTGCTCGCCACCGGCTCGGCGAGTGCTCCACCACCTTCGGCGCCGCCACGCCCCACTCTTCACCACCGGCCACGGCTCTCCTGCCGCGGCCACATCACGGAATCGGCCCCAGCGGCCGGCCCACGGCGAGCAGCGCGCGGTGGAGTTCGCTACTCCATCGTCCCACGACGAGATCGCGTCGGCGCCTACCACGACGGCGAGACTCTGCGCTATCGTCACGCGTGGGCGACCTCTGCGGCGGCGATCGGTCCTCGGATCGCGCGGCGCGATTTCGAGGCGAGCTGCGCACTTGGCATGCGACGACGGCGAGCCCCGCCTTCGCTGAGGCGGAGGAGACGCGCGTGGCGTGTCGCGATGAAGCGAGAGATGGACGCCGTCGAGCGAACCGACGTGGGGCTGGCGGATCTTCTGCCGGCCACCGCGCGATCACCCTAAGTGGGTGTTCGCCGAGCGGGATGGCGGCGCCATCGTCAAGCACAAGGCTCGCTTGGTGGCACGAGGCTTCGTGCGGCGGGAGGGTCGACCGATGACGCCGCACGCGCGTCGCGCGGATGGAGTCCGTCGCGACTTCTCTCGCACTTGCGGCCCGGGAGGATTGGCGCGTCCATCACATGGACGTCAAGTCCGCCTTCCTCAGCGGCGATTTGAAGGAGGAGGTCGTCGTCGCCAACCGCCGGATTCGTCATCCCAAGGAGGGCAGGTTCTCGCTCGCGCAAGGCCTCTACGGCTGCGGCAGCACCACGAGCTGGAATGCTAAGCTGGACTCCACCTCAAGCAAATGGGGTTCCAGCAGAGCGCACACGCAGGTCGCGGTCTGCGGCGGGCAAAGGCGGCAACGCCCACGCGGTGGCGTCGTCGACGACACGGTGATCACCGGCTCCAAGGAGGTCGAGGTCGAGGCGTTCAAGGCGGAGATGAAGACCGTCTTCGGATGAGCGACTTGGGGCTCTCTCCTTCTACCGGGATCGAGGTCCACGGGGCGGCTCCGTATCTCCCTTCGTCGACCGCCACGCCAAGCGCACCGTCGAGGTGGCGGGCTCACCGATCGCAACCCACCACACCCAATGGAGGAAAGGCGAAGCCGAGCCGCGACGATGCGGCGGAGGAGGTGGACGCGACGCAAGATCGGCGCGCATCGTGGGCGCCTTCGCTACCTCGCCCACACGCGTCGGTTGGCGTTCGCCGTCGGCCACGTCGGTCGGTTCATGCGGCGGACCGACGACGAGCATCGGCGGCCGTGAAGAGGATCCTCCGCTACGTTGCGGGCACCTCCGACTACGGCACACTACCCGAGGTGTCCGCGCGCGCGCACTTCATCCGCATGCGGCGACGGCGACCACGCAGCGACATCGACACCGGCAAGAGCACAAGCGGGATTCTCTTCTTCCTCGGCAAGTGCCTCGTTAGGCGGCGATCGATCAAGCGGCCAGTGGTGGCCTGTCGGTGTGAGGCCGAGTACATAGCGGCTTCCACCGCCGACTCGAGCCCTCGGCTCGCTCGATCGCTGGTGATCTCTCGGCGGGGACATCAAGCGGTGGAGCTCGAGGTGGGCGACAAAGAAGTCCGCTCTAGCCTCGCAAAGAACCCGTTTTTCATGAACGAGCAAGCACATCCGGGTGAAGTATCATTTCATCCGAGGTCGCTTGGATGAAGGAAGCATCAAGGCAAGCTACATCAACACCACGGATCGCTTGCGGATCGCTCACCAAGCCTCTTGGAAGGATCAAGTTCCTTGAGCTCTGCTCCAAGATCAGTGGTTCAACCCTCCCACAAGACGACGCACAAGACTTAGGGGAGAATGATGAATAAGTCTCTGCATCTTGTGGTCTTTGTGGGAATTTGTGGTAGTTTTTGTTTTTGACCGCTTTAGGATAGCATCGCTTTTAGGACAAAGACATCGCTTTTGCTTTAGGACAAGATCGCTTTTAGGACAAACATTCGCTTTTAGGACAAAGATCGCTTTAGGACAGCATTCGCTTTTAGGACAACATCGCTTTAGGACAGCATATTGACCGCTTTAGGACAGCATCTAGGATAGCATCGTAGCATATGCTTGGTGGTTCTCACCTATAAATTTGTATCCCCAACCCTCGAGTTGGTATGGCATTGTGTGAGAAATAAACAAGAAAACTTGCCCCATCTCCTAGTGTCATCTTCTCCATGAGAGTAAGGATCTTGCTATCACCAAGAGCAAGAGTCCAGCGACTAACAGCCAAGGCATAGTTTATAGCGGCTTTAACCATCTCCCGAATCGACTCGGCCTGGTCGGTCTTCAGAGTGGACAAGTGCTTCTTTAGCGCTCTGACTTGTTTGATCATACTCGCTTGAGCGGTTGTGGTATCCTCGGAAGGACTCATCTTCTTCGAACTGAACCCATTGAGTAGATTGTTGAAAAGTACAATGTTGTCGTGAAGGATTGCCTTCATGTACTTCGTTTACTCTTGACTACGAGTCGAGACGCATACGAGACGCTTTATTTTGACCACAGCTTCTGCAAATGGATTGTAAATGGTCATGGCAGTATTTATCAAAAGATTAGATATCAAGAACTAGTCGAAGATAAAGCTTTTCTTACCTATTAGTCGAGCATCCAGCTAATTGACTTCACCTTTGTGCTGTTCTTCTAGCGACTTTATTCTATGGTTGGACTCTTTATTGATATGAGTAAATTCTCTGATCACCCTGGTCTTTTCTTCGACCTCAGTGTGAAGCTTACTCGTTTCATCTTTTTCGCCTATCAAAAGAAAAGAGTTAAAGAAACACTAGAATTACATCCAAATAAACAATCATAAGTTCAGAACTTACTCTTTATTCTCCTGTAAGGCTTTAATTGTAGAATTGGCCTTTGTGAGGCTGATTGATAACGCTCTCTAAACAAAGAAGGATAGTGAGGCCAAAAAAGGCAAAGTGTGAATGCTAAGCACTCGATACTTACGTTCATGCTCTCACGAGCAAACTTGGCGAGCACCTACCGGGAATCTTTAAGTCGATCGAGCTCGTCGACCTTGTTCCAACACACCTTCTCAAGACGTTCGTCATCGAAGATGTTCCCCTTGTCAGGAAGATTTTTGGGGTGTGGAACTTGGCTCAGAGGACGATCAGAAGATCTCACTACAAATGCAGGGTTAAAAAATACAGAGAAGTTAGGTTCTTCCTCTTCTCCTTCTTTGGCTGTACCTTCTGGGGAGCGAAGAGGAGCATCCTCGATGTTTTCCTCGGCGCAGCGGTTAGAAGGGTTTCCAACCTCTTGACCAGGTATTTCTACCCCGTCTTTAGCCGCTTGAACTTCAGTTGCTACGACCGCTTCTGTGGTCGTAGTCTTTTCAGCTTCGGCAACAGTCTGTTGCAGCGGTAGTCGTTTCTTCGACCACCATCTCCACCGCATCCTCGACTGTGGGCAGAACTGCATGGGGCTTCTCAGCAGAAGCATCCTCGAGCAGTGGAGAAGCCGAGCTACAATCATGAAAAGTAAGTTGGCATTAAAGAAGACACGTAAAGTGCTATATTAATGCTTATATTTTCATACCTTGCTTTCACACCCTTTATCTTGAATTTAGAAGAAACTTTTCCGGAGATTAGTTTCTTCGACTTCTCTTTGACAATGTCTGGTCGTACGAGAACATCTTCGACCATGTCCGGTCGAAGGTTTGGAGCAAGAGTTACTGCTCCTTGTCCCTCTTGCCCCTCCTGATATTCGAAACCAGTTTTGACCACTTGAGGGCAATCTCTTTTACGATCACAGGTTCTGCCGTTGTAGCAGTTTTCTTCACAAAAGATACAAAACTTTTTCAGTCTTTCTTTTCGTGTTGCTTGATAAAGCCTCAAGAAGTGCCTACTGAGTGAGTTTCGGTATTGTAATAGAAGGGTACCTTGATCTTAGGAGTCAGTTGCTCGAATACGGCTGCCCCTATCTCATCTGCGGTAGTCATGTCCGAAAAGAATTACTGGATGGGGTCGATCGGAGTAGCAGGAGGAAGGATAGTAAGGGGAACGATAGCTTTTGTCAGCCGACGCCTCTTGGCTGAAGGAGCCTTAGCTTTTTCCGCCTCTTCTTCGATAACCATCAGTTCGACCCCTTGTTTGTTCTGACGGTTATTCATGCCTACGTTTTGCCGGAAAGAAGAATACTATTTAGTCGTTCTCTACGACTATGTTATCCTAAAGACGAAGTTGATCTTTCGATTACATTTAGGCGTTCTTCTCTCTCTTCGGCGGATACATCCACTAGGATACAAGGAGCTTCCACTTCGAGTGGCGGAGCCTTCTCGCAGACGAGCTTGACCCGAGAGTCAATTTCCCTCAAATCAAGATCTGTCCATACAGATGAAGTGGTCAGTGCACAATGCTCGGAATCTAATTACGAGAACAAGTACGATGATTACTTATTGTCCTCGTAGTCTCTGGTCATATCTTTGGCTACCGCCACATTGGATGTGCTCGTCGCTTCAAGGGGTTGATACGACGTGTGATGAAATCCTTCACCACGTGCTGGCCAGTGAGTCCTTTGTCCCTTAGCTCTCTGATGGCTGCGATGTAGGGGGCAATATGAGTTATGTCCTTGGGAGCCGAGTTCTAGGTAGTGGTTTTCTCCGCAGCCTTCCCTATGAAAGAAATGCTGTCCTCGTTGGTTATCTCCCAGTAGAACCACATCTTCCAGGTTGACCATGAAGACCGAGTGAACATCTGGATATACTGCTCTGTTTTTGCCGTCATGGGCCTTCAAACCACAGCTCCCGACGATTCCGGTTTGCCGGCTCATTTCGTAGTACCGAAAGAGCTCGAGGTTCGGAGGGATGCCTAGATAAGCCTCACATGAATACACGAATACGCTGAGTATCGTAATCGAATTGGGAACCAAGCTCACCAACTCGACCCCGAAGTATTCGAGCACGGCCATGAGGAAATGATGAGCTCAAAGATGAAGGTCGCACTCACATTACGCTTGGAACACCGGGATTTGCCCAATCTCCCACGATGGCCAGTTTTGTCTGGCAATTTCAATCTATCTGACGAATTTCCGCGGAGGAATCTTCTCAGCATCCTCCAATGCCCTCAATTCTGCCTTGTCCATCTCCGACACCAGCCAATTGGATGTGGACTGTCATTTTCCCAAGTGCTTGGAATGGATTTGGATGATATTGGAGGAAGAAGACAACTAAGTCGACGTCGGGAAGCTTGAAATAGATCAGAGCAGAAGGGGAAAGTAAGGAAATCAAAAATTACTCTGAGGTAAGCTTTTATAACCGTGCAAGTCAGTTACCTGTCTCGGGAACCGAACGGTTACCTCGGGAACCGATTTGACGGACAGGTTAGTGGAAATCGATTGTAATTCTTTTGTTTTGAAGTTCGTCTGTCTTCACAACTCAAGCAAAATTACCTTATTGACCAGCCTCGCTTTTGGTCGAAGAGAGTCGAAAAGGTTTTGCTTTTGATCATCTTTCGTCTACGACCTCACTTTCTCAAGTAAATTACTTTCACTTGAAGTTGGGGGCCTAGATGACAAGAATATAATAATCCGTTAATTATTACGTTATTATATTATTCGAGTATACTCCTTATCGGTAAGGGAGAGATTTCAGAGGGATGTCGTAAGCTCTTTTACGACCACTTCTTAGTCGTAAGCCATTCTACGACGGTAAGACCACATAGTTGTAAGTCTTTCTACGACTACCTAGTCGTAAGTTTAATTGTGACCATCTTGTGGTCGTTGTCATTTCTACGACCAGTTTATCTCCAACTGGCTTGTGTACGATGACTTACTACATCGTGGGTCCATCTGACAAGAAGGTTAGAACATACACTTATTCCTAAATAACCGCACATGAACTCTCTTTGATAACAATCGCTACATGATTAACAGACCATCACGTCTCTTTGACAAATAACTTTAGTCTAACAGTTATCTCCTGAAGCGTTGAGGCGTCTTTTGGCGCGGGACAACGGCTGCCGCTTTGTCAACTATATAAAGGTTGATGTCGGAAAGGAGATGGGAGATAAAAAAACACATTGGATCAACGGATAGTGCAAGGCATTTCACATTACATTCTCGGTTGTGAACAGTTCTTTGAGCAATAGCCATACAGGAAGTATAATTATTATTCTCCCAGGAAAAGGCCCGAACCTGTATAAAAATTCTCGTGTCTCCACTCTGCATGATCGTAAATACAGTCTTCTAGAGTTTTCCTGAATCCAGTAAGTCATACGTAAGATCGGTATTAAAACACCGACAAATACATATACACGTGTACATACATTGTACATACATATACATATGTATGTATGTGTATGTATGTGTATGTATGTATATGTATGTATATGAATGTATGTATATGTGTGTGTTTAAAGGAGAGATTTTTGGTTTCTAGTTATTTCACTTTTGTTAGAAACAAACAATTAATGTGAATCTGCTCTTTAAATCTTCTGGGAAATGGAACAATGCATTGTGCATTTTTAGCACGTATCTTACTAGACATCTTACATGCTATTCTGTTGTTAATGCTGCAGGGTCCTCTAAACCGAGAAATTAAAATTTGGGCTTCTACTAATGGAGAAGGTTGGTCAAGCGACTCTGAGACTTGGAATTGCACCCAGACCTTGGAACTTGTTAGTTCTCTGGAACCCAGGGTCAAGGAGGCATTTTTCAACCAAATCGCAGTGCTGCCTCAAGCAAGCATTATTTTACTTGCAAATGCTAAAAAAAATGCTATTTACGCTGTGCATGTTGAGTATGGCCCGGATCCTGCTTCTACTTGCTTGGACTATATAGCAGATTTTACAGTTGCAATGCCTATTTTAAGTCTCACTGGTACACATGAAAGCCAACCCGATGGTGAACAAGTAGTTCAAGTCTATTGTGTCCAAACAATGGCCATCCAGCAGTACGGGTTGGAGTTGTCACTCTGTTCGCCTCCTACAACTGATACTACTGGACTTGGAAGAGACCCAGCTATCTCGCGTGTTTATGAGACACCTCTGGAAGTGGTAGGAACCGAGTCATCCATGGGAACTAGTTTCGCCGATTCTTATTCTGTCAGTGCTTCGAGTAAAGCATCAGTTGTTGAGCAGTCTGCAGGTAATGCAGTTATTACTAAGCATCTGGTTGGTTCAGTTAATTCAGAAATGGTTATTTCTCGTGATTTATCTGCAGAGTTTGATCCTAAACCATCAGGTCCACCACTTACATATACAGAAGGTGATGGTTCGACACATCTTCCGTCTGCCCCTCTTGCATCAAACATTGATCTTGCTGGAACAGGACCATCACTAGGCAATCACGACTCAGACCAATCAGCTTTTGATTACGCAACTAACAGAAGCGTGGACTCTGATGCTTTGAGAAGGCAAGATATACCCATCAGAAAGGACAGTTTAGGAAAGGATGAGCCAAGAGACAGCCATAGTGATGTTACAATGCTTCTGAATCCCCGTGTGATGTTTAAGGTAGGAGGGAATGCTACACACCTGATAACTCCATCTGAAATTATATCAGGCGCTCTATCTTCTGTTGAAAGCACTCATGTCTCTAAATCTGATGGAGTGAAAATCCAGGATGATTCCAGTAGTAGCCCTCGGATTGCTGAAGCAGAACCAAAATATATCGATGAGAGTAAACCCGATCAAGTATTGGAACTTGAAGCTGTTAAGGAAGCTCAAGTTGTTTGTGATAATACGGAGAAAGCTCAGAATTCGTTGGAGCAAACTGTTGAAATGATCAGTGAGATCTCAGTTACAACTGATAAGTACAGTGTGGAAGAATCACTGTCACCATCTGATAGAGCGGTGCCTGAGCATACTGGTGCTGCTGACGAGAATGTTCCAAAAAAAATGGTGGAAATATCTGAGAACAGTGATCATTCCTCTGCTTCTAGGGAGCAATCAGCTTCGTATATCAAGGAGAAGGATAAAGTTCTTTATCCTCAAGCATCTGGCCAGTCATCTCCTTCAACAAGTGCATTCAACTCAACTGAGTCTTCACATGAACCTTTGAGCAGCGCATATCCTCCTATTGATTCCTCTCCAGAAGTTGCTGCTATGCAAGTGATGCTGCAAAAGGTGATCACATTAAACTATTTTATACTGTGTGCGCTGTGCAGTACCTTTAGTGGAACAGAGAAGCTTGTACTATTCTATAGTTCTACTCATTTTATTTTGGAGATATTTCTAGCAAATTTAGTGTAACATACTAACATCTACCCTTATCTACCAAGTAATTCTCTAATTGCATCTTTTGAGCTGTGAAGATTCTGGACTGCACTGCCATATTTAAATGTTAGTTTGATCTTGCTCATCTATTTTCTTGTCAGATGAATCAGATGATGGCATTTATGAATGGTGCGGCATGTTATTTTTGCTTTGGCAGCACTGGAATCCTGATTTATATGAGTGCTATATAAGTATTTTGCAATTATATGAATCCATAAGCTTTATGTGAACCTTATTTTGCTAGAAAAATTTGTGAAAAGACATCGGCTAACTTTCTTAGAAGGACCAAAGTTACCAGTTATTGTAATGAGTAGCATACATTATACTTGCATGCTTGTGGAATTGTTCTGGTAAGGATATGATCCAATGATGCATGGTTTAGGCCTGTTTGGCCTAGCTTGAGCCACATCTTATATGCCATCTTACTGGTCTTATATAGCAAACAACCCAAATAAGCAAGCATATAAAGTAACCCTAATGTATGTTTGCTAGTTCCAGCTTATTTACCTGTCTATGCTCATAGACCATATAAACTACCCTTCACCAGCTCGAGTTTAATGTTAGAACTGAGAAGTGGTGGTTAGGCCTAAACTTAGGTTTCAACTTCCACGTGGATGGGCCAGGATACCACCCGATTCCCGGTGTATCCAAATTGGGCCTTAGGGATCCACACTATATTGACATCAGGTGGTTTTCTCATTGTTCCCGCTGTCCTGCATGTAAACACACTATTATTAAAATAATTCTTTCAGAAGAATGGAAAAACTGTTAAGTTGCTCAAATTTTCTGGGTTTGACTGAAAAACACCAGAAGTTACTGTCTTAGTTGTACTCAGCTCCATGGAACACCGACCATGATATCCCATCTAGTATTGGCCCAGCCCGCCCAGTACCTGGATCTTCAACTCTGAGTTGGACCTGATGCAGCTGTCTATGGTCAACTTAGAATTAATTTTTCCTGCTTGTGATATCAGCAAAAATGCACTCGTTTTTTTAGGAAGAGGCAAAATTTTACTTGTTATGTCACTTGGCTAATTTTGACTTGTTTTAACACTGTTGGAGGACCAGAGAATTGTAGATTAACTATATGGCTTTCAGCTCAGTGTTGGAACATGATGACATTATATGACTATGACTCTATGAGGTTTCAGTTTATTTATTGTATGTGTGTGTGCGCGTCTTGCAGCTCATAGCCATGCAGAAGGACATGCAAAAGCAGCTGGGTACTATGGTTAATGCGTCTATTGCAAAGGAAGGCAAAAGGATTGAGACATCATTAGGGCGTGCCATGGAGAAATCTATCAAGGCTAGCATTGATGCCTTGTGGGCTCGTTTCCAGGAGGAGAACACAAAACGTGAAAAGGCCGAAAGAGATCGAATGCAGCAAATGACTACTCTTATTACAAGCTCAACAAGCAAGGACCTTGCTGCTATGTTGGAGAAGTCACTAAAGAAAGAAATTTCTTCACTTGGACCTGTTGTTGCACGGGCAATAACACCTATTCTCGAGAAATCCTTGGCCTCTGCAGTTGCCGATTCAGTTCAGGTTGTGGTTAATTTCTTGCCATATTTGTTGTTCTGGGTTTTTTTTCATTCTTCCTCTCATCGATTGTTTCCTTTTAGAAATCGGTGGGTGACAAGGTGGTGAATCAGCTGGACAAGTCCGTTAGTGCAAAACTTGAAGCTACACTTGCTAGGCAAATCCAAGTACAGTTTCATACATCTGTAAAACAGGCTCTTCAGGTATGTATCTTCTTGTAGGTTCTTCTTATAGATGATCGTCTAGCAGCATTGATTTAGCACAGAACATGTTACTCTTGATTCGTTAGCCAGACGTTTGTATCTTGGTAGATTCCTTCAGTTCATTCAGATATAAAGTTTGCTGTTTAAGTCATTTTGATTTTAGCTTTGCTACATATACTGATTTGTTTTAAATGGATGCATGCAGGATGCTTTACGCACTAGTGTTGAATCACTGCTTGTTCCAGCATTTGAACAATGTTGTAAGACAATGTTTGAGCAAGTAGATAGTGCATTCCAGAAAGGAATGTCTGAGCACACTGTTTCTATTCAGCAACAAGTTGAGGCAGCACATACTCCATTGGTGCTAACTTTAAAGGTAAGTTTGCCAACTACCTGTTTCATACTTCTATATGAAATGGCAGGAAACAGTAAGTTGAAGGATGCTCATTTTCTTTCCAATTATATCATAGCAAATGACTAATGTTTTGTATACTTGAATTATTTTTTCAGGAAACCATCACTTCTGCATCATTGATCACCCAGAGTCTTACATCAGAGTTACTTGATGGCCATCGCAAACTATTGGCACTAGTTGCATCTGGGAACACTAAGGCACATAACACAAATGTTTTGCAGCCCAGCAATGGTCCTATCACTGGTCCCCCAGAGGTGCTGAATGCTGAAACCTTTCCAGCTTCCATATCCCATAATGCTCCTGATCATGGTTGTTACGTCGTCGCCTAGGCGTCGTGGCGGAGCTGGGTGGACGCCATAGACATTCACCGCGAATTGGGGGGAGGCGAGGGGGAGGAGGCGGTGGGGAGGGTAGGCGGCGGGGGCGGAGGAGGTGAGGCAACAGGGGGAGGAGGCGCCGGGGAGAGGAGAGGAGGCAAGGCTGCGGGGGGAGAACCGGAGGAGGCGAGGTGGCTGGGGAGGAACAGAGGAGGCAGCAGGGGGAGAGAGAGAGAGAGGAGTGCGGGAGATGTGGCTGCCGGGGGGGGGAGAGGAGTCGGTAGATATTTATCTGTGATGCAGAGTATTGAGTTACGGAGTATACAACTCATACGTGCACGTACAGCGGCTCGGCGACTCACCTAGGTGTCGCCATGGCGTCCAGGCGCCCCTCACTCGCCGTAGTCACCGACTCCGACGTGACAACCATGCTCCTGACCATAATTTATTTTTTACAATTTCTGGTGACTTGTCTAATCCTTTTCATGTAGTAATTTCATCTTTGTTAGCATGTCTATTGGGTATGAGAACGCTAGTCTTATTTTCCTCTCTCTCAGGTATAATATGATGAGTGATATAAAGAGCCTATATATAATTTTCCATGTGCCTTGCATTCTGTTAGGTTGAGGCTCCATTAGACCCGATGAAGGAGCTGAGCAGACTAATATCTGAACGCAAATTTGACGAGGCATTTACAATGGCACTTCAAAGAAGTGACGTGTCCATTGTATCTTGGTTGTGCTCTCAGGTATCGTCCTCCTGAATTGGTCATCTAACGCAGTACTGTCGCCCTATTTCATTAATTTATTCATGCTAGAACGGGCCTGTGTTGGATTTGTGATAGCTATATCCTCATGTACAGGTTGATTTGCGTGCATTATTTGCAATGGAGCCAGTCCCTCTAAACCAGGGAGTCCTTCTAGCTCTACTTCAGCAGCTAGCAGTCGACATTGGCACTGAGACTTCCCAGAAGGTTCAGTGGATGACCGACGTTGCTATGGCAATCAATCCGACTGACCCGATGATTGACGTGCACGTGAGGCCCATCTTCGAGCAAGTCTACAACAAATTAGCCCACCAGCGGTCGCTCCCCACCACCAGTCCATCAGATGGCACCAGTATCCGCTTGATCATGCATGTAATTAACTCAGTTCTGCTTAGCTACAAGTGATTCTAAAGTCACTCATTGGTGGCTGTGAAACCGTGGAAAGTATGGTCTATTCTATCTTTGTATAGAGAGAAATTTTGGAAAGCAAGGGAAACCAAGGGTGATGACACCGACGAAGAACACTAGCAGGAGGGTGGAGGTGTACCCCTGGTGTAAATTAGGCTTGTGCCAGACTTAAATTGGAGTATTTCCATGTCCAGTCAATTGTACAAGTCTAATAGTTCTTTAGTATACAGTCAGTCATAGGCTCATAGTTAGTAGCCAGCCGCATTGCAGTGAGTGGCTGTTTCCACTCAAATTTTGAGCTCCAAAAGATTAATGCTGTTTCTGATCGAAGGGCTCAGTGGTAGACGCGGCAGGCGCCACTGCTGGAGGAGCACCCCGTCATCTCCCTCGCCACGCGTTCTGCTTGAGACCTTCTGCACCGCCCTCTGGTCCCTCGGGTGCTTGAGACCTTCTGCACCGCCCTCTGGTCCCTCGGGACTCGGGTGCCCACGGCCGCGGGAGCCACAGGCAGGCGGAGGCGCGCCAAATCATGGAATTTTTTGTACGGACAATCCATTTTTTATTCGAAATTACAGAAATATACCTGCGGAATTTTTTTTTACAAAAATAGGCTCCAGTCGACTGGAGCCTTTCGCCCAATCCAGTAGCGATAACTGGAAAATCTCCCAACCGTTAGGCGATTAATTGCAGTCACCCTACCGTTGGGCGACTTTCCTCCAGTCGCCCTCCCATTGGCCATTGGGTGACTTTCATGCAGTCGCCCAATGGTTGGGCGACTGCGCTCAGGCATTCGCCAAAAATAGTGAAAATTGTTGGAGCTGTTCTTCATACATCCAAAAGTCTCCAGAAAAAAATTTGAGCAATTTCGGCCACGGGATCAAAAGTTATATTAGTTTCAATTGGTAAACGAATTCGAGTCCGTTCCGACACACCTTGAAGAAACGGGCATAACTTTTGCATACGAGATCCGTTTCGACGTTCTTGTACTTGTTGGAAAGCTAACGACGAGCCCGATAAAAAAACGACCGCTTGCGCGATCGCCTTCAAGACCCGAAAATCGCCATCTTTGGATCTAAACTGCGTCGTAAGATTTTGGTTTCGCTTTTTGCCTTTTCTCTTGGTCTTACCTTTGGAATTTGGATTTTGCTTCAACTGAAAAGTTGTAGATCTCATCGAGAATTTTGGACACTATTGGACCCATGGACACCGAAATTCAGTTTGGCCCCAAATGAAAAAATTCCAGATTTGGACCCTCCCGCGCGCGTTTAACGCCCGGTGCGACACGTGTCCGGTCGTGCGGTACCACACCGCACGACCCGCTGCCTCCGCGCGCGCCGCGCGATCGCCTCTCCTCGCGCGCGATCGCCTCCTCACCGCCACGGCCGCGCGGGCCGCGCTTCGGGCGGGAGCGGCGCAGCGCTTCGGGCGGCGTGGGCAGCGCGGACGCTGCGCAGCGGGCGCGACGCGAAGTCGCTCGGCGCGGCGGGCAGCAGCGGGTCGTGCGGATCGGTACCGCACGATCGACACGTGTCACGCTGGTGTTAAACGCGCGGTGAGGAGGGGTCCAAATCTGGAATTTTTTTCATTTGGGGGCCAAAACTGGAATTTCGGGTGTCCATGGAGTCCAATAGTATCCAAAATTCTCTCATCGAAACCTTTCAAATGAGTATATATAAGCCATATAACACTTTGCTATTTTAGCTTTTGAGACTAGTTGTTTATATTGCATCGGTATATAAAACTTGTGATAGAGAGTATTACAGATGATTTGTATGTAGAACCGTCTGTGATAATCTCCATCGATCCTTCTCAACCCAATCCTAACCTAGAGACACGAATTCTCAATAACATCAAAATATCACTAACCATCGTATGTACCGATCGTTCTACGGTCAATCGTTCTTAAAAAAATTTCCAAAATTTTTTACACACCTACAACATATAATGAACATAAACTTTTAGTACAACTCCAGTAAATTTTTTACCAGTTTAAAAGTACAAAATTGAAAAAATTTAAAACATTCACAGGGACCTGAGTGCAGTCGCCCAACCATTGGGCGACTGCATGAAAGTCGCCCAACGGTGGGGCGACTGCATGAAAGTCGCCCAACGGTTGGGAGATTTTCCAGTTGTCGCTGTTGGGTTGGGTGAAAGGCTCCAATCACTCAACCATTGGGTGACTGGAGCCTATTTTTGTAAAAAAAAATTCCCGCGAGTATATTTCTGTAATTTCGAATAAAAATAGAGTATCCGTACAAAAAAATTCCCAAATCATGCGACAGGTCGACACGCCTTCCACCCATGTCAGCAAAAACGGCATCAGTTTGCAAATTTTATCGAGGGCAGTGATAAGAGTGATAGAACTGGTAATCGGTGGTTATCGGTTTGTTTGGACGAATTTTTGAGTTGAAATACAATTTTTCAGATGTAAAAGAAAAATTACAAATTTCCTTTATATTCGATGAAAATGAGATAAATCCGGTTTTTTTTTGTTTGGTTTGAATTTTTATTGGACCTCACCGATAACTGGTGGTTTTCGGTGAAATTTGAGCGATAAGTTTCTCCTGGCCCATGTCATACGTGCAGCCAGCATCACAGCGAACAATGCGTACCCATGTACGTTCACACAATCAGACGACGCGTAGGCCGGCGGCTGGTGCCGTTGGGGATGTTGCCAGCGGCGTTGGTCGATGGAGTGAGTGGTGGTGTCACATTGATGAAAACCATCTAGAGTTGCATCCTTTATTCACGGCAAGCCTAACAAACAAAGAAGAAAGATGAGTTCCTCTTAGGCCAGTCTCAGTGGGGTTTTATGGAGTTTCATGGGCATTAAATACGCTGACATGACACTGTATTGATGAAGAGAGATGATAAAAATTTCATGGGAGTAGAGAGAGTTTCAGGCCAGTCCCAACCTGAAACTATGGATGGTTTCCATAGAATTTATTATATTGCCATATCATCTTTTTGCTGATGTGGAAGGAGAGTTAAAGAGGAGAGAGATAGAAATCGTTTCTGGTATGAGAAACGAGGTCAGCTCCTGTTCCTATGCGCTAAGAAACCATCGTTTTGGCGTTGGGATGGATCTTATCGTTTCCATCGTCATCCACCAGATCCCCTATGCCCCTCCAGTCCGCCGCCACCCTCTTCACGCACACGCCCGCCCCTGCTCCCGCGCCCTCGCTTCCCTCCCGCGCGCGCTCGCTCCCGCTTCCTCCCACGCGCACGGCGGCGCCCGCTTCCCTTCTCCCGCGCCCTCGCTTTCCTCCCGTGCGCGCGGCCGCCCTTCTCCCGCGCGCGCTTGCTCCCGCTTCCTCCCGCGCTATGCTGCCTTACCAGGATGAAAGGTGCTTGTCTGCATAGGCTTCTTGCCAACAAGCAATTGAAAGTTTTCTCCCAAGGTATATCCCTCTGAATCTAGACGCTACTGTGCTGTTTTGTTACTCTAGTTACCTATAAGGATCTACAATACGCTATGTTTGCTGACTTGTTTGTATGCCCCTTTCGACATCAGGTTATCTGAAGGAATACTTGGGAGCGATTCCTGATGAGAGCGATTGTTTCCAAACATGAAAATTTAGCAGTATATGTGCACAGCTTATGCGTTGAAATATGAAGGAATACTTGGGAAAGACTGTCCAGGTATGCAGACTTATCTCTATTTTTGTCTTTCCTGGTAACATCTGGATGTATGTTTCTTCAAGTGCTGATCATTCAACCAATTTTACCTTAAGGTTGTGCCGCACATCACTGATACATAAACACTGTCCTCCCATCTTTCTTGAGCAAGCAGGTATTTACAATCTCCTTTTGGACATTATGTTGGTTGCCAGGTCCTGGTATTTAATAGGTTTTGGAAGAAAATGTGAAGGAAAAACTCTCTCAGTTCTGCCATGTGCCGGTAATGGAATTGTAAAGTTTTGTTGTCAGGGGATTTGCTTTGGCAGCTGATCACTTCTCGTGGTAGCTCATGAGTAATTGTATATTGGCTTGTCAAATATGCCCGTGAGGTAGAGGTGTTCAAGGGAAAATTCTGGCCGCTAAGTATGCCCGTGAAAATAATGTCTCATATCTTGGCTTGTCGAATGATGCAACGCACAGATTTCTCGTATGTGGGCTGTGGTAATACCATTCCCTTGTCTGAAGACTACTTTGTTGCTTACCATAGCCGATCCATCTCTTTTTGTGGTGCATTTAAGTTCTCCTCCATATAGAAACTGTTATAGAAATCATGGGTTGAGAAGGATAGTTTCTAAGGGACATTAATTGCTCTCTCTCTCTCCCTTGGAAACTGTCCATAGAAACTATGGGTTGAGAGTGCCCTCATGGGGATGAAACTCTTCTGCACTGTTTCCAAAATATGGGTGTGTTGGAAACTGAGACATGAAACCTCCACTGAGACTGGCCTTACATTACTCTCAATTTATTGGCAATTTTAGAACGGGAAATGAATTAATGTGTTTAACAAACCATGATTTTTAAAACTGAAATTCTAATCGTAATCAAACACCCCCACTATATTTGTACTACAATTCTTTTTAGAAACTTGGTATTATCTCAAAACCCTAAAAAAATATACATCCAAACAGGCCCTAAAATTACTTTGCGAAAATAACATCTGTTTAGAAAACAACACAACAGTAGGTATTAACATAAAAGAATTAGTGAATTAGTGTACCGCAGAGTAGATAGCATCATGCCGCATACCAATTTAACAACAACAGATGACAGGGATTCAAAACCCATCATATCATCATCATTGTGAACAAATGTTTGAGCTTCAGAATCATGTACTGTCTGTCTCCAAATCTACATGCCCCTATTTGATCCCTCATCGTCCTTGTCTTCATCACAATTTTCATTATCATCATCAGAATCATTTTAGGTATGAGGATAAAAAATGCACCTCCTTGATCCCTTCTGGGCACTGCCGTTAAATCCAATTTTTGCCAGAGTTGCAAACAATGCCACGGTCTTTCATCTACAGATGTAAACATTCTTATATTAGCACACACAAGAAATAGACAGCAAGGAAGATTTTGTTACCTTAATACCTTTTTCTTCTCGTATAAAGGGAAAAGAGCAATGTTTAAAAGATGGCTATGCAAGCTCCTAGAAGACTCTAAATATTACAAGAACAAAGATATTTAGTTGCCCTCTCAGTTAAATCTGCTTATCACCTTCTGATTATGGAAAATAATGGGTTGAATGCATCAACCTCTTTTGGGGAGTCAAATCCAGTTTGGAGACGAGTTTGGAAGATGTCAGTTCTGCCAAAGGTAAAAGTATTCCGGTGGAAGGTGTCTCATGGGTGTTTGCCATCGAGGGCGAACTTGAGAAACAGGCACATTGAAAGAGTTGGTTTTTTACGAGGGTTGTGGTGCGAGGGATGAAACCTTGTTGCATATACTTACTGAGTGTAGTTATGCTAGATCTTTTTGGTCGGCCATGAGAGATGTTGCCAATGTGAAGCTGCCAGCTCTACACCCGAGTATGTGGACGGAAGATCTTGCGGATGGATCCATATGTTTACAACATGATGCGGCTACTATCCTTTGTGGTATGTGGTCCCTATGGACAGCAAGAAACAAGCAACGGCATGGGGAAATGCCGTTACATATTGTGCCGGCTGTCGGATGGTGCAAGGATTCTGCTTTTGATCTCATGGTGGTGCACGTTCTGAGATGAAACCAGGTATAAAAAATTCTAAGCAATGGTCCCGATCTCCAGATGGTGTCCTGAAGGTGAATGTTTTTTTCCTCGAAAACGCAGGAGCTTTGCGCTTCATTCATTAAGGAGGAGAAATTTTTTTTAGATAATGGAAAAAAATTTTCCGGCCTCTGCAAGCGCACACAGCCAAATTCTTACAAGGTTTTCAGCTAATTGCTGTAAAAAAAAAAGGAACGAGAACACAAGTTGATCAAAGTGATTAGAAGCAAAGTCTATTATTGCTCCTCCATCCGCTCTTGGCGAAAAAGTCCAATGTAACAACTTCCAGTGCTCGGCTCGCCAGTCGAATGGTCTCCTTTGCATCCTCACGCTGCAACAATGCCCAAAACCGCAGCCAGTATGTTCCCATGAAGGTAGCCTGCATAAAAGAAATAAATCGTTTCTTTTCAAAAACAACATCATTCCGTGTACACGGATAGCCCATAGAAGAGCAATGACACCCACTAAGATCACTGTTCACTATTCCCAACGCCGATTAACCAATTCCGAGCATATGAGATATAGACCTAGGAGGGTTAACCCAAAGAGCTATGTGGATTATACGCGGATAGTCTTAGCATGTTGGCAATCAAAGAAAAGGTGTTTAATTGTTTCATTGCAATTGCGAAGCAACACTTTTGATTCCCATGCCAATTCCTCTTAGCTAAGTTATCCTTTGTTAAAATCACCCTCTTTGAAGATACCAAAGGAAGATTTTTATCTTCAAGGGAGTTTCACTTCCAAATGATAGTATTCATGAAAGGGTAACCTGGTTCATAAGATAATTGTACATAGATCGATCTTGAAAAATACCATGTCTATGTAAATCCCGGAAAAAGTCCTTCATATTGTTAAGTGAATATTAGCAATTTGAGCTACTAGATTAAGCCAAGCGGTCAATTTATCTCCCACTAAAGCTCTTGAAAGACACATTCAATGGCACTGGTTCATAACATGTGCCATCTGTGACATGGGGTAATGGACTAAACTATACAAAGCTAGGAAATTGTTCTTTAAGGGACTTAGAACCCACCCAATTGTCCTCCCAAAATCTAGTTTGTGAACCATCTCCTATCATGAAGGTTCCACACCCTAGAAAGTCTCCCCTAACCTTTAAAAGACCTTTCCAAAAATGAGAATCACCAGGTTTGATATGTACCTGTGATAAACATTTCGAACTCAAATATTTATTTCTAATTAAGGTCTGCCAGGTTCCTTCTTCATTAAGAAGTTTAAATAACCATTTACTGAGAAGGCATTTATTTTTAATCAAGAGATCTGTTATGCCTAGACCACCTTGATCTTTGGGGCGACAAAGAATATCCCACTTGGTAAGGCGGTATTTTTGTTTCTCATTATTACCTTGCCAAAAGAACCTTGATCGATAGAAATCAAGTTTCTTTAGAACACCTTTTGGTATTTCAAAGAAGGACATCATAAACATATGTAGACTACTAAGGACTGAATTTATTAAAACAAGTCGCCCCCCATAGGACATATGTTTTGCCTTCCAAGTACTTAATTTACGTCCAAATCTTTCCTCAATTACACCCCAGTCTGCATTGCAGAGTTTGCGATGGTGCATCGGAATGCCTAAGTACCGGAATGGATATGATCCCATTTCACAACCAAAAAGCTGAGTATATTCCTGCTCATAATGCTTTGCCTCGCCATAGCAGAAAATCTCACTTTTGTGGAAATTAATTTTTAGACCAGATAGTTGTTCAAAAACACTGAGCAGCAATTTCATATTCTTAGCTTGCTCCAAATCATGGTCTATAAAAAGGATTGTATCATCAGCATATTGCAAGATAGACAATCCATCATCCACCAGGTGAGGTATGATTCCTCTAATTTGGCCATCCTCTTTTGCCCTCTTAATCAAAATTGAAAGCATATCTGCCACGATGTTAAACAGAATGGGTGACATAGGATCTCCTTGCCTAAGACCTTTTTTCGTTTGGAAATAGTGCCCAATGTCATCGTTAATCTTGATGCCCACACTACCTCCAGTTACAAACTTTTCCACCCAATTACACCATTGCTGGCAGAACCCCTTCATTCGCATGGTTTGTTGTAGAAAGGACCATTTGACTTTATCATATGCCTTTTCAAAGTCAATTTTAATTATGACACCATTGAGTTTTTTGGTGTGTAATTCATGTATGGTTTCATGCAAAATCACCACACCCTCCATGATATTTCGGCCAGGCATGAAAGCCGTTTGAGTAGGTTGTACTACCTTACTAGCCACTCCCATTAGTCGATTTGTGGCGACCTTTGTGAAAATTTTGAAGCTCACATTGAGTAAACAAATAGGTCTATATTGTTGGATTTTTGTTGCCTCTTTAATTTTTGAAAGTAGGGTAATCACTCCAAAATTGAGGCTGAATAAAGGAAGGCGATCTTCAAAAAAGTCATTGAAGAGCGCCATAAGATCATCTTTTATAATTTCCCAAAAGACTTGATAAAATTCTGATGGGAAACCATCAGGTCCAGGAGATTTATTGTGTTCCATTTGGAACACCGCCTCTTTTACTTCTATATCAGTAAAAGGAGCTATTAGAATGTCATTTTCCTCCTCTGTGACCTGTGAGATATCTTGTATTTGATTCTCCAGTAAACTAAAATTGCTATCATCTGATGGCCCAAACAACTCCTTATAATAGTTAGTGATATATGCTTTTAATTCAGCATCACCCTCGATTATCCCATCTTCTTGTTCTAGCTTGAAAATGCGTTGTTTTCTATGTTTACCATTTGCAACCAGATGGAAATATTGGGTATTATTATCACCCTCCAAAAGGTCCTTAGTTTTTGCTCTCTCATACCATTTAATTTCTTCCTCCCTCAACAAATGGGCTAATCGTTCGTTGAGGTAGTGTTTGAAATTTAATTCTTGGTTAGAGAGAGTGGCTATTTCTGCCTTTTTATCGAAATCATCAATCATAGTGATTAATTTATTCTTCTCTTTTTTATTATGGCTAGCTATATTTTTGGCCCATCCTCTCAAAAATTGTCTAAGGGATCTTATTTTATTTTGCCATCTCTCTATAGCTGTGGCACCTTTACTTTCTGATTGCCACACATTAGCAACCAGATCATAGAAACCATCTCTTAGTAACCATCCTCGTTCAAATTTGAACAAAGGACGTTGCCTATTGTGAGAAGAAGCACCTGTATTCAATAACAAGGGTGTATGATCAGAAGTACTTCTGTCTTTGGCCATTACTGTTGTGAGCGGGAATTTTTGTTCCCATTCTGTACTAACCAAAATCCTATCTAGTTTCTCAAAGGTCGGATTATCCCCGCTACTCGCCCAAGTATATTGGCGACCAGACATTTCTATTTCTTTGAGTTGTAGGGTCTGAATGACCATATTAAATAAATCTGGCCATCTAGCATCAAAATTATCTTTGTTTTTATCCTCAGGACAACGCATAATATTGAAATCTCCACCAATGATATAAGGTAGTGATTCTTTACCACAAGTCTGTGCCATCTCAGTTAGAAACCTTTCCTTATATTGTTGTTGTGCTGGGCCATAAACTGCAAACAACGACCATTTGAACCCATCGCTTTTATTTCGAAGAGTGAACTTAACGTAAAAGTCCCCTTCATCAATAGCACCAATGTCATATACCATCAGGTCGATACCGAGGAGAATTCCCCTGGATCGTCCATGTGGTGCCATGCAGTGCCAAATATAGTCCTTGCCACCACATAGTTTTTTTAGGGTCCCATCTGGTAATTGATCCCAACCCGTTTCCATGAGAGCAATAAAATCAATTTGCTCCTCTTTGACAATATCTTCCAAATACCCATGTTTAGCCAAGTCCCCAAGACCTCTGCTGTTCCAGAAAATCCCTTTCATTTGAGACTCAACTTGGAAGGTGTAATAGGTTTTTTAGGTGTTAATCCCACCTTGTTTTTCTTTCCTGAATTATATTTTTTCCTACGAGGAATAGCATTAAGCTCACAGCATATGTGATCATATCCCTCCTCATGCATGCTCTCATCAAAATCCTCACATGCAACATTGAGTTGTGCATCTAGAATATCTTCTTCCTCGTCCAAGTTTACCTTAGGAGAGGAAGATTTATTATTAGGGAATTCTCCCTTAGCCAAGACCCTAAGCCTATCTATTTCTATGTTTTTAATAGAGGTAATAGACGAAGAAATAACACTATTATCTCTACCCATAGAAACTCCTAGGTTGGCAATTCTAGATGAAACAATAGAATTCTATTAAGGAGGAGAATGGTACAAAAGAAGTGAGAAACTGATTCCTTAGGCAAGCAAGGAATCAGAGGGATCTCAACAGAACAGACTCAAAATCAAAGGAAGAGACTAGAACTGCCTATGTGACAAACAACGGTAAAATCCGACAACACTCTAGGCCTGGGCCAATCCTTGCCCCACGGTAAGACAACCGGCAATAGAACTCAGCTTTGAATTGGCCGAGGACGACCAGCAAAGGAATTCCTGTTTAACATGACGTATGCAGGGTAACTCTGTATGGCAAATAAGGAATTTTCACTAGTTGAGATTCTAGGGAAGGCTAGAATAGCTAGTTAAATAAAATAGGAGATATTCTAGTGTATGGATATTTACTTGGAAGACTGTAGATGGTCAAGATATTTTAGTTCAATGGTTATGATCTTGACAATTGTTGAAGATCCAATGGACAATGGCCAATGATATAAAGGCTTAAGTGAGAGCAAGAAGAGAAGGCATAAGTAAGAGGGGTGAGTCCTAGCCTAGCCACCTAAAGGAGTGTAACATTGTTTATGCATAAATAAAGTTGTGATCTTGTGTAATTCTAAGCCTCTCAGTTGATTTTTCTAAGTACTCAGTGCATTGTTAAGTTGTGATTTGGAATAAGATAGCTTGACCATCAAAAATCACAATGTTCTTGTTTTTTTTAAGTGAGCGGCTCGGTCACCCGAAAGTTAGATGGTCGGCTCTACCAACTAAGCGATCCATAGCCGGGAATGCCACCTTTGTTAATTAATAGTGCACTAAGTAAGTTGAAATTAAAAGACTAACCAACTTTAATAAATAGTTGATGTAGCACTAATTGTAGGTCCTCATTAGAGTGAGTATTAGGGTCACCAACACCAATCTACCTAGAAATTTTGTTAGTATAGAAATTCAATAGTCTAGGTAAAACATTGCTTTATTCATTTTTACCAAAATATACATGATGGAAAATATAAGATCTGCATACATAAATAATATAGCATTTCAAAACCCAAACAATATGCATATTGTGGTATGAAATGTATTATCTGCAATCAGATTAGGTGATTTTATGAATGTCCTAAGTAAGATTAAGACTTTACTTGAAGGAAAAGTATGCATCTGAGGGACCATGTGAGAAGTTTCAGATATATTTGTGATAAACCATTGTCAATATATATTGAGTTAAAATTTAAATTTGCGAAAATTTAGATTTTCAATCTGGTGATTTCAACCTTTAGACCAGCTTTATGAGCGGTCTGACTGGTGCATGATAAACCATTGTCAATATATATTGAGTTAAAATTTAAATTTGCGAAAATTTAGATTTTCAATCTGGTGATTTCAGCCTTTAGACCAGCCTTATGAGCGGTCTGACTGTGCAACCAGTCTTATTGATTAGTAGGTTTGAATTTCAGCTGAGAGTTCTGAATTTTAGGAATTTCATCGTAAATTGAGTTAAATTGTCCTAAGATAGTGCATTCATGTTGTGTGGAGCATGTTTGAGCTAATGTGGGTCAAGTTGTGAAAAACATATGACTGAACTTAATCTTTGGATGTGCAGAAAAGCTTATAGTCAACTATGGCAACAACAAGGACTGAGACTATGCTTATAGAGGAGCCGAGGTCTAGAACGGTCAAGAATGCTGAGTGAGACGAGAGAGCTCAAGCATGGCACAAAGAAGGTAAGGAATGTTGAAGGAAAGGTTCGCGTAACTAGTTGCACCAAGTGGCTTGGTCGGTCCAAGTGGGATGTAGTCCGGTGGGAATTGGAGCAAGGAAGACTTACCGACACATGGCAAGGCATTGGTACTACATATGGCAAGCATGGCATTTTCTTGCAAGTGAAGAAGTTGACTGGGTCAAGGTGAGTGTATTTTAGTAGTTGGCCAAATATCAAAAACTGTGTTAGATCAAAATCGTGGCGTTTGGGAAAGTGATTTAGGTTAAGAAGATATTAGAAAGATCAAGTGATCAAAGACTACTGACTTAGCTGGTGCTTTGAAAAGCATGCATGAGTTAAATGTAAGCGTGTAAACCCATGTTGTATGAGGTTAACGGGTTCCCCGTTGTGCTAGTGGATAGTATGCATTAGAGTAGATATTGGTAAGTTACCCTATCTATTTAACGGGTTGGGATAGAAGCTTGCAAACCATTTTCAATCTTGAGTTTTAGGATTGGGGTTTGAGAGAGAAGAGTAAGTTTTGTTATATGCTCTTTTGTCCTCCATATGGAGTAGCTGTAAAACCTGCATTTTTAAGTAGTAATAGATTAATTTTGTTCATCTCTCATAGAGTGTTCTTGTCTTGATTGATTTGCTCTTGTTATTATTGGTATTTTTGACTCGTCTCTCATTTTCTTGATCTTACTGTATGGTAAGGACGTGTAAATGATGGAGATATTTCATGTATATCAAATCACATCCATCTAGACATTGTGATTTGTAAGATTTTGAAGTTGTCTGGTTCTTACTTGATTGGAGCTTTTCTTAGAAATCTTGATCTAAAAGTTTTTGCTTCGAATCTTTAGTTGGTCTTGCTTGCTGTGACATATGAAAATTCATCTAAAGTCTTCTTGGATTTTCTTAATCCATGAGCAAGTTGTATCTCAAGTTTTTTGAGATCTGCCTAGTTTTGGTGTGTTTTGAGGAAATGTTAAACCATTGGCCAAGATTCTTGCGATCTTTGGATGTAATAGGTTTCTGAGGCCCTCAACAAGGTATGTATAAAGTTTTAAATCATTTGGACGTGGATTCTAAAGTTTACATCAAATTTAGCTTTGGCTCGAGCTGATTTTTTGTTCTGGGAATAAGAGAGTGGTCATACCGCTCCTAGGCCTGATCAGATTGGCTGCTGGTTAGACTGGTGGGTTGTGGCTGGTCAGACCGCACCTCAAGTGGCAGTCAGACAGGTTAGGTACTGTATCTGTGAGATTTTGTTGTTTTTGGTTGTTACTTGGATTTAGTCAAATATGATCTTCTTGGCTCTTTAGCTATTGGAGTTAAAGATTTCAGGATACTTGAGAGAAGATTTATAGAAGGCACCATTCATCTTTCTCTATTGCCATTGCCAGTCCTACAACATCCTTTGATATAAGGGAAGCCACTCTTGTGAGCCAATGTGTCCGGAGCATCACTCGCAGTGTTCTTAATATCAACAACTACAAAGCGGCCCAGATTATAATCTTTTACACGTGCAATGTCTATGAGAGCATTTAAGTAATTGATCGATATCTTATCGTAGCAGGTTGGAGGGCCAAAAAATGTATCACAACATAGATAATAAATGTTGTCTTTTTCATAATCTGTTCACAGGTGATGGCTTCTTCATGCTCCTCTGTCAAGACAGTAAACATCATCTCTATATTCAAATATCTGAACTTTGTTTTACCAAAACGAGCATCTATCTCACTCTTGACCTTCTCCAACTCGTTTGCATTAGTGCACTCTTTAATTACATAGCCAGATGATGGGATGTCATTGACAACCTTTTCATTGAGTTAATTATCTCCTATTTAATGCAAAAACGATCGCCAAAGTGGGATCAGTGCGGGCTTACTAGACATGCACCAAATCTTCTATCAAGGCTAATATCCTAGGACAACAAATGGTCAAAATCCACGTCAACCATTAACAATTTCTTCTCTGCGTTGAATTTTTTAGCCATCTTCAGAATCATCTTGTGTTGACACCTTGAATTTTTCTTCTTACTTTTACCATCATGTGAATCATCCACATAAGTAGACTTATCAAAATCAGCTTTGTTTTTCATCAACTTCTTAATTACCACTGAAGCTTGCAAAGCAGACCTAGGTACTGACAAGGCGAGTAGAAAAAGCATGTTTCTTACCTATTAGCTTCCTCGCTTTACCCATTACATAAACATAAACGGAGTCAAAATGAGATCAGCTAGTTATTCAACAAGGAGTACCTCCAGGCCTCCGGCTACAAATAGATCCATGTTGATACTTTCCCTCTATATATACTTCCATAATAGGAGCACGTACTTGAATAAAAAGAAGTGAAGCACATACTAGTTGTGACGCACACGCCTTTTGACACTGCTTTTCTCGGCAGCGTGTGCAATTATAAACTTTTAACAAATAAATTATATGAAAGTACTTCGATGGCAAATCTACTTGCCGGCCGCCGATCCAGCCGCGGGCGGAGGCGCGCGAGCTAGGCGTTGTCACGCGCGGGCTGTCATCGAAGGGCCCTGTGATAGACGTCGCGAGCGCCGCTGCTGCAGGAGCACCCCGGCATCTCCGTCGCCACGCGTGCTGCTTGCGACCTTTGCCCTGCCCTCTCGACCTTCCGGTGACCACCGCCCACGGCCGCGGGAGCCTCAGGCTGGCGGTGACGAGAAATTTCGATATTTGATATTGAATACGTGCGTCTCTCAATTTTTAACCTCCAATTCGCACGTTTTTGAAAATTTAACCCTGTCACTGCGAATTCTTTTGATATTCTCCTCATTTTCTCTCCTTTTCTATTTTGACACTTGTCACTGCGAAAATGAGCAAACAATGCGTACCTCGTACATTCGTATAAATCGTCAGCCGGCGGCTTGTGCCGAATGGGGTGTTGGTCGGTGGAGTGGTGGGGTTGGCAATCAGCACATGGCCGGCACATGCACATCATGCGCTGTAGAGATGCCAAGCCACATATTATAGCCTGCATATTCAGGAGAAATACCGGGCGTGGATCCTGAATTTTGAGCTTGCTCAGTTTCCTGGGTTGCGCTAGTAGATGCCTTGTTGGACGTGTAATCTTACTTACGATCTCACTTGCAATCAATATCATAATCCTGAACTCCTGAATATTCCAAATTCTTTTAAGGAAAAATCGGAATTGCTGAAGATGGAATTGAGATACTGGTAAAACACCACAACTAAACATTGATCATGTCAAATGAGAATTCAGATGTTGGAATGGAATACCGCAAGCACCGTTGCTTATCTATTACAGTATCTGATAAGCAGTACGACCATATAGTTACAACATCGCTTCAATCCCAAATAGCAACCTTAGATCATAGTCTTCGAAAGTTCAAATACAAGCTCAGAGCCTTCAAAACCCGTCATCAGTTCAAAGCAATACACAAACCACATCGCTACCAAACTCTGCACAACCCAATATATAGCTCACAACCCTATGTTGCCACGACCAAACCTCCCCAGTAGCAGGACACACAACTCCAGATATATATGTATTATCAAGTACGGGCCGCTCCGATGCTGGCGGTGCGAGACCGTTCCTGGGCCGTTAGCCAGCAAGGCAAACCCATAGGCATACTCAGTATCGGTCCCAAGAGTAGATGATTGGTTCTCCCTTCATAACACTTTGCCCTTTTTTACCCCCTTGTCTTGGCTCGCTTCATTCCAAGGCTGTTGTGGAAAGGGGATGCCGAACCAGATCTTTGCATTCCTTCTTCACGGAGGGTGCCATTGAGCATGGCAAGCTCCCGCAGCTGCTGCTTCTTGAAGAAATCCTGAGACTCATCCTACATAGGAGAAAACAAGAACTTTTAAGGCATTGGTTCTGCAGAATAATTGTAACACCCCATTTTATGGAATTTGAAATTTTTTACTCGCAATTCAAATTTTTGGCAAAAATAAAATTTGAATTCAAATTTTAAACCAAAACCGAAATTCAAATCCAAATAAAAAAAGAAAAGAAATAAAAAAAAACCAGAATTTCATGTTGGGCCGGCCAATCTCTTTCTCCCCTTTCTTTTCCTTTCCTCGGACCAACTCCCGACCCAAGCCGCTCGACCTAGCCGGCCTTCCTCTTTCCTCCTCCCAGCCAAATTGCACCCATGCCGCGTGGCCATGGCCACGCCCCGCTCCGCCACCTACATGCATCGCTGCCGCCACGCTCACGTTGTTGGCCCTATGGCCATGCCGTCGCCCATGCCGAGATGCCAGACCATCCTCGCCCGCACCCAGCCCCCTCCCTGCTCCCCCTCCGCACGTTCACACCTATACCGCGCGCCCACGTTGCACACTGCACCCACGTCACCACCACGCCATACCCTGCACACACGTATCACGAACTCCCCTCTGCTTAGCTCTATAAGCTCCCCTTGTTTTCCTCACCCCTCCTACTCACACCCCGCGCCTCGCCATTGCAGCACCAAGCCCGAGCTAAGGTCGCCATTCCTCATTGTCGTGCGCCGTCATGACCCATCCCTGTCTCTTGGGTGTGCTCCCCGCCGTTCTAGTCACGTCAAGTTGATCGCTTGGCCACCTTCTTCACTCCCCCTTACCCGATTGGATTTTCATCCACAGAAGCTCGCCAACGCCGTCGTCTTCACCTCCGGCCACAACCGTCTCTATCGCCGCCATTCTCTCCCCGCTAAGCCTCCACCCAATTCCTCCTGGCTAGAGCACCTCCTCACCCTCCCCTCTGCCAATTTAGGCCGCCGACCACTCCAGCTAGCCATCGCTATTGAAGACCATCGCGTCGCCTCGGGTCACCGTAGCCAAAACACCACAGCACCTCCCCAACCTCGCTGTCCTCTCCGGTGAGTTCCCCGTGCCCCGTAGATGCTCACCATGCCTTATTTTTTGCTCGTCGCACCACCACTAGCCCAATTGCCATGGTAGTCGTGCCACCGCCGCCGCTATAGTTCGTCGTCAGCCACGCCATCACTGTTGCATAGGTTCACCGAGGTACTGGTAGCCTGTTTTAGGTGTTGCCGGCACTCGCCGGTGATGAGCTTGACCAGAGCGCCTCCTCTGTGAGCAGAGGAGCATTGTAGCAGCATCATTAGTGTTAATGATATCATTAGACCATGATTAAGTTAGGTTAATGACACTCATTAGTTTAAATTAATGGGAAATTAGACCATGATTAAGTTAGATTAATGACACTCCTTAGTTTAAATTAATGGGTCATTGTGGGCCTAGGTCATTAGAAAATTCAATTAAAGCCAAGTTTAATTTATGAGTCTATGACATGTCGGCAACTCTCATTGTAGCCCTAGACCACCTGTTAGCCTCTCCTGACATTTCTTTAAGAAAAATAATTCAAAAGAAAATAAAAACCATGTGGCCTCACCTGCCAGTCATTGTTATATTTTCTAATAAGAAAATAAATCGGAATTAAAATCCACGGGTCCCAACTGTCAGTGAGACATACCCTCTCTCCTCTATTTATTTTGGGGGATTTTCCCTGATTTAAAATTTAGAAGGCTCGTTCTTACTCCTCTGTTTGTTTCTAAATTCATCTAAATCCAAAATCTTTCTAACAAAGTCAAAATCATGAATTTTGGAATTCATTTGGATTTATTTGAATTCTCGTGTATTTATTCAAATTTCGACGTGATCACTCGATTAGATTCCGAAGACCTGAAAGAGTAGCAGTTTGAGCCTAACCAAGACCAACAAGACTATGAGCTAGACGAGTCAATACTTTGATCATATTGCACCTATCTTTTTTAATGTAAATTATTTTACTTTAAATAATCAAATTGCATACTTTACTTTTATTAAATTATATTGTCATTAGTTCTTAGTTAACGTCGTATTATTATTCACTTACTACCACCCCTTTGCTTGGCTTTTGACATAATCTCTTGTCGCCTTAGAATTAATAGTATATATACTAGTTGATAAATCCATATCTAAGTGCCATGTTGAGCCTTGCGAATTTTGGACACTATTGGACCCTATGGACTCCTAAAATTCCATTTTTGGGCCCCAAATGAAAAAAATTCCAGATTTGGACCCCTCCTCAGCGCGCGTTTAGCGCCGATGTGACACGTGTCCGGTCGTGCGGTACTGCATCGCACGACCCCCGCCACCGCGCCGAAGCGCGCGACGCGCGCGTCCAGCGCTTGCGCGAAGCGCGCGACTTCGCGCCCGCGCGCGCCGCTCGAAGCGCAGCGTCGCGCGTCCGCTCCCGCCCGAAGCGCGCGTCGTGCCGCCCGCGCGCTCCGCCTCGCCGCGCGCGCGTCGCGCGCCCGCGCCGCCGAGCGCGCGTCCGCACGCCGCGCGCGCGGTGAGCGAGGCGATCGCGCGATGAGGGAGGCGATCGCGCGATGGCGGCGGCGATCGCGCGATGGCGGTGGTCGTCGCGGATGCGTACCGCACGACCGGACACGTGTCGTATTTGGCGTTAAACGCGCGTGAGAGGGGTCCAAATCTGGAATTTTTTTCATTTGGGGGCCAAAAGCGGAATTTTTGTTGTCCAAGGGTCCAAAAGGGTCCAAAATTCGAGCCTTGCTTAGATACATGTGGCATTAATTTGCTCCGAGATTATTTCAAAACATGAAAACTTGGCTTCGGACAGTCATTGGATGGAAATGACTGGTATGTTAAACTAGAAATAGTATTTTAGAATCCAAAACTCTAAACTTGCTTCATGCCTGAACGGATGGTAAGTCAGGCGGGTGCAAATAAAGCACAAGGGTTTGGTATATGGCAAAACCGTCCCTGTAGTCTTAAGGACTAAATCTTATGATGACCTCCCAAGGTAACCAAGATAAAATTGTGCAACCATACACCTATAAAAGACACGATCTGGCTAATTAATTTGCATCGACCCAGAACTAGTTACGCCATCCGGTGGAACACAGGTAAGTGTCGGATAGGGGCCTTGACTTGCGGTCCAAAGGGGGCTCGTGCAGTGCAAGAGGGGGCTTCTGGAGCAAGTGGATAAAACCCCATGGCGGTGGAAACTTTAGCAAGTGTAGCCATGTTAGGTAGATACATTATAAAGACCTTTTAATGACTATCTGAGCCTCACGCCAAGGGTAGCATGGTGGCAGAATAAGTTGGGCATCTCCTGTAGATAAAATGTGTGACTTCTGCAAAGTGAAAGTTGTTCAAACAGATGTGCCCACGGTCAAGAGTGGGCGTGAAAACTTACTCGAGCTAATGTCTATTTTACAAAAGAATCTTTGTGGTTGAGATGAAAAACATGACGGGTAGATAGAACCATTAATTTGATTTCCCCTGGGTGGACAGAACCTAATGAGTATAATGAATAGATAAAACCTAATAACAAAATAGCATATGGTGGATGAAACCATATAACAGGTGGATGAAACTTATACTACTATTATTATTGCATACTTTTACACTATTTAAAAACATGGTTTAATTAAAATGCTAAGTCTCAGGATTTCTACTTACTATATTTCAACTATGACATTTCGTAAATAAAAGGACCCGAATCTTTCTTTATTAAGCATTGCATCTATAATATTGCATTTTATGTGTTTGCTCACCCTCACTAAAACAACTCAAAGCCTTTGAATCAATACCCCTACGCCGCGTCTGAACCAGATGGAGAAGATGGTGAAATCTAGGCCGTTTTCTAGTAGTCTCTCGTCCCTTCCTTTGCTCGGTAGACTTTGATGGTAAATGTGTGTACATCTATTATCCAAACCTTGGATAAGTTGGATAATAGCTTGTCGTATATGTTTTACCTTGTCGCTTGCCTATAGCATTGTGTTGGCCTCACCTTTGCTTTCTGCTTCTGCTTCCGCTTTTGATTCTCTATAATGTAATATTTAGCTTGATCGGCAAGCTATGCAAAACTCTACCCGGTATAAGTTGTTTAAACTCTATTATATAATATTAATGTCTGGTATGGCTCAATGCGTTGTATGTATGTGATCTGGCAATATATCTGTGTGCATTAGCTATTGATTCAAGGAATAGTATGGTGGAAACACAGGGGGTTTTGAATTGCAAATTCAGGGTCCAACAATAATCCACGAGGTCTAAGATTTTTTTTAAAAAAAGCTAACCAGTTTAAGAGTTTATCAATTAGTATACATACCACAGGCTTTAGCAGATCTTCAAGGATCTCACGGGCTTGCAGCAAACGAGCATCAATAATTTCAACAGGAAGCTCTGCCTCAACCAATATATGTAGGGGTTCATTCAGATGTTCATATCCTGGCTTCCCTCGCATCATTTCCTCCTACAAAACATTAGCATAAGTGACAAGGTAAATTTCAATGAAATACAAAACAAACAGAAATTTGCAGAAGATATACACATGCAGAAAGGCAAATAAGAACACTTGAAGAATAGATGGTTCCTGCTGGAAACAGAGCGGTTCTGGGGAAACAGGTATGGGCTTTTTGCACCAGAATCAAGTGATTTTTTATGCTGTTTCAACGGAATGTGTTTTTCCTTAAAAAAAGGGAATGTTTCTGGTGATCAACCAATCTCTGAGAAATATATAAACTTGAAAATACATAAACAAAAAGCAAAATAAAAAAGCTGCCGGAGAGAAAACCGGCAAATAGCCGATTTTAGCTACCCAGAGTAAGAGTCAGATTGGCACTGAAAACTAAAACCCTTGTTTCATCTATCACATGGGCTTGAAGATCAGAATCATGGTTGTTACCGCGCCGCTTAGGCAACATCAAGGCATCACCTAGGCGTTCCGGCGGTGCTAGAAGGACGCCGTGGAGCTTCGCCTCGACTGGACCTGCTAGGCGAGCACCTAGGAGTTCTCGGTGTCCACGGCGTCTTCAAAGCATCTAAGGTGAATGAAAAGGCGACGCCTTGCCTGTGAGGAGCAGACTAAAGAGGCCGAATTGAGGCGACCCGATGGAACCCTAGCTGTCGCTGCCGTCATTCCCTCTGCCGGCGCCGCCGACCCGCCGTCGTCGAAGATCCCTCCGCCTTCGGCGAGCAATCCCCCTCTCGTCCACTCCCTCTGGCACCATCGGAGGATTCGATCTGGAAGGGGAGGGAGGAGAGGCGACGTCTGTATCGGGGGGAGCGGCGCCGCAGGGGAGGAAGCACGATGCGACGGCGGTTGGGGAGGGAAAGAGAGAGAGAGGAGAGTCGGTACTGGGGTGAGGGAGTCGGGACGCGAGTTAGGACCAGAGGTATTTGGATGGGAGTCGATTGTAAAGAATAAAGTTTTGGAGGACTTGGAGATAAGATCAGGCACTGTTGCTGCTGCTGCTACAACGCCAGTGCTGCTGCTGCTTCACCTTGTCTCGCCTAGGCAACGCTATGGCGCCCGCCTGGACACCATGGCGTCCCGACGCCGTGATTGCCAAGTACGCCGTGACAACCATAATCAGAATGAGATAACCACAGGAAAGGTGCCAATGATATAGCTCTTCTCCAGTCATATTTATGACAAAAACTTAATTGAAACACATAACTAATAAGTACACTTCAGAATTGCCGCTTTATCTAATTAATGAGATTAATAAGCATGGTATCAGCAGTTTTACCCGAGCTGGATCTTTAATGCTTCCCCGGCCTCTTATTAGCACACGGCAGTCCGTAGTTGCCTCCACTCGCTTCAAGGAATTTCCTCTAGGACCAATGATGCGACCAACAAAATTGTACTAGAAAAAATAAACATAAAAGCACCATCAGGATGTACCGATATAGCAATTCGAGAGTATAACAACTTAGGAAGGAAACAGCACACTTACTGTCGGATATTTGTCTACTGGAATATCAACCTTCATTGTTTTCTTGACAATTAGTCCAGAGGAGCTGCCTTGAGAACCTCCGAGCCAGCTATAAGCTGATGAACTCTGCAATGGTCACAGGTTGATCATTTATAACCTCTTTCTTCAATAAGAGCATTGGGTATGGAGCAACGGGAGTAGATTTTGTAGTAAGCAATCGAAAAGGCTCAAACAAAGCCAAATGTAAAAGCTGTAGTTAACCGCAGATGGTTTATGAGCAATCCGAATAGCTATAGGATTATGCTTCAAGAGTGTTGATGTGCCCAACTACTGTTGGGCATGTGGGTTCTATACTTCTAGTTCAGTTGTTTTCTTGACAAGCTAAGGTTTCCAAAAGCTGATAACATGACATTTATGACCAATAAGGACAGGTTTACCACAATTCATTTCAATATTGATATTATACAGATTCACAAGGGCATTGCTGTTTTACCAAATCAGATACTCATACATATCATGTAATAATTATCTCAAACTGATTTCAAGCACGGCAAGGAAATATAAAATAGCTAGTAACATGGTTAGACTAATTAGCAGACTCTAATGTTAGCATGGCAACTAACTAACATATTGGTTAGACCTTTGGCATATGGTGCCAAATTAGTGAATCAGTGTTAGCATGTTATCCAAACTCCAACAGTTGCCATACATAGCAGAGTTTAATGTCATCTTTCATTCTTTCGAACCCACTGCCTGGAAGGGATAATAAAGTTAGCAAGTTAGCATAAGGACCAAGCAGTATCAAGAATGTAATCAGCTTCAGTACTGTCAAAATCAGTTAGAAAAAAACCTGATCTAAGCTTCCAAGAATGGTAAATTAGGCATGAAGAGTAAGTTATGTTAAATGGTCAGTATCCATACTTCTGATTGAAATGCTGATGTCCACCCATTCATATCAGTTGCTGCTCCATTTGAATATATTCCTCCCGTTGTTAGTGGACTACCATGTTCAAGGCCACTTTGATTTAAAAGGGACGCGTTCTCCAATAGTGTGGAAACACGTAAAATTTCTGCTTCAACATTGCAATTTCAAGAACAAGATATAGAAAGTTAGCAGTTAGAATTAGTGATTAGCAAATGCATACATATACCTGACGGGTTAGTGTAAAATCACTAATCTGAAATAACTTTTTGTCCCTTTACAATAGAAAGTTAACAAAGTCATAACAGTGTCAACCGTGAATCCATACATAGTTAGTTGTATAGCTCTAAAAAAATTATGCTGAGAAGATACGCAAATAAAAATAAGTAATTAATATGTGCACTGTAAAAATTTTGAGCAGGAGAAGAATACTTAGTGCAGGTAAAACTTGGTGAAAACAAAACAAAAGGATATACAATAAAAACAACTAAATGGAAACAATGCCAAAAAAGGCGTACAATAGATTATTAAAATTTTGCACTTGTTTTGTACAATTATTGTCTGTTTACAAGTATAAAAAGTAAGCACACTGGCTTTCATCCCACTAAGTTGGAGCTTGCCTAGTGGACACATCAAATTTATAATCTCCTCAACCACAGATGATCCCCATCAAGGAAGGATATATTGCCCCCATAGACATGCCATCCATGTTCATCAAGAGAGAGATATCACCACATCGATTTTTTTATCCTCTCACCAAGCTCCAGCCTAGGGGTTGTTTGGATGAGGGGGATTTCGTTGGCCATTTTTGGGATTTAATTCAAATTTGAACTAAATCCTAATAATAAAAGACTATTCAACAGGCCCTTAATGTGAATCTGAAACAACCTTATCAGAAGCATGTAAGCTGTGACATTAAGCACAATGGCCACCTAAAACACCATCTTAACATCCTCAATTCACCCAAAACAGAACAAGATGTCAACCATGCATTCATAAATCACTAAATAAAACTCCATTCTACCAAAGTACTGTTGCCTCTCATTGAACAATCCAGCAAGGGTGTATTGCACTATGACCTGCATTCTCTGTTCCTCAAAACTGTTAAGCAACCTTTGCTGCAGACGTTGCTAAACAACTCAAGTGCACGATAATCTCAACTAAATGTTGTTCCCACTGAGAAACTCAAAGAGCCAAGAAGTGCTAAGTTCACAAAATGAAGCAATGGCACTACAGTATTATCTTATTAATGTGGGCTAGACTGAGCAGATAGACATAAAAAAACTCCCAAAGAAATGATACCCACTCAACACCTCTCATGTTGACTCACCAGAATTCTCCTAAAAGGACTCATATGCCAACAACAGAGAATTGCAGGACTGCAATCTCATCACCAATCCTGACACATTGGGCATCATCATCAAATGAGGTACTATGAAATCAGTTCTTTGAAACAGCACGCCGACCAGGTTAACGAGGGCATAGTTATCTAGGGCCAGGCTACAAAAAGAGGGTTGTGTACATGGCAAGTTCGCAAAGAAGATTGAGCACGTAGACAATGCATGAGTTGGTGAAGAGGAAGATTAAGAGTTGAGACCAGACCCCGCTCCAAACGGCTTCAGTTTTTAGGCTTCTTAATTTCGGCTTTTTAAGCTTTTTCAGTTTTTCTTTTTTTTTCTCTTATTCCTTTGCATTATCCTAAAAGATATAGCGGTGTTTTTCATTTTTTTCTCAATTTTTCTTTTTTTACTCAGAAAAAGTTAACAGCCACTACAGTACAATTGCCTCACAAAAAACGCCAAAAGCCACGGCTGCCAGCTGTTTGGAGCAAGCCAAAGCAGGTGATGAGGGAGCAAGGTAGGGGAGTGGTAGAGAGGTAGGGTGGTGATGAGACACAAAAATTGTTCACTTACTGTTAAGTTTTCCTCATGTGCTAAAACAGGAATAGTTAGATGGTAGAGTTGCAAAATGAAATGCAGAAATAATATGATAAATAACTGCCCGGAGGGAGAGAGAAAGAGAGAGTTCAAACTAGAATAGGGAAAAAAGAGAGCAAACATTGACCACTAAGTAGCACTGTAGGGGTTAGCTACATGGCAGTTATGAAAATGATAATTGCTAAGTACTCATTTTACAAAACAAAATCTAAGCAGTGACCAGGTAGAATAAAACCATAATTATTGTGTCTCAACAATTTCCGGTTTTCCACAAAAGTAATTGCACACAACATGAACAATTTTGTGTTAAATCTAGCTCAGTTGCAGATAAAGACAGCTTTCTTTGTGTAGGTAAAAGTGTAACCACTAATAAGCAACCATTATTATGAAGATGAATGGAGGTATGAAACAAATTCTGAGGAACACAAGCCACGCAAGCAGCAAGAGTAAAAGATTCCCACATCGCAACAGAATATTCCGAATGTATGGAAGAAGTAGCAATTCGACCAATATTTGGTCACGCATGTAATCAGATGTATCAAAATAGAAATGGCATGAGTACATGAGAGCTCACCTTGATTCAGCAACCGTACGCTATGAGGGAGCACTGGGATGAACGGATTCAGCTTGTGCCGCTCCGCAAGCAGTTCCGCAAGGTACCTACAAAAAAAAAGGCACATACTCGATCATTCGTCACAAGGGTGAGACACAACACATTGGCCTTGCCACTCAGCTTTCATCTCCTCCGTAAAATTTGGTTGAAAACCAGAAATCCCCAAAAACAACGAGAGGTATCTAAAATTATAACGCGATCACCGACCTCAGCAAAGTAAACACTGAGATGAGCGACTGGCTTGTTTAACTCAGTGAAAATCCGGTGAAACTACGACAAGACGCAACCTTTACCACAAACCGTAGATCTCATCGCAGGGAATCAGATCCGATGCCAAAAAGCCCTACTAAACCTCGTCGGCCCACATCAGATTCAAGCCACAGAACCTTGGAGGCATCCCAAAACACATCGAATCCGCACTGGGAAGTCCTGAATCTAGCCTCCCCGTCACGATCTGGGCCGAACCCTGCCCAAAGGCGGCGGCGGCGACTGCCGCTACTCCTTCCCCCAATCTCCTTAACACACACCGTCCACATCCATGACACGACACCAAGCAAGTGGATGAGAGGCGGAGGCGGAGGGTTAGGTTGCTTGCTTGCTTACTTCTCCTGGTCGGCGACGGCGGAGGAGGAGGCGCGGAGGCCGGAGATGCGCGGGGAGTGCGGGGTGGTGGATGGCGAGGGCGAGTAGGCCATGTACCGTCCCGACGACATGGCTGCCGCTGCTCCTCTCCGTCGACAGCGGGATCTCGGCGGCGCGGGAGGGAGGGAGGGTGGCGGCGTAGGTTAGGGTGCGCGGGTGTGGTAGCTCGCCCGGCGCCTAGGCTCTGGTAGATGGCGGCGACGGGGGCAGAGGAGAGAGGAGGGGGAGGTGGAAGGAGGGGGTGAGGGCTTATAAGGGGAGGTGCCCTCCCGTGCGTGGTGCTACCACTGCTACTAGGTATGCGAGCGACGCGGTGGTAACAAGTCAACAGTGATGGATTGGAGGCGACGCCGAGACTGTAGACGAGGGGGTGCGCGGCGGCGCTCGGTCTCCTGTTGTTCGTTTGGCGGTTGGTAAAAATTGCCGGGAGGCTGTTGGGAAGTTGAGAATTTTAGGGAGTATGCCCCTTTTTTACTGCGGTTGTTAGGCCCGATAAACAGTAGTTATTATTAGAAGTTGAACTAAAAATTGACTGTAAAACCGAAAAAACACTAGATTTTGAAGTGCATTTGGTTTGCGGGATGAGATTGAATTATGATCTTATACCATATGGTTCCATGGTTTTGGTGAATGTGATATTTCATGATTTAGAGGGAATACTTCTCAGAATTGTATCCTACCAACCAGAATGGGATAGTTCCCTTCAAAAAACCAAACGCATATATGGCCCTGTTCTTTTTTGCTACGGCTTGTGGCTTTTGGCTATGGCTTATGGCCTTTGGGCTGTTTGTACGAGAGATTACAGAGTAACAGAAACTCACGTGCGGTTTTTGTCAATATAAATGAAGTCAGTAAAATATGTATTACAATTAACTAGCAGACCCTATCTTGAAAAAAATACTCCGTTTAAAAACTAGTCACTGTAGAAAAGCCGAAAAATAGCTTTTAGAAACTGAAAAGAACAAAGCCTATAACTTCTTTTGTTGAATTATCTCATACATAAACCACTTGGTATAGGCAATCAAACACACCCTTAGTTAACAATGTGCTACTAGTAGCTTCAACTACTTGGATTTAGGGTATATTCGTATTGGCTTCTGTTTTTAGAAACCAAAGGCAATACAAACGTTCTAACTTTTATAAATCATTTTTATCAGCAGTTTTGTACCTCAAACAAAAGTGTGCAATTTTGCTACTTAAATTATAATAATAACAATACTGTTCTAGGATTTTTAGGGGAATACTGTTTTAGGATTTGTTCCATTTTGTTTTAGAAACGCTCGTCTGACTAAAATTTACTACTTAACTCTTCGAAGTCACGGGTAAATTATACCAGAATTACAGGTTCACACATCCATGCAAATATGTATTTCCTGGATTTTCTTTAAGCATATAGTATTTGATAACCTATTTCTTTTGCATTTTTTCATTTTTAAGTTTGCCAGGATTTATTAAATTTTGACGAAAGTATATCATAGATATCTCCATTTTGTACCTGTCCCCGTTCCTCATGTGTCATGACGAATCCACATGAAATAAATGTTGGAAATATAGGCAATATTTTAATTTCAAATTTTACTAAGTAATAAATACAGTAAAAATTAGTGATGATAAACACAAAACTAACATTAGACTACTCATTATATTTCATAAAATATACAAAGAAAAATATAATATCAAAGTCGATCGAACGTGCGAACGACTTACTGTTGGTTTGATAAAGAATAGAAAGCAGTGCAGGCTCGATGCAGTGCAGAACGTAGATGAAGCAGAGCAGCGAGTGGTCACGCAAATGTGCGCTACTTAGAAACCTTATTGCCACCCCCGTAGAGGTCTTCATGACAGCAACGGCTCGGAGATACCGCTCCTCTTCTTCACAGTGCATGCCAAAAAGAATAGTCGAAGAGATTCAGACGGCGCAGCACAACAACACAAGTTTGTAGAAGTGAGAAATGGAGGCAGTGAGATTCTCTGCTATATACTTTGGACGTCTCCAGGTGTGTGTATAAACAGACTGTGAACTGACAAAATTAAACAGCCATTTATCCGCTGACAACTGACACATTTAACCAGTTATTTACCCACTGGTAATTGACTATCATCAAAATTCAATAAAATCTCAAATTCAAACAGATCTTGTTCACATGGACCAATTTCTAACAATCCGACCCACGATTGCAGTTGATAGAATAATGCACGTACTTACATGGTGTAAACTGAGCTCTTGTGCTCTAGCTTGGTGAGGTTATCATCATGCTGAAAACAAATCTATATCGTGAGACATGAGTTACTAGCTGCGAAGAATAATACGTAAAGCGAATGATAACGAGATACATATACATACAATTCTCAGTCTCTATGGGGGCGCTCAGTTGGTTTATATAAGTAGATTTATAGCTTATTTTATATTATAACTGTTTGTGGCTTTTTAACTAATTATAATTAAAAAATTTAAAATAGAAAAATATGTTAGCCTATCACAGATAATACAAAATTACAAACGAATACAGAAAAAGGGCAAAAAACAGAAAAAATAAAATTAAACAATAGTAAACTAGAAGCCAGAAACTGGAGCCGAAAAAAATAGGTGTCAAAAATCAAAGACGTTAACACACACATTTTGCCTTCGTCCTTGCTTAATCACGAGGCCTAAATTTCTTCAATCAAAATAAATCTCTTCTGGTAATTAAGGAGGTAGGAAGGTTCGACATCGCCATAGCTAAAGGTGGGCCTTGGGCCGTGCTGTGCTGGTACAGTATGGGCCTACCGTGCTTTAGACCACGTTGTGCCGTGCCGGCTCGGTCCGGTCGCCCCGCCGTGCCGTGTTGTTCCAGCCCATCTCATCTTTAGGTAGGTTCAAGCACGGCCCAAAGCTTGCCATGTCGATGTTCGTACTGTGCTAGTCCAACTCAACCCGAAGTAACTATACACGACGAAGGCGGCGGCGACGATGGTGGCGGCGGTTGCCATCTTCATTTCTCTTATACCCGCCTCGTTAAAACTAGTTAAAATTGAATTAGTTGTGTAAAAACATGGGCACGCAAATATTTCGGAAGAAAAGTAACAATATGCGTACAATATACTAGTCTTGTGGCGTACATATGCACTTGCCAAATGTAAGCATATACGGAATAGGATCATATTGCATGTTGTATATTTGTATAGATACTAAATCTACCAGAGAGAGTGTGGAAATCGCAAGTGCCTTTTCTTCATGTTAGTAAGGTCCTAAAGTTTGGAACTGCTATTGTATTTGTTAAACCTCAAACCAACAAAGTGGAAGAACAATGCAGTTAGCAATAGCTCAGGACTCACCTCGCACTCTAGTCGCTGAGAGTCTGAGACGATGATACCAATCTACCATGGCCAGATGTTGGAGACAAGATGAATGTGACAAGACGACATACACCATACATCCACTTCCAAGAGACAATCATATATACACTTTCAAAAACTAGATCTCTTAATGTTTGAAAATGTAGTATATCCTAACCTTCTTGCAAAGGTTGACATCTTATTCTATAACTCTATAGTTCTCTTTCTTGTGTGGAAGCATGAATTGTGTGGCAATTTATGGAATGCAATTGTGAATAATGAAACCTTGAGAGAGACTCAGGAGGAAGAAAATGAATACAAGAAGCATTAACTAAGGTTGACAAACCATTGAACCAGATAAGACATAAAAGAAATAATATCCAATATCTTATCCATTAATACAACCAATGACTGCACGAGTATAGAAGAAAAGCATAAGTACGAGAGAAAACCCTTAGCAACTCTTATAAGCATTGTTGATTACTGACTACAAAAATAAGTCAATCCAACAAATTTGTTAAGTATTATTATTATTTTATAATCCATCTACCTTTTTAAATTTTTTTTCTCTTTTTTATTTCTTTCCTTCCTTTCTTTTTTCCTTCTTTATTTCTTTTCTCCTCTTTTTTCCTTTCTCCTCCTCTTCTTTTTCACCCGATGCTAACTGTTGTTCTCTCCCCTCCCTTCTTTTCTTCCCACAATCCCACCGATAGCCTCGCGTGGTCACGCTCACCGCCCAACTCCTCTCTCGGCCACCACCTCCTCCCCCGACCCCCACCCCCGGCTGCCTCCTCCGTGCCCGACCCCCACTCTTGGCCGCCGCCTCCTCCCCCTGACCCCCTACCCCCACCGACCATCCCCTAGCAGCCACCGCCGCCGCCCCTAACCCCTTCCTCCTCTCCTGACCTCCCCCAGCCACCTCCTCCCCTGACCCCCACCCCTACACCCTGACCACCTCCCTCTCCTCCCCCGCTGCCTCCCTCCCCTCCCCCGGTCCTTGGCGACGTGCTGCCCTGGGCTCCTCTATGGCCATGGCACCCTCTCCTCCCCCCGGTCGCCTCCCTTGACCTCCCCCGGTGACCAGGGGGAGGATTTGTGGGTATCTTACTGAGTGCAGCGGGGAGCTCTTTCGTGTTTGTGGTGAGCTTCTTCCCTGCCTCTCTCGTGTGCTTCATCATCAGGTTGTCCAGTTTCTTCCACGGTGTATCAAATTTTTTTGCTAGTTTTGATCACAAAGCCAGTGTATCAAACTTTCTTTGCTAGTTTTGATCACAACACCTATTAAAAAAGTTTCATTAGCTCCTTGTTCCTGAATTGCTTGTTGAAATTAGCACGCATATGCCTCTTGCACCACCTACTTTGCAAATCATACCATGGATACGACTTGTCTTCCCCTTGCTCCAGCTGCATAATTGCATTTAATAAATCGGTATGTTGATCATGTATAATGTAAACCTGTGGACGGTGTCGTCCATGACACCAACTTTTATGTTTCTCAGAAACCACAACCAATGGTCGGTATTCTTACTCTTGACAAATGCAAGTGCAACAAGAAGAACCTGGTTGTTGGCATCCATCGCGATTGGAATCAATATCTAGCCCTTGTACTTCCCAGTTAAGATGTCATCTACACAAAGCAATGGATGATAGTGTCTGAATGCATTGATATATGCACCAAAAGTGGATAGTGCTTGCTTAAGTATCATTTTCCCAGGGAACTGCTTTAAAGCTTGTTCTAGAATATCAACATGGGTCCCAGGATTCTTTTGTTGTATGACTTGGAGTAGACTAGGTAGGTTGTGAAAAGAGTCTTCAAATGTACCGAACCTTGCTTCAAGTACCTTTTGTTTCACCCTTCAAGCCTTAGCATAGCTTATTGTGTACTGGAATCTCTGCTCTACTGCAAGAATAATGAAGCATGGCTCAAAAATCTATGTTGTCCATAATATCTCCGTGCAAGACATTTGCAAAAAAAAGGCTAAAAACATGTTTATGTGGGATTTCATGGACTCTGTCGTCATGCAAGTATGCAGAACGACCATGGAGTACTTCCAACAAATGTCCCTCATAGGTTGGTATATATGGACTCGTCAAGAGCATCCTTCTATCTCATACTTCACGTCATACACACACAAGTTAGACCTCACTATTTTGAATGTCCTCCTCAATGACACTGCTCAAAACTTGACTAATTCCTGTATCTCCTCCTTACTTTTGTAAAATGCACCTTGCTTGACCTCGTTTTGCTGGTACTCCCAGGCCACCCGCTTACCTTCACTCACCACTAGTTTATCGCCTCCACCTTCATCATCTGACTTTGCCTCACATTCAAGGTCTTTGAGCTCTATCCATTCCACCAGGGTTTCAATTTGCTCACCTTCATTAGCTATCCCTAGGGATTCTTCCGCCTTGGCCATATGAAGGTTTACAGTTTTAGCTTCGATTAAGTCGGTACCACCTCTCCCTTCTTGGCTCAAACAATATGGTGCACTTTAACTAGACTGGCCAACTTCTTTAGCATGATCACCAATAGCGTCTTCTTATGTCACACGAGTCAAAGGGATTTTCTCAAAGGCTTGGGCCAACAATACTAGCGACCATCCATGCTCCTTTGCCAATCTTATGTATGAACTCCACGACTTTCTCTCCTTCAATTCCACTAACTCCTAGTACGTGTGTTGTTGTGCCTGGGTAGCAACGCCATGCAGTTTCAGGTTGTGCAACGCATGATCCAGCGAAAATAACCGGTACAACCATCTCATAACAGTGCTCCATGGACGTTGCTCTACATTTGACAGACTGGTCATCACTAATAGAAAATCGTGCAAATTGACTCATTCTGCATCCATCCGTGGAATCCCTCCTTCATAGTGTATTTTGAAAGCTACTTGTTCAGTCATACTTGTTGATCATTTCAACAAATGATCTGATGTTAACGACAACTGCTAATTCAATTAAATAAACACGAAATAGACCTAATAACAAATCCACTATTCACAAATAAACTTGTATAGGAGGGGATTTCCCTAACATGCAACACCCTAAAGAAAGACAAGCGATCGTGTATGTCTGGTAAAAATCAAAATTACCATGCATGCTTCATCTATGTAGTATACATAGTTAATAATGGAACCTACACATATTCTACTTTTCATGTTCTGAATAGACCTAACTAGCATATATAATACTCTAAAACTAATCAATGTACTACTACAAAAAAAAATAGTTCTATAAGAATTTATCTACACAATTACTCTAAAAACTACATATCTACAACCACACTATTTACACATCTACCCACTACCCAATACAACTACACATCTAATCATTTTATTTGCTAACCTACCATTGTCTCAAAATTAAATCTACAAAAAAAATAGAAAACTCACATCTAGGATGCAGAAATCCGCTCATTCTCCCGCTCTCTTCTCCTCCTCTCCTCTCCTCCCTCTCTTTCTTTTTTACTGAATTAAAATGAATTTCAACCGGTTTTCTGAGCCTTATATAGGTATGACTTCGATCGCCATTTCAAATGACAACGTAGGATGGGGGGTCTCTGTCGTTATTTGAAATAATGATTGAAGTTATGGGGCTTCTGTTGCTATTTTAATTCACAATTTATCTCTGTCGCCAATTAAAATGGTGACAGATGCCGTGTCACTTTACTGTCTATTCGTTTAATAATAGAGCTTCTATCGCTATCGCCAAAAGCTATCCTAAATTCAAATGGTACCATACCCTGTCACCATTTAAAATGGTGATAGAATGTTATTTATATAATGTTTTAGTGATAATATATTTTATGTAATATTAATAAAAAATGTATTATTGTTTTAAAAATTAGCCGTCTCGCCTGCTTCGGTGCTTCCTTTCTTCCTGTTGCTTACGTGTTATTTCCACAGTACCACCGAAACGTGTAAAAAACCATGCGGTGACAGGTGAGGACAGGCTAGTACAGCTATGACTCCGGACATGAGGACAGGCTAGTACAGATATGACTCCGGACATGCACACTAAGCTGAGGCCATATTCCAAAGTTCTGGCTTTAAATTTTAAGAGCTAAAAATTGGTTTTCTAATGTAATTTTTATAAATTGTTTATAGAAATCACTACAGTAGTCGTTTTGAATGGAGTGGCTTTTCAACATGAGTGTCTCTTACTTCTTCAATCTATCTTATAATCAGCTAAAACCTATAGTACTTTTGAATAGAGCATAAAGCTTGTCTCCTTGCTTTTGCTTAGACGTTTTCTCCGATCATAAAAAGAAAAATGTATTTTGCTTTTAGCGACGATTAGAAGTTATCTAAGCAGAAGGTCCTCAGCTCAAAACCTAACTAAAAAAAATACATTTCAATGCATACACGTTCCAGACGTCAATAATGCAACGGAGTAGCACCTCTAGAATACAGTGACGACGACTTTCATGCCTTACTGGACCATTCATGATTTCCAGAACATTAAGCAACTGCGAGATGATGATGAAAACAGCAGCATTAAAAATAACAAAAATTATCTGCGCCCGACATTTGCCAAGAAATGTACCACACCGCCGGTTCCGGATCCGAGATTCCGAGTGATATCGCATCGAGCCGATGGGAGATGAGCAGATAACCATTACAGGCAGACGGGTTCAAAGGGATTTTACTCGTCGAGGCAAGATGAATGGCGATAACCGACCGGTGTGTCCCGATCAGCCAGGCTGTCCGCGAGAAAGGAAAAGGAAAAGAAAGGGAAAGGGAAAGGGAAAGCTTGTGTTTTCATTGCGCCGCGAGAAAAGCGGGCAGAGAATCCGTCCGTTAACATCTCCTGATGTGAACACAGGTCCAGGTCTCCAGGATCTGAAATGGAATCAATCCCCTCAACCTGCATGGCTAAATATGTCATGGCGCGAAGCGCAAACCAACCTTAAACTAGGAGAGTGTTGTCTGCTATGTTGCAAAGCTTGTGTTCTGGTTATTTTGGTCTCTTTTGCTGTTCAGCTTTAGACTGTTTTTAGTTTCCTGTTAGTCCGTTCGTAAGAGTGGTTGTGAGTGTTGAAGTATAAGTGAATTGCTCATTTTTTTCATCAGTTTAAACTTTTGGGTGAACTGACTGGTACATGAAACTCAATATGGTATTAGAGCCAAGAGGTCTCGAGTTCTAGACCTGACTGACGCAATTTAAAAAAAATTAACTGAAGTCCACTTCTATTCCACGTACGTGAGGGGGAGTGTTGAAGTATAAGTGAATTGCTCATTTTTCCTCATCAGTTTAAATTTTTTGGTAAACTGGCTGATGCATGACGTTGCTCATCACCTCAGTGGTGTGAGTTTTCCCTTTTTTTTTTCTTTTGTGTGGGTTGTAGTCGAACTCTGTTTCCTTAATGCAATCGGGGGCCTGCCTCCTGATTAAAAAAGCCCCTGCCTTATAGGCATGAAACGAACCGTATATGCCTGATCTCCTTGCTGCCAGAGCCCCATGACATAACAGATGAAAAATCCGAATCGTCCCTCGCATGATCAGACGTAACGCTTAGTTAGAGTTGAGTGCTTCTAAACAGCTGGACAGCAACATGGTAAAATTCAGTCTCAACTGTCAAGCATATATATATATATATATATATATATATATATATATATATATATATATATATATATATATATATATAACAAGGACACCATGGTGTTCAGCCTCCATAAGTGAGACTTTCTATTTATGAGTGAGCTTTTCCATCTATAAATAAGACTTTCCATCTATGTCAATGACTTCCTTTCCATACTATTGTACTAGCACGCATCTAAAAGCAATCCAAAGGCAGAGAAGTTTGGTGTCCGAGCACCATGATACCCCATTTCAGCGTCTATATATATATATATCTTTACTATTATAAAAGAAGGAGTTGGTGGTTGGTGCGGCCTCTCCCACCCCTTCTCAGAAAAAACTGACTGACATGTGGCCCCACCCTCCTCACGAAGAGCCCTCGCCTGCCTCCTGTGCGCTGCCTCCCCACCGATTCTTCCGCCCTCGCCTCCTCCCCCGCTCCGCCGCTCCCGCGCCGACACCTCCTCCCCTCCCTCCCACCCCGCGCCGACGCCTCCTCGGCCTCCTCCCCACCCCGTGCCGACGCCTCCTCCCCTCCCTCCCACCCCGCGCCGCCGCCTGCCTCCTCCTCCCCGCTCCTCCGCTCCGCCGCCTCCTCCCCGCCCCTCCCACCCCCACCGCTGTCTCCTCCTCCCCCCACTCCTCCGCTCCGTCGCCTCCTCCCCCTCCTCCTCCTCCGCCTCGCCTCCTCCTCCTCCTCCGCTCCGCCTCGCCTCCTCCCCGCTCCTCCGTCCGCCGCCTCTTCATCCCCACCCCCGCGCGCCGCCTCCTCCTCCCCCGGCTCCTCCGCTCCGCCCCTCGCCTCCTCATCCCACCCCCCACGCGCCGCCTCCTCCTCCCCCCACTCGCTCAGGTTAGGTTGCGGTTGCAAGCACGATCGTGCTCAGAAAACGGTTCCTCCTCCTACCATAAAAGAGGTACAACTTCCACTTCTCCTCCTTCTACGTCTAAATCTTCTCACTCTTGGATCGCCACCGTTGCAGGTCGCGGAGAAGCCCAACATCGCACTCTCCATCGCATCCACCCTCTCGGCGGCGCGTAAGTCTCCTCCTCCCTACCTCCTCGCCACATCCACGATGTTGTGCCCCACATTCCGCGAGCATCATCGGTGGAGAAGGGCAAGAGGGAGAGTGGAGCCCCATCCCCGGTCACCACCACCACCATCGCCGCATCCGGCCTCCCTCGGCCGCAACACCACCGGATCGGGCCTCTCCCGCCACAACGTCACCGGATTGGGCCTCCCTCCACGCTTCACCTCACCAGGATGTAACAACAATGTCAAAGGTGAAGGGGAAAGTTCCATGGCTTGCTCCTCCATTACGGGTAAGGCTCTCGTCGTCCTATGACTCACTGTGCTATAGACTTTCATCGTCGCAACGGCCTTCAGATATTCAATGTTCAGTCACCGCTAATTGCCCATGAAATTAGATTGGTACCGACTTCTAATTAAATCCAAAAATAATATAGTTTTTCCTGTCACAGCATTCCAAAATTGATAAAACCAAGAACAAATTTGGGATTAAAGAACATATTCTTTTTCTATAAGTACTGTATTTGGTGTTTTGTTTTACCTTATGTGGAGTCCATACTATGTAAAAACCACTAGCAATCTGCACTTCTGAACCACAGTTTATTTGTTGTGATATCAATTGGAAAATTCGTTGTTGTCGACATATTTGATCTCATATATTGATTAGTTTATTCTTGGATTTGGTTGGGTTGTCAAGGGCTGCAATCCATGTTCGCATTGATTCTACCATTGCGGAGAGGTAATTATGTGACCTTGCCATCATTCGGGCATAGCGCTCTGCCTCTTATGCGGTCATTGGTTTGGTAGGTGCAAAATCACCTTCTCGTGGACTCCTGTGTTCTTTACTTAATTTGTGATTTCCATGGTTATGCAATTAGGATTCTTTTCCTTTCGTTTCATATGTGTTTGCAGCTTGGCAACTACATGAGGAGCTGAATACTATGTTGATTCTTTGATTGTGTCTCTCACTTTATAAGCGGTCCATGTAAAATCGGATAGGAACACTTTGATCCTGCTATGAGTGTCCTCTGCAGTATACAATTCAAGTCTTGATCTGCTATGAGCGTCCTCTGCAGTATACAATTCAAGTCTTGAACTTTTCACTAAATTTAGTTATTTAGTCTTAGTGAAATGATATGATCATTAATCGTGCAGTGTCATCTTGTGATACCGAATCATTGAGACAATGCAAGCATGCGATGATGTGAAATTTTCGAGTAGAACACCCAAGGTTAACATGCCGCATTTTTATTCCTTGAATTGATTGATCTCGAAAGTGTTTATTGGTCTTATTGGTTTAACTGGTAATGGCAATATGCGATGTTTATGATCGGTCAAGTGGTGCGACTCATGATGGGTAGCAAGCTATTTGTAACCAAATGGCATGTGTGTAGGAGAGTTTAGCAAAGTGAGAGTCGCTTCATGGCAAGAGGCTATTGCAAGCACTATGATGCAAGACTTCTAATGCACCGTGTGTAGAGGTAAACAAATATTCTCTCATCGATCTTGTTTTAGTGTTTTTGAACAAATATAATCGATGTACTTTCCTATGTGTCACATCGTATTTCATCTTTTACCGAATGCCTTATTCATCTTTGTGTAATCATAAGGAGCCTATATTAACAATTTAATACTTTTGTTTAAGCTAATTCAGTGATCCATGTTATTGAATTTCTCAAGGATTGTTGCAAGTTGGTTTTCCTCTTAAATATGTTCTGTGATGTAATTAGTTGATGTCTTATGTCGATACCGCATTATATCATCTATTAGACTGTACTGTGGAGTTGTGATACATACAAGTATTTGTGATGTTTAGTTCAGACATACCATGCTGGGTGAATGCTATGTTCTATTTCTGTCTCCTTTACTGTTGTCTGCAGTACCATTTGAGTTGTTCTATACATGGCGCATTCTAGCCAAAGCTCCAACTAGGTTGTGCTTAGCTTAATTAATATCTTGGCATTAGGGTGGACTCGGTGTCAGCTGATACAGGATGGATTTGTTTCTCAAAAAAAAATCTTAAGGCAGTGCTTTAATTTTTTGGTTGGTGTCTTTTTTCTTCCTTATTGCACCCACCTACTTCCAGCTAATTATTCAATTATTAGGAGGCACCTGCATGTTCTCCTTTCTCACAAAAAGAATTAGTTTCAGGGTTTATGATGGATTTACCTAATGAGAAGATCAAGAAAGAATGTTATCACATGTAGATCTATTTATTCTCTTTCGTATAATTTAAGGAATTAAGATTAAGTTGTCAATTTGCATAAGAAACTGAAGCCAAGCAAAACTGAAAAATCTTGTACTTTGCTTACATGTCAATCTATAGTTCTTTGTTTTTTTGGAATTTAGTATGTTTCTTGCTTAAAAAAATGTTGATATGTCTTCAAGGTAGCAATAGGTATTTGTCCTTTGCTCTTAGAAAAAATAAAGTTCTGTTTTACTTTGTGCTCATTCCATTTGTTTTAATGCTTTTGCTCTTGGATCTGTGTTACGTTTTGTTGATATTGTTTTGCACTCCAATTTAGGAATAATCATTTGATTTTTACAGGAGCAACAATCATTCCTATCATATTTGTGTTGTGGATTGAACTAATTGAGGAAGATGTAGAGATAGCTTCCACAAAATGATGGCATAGATTGTCCCCGTCTCCATGAGCTACTCTCCCTAAAACCACATGCAACTTATATACTATAGCGGCAGTGTACAGTCAAACCCTTTTAATTGCCTATGTTTAATTCTCTATCTAAATGATGTATGTTGTATCCAATCAGTGAATCATCGTTGATGTTAAATACATTCATATGCTGTCTTTTATGTTTTCGTTTGCAACGCACAGGCACCTTACTAGTATATATATATATATATATATATATATATATATATATATATATATATATATATATATATATATATATATATATATATATATATATATAGAGAGAGAGAGAGAGAGAGAGAGAGAGAGAGAGAAATGAACAAAGGAGATCAATAACTACCCCAAAGACCCAAGTGGCACCAGTTACCAACACCGTGAGAACATGAGATCCCGATCCTTTGGTCCAGGGGGGAGGCATTCTCGCAGGAGAAGAACAGACATAATCATTCGTATGGGCGTCCAGAAAAGCGCCAACTCAAAAACAAAATGGTAGTTGCAGCACTGGAATGCAGTGCAGGTATCCAATGCTACCAATTCTGGTTGGTAGTCATTATAGATTTCAGACAAGGGGCCCCCGCCCACTGTAGGCTGTCACTTGCCTACCTGTACTGAGCTTAGCGGTTTTTTAAGAAACCTGCGCAAAGCGTTGATACGCTGCAGATGCTGGAGCAATATAATATAGATAGGGTGCTCTTGAAGAAAAAAAACTGTGCAAACAATGAGGTCAAATGATGGATATCATATATGCAGTAAGTGTACTTTTCAGCGGACGATACTGTAGATTTGTCCACTGTAAAACTTAATTACTGTTACCCATGACCCTCAATAATATTCGACCTAACCTGACAATTTACCACATTAACGATTATGATTTAATCAGCAAGGATGTATAAATCAACGAGCATACCAAAAAGAGAAAAATAAACAGCAACGTATAACTGAGATTTTTCCGCCTGATGTGTTTGCCTGGAACCACCGCGCTTATGGTTTGTGACTTTCTGAATCTAGTTCATCCTTCCCTATGTACAGCTTCAGTTAATTTTTGGGTTTCCCATCTCACCGTCACCAATTGGTGCAGTAGCACTGCATTTCTGTGGCTGAAAACCTGAAACATTCAGAATTGGACTTGTAACATCCGAAGAAAGAATCGAACAGCAAAGTCTGTTGGCTGCAAAATCAAAACTCAAAGACCAAACGAATGAAAGTTGCACGCATCATTAAGAAGATGGCAGGTGGGCTTTCTGCAATCCTTTCCTGGTGATGCAAGTTTACAACCAAGTTTCGCTTTGTCCTTTAACAGAATACTGAATTGACAAAAGGCAGGTTTATAAACTAAAATTCAACTCGAGCAAAGTTCTATCGTATACATCTCCACAGCACATGGGAAAATAAGATAAGAAAATCGATAAATAATATTTTGAAAGGGTATTCGCAGAGTATAATGTTGTAAATAAGATGAACAAGAACAATTGTCACTTGTAAGCAAAAATCATAACAGATTTAACAATAGCCACATGTCACTATTCAGCAACTTAGCATAGTTGCTTGATAAGCATTTACAAGGAAAGACACTGTTCACGAAGAAATCTATAATGTAACAACTATTCCACAGACTAGAAACTGATAACCGATAAATCGTTTTTGTACCACATAATTCCTAGTTGAACAAGGCTGTCACTGTTACAAAGAAAAAGCATATTGTTTTTGCAAGAATTGACGATTTTTTTACAGTTCAACTTTGTGATCAATAAGCAAATCCTTCTATGCAATTACAGGCAGGTACATAAAACATGGCAAAGCGCAAACACAAAGGTTATAAAAGGTTCGTGCATTACACTTGGGGCCGCATCAAGAAATGTAGTATGAAATAAGCAGAAGTGTTCAAAGACCAAGATGGTTACTCATCTTTATATGCCTTTTACAGCGAACTTTCAAGGTCCACAGCTTGATGTTTCAGAACTATCAATCGCATCAGGCGCATATGGCACAGACGCAAACGCATAGCCAGTGCCTTAAAATTACAGTGCTTGGTTTTTATGCGATAAACGATATATTGAAACTACATGTTTCACCTACTAGTGAGTTATTTGCTGTAGCTTGCAGACGACCTGATAATTTGATAAGAAGTATATATTTTACTACAGAAAAATTTGACAAGAAAGTAACCACATGCTGTACCCGTTTCAGGAAATTAATAAATAAAATTTTCATTTGATAAACACATGGTAGATGACATGGTCCTAGAAAATGCCAATTGGGAAACATTTGAACCTAGCTCGAAATGAATGTGTTAACCTCATCATGAATGCCAATTATAATACTATTTCACAAGAAGAGATGGTGTGTCTCTTAGAGGGACCAAAACTTCCCAAGTTTGTTCAGTATAATGAACCCAATCAACATAACAAAGACCTCAACAAGACACCAATCCAACCATAATGAGGGGGTTTGTAACTGACTTTTCTTGACTCTTGATTTCCTAAAATAAAATACAATTCTTGTCTTGTCTTTCTAAAGTTACAAGTTTAATGCGGGTTGTATGACCGAAGATTACAAGACTTTTAAAATCTTTTCTCAAGTAGAAGCACGACTCTAAGTTCTTCAAGAGGCATGCCACTCACCATAGGCACAACCAAGGGGGGTGTTTGGTATGCACGAGCCCCCCAAAAATTTTAAAAATGATGTATATACCCTTTCTTATTATATATTCTAATTGAAGTTGGACTTCATTGCAATTTGATAATGCTCGAGGGAATTAGATAAAAATTGTATTCTATATCCTCTTTCAAGTTTTGTAGACAGTCCAACACCTACTTTTTTGCTGCCTATGTGGCACCATGTGAATGGTATAAAAGTGCTTTATTTTATTTTTTCAATTATAAGAAAGACACACACGCATATACACGCGAGTGCGCCCTCTTAGCATAAGCCTAGAAAGACACAGGTCAAGATAAATCCGTGACATCACAAAATTCCTATTGAAGTGTCAGGATTTGAACCCTAATAAGTTTGAGTCATATATCCACAACTCTACCACGCCACCAAGAGATGGTTCTCGTGCTTTATTTTATTTAGTTATTAGGAACTTTTTTTAGTTTCTAACTTAAAAATAAAATGTCTGATTCTCTATTTGTTTCAGCCATCATGACCATTACTCTGAGTGTAATGATTCAAAAATAATATGGGGTGCCTTATACGAGAATTTTTACTTGCAAATTTTGAAGCCATATGTGATGTTACTAGGCCACATCAATATTGTCATACTAAGGAGGTGTGGCATGCATAGTGTGCACACACAATAAAATTTTTTCAGCTCCACCACTGCCACCCACAACACAACACAAGGGTTTATATAGTGGAGACTTTCTATCTCTCACTTAACCCTAACAACTACACACTTCTTAGTGAATCACACCACATATATATAGGAAAACCCGGAACCCACACATAAACGTGTTTTACTCACACACAATTGCATGCTTTTCAAAGTACGACTTCCCAAAGGCTTCACAAGCACCTAAACCACTTTGGTTGGTGTTGTGGTTTTGCAAGCCGCCATTCCATCTGGTTTCGATAATTTTCTCAATTGCCACCCTTCACTCAAATAGAAAAATATCAGAATTTTAGCAACAATGCTCTCAATCGTTGATTGGAATATGTTTCTGATGTTCTAATGAAGGTGAATGCCAAGTTTCAAGTTATTTGAACCAACAGATAAAAAATTCCATAAGTTTTTGATTTTGAAATCGTGTTGATTTTACTATTCATGTGCCGATTTTACTGTAGCAGCGTTATTGCCAATTTTGCACAATTTTGTTTGGGTTTTTTGTGTGCGTGATTTGTCTCTAAACTTCATAGCTTCTCGTAGTTATTGGAGTGGAGAACTTGAAGTCGTACTTTTGCTTTAAGAAAAAATTTGAAAAAATCATGTAATCTTGTTGTCTCCTACTCACCTCTCTCTAGTCGTCATCTTCGGTCCTACAACATGATAGGGGCATTGAACATATGATGCATACATTTACCTTTTGAGTCTCAAGTAAATAATGGAATATCGGAAATGGACAGATCAACTGCAGAAACGGTATACAAAACAATTAAGTGAGGACATTGAATAAAAAATACTGACAATATTTTCTTGTAGGATATGCATGGCAACTACAAAAGTATATGAGTATGAGCTATAAACAAAACACTACCAATATGCATCTCCAAACACATCAAAAAGAGGCAACAAAGCACAAAACGGCACATTTTCTGTACAATGGCACAGTCTTAATGTGCGATACCAATGGCACAATCTTTATGTGCGATATCAATGGCACAAACGGTGCCATGTCGATAAATCTCACCCTCTTCCGTGGCCAACCAATGCAATACCTTGATCAGAAGCAACTCAACCACCATGGCAACGAACATGACTGAGAGCTCCTGCCTGAACCAACCAACCAGAATCTAACTCCGTGCATCTAACCAAGCACAAAACTGGAGTTAATGTGTTAATCGCTTATAAACCATACAACAAAATATCAGGCTGATTGAAGCAAAATCTCGGGTATACTTAAAGGGCGCACCTTTCAGGTAGAAGAATCGGACGACCGATCGAGGCAACAGACCCACAATCCAAGAACACACTCAAAATACGAACCCTAGCTGCGAATCCTCCCCTTCCCCCGGCCCAGATTCCAGGACTGAACACAAAGCCCCCACCCAACAAAGGCGACTATCCACGCGCACCAAGCCTACAAACGGGAACAGACGTACGGACGATCAAAGCGACTACCACTTCGGTGAGTTAATCTCGCCGTGCCCCGCAGACGTGTAGTCGGAGGACAGTCGCGCCCAGCACCCACCGGCCACCGCCGCCCAGGCACCCACGCCATGGCCATCGCCGTCGGTTTGGGAGTGGAGGCCGGTATGTATGTATGCCTGTGATTCCACGGGAACGTACCTCGTAGAAACTGAATGGTAAGAACTTGCTACTAAATACCAAACGTTAGATCGGATTTGGATGGTGTAGATTAAGACGAATTACTCATTTTATAGAACATCCCACTTATGCATTATACCTTTCGTTTTTTAGAAAAATAGGTTTAAATACATAGTTTGAGCCGCACAGATATTGGCGATGGCCATAGATCACAGGACTTCTCGCGGAGAAGTGCTTGCTTTAAGCTCTACTGATGTGTGTGTATGGTATACTATCATGTTAGTATAGAACAACATACAAATCAAATTGGAGTCCCAAGTGGACGTGGGTTGTTTTCTTAGGCTACGGTTGATGACTTTTGATTGTACTTTTTAACACTATAGCAGACGGTAAAAGCTCTGACGTGGATGACTATATAGTTTTAGACTTATAAAGTTGTTTGAAGAATCTACTTTAAGAGACTACCCCGTTTCAATATTTGACCTTTTGATTTCTAGAGAAACCAAAAATCAAAAAGAACATGGCCAATATCTGGTAGGAAGACGGAGTTATAGATATATAGTTTGAGCCGCACAATATAGGGGCCGTTTCAACTGGTTGAAAGTTTTGGTTTACGACTTGACTTTTAGCTTAAAGTTGAAATTGTACTGCAGAGGCTATTAATTTCTTCTGAATTATTCAAAGGAAAATGAAGAAAAATAAAGGAAAAATACTATTATATCTCTACGGACAATGGAAAATAAAATAGAAAAAAAACCGACGCGTTCTAAATGATTTCTAACTTAAAATAAATCGAAAGTAAAAAAATAAAAGCTAAGCTATTTAGAGCGGAGCCAATTGAGACTTTTGTGCTGCCTGTAAGCAAGAATGACAACAGAGTTATTTCCTGCGGAGTGTTTTCTTTATGCTCTACTAATACGGTGCCAACGACCAAATCAAATTGGCCTGTTTGGATGGAAGACAAATGGTTGGATTCTTTCGAGCTTTAGGTTTATGATATATATTATAATAACTTGCTTTTTAAACGATATGTCTTTTTAAAGTGAGATCTATAAATTAATTATAGTAAACACTATATCTAATTTATCTATATCGATTAAAATCACATATAAGTATCTCTTTCCATACTCTCTCTTACGAGGCCAGGTGAGGGCGCGGCGGCGGTGCGGCGCGGCCAGGCGAGGGAGGAAGGATGGGCAAAAGAGTCATTTCGTGTAGAGAAAAAGGGCTGAAAAATAAAAATGAAATTAAACTAAGAAAAATCCTATATTTGTAAGAAGATGTTCAACTCAGTCATATATTTACAAGTCCAAATAACTTGATTCTATTTCACAAAATCACTCTCAATTTGAATTGATCCTGTATATTCAATTTTCCCCAAACCATGTGTCGCTCTTCTTAAAGGCAAAAGCTTCAAGCGTCTCCCGGTCCGGTGCCAGGACGGTTTCACCGAGCCGAACCGAAAGTACAGAGCGTTGGAAGTTCGGAACGGCCCAACCAAACACAGGCAAAGAACAACCCAAGCAAGCAAGCAAGCTCAAGTACGCATCGACCACGAATCCGCCATGTGAAAAGGTTACGGAAATAGGAGAAGAATATACGGGACCCCATATAACGCGCTCCCACGCGTCGTCGTGCTTCCTTCGCGCGTCCACAGCCACCGAACCAGCGCGACGAAGCCGGGGGGCGATCGCTCCACCACCGCCGGCGACCTCGCTCCACCCGGAAGCCGCCGGCGGTACCCCCTCCGCCGCCTCTGCCCCCGTCGACGCCGCGATCCCTCCGGTTGGCTTCCCTTCGTTTCTACGCTGCAATTGTTGGTTATGTTGGCTGATTTGGTTGCTTGCGAATCACGATGCGGTTAACCTCTTGATCCGCGAGGTAGATAATGTGGCGCGATGCGATGCGATTCGATAGTGTAGGTCTATTTGATCGTTTGATCCGGTTTGATGGCTTGACCGCTTGATTGGTCCCCCATCCTAAGGTTTCCTCCATCGATCCTTGGGCCATTTCGTCTCGTTTTGTAAGAAAGCCAAAAATACTGGTGGTTTTTTTGTTCTGCTCTTGTAGGATGCCTCCTTGTATCCCTCCAATGATTATGCAGCATTGGAGCAATAGTAGCAGGGCCAACAACAGGTAATGGTTAGGCTGATGAGTGCTATGGAGCCGTCTATTCCCAAGCTAGTCTAGTGATTCCAGCCCTCTGTTTTTGAGAACCTGTTTTCTTGAGTTACATATATGTATAGATTCTAACCAAGTCGTGGTTTTGTCGAAATTGATAAATATATAGAAGAGATTGACGAATCGACTCCATGAGCTTGGTAGCCGAGATTCCCACATCTGTTTCAGCCCCAGAACCAGCTCTCTTGTATGCTTAAATATTTCAATTCAATAACCAGGCTACCCCCAGAGCATGTAAGTTTGTTCATTTATTTGACTACCTTCTTAAATTTGGCTTCCATTGGCAAATGAAAACCTTATTTTGTGGTGAGGGCCTGGCAGCTGAACATTGGTTATCATGCATCATAGAGGCGCGCTCTTACGAGATAAAAACTGGAGAAATTATCTTATTTGAACTTGGAAATGTTTAGAAATATTTTACCATGGCCTTATTCCTTTTTTGTTTTGATCATTGACTCTTGCGTTTATGTTTTCTTTAGGTGTAAGAAGTTTGATTGGTGTTGTGAGTTATCCAAGGTTACACCGCAAAGATGAGTACTGCTAATCGCTATCAACACATCAAGTCAACCAATCCTATTCTAGGTGCATAGCGTATCCTAGCTACTATATTATATGCCATGTGTCATGTAGTTATTTTAGAACCATGGGAGGTGCTGATATACCAGTTTCAAGTGTTTGGATAATATTTTACCATGTGTAGGCAAAGCAAGAAAGTTGAAGGATCTCATGATAAAAAGTGACAATAGGATATGTGCTGATTGTGGTGCACCTGATCCCAAATGGGCGTAAGTGGCATTTTTACACAGATAAAGACTCCATTTCTATATAATCACTTATCCTGTTTTCCATTTTATAGCAGAGACAATTTTTCATGGCTTTTCTACAGAAAGTTTCTTCATTTTACATAGATAAATTGGACAATAAATTTATTACGTGAAAATACAGCAATACACACGTAGCTTTTCTATCGTAGCCATGTTGTGTAGTACAATAACCGTACACTGAAGCAAGTCAAGACCCTTTTTTCGATTTTGCGTGTATTCTATCTTAACTTTATATAAGCTTCATTTATTGTGCATTTCAGGTCTGCAAATATTGGAGTATTTCTTTGCTTAAAGTGTGGAGATGTTCACAGGGCCCTTGGGCCAGACATTTCAAAGGTAAATTTAACATCTGGAAATTTCTTCATCACTTCGAGTTCTTCCAAAATAATTATCCCAATACGCCTATATTGATTTTGTATGATTTTTTTCCTCAGGCTGTACCTAAAATTAAATATGTGAGCGCACCTTCAATCCATCTTCATTTTTCCACTTGTTCTTTATCAGGTTTTATCTGTGACTTTGGATGATTGGTCTGATAGCGACATTGACTCCATGGTTGAGGTTGGTGGAAACTCATATGCAAATTCAATTTATGAGGCATTTCTTCCAAAAGATCACCCAAAACCCAAATCGGATTCAACGATGGAATATAGGACCAAATTTATAAGGTTTGATAAATCGTTCCATTTCATACTCTGTATAATGTCATCAGAATTATTTCAATACTAATCTTTTATCCTTTTAATACACAGAGCCAAGTATGAGACACAAGATTTTTTGAAGCCAAGCTTGCGCATTTCCTCAAAGTCATCTTTCAAATCTACCAATTCTGTGAAGAGTGTAGATAGCAGTTTCTCTAGCACTTCAAGGAAGGATGTCCTTGTAAGTTGTTATGCTGAAACATAGGTGATACAGCTGTAGAGATTTATTAATCCTTTTATTTTCTGGGTTGCAAAGATTGCTGCATAGCAATTGCAAGGGGGCATATTTCATGAAAGCTGCATAATTTTAGTGTTTCAGACAATCAGCCTTACCCTTGCAGAATGGTCACAGGAAGATACAAGAGAGATTGTTGGAGCGCTCAACATTAAAGTGGTAAAAGGTACCCAGTTGGCCATCAGAGATATGCTAACAAGTGATCCATATGTTATTTTAACACTTGGAGAGCAGGTATCTTTTATTTCATTCCGGACATACATAAATAATTTGTGTTTGTTATGCTGATTTATTCCTGAAAGCATTCAATTTTTGGTCCTAATTGCAGAAAGCTCAAACAACGATTAAAAAGAGTGACCTGAACCCGGTATGGAATGAAGTGCTTAAGCTATCAGTTCCTCGAAATTATGGACCTTTAAAACTTGTAAGTTTGATTGAATTTATTTGCATTCTGAAAATTCTTTTGCTCCTTTCCACAGGCAGCTAACTCGAATAATAGTGATAGTAATGAATTATAGCACCTTGCTTACATGTCTCTTCCCTGATTTCAGTTACAAAATAAAAAAGGGTTCAACAACTGCAAAGCCACTTAAAACACCATTATGCACATAATGCTGAAATTCAACAGAAGGCCATAAATATGTGCCCTTGGTTCCTACTCAGTTTCCTCCGAAATGATCGTATCGCAGTTCATGATTAATAAAGCTCTCGACTTTCACCTAAACAAAGAAGGCCATAAATAGTTGGCTCGATTACATTCATCATTCCCAGATTGCGAGTGAATAACCACAGCAGCATATTTTGTTGAGAAGCGTGACTTGCATCAATATAAGTTATGGCTTGCAACATACTGTACTGCTAGAAAAAGAGATGAAGAAGAGCATTTCATGGATATCATCATTTTCCTTGAAATTTCAGTGTAGCGAAATCTCACTATAACGATCCTTCTCTGATGCCCTTTAAAAAAACTACATGGGCTATCACGTTCACATTCCATATCTTTGGTTCCTTAGGTTTTCAAATGCATAGTTAAATGTAGTCCACTAGTTCCGAGGGGAAAACTTATTTGCACCAATGGGCTGGTATGGCAGTATATACATGATGATTAGCTTGTGATGTTATACTTACACATCTTAGTTCTTGACACAGCTTTTTTCTGTACAATAGTTCCATAAATTTATACAACCAAGTGAGTGTACAACCACGATATGCATTTATGAAAATACATAAATATGGGAGTGAAGAAATCCTTAATATAATCTTGTAATCTTTGTGCACACTAACAAAGCAACCAAGCTAATGCTCCTGATTTTTCACTACATCTAAATTACATATATAATCTCACTATTTCCAGCAAGTGTATGACCATGATATGTTCTCTGCTGACGATATCATGGGGGAAGCGGAGATAGATCTCCAACCAATGATCACAGCTGCCATGGCCTTCGGAGATCCTTCGCGTCTTGGTGACATGCAAATTGGAAGGTGGTTCGTGACCAGAGACAATGCCCTATTGAAAGATAGCACTGTCAATGTTGTTGCGGGCAAGGTAAAACAGGAAGTGCACCTAAAGCTGCAGAACGTAGAATCAGGTGAGATGGAGTTAGAACTCGAATGGATTCCTCTAGATCTATAAAATTTCACTGGATCTGTCTAAAATTTACTCAAGAAGCATCAATTTTTGTAATTTATGCTGAATAGCTTCAAACCCTGTCTACTTACTGAAGCTCTGTCTCGAACTTTTTCCACATGTCATTGTAAAATATCCTGTTGTAATTTGTCGGATATACTCACGACCGAGTTTATTATTCTTTAGTTACTTATGCACGTATCCCATGTGATTCAAGTTCAACCTGTTGTATGCCCCATTAAAAGAACTTTTGTACTGTGGAGATGAATATACAATTGTTAAATTATTGGTGCTAATATTATACTGGTGCTTCAATGGCTCTCTGGTTTGTTCCCCTGTAAGTGCTTGGCCCTGTTGGTCAACTATAAGCTTATTCGTGTACAAAACCTTCCTGATGAAGTCCTCTTTACCTGAAGATGCTGCTGCACTTCAGGAACTGAAAGGTGGTAGCAGCAGCACAGGTATGTAACCATACCACTAAGGCCAGGGATTTTGGGCTCTCAAACAAGGCCTAAAATGCAATTTTGCCCATTTATTCTTACCTATTTATACACAGAAAGTTTTCTCATACAAAGTAGAACTTGATTGCCCCAAACACAAGCACAAGCCAACACATTCCTAGATATACAGACCATGTTGATGCAGCTCTCCCACCTGAAAAACAACTGAACTGCACATATGTACATGCAACCACAATTTTTTTTTGCAGAGTTCATGTAGCTTGTCTCCCAGCCGAACACTCCGACGGCGGAGCCAACGGAGGTGAAGACGCTGATGAGCAGGCAGACGGCGCTGAACGCCTGGATGGCCAGCCACCGCCTCTCGACGGGGAAGTGGATGGCCAGCGGCCAGAAGGTGAAGGCGCCGAGCAGCCCGATCACCTGGTCGAAGTAGGGGAACCACACGGCCAGCGCCGTCGTCGCGGCCACGTACGCCGTGCGGAAGCACAGCCTGATCAGGTTCACGCGGCGCTGCCCGAGCAGCGGCACCTCCACGACGCACGCCTCGGCGCCGAACTGCTGGTCCACGAGCGAACACCGGCTGCGTGTACACCTGCGCGTGCACATGTATAGGTACGCGTCGTCATGTCGTGCACGCACGCACGTAGTTGCGTTAGTTTCTGACGGCCCGATCGCGCGCGCCGCATGCGCGGCGGTATAGTAATTGCCTGGTAGCCTCCGAGGAGGTGGAGGACGGTGCAGAGGTTGGCGAGGTCGACGAGCGGCTCGTAGAAGCCGAACCCGGTGCGGTGAGGAGGTTCCCCGGGGTGCCGTCGCCGAACGCCGCGTAGCCGAAGCATCCACAGCATGTTAGGAATAGTCCCACATGGATTATAGGGGAGTAGAAAGTACAACTTATAAGTGTGAGAGAGTCTTCACCCATTGGACTAGTCTTTTAGGAGGGGAGAAGGCCTAATACCCCTTATAAGGTTTTATTCATCATATACCCTCTCCTTAGATGGAAATTCAGGATTTACCCTCCTGGTCCACACGTCAGTGACTTATAATGACCCCATATGTCATTGAGGTGGGAGGGTAAATCCTGAATTTCTTAACTAAGGGGAGGGTATATGATCCAATCCCCCACCTATAATGTTGTTGCTCCGTTGCTCCGTGGGCTTAGTTTCTAGTGAGTTGGTGCTTGCAGTTTTTTGTCTTTAGTGTTTGCAGTTTTTTGGTCATTAGTACTTCAGTTTTTGTTCTTGTATTTGCTATAAAAGGAGAAGAAGTAAACCAGAAAATGCTGCCAAGTTCTATAGCGCCAAATTCTATGTGAGTTCATCATGTTCTTGTGTCGTGTTCCTTAGGCGTTAGCAAGAGTTTGGCCAACATTTGGTATCAGAGCCGTGCATCGGTTCTGTGGAGATGTCCGGATCGGAGTCTCCTCCACCAAGGATTCCAAGCGATGGGATCATCCTTGGTGGCAATGGAGGCCATGGGGACGACTCCGGCAGCAGCAAGCCAGAGAAGGAGGTGGCTCTTCTGGGTGCAGAGGACGAGCCAACGCTACTTTAAATCCAATATAAAGTCTTTATTTTTATTTGGTGCAATTTAGTTGAGTTCGTGTACGAGTATAAGTGCACGATTACATTGTAAGTCTATTGGCACAGTAGGTGTGTTGCATGTGTCATTTATTTGGTCGTGCACGTAGGAGGTGTGTTACATACGTGTGCATAGTCGTGTCGTGCTCGTGCACGTAGATGTGTCAGTGCATGATGTAATGTGTGTGTGAGTCCTTGTAGTTGTGTCCAAGTTCTCATGTGTGTATGCTCTGATGAGAGTCTCCGTCGCCGTCAAGTTGCGTCATCGGCGAAAGACAATTGGAGCTGAGGAAGAAGTCAAAGTCGTCAGTAAGGTGTGTCACTGGCAGCATTGTCAACAAGAAGAAAGCAAAACTCTTTAGAGATGCGTCAGGAGATCGAACTTCATCTTGTGAGGTTTAGCAAATCAAGATTATGGGGAGATTGTTGGAAATTAATCTTGATTTGGTATTTGCTTTGAGTAAGGGCTTGCAGTTTCTGGTGAGTTAGTGCTTGCAGTTTTTGGTCTTTAGTGTTTGCAGTTTTTTGGTCATTAGTACTTCAGTTTTTGTTCTTGTATTTGCTATAAAAGAAGAAGAAGTAAACCAGAAAATGCTGCCAAGTTCTGCAGCGCCAAATCCTATATGAGTTCATCATGTTTTTGTGTTGTGTTTCTTAGGCGTTAGCAAGAGTTTGGCCAACACAGCAGAGGTAGAAGAATGTGGTGATCATGATGCTCACCATCGACGCTGTCTTCATCGTCTCGCTCTCCAGCGGCGGCGACCTCAGCGTGTCCTTGATCATCATGATCAGCCACACGGAAGAGCCACAAAAAAATGGAGGCGCGCGCAGTCACATGCCGTTGCATTGGTATGCACATACCTCTATTTCGAGCAGAACTAAGGGGTAGGGGTAGGCGAACGCGATGTCCCCGAGAGCCTGCGAGATCCGCCATGCCTTCAGCGTCGTCGAAACCATGACAATGCCTCCTATTCCCCCCTTGATCACTCCATTGCTAAAGAGAGGTCGAATCATCACATCATGCTTGCATACGCATTGTTCATATTTCGGTACATAAGAAGGCCTTGTACTTTGTCTCTGCAAATCACGGTGAGTGCATTATTGTATTACCGATCACTTTGGCGACACTGAGGCCGAAGCCGACGACGGTGTTGGAGAAGGACATGACGGCCGCGAAGACGGAGAGCCACGCCATGTTGTGGAAGTCCGGTATCTGCGACAGGACGACCTGCGCAAGGCCGAATAGGAGCAAATACTAGCTGAAAAGCCCCAAAAATTCAAAATCCAAAATTTCCTTCTTTTTTGCTGGTTTTTAAGTGAATTTTGGGAACTTTCCCTTTTTGGAAAGTCTCCCCGGTTCCGCCTTCCTTTTCTGGCCGGACGCCACCCCTCCTCTTTTGGCGCCCCGCCCCTTTCCGCCTTCTCCCGCGCCCGGCGCCTTCCTCTCCCTCTCTTCGCTGGCGCCGCTCCCCTCCCCGCCTTCTCCCTCGCGCGTGCGCCCGCGCCCACTCCCGCACCGCCTCTGCTCCCGCACTACGCCCGCGGTCTCGTCCCGACCGCGCCACCCCGCCGACCCCCCGTCCGAAACAGTGGGCGCCTCCGCGCCACGCGTCGCCGTTCTCCTGCACCTGACCTCACCCGTCAGTCCCCGCCTCCTCCCTCTCCCGCGCGCGGACGCACGCCGCCCATGCCGCAGCTTCACCTGCTCCCGTGCCATCGCGTCGCCATTAACCCTGTGCAGAGCCGGCGTCACCCCACTGCGCGGAGGAGACGCCTCAACAGCCCCTGTCCCCTCCTGTTGACTCCGGAGCCCCGCCCGTTGCCTTCTCCTCCATGCCCCGCTCCCCTCCGCTCGGGGTATAAAACCCCTAACCCCACTCCCGCACGCTCTCTTGTTTCCCCGTTTCCCCTACCACCCTCAATCACTCCCCACCGCTCCAGAGAGCCTCCCCGTGCAATCGATTGGAGCCCCGCCGCCCGTAGCACCGTCGGTTCCCTCCCCTGCGCCGATGACCCCCGTGAGCAGCTCTCCCTCCTCCTTGCTCATTTCCCAATTGCTTTCGCCCAAAGCTCCTCCGCTACACCCAAATCACCGTGGTGCACTTGTTTGGACAGGTGATCATCCGTGGAGCGCTGTCGCCGAAGCTCACCGCCGGCTAAGACACCCTCCCGTGGCCAGACTTCCCCGCAGCTCCCCAGCTCCCATCTCCACTGCCATTGTGAGCTCTAGACTCCCTTGTCCGTGAAATCGCACCCCTTTTGGATGGATCGCCACCGGTGAGCCCCAGCGCCGCCGTGAACCCGCAACCACCCCCTTCTACCTCCGGCCACCACTGTTGCCTCCCGCACCTCCCAAGCCTTAAAAATGGGACCCCCTTGTCAAGCCGCACCCGCTGGTGCCCTCGGTTGCCGCCGACGAGCCCCCTGGCGCCCAGGCCGCCATCGCCACCATAGCCTCGCCGCGGGGTTACTGTAGCGGCTGGAGGAGGAAGAAGACTCCCTCCTCACGACGTGGCCCCTCCTCCTCCGTCCATCTCCCCATTGCCATATAACCGCAGCCGTCCGATCACCCCGTACCGCTTCGCCCACCCTCTTTCCTCCTTGGCCGTCCGATCGCCACCCTGCTCTAATCCATCCACCCGCTCCCTCGCCATCTCCATCGTCCACCCGAGCTACGCGCCGTGCATCCGAGTCGCGCGGCGTGCGTGGCGTGCGGCGTGGCCGGCCGCCTGCCGTCGCCGAGCACGCGCGCGCCGCCATGGGCCGCGCTGGCCGTTGGCCACGCGGGCCGTTTCACCGGCCGGGCCGCACTGTAGCCTCGGGCTGGCATTCTACTGTTCATTGAATTTCCAGTGACTTTTCCAATTTCTAAAATCCCAGAAAATCCAAATAAATTCTAGAAAATCACAGAAATTCTCAAAAATTCCCAAATTTCACCACTTTGCTCCAAATAATACCCTGGACCCATTTTTGGCCTCCACTTCCACAGATTCATCCCAGATAAATTCCTAAAATTCCTCATTTGGAGATTTATGCATTTTACTCCTTTTTAATTATTTTATTTTTCCTCGCTTGATTAGTTTCAAGCCGGACTTACTTATTTTATATGTTTGCGCTAGTTTCGGAGATTCCGGAAGCCCAGGTGCAGTCTCAGGATCCAGGTGTTTTTTCGTTCGAGCTAGCTGAGATCATCCGGATTGACGGCAAGTCCCAAATCCTTTGATCATATTGTATCCCATGATGTTTAATTATGTTATTATGTTATTTGCATTAAGCTAGTTCTGAAATGTTAGTTCAAAGTAAAATAAAAATGTTTAGAATGACATGTTATGTAGATAAATCTACCACCGACAAATGCCATGTTAAACTCGTAGCCATGCCTTTGTAACCCTAGAAATAATTATCTGTTAATCTAGATAACTGTAGGTTATTATTATCATGCAAAGTCTTTACACTAATAAAGTTGTGGCTGCGGGCCAATAGAATTTTGAAAAACCCGACTCTAAGATAGGGTGGTATGGGACACCGTATCTTAGAGCGGAGAGTGCTGGCGTGCACAAGGTAGGGTAAAGGTTGGGGAAGAGCCGCGAGACGGTCTCCGCCCATCTTTTACCCTAAGATTGAAGTTAGGGTAAGGGTGTTGTGGGAAACCGCGAGACGGTCTACGCCCACCGCTTACCCTAGGTTGGGTCGCGGGCCTGGCGAGGTTGCGGACCCCGTGAAAATATAAGGACTGAAACCCTTACGCTGAGCAAATGTCATAGTGATCGCTCAACCACAGGAGTTGACTTGTCAACACTAGTCTAGTAGCTGCTCAACTCGATTGAAATTCTACAGGTGTGGAGGAGGAGGAGGTTGGGAAGTGAGGTTAGGTAGGCCGTGCTGCGAATGCCTAACAACGGTAGAGTTCACTCGAAGCGGACGTTTGTTTTCTTGTGCCAGACCCGAGTGAATTCTACCGGGTAGAGCCTATATAAAGAATTGAGCAGTGAAACGACCTGGCTTTCTTAACTCTTTTGCGGGAGTTAAGGGATCGTGTGGGTAAAGCTGAGCAAACTCTGCAGAGTCAAATAAATGGTATTCGAATACGCCGTGCTCCCGGTTATTGGAGCTGTGTCACTTGGGTGATTCCAGCAGCGAAGCTTAAGTAGTTTTGTACATGCTTTAACTTGATTAGTTGGTTGATTAACTCTTGATGAAAAACCCCCTGAGATCTTAAGAAGTAGTTTTGGGTCCGTTTTATCAAATGTTTACAAATAAAACTGCATCCACTCAAAGTAATAAACCAAGTATACTCCCTTCCATTGTAACTTCGTGCATGTAGTAAGATAGAGTCCCTTTGGGGCTTACTGAGCCGGTTGTTTGGCTCACGGCTTGCTTAATCCCCTCTTTAGAGGATCAAGACGTTGGTGAAGGTCTCCCCGTCGAGGACGTCTCCGAGGATCTCTTCTTCGACGAGGACCCGTGGCTTTAGGTCTTCGCCGCGCTCAAGCGGATTCTGGAAGCTTTTGTGATGTAAATATACTTTGAGCTTGCACGCCCCGCTGTTAAAAACTGGATATTAAACTTTATGTGAAATATATGCTGGACTTTTGTTGTAAGCATGCAATGGTATACTCTTGTGCGACACTCCATAATTGTTCATGCGTGAATTGTTACGGAATACCGTGTCCGTACGCGCCTCTGAAAACGGGGGCGTTACACTAGCCGTCTCCCCGGCGGAGCACGGCGCGTCGTGGCCTTCCCTGTGGTAGCAGTTCGCTTGCTGAATCGCCCTGCAAAACGGGAAATTACAAGAGCGTCCCAAAGAACAAACCAATCTAGCTTTGAATTGGTGCTTTTCAGGATCTTTACTTTCCTCCATAGTGTATTCTTAGAATTTCTCGTTCGTCAATGAGATTTGTTGTCGTTAATTAGGCGAGATAATTGGGTTAGCTGAAATATGCCAAAACTTGCCAAATCTCATTTGTTAATTTGGCAAAATTCGGATTTTCAAGCCGCGCTTAACATTGCTTTCGGTGAGCCTTTCGGCCCATCTAATTGAGATACGTCAGGCGATGCGTTTGCCAAGAAAAGACTGGATTTTTTTCTACCGAAAGAAATGCATCAATCTCAAGTTTATTTATCGGATTTTTCGGTTTTCAGCGGTTTCTTTGGTAACCGAAACGGTTACCAGCTTGAAAATAGTTTGAATTCAAAATTTGATATTTGAAATTTAACTGTTTTTTCTGGTAATCGGCCGGTTACCATTACCAGCTGTCAGGTAGGAAGTTCCCCAGTACCGGATTTTCTATCCTTAAGTACAACCTCAAAAGACTATAAGGGATTATCGCTCACTCATAACTATCTTGAATCTTTTATGACTATCGGATCCTTATCCTATACAAGAATCTAGTGATGAAGAATATACTAGCTTCTAATCCTCTCAAGCGTCACCTGCTTTGGATGAGTAGACTTAGGCCCTGTTTGGATCCCATGGTCTAAAGTTTAGTTGTAAGTTTTAGACTAAACTTTAGTTGGCTAAACTTTAGCCACTAAACTTTAGTCGAAAGTCCTGTTTGGATCCTGTACTAATGGATAGGACTAAAGTTTCAAAAAGACCATACTACCTCTCCTCGTTTCGTGCGTCAACCATTAAATGGGAGGTGAGAGACCAACATGCATGGGTAAACACGTCTTTGTGCCTAAAAACCCAAAACTTTAGACCACTTTAGTTCACTTTGATGGACTAATGGTCTAAAGTGTTTTTTAGAGGTTAGCTAAAATTTAGATCTAACTTTAGACCACATGTTTGGAGACTTTAGATCTAAACTTTAGTAACTAAACTTTAGATGGAGGGATCCAAATAGGGCCTTAATTGCTTCCCTATAGTCACCCCATAATTTATATAATCCTTTTTATTCTTGACGACGCCGTGCTCCGGGTCGTGAGAAATGTAGCAGTTGGCGAGCAGGGAGTACTGGATCACGGTCACCCCGGCGAAGAACACCATAGCCGCCGGCCCCCCGACCCAGCCAAGGTGCGCCACGCTCGAGGCCAGCGACAGCAAGCCAGGGCCTGTCACTTCCGTTATGATGTACGCCATCGCCGTCCATACCGTACCTGTTGAACTCACATGGACGTAAACACAAATTAAGGTGTCAGCTGAGAGTGGCCATGTCCACTTTGATTTTTGATTCCTCCAAAAATCAAAAAGACAAATTTCAAAACATGATGGCTTCTTAAAACTGATTTTTCAAACAATTTTCTAAATCTAAAACCATGTACTTTGTCATCATCGGTGTCTCTATCACTCACTATCATATCGAAAAATATAGACAAAAGTCATCATTCATCAACTACAGCTCAAAAAACACCCACTGTTTCTCGCATGTTTCATATCAGAGGTCAAAAATCCTTGGTAAATAAGGCCCCGTTTCAAAAATCCTATGAAATTTATGCGTTTCAAACAGAACTATATATAAAGCTGTGTAAGTTAGTTGGCTCACGTCAAGAATCATCTTAGGAGGGGCATGCACACAAGCAAATCTGACTATGAATTGTGATAACTTCGCGTCACTATGGGGCATTCGTATTAGTTTTGCTGATGTTTTTGGCTATAGTTTATAGTCTTTGGCTGAAAATAAATAGTAATAGCTAGTGGCTTCTAAAAAGAGATGACGAGCAGTGTAAAAAGTGATAGAGATATATGTGTATGATGGGAGCGAGAGGAGTGAGATGTGTGATGCACATGTGACACGCTGTCTTATCCCCAGAGCGAAACTGTAATGATAAGAGTGGAAAAGTCATTTTGAGAAGTCGGGTGTTGTAACGATAGGAGTGGAGAAGTCACGTGTTCGTATTGTCATTTGATTTTTCTAAACAGAAACCAACATGAACACCCAGATACCAAAGTGGAACCGTTATGTCAAGTGATACTATATACTAGTACTAGTGTTTCATAGTGACCTGTATCTAGCAGTGTGGCTAGCCCAACTTCCCTCTGAAATCTGAAACATGAACAAGAAACGAATGCTACGGACATGTTCTCTACTTTTGAGGCTTTGGGCTAGCCATGTTTCTCACCAACCAGGCGCTTTAGAATTGCCGGTACAGCTCTCTATTTATAGTCTACAATGAGGTGTCTATTATGGGCCTAGGCTCCTGGCCAGGTTTCTTAACACTTGCTAGCTCATACGCCTACATACCTGGCTACTTGATTGATCCATGAGGGGCCAGCCCCCTTCCCTCCGCCCCTGGTGCTAGCCGCAGGCTATACAGCGTTGCCCTCCGGCCGTAGGCGGCGATTATCTCAATGTAATGTGTATTTCCATTTACATAGGCCGACCATACAATACGAACCAAAGTATAACATCTTCTGTGTGTGTATGAGAGAGAATATAGCATTGTTAGAGCAACTCCAGCAGGGCCCCTACTTGAGCCCTCAAACTCAGATTTGAGAGTTAGAGCCAAAAACTCAGCTCCAACAGGCCCCTACTTGGCTCTCAAAAATAGGAGGCCTCTCAAATGAGACCTCCAAGCCCTCATTCCCAGGGGCCTTGCTCTGGCTCTCATCCTACGGTTTTTTTCCCGCTCGGTGAAACTTCCCCCGCGCCCCCCAAAATCTGCCGCTCCTCCAAAATCCCCCGCGCCCCCAAAATCTGCCGCCCCAAAATCGGTGAAACTTCCCGACTCCTCCGCTCGCCCGCTGCCACGCCCGTCGTCGTCGCCTCGCCCGACGCCTCCGCCCGTCGCCGTCGCCTCGCCGCTCCTCGGCTCGCCGCCGCCTCGCTTCGCCGCCGCCGCCGCCTCGCCTCGCCGCGCCTCCGCTCGACGCCGCCGCCGCATGTCGCCGTCGCCGCCAAAATCCCCCGCTCGCCCGGGGCCTCCGCTCGCCTCCAACCGGATTTGAGGAGCGGGTCCCATGTGTCAGTGTGTTGTGGAATGGATTTGAGGGCTTAAATTTGAGGGGTGCTGTTGGAGTAGATGCAAAAAAAATTGGGCCCTCAAAAATAGGAGGAGTCCTCAAATCAAAAGCAGGGGTCCTGATTTGAGGGCTACTGCTGAAGTTGCTCTTACAAGAAACAGAAGCAGCGGATCAACCACATCACGGTACAATATCACGGACGTCAGAACATGTGTGGCAACCAGCGAACATGACAACCTGATTATGCAACCTTCAGAATACGAGTTACAACTGCTCAATAGTATAACATCATTCAACAGGAGTGAAAGGCCCCAGAATTTTCAAAATAATTTTTGTGAATTTTTCCTGAATTTTCGAGTGATTTTTGAGCCCTTTCCTTTTTGGAAACTCCCGGCAGAAATGCGCCTTCCTTTCTCAGCTTTCCGCCTCCTTCACCCACTGGCGCCTTTCTCCCCCTCCCGCTTTCTCTCTGCGTCAGCACTCGCTCCGGTGCGCGGTCCTCCGCCGCGCGCTGCGCCTCTCCGACTCGCCGTCGCCAGTCATCCCCGACCGCGTTTGACCCGGTCTCCGCCCCCTGCCACCCGGGACCCACCTACCAGTCCCTCCTCCATCTCCCGCGCGTCGCGTCATGCCCATTTCGGCCGGCCACCTGCTCCCGCACTACCCCGCGCATTAACTCCCGATGACGCAGCTTCGTCGCTCGGACTCGACCTCTCTCCCACTCCCGCAGCTTCCCCAGGCCGCCTACAGCTCCGTAGCCCCGCCCACGTCGCGCCATTACTGCCCCGAGCGACGCCCGACCTGCTCCCTCGTCGCCAGCTCCCTCCGCTTCTTTTTAAGCCAAGCCGAGCCCGGCATTGCCTTCCCCACACTTCCAAGAAGCTCCACAAGCAACCGATTAAGCTCCGAGCACCTGCATCGCCGCTGATCAGCTTCTCCGCCGCCGGTGAACTCCCGAGCCTTTTTTCTTCTCCTCTTGATTAAAACCCGATTCCATTCACTGACATGTTCCCCTTTTCTCCTTGAACGCGATGGTGGACTCCGCCAGCCGAGAGCGCCCCTCCCCTGCCCTGGCGGCGAAGCTCGCCGTCGGCTGAAAGGGGGGCCGCCGTGGCCAGCTCGCCAGATAGCCTTTCAGCTCGATCCACCGCCACCGTCGAGTTCCCCTCGCTCCAGAGATGCTCCAGATGCCACCGATTTGCCTAGAGCGCCGTCATTGGCCTCCGGTGATCGAAAACAGCCGCCACCTTCTCCCCGGCCATTCGCCGCCGATGAACCTTCCCATGCCTCCCAAAGCCCCCAAAATGGGTTCCTCACACCCCAGAGAGCTTTTCCCCACCCTCGGTTTCCGCTAAAGATCGCCACCGGTGCCATTTCCCCAGCGACGTCGTTCTCTGCCTTTCGGCAAGGACGACGAGCCGAAAAAAGACGATGACGACGTGGACGCACCCCGCTGTCCACGTCTTCGTTGCCTTCTAACCTCGGCCGTCGGATGGCTTTGTTTCCCAGCCGTCCGATCCCACTTACCGCCTCTGATCCGAGCCGCCCGCAGCCGCAGCATCACCGCCGCTCATCAATGCCACCCGTCCGCCATCCACTCTGGGTGAGTGCGCGCGCCGTATGGGCCGAGGACGCTCGGCCTGCTCAGCCACGTGGGCTGATTTCCCCGCCTGAGCTGCATTGTTGCACCGGGCCGACCCAACACTATTCACCTGAATTTCAAGGATTTTCCATTTTCCAAAAATCCAAAAAATCTAAATAAATCCTAGCAAATCACAAAAAATCCCAAAAATTTCTAAATTTCACCACCTTGCTCATTTTGATGCCCTGAACCCATTTTTGATCTCCAATCCACCAAAATCATCTCAAAAAAAATTTAAAAATCTCCCATTTGAATATTTATGCATTTACTCCTTTTTCATAGATTATTTTTCCTCGCTTGATTAGGCTCAAGCTGGACTTATGTTATATTCGTGTGTTTGCGCTAGCTTTGGAGATTTCGGAGGCTTCGGTGTAAGGCCAGGACCAAGGGAGTGCTTCTTACGAGATTACCGAGATCGTCGAGATCCAAAGCAAGTCGCAAAACCTTGATCATGTTGAATCCCATGTCGCTTAATTATGTTATTATGCTATTTGCATTATTGTTAATTGCAAAATGTTAATTTGCGTAAAATAAAATGTTTAGAATGACTTGATATGTAGATAAAACCTGCCAACGATAATTGCCATGTTAACTTGTAGCCCCGCCCTTGTCAACCCTAAATTTACTCTAAGTATGTAATGAATACCTGTAGTATATTTACAATTCATACAAATCTTTACACTACTAAGGTTGCGGCTGCGGGTCGATAGATTTGGAAAGTTAAGATTTTAGGGTAAGGGTGTTGTGGGACACCGCGAGACGGTCTTCGCCCACCACTTTACCCTAGGGTGGAGACCGTGGGCCTTGTGAAAATGTAAGGACTAGACCCTTACGCCGAGCAAATGATATATTGGCCGCTCAACCACAGGTGTTGACCAGTCAACCCTGGTTTAGTAACTGCTCAACTTAAGTGAAGCCCTGCATTGGTAGTCGATGTGGATCGCGCATCCGGACTAAGACAACGATAGGTCCTCACAATTCGGGCCTGGCGTTCTGTGGTGGCCAACGGATACCCAAGGGTGTGCAGGTTCCTAACCTATTGGGTGGAGTGTATACCAAGGGTTGAGCAACGAAAAGACCTGGTTCCTTAACTCAGTCATGAGGGTTAAGTATGCTTGTGGGTAAAGTTGGGCAACTCTGCAGAGTCAATTAAATGGTATTCAAATACGCTGTGCTCCCGATTAATGGAGCTGTATCTATTGGGTGATTTCAGCTGCGAAGCATAAGTAGTTCTTACAAGTGTTTTAATTGGATTAGTTAGTTAATTATCTTTTAATGAAAACTCCCTCAATCTTAAGGAGTAGTCGTAGGCTTTTGGGTTTCCAAAAAGGCTTGCAAAGAAAACTGCATCCACTCAAGTTGATAAAACAAATATACTCCCTCTCTTTGTTGATCCGTGCAAACTAGCTAAGCTAGGATTTCCTTTGTAACTTGCTGAGCTGGTTAACTCACGGCTTGCTAAGCCCTTCAGAAGGTCAAGACGCCGGTGAAAGTTTCCCTGTTGAAGAAGCTCCAGAAATGCCGTTCTACGACGAGGACCCTTGGTTTTAGGTTTCAGCCGCGCTCGAGCTTTTTGGTGGTTTTTGTATTGTAATATACTTTGGGCTTACACGCCCACTGCAGCAAAACTTGGTTGTTAAACCATATGTTGTAATATAAGTTGGTACTTTTGTTGTAAGCATACGCTGTGATGATATTCTCTTGTTCGACGCTCCGTAACTGTCCAGGCTTGGGTAGTTGCGGAATGCCGGGTCCCAGCACCCCTGAAAACAGGGGCGTTACAAGGAGAGCCTCATTACAAATTTCAGTAAGAAGTGTATATCTAATATCAGTAGAGTGTTTTTTTATTTAGAAAACGGAATATAACCATATTCCGGCCTTGATCATTCCATTGAATGACTACAACCCATCAGTACCAAAACAGATCCACTCGACGGTATAGCATCGTAAAAGTATCACAAGAAACTGTAATCGAATAGCTCGTTTCATATTGAATAGCTGTCAAGAGTTCCAACAACAAAGGATGCTCACAAATGCCCAGAGCAAGCAAAACAGAATAGTATTACAAAAGGCAAGAAAACATAGCTGAAGCATTACAAACATGTCTAAGAAATAAGCATAAACTGGAGTAACTGTGCTACGCTAGATCCACCAGTATCAGGAAACTCTATTGCAGCAAGAAGGAAAGGTCACCTCTTGTCAATCTTGACAAATGAGAAGAGGTAATGAACGAAGTAGAATGAGAGCAAGAAGCCAATCGCGCCGGTAGACAGCATAATGGCAAGAGCCATGATGAGGGAATAGCCAAGATAGAGTGTAGCGGAGACTGGTCCACTCAGGCTCCTGAGGTCGAACACCAGGTAGTTGATCGAGTACAAGAAGACATAGAAAGCCACGGAGCCAGAAGCAAAGAAGGCTTTCCACCACCACTTCCAGTCCTCCACACAAAGATGCATGTAGGTTAGGACCAGGGAAACCTCACCGCATACAATAACCAGCAGGAAAAGGACAATGAACAGGGAGCCGGAGACGTAGTAGAACCTCCCCAACCAAATGCTAGAAAGGATGAAGAATAGCTCAATGAAGAGGGTGCCAAAAGGAAATATTCCCGCACCGAGCACAAGCAGCCATGAAGGGAACTTGCGCTCAGGGATCTCTCGTGGCATTTGGTTGGTACGGATGGGGTATTCAATGCTTGCAGCACGCGTACCTAGCAAGCCTCCAATAAGTGTGAGTGGCACGGAGATGCAGAACCACAGGGCCAGGAGGGTGAAGAACAGTGAGATGGGTAAAGCTCCAGTGCTCTTCTTGCCCCACAGGATGGAGTTCAGCAGAGTCAGGATGACAAAAACAATGCCAGGGAAGAAGCAGGAGGTCAGCCAAGCAACAGATTTCCACCCTTCTGAGGTTCCTTTGATAGTCCTCCAAACACGGACACCGACGTATCCAGCAACAATTCCAAGGAAGAGGTAGAGAATGATCATTCCGGTCAGGAGCATTCCCCTGGAAGCAGGTGAGAGGAAACCCAGAGCAGCAAACACGATTGTAACAACCGCCATACCGGCGATCTGGATACCATCAGCGACCATAACACACAATAGCTTTGAGCAGCAGGGCTCTCTGAAGACATCGTCAACAACAAGTTTCCATCCCGAGAGCTCCTTTTTCATCTGAGCTTGTGGTTCTTTATCCATCTCCTCGTACCGTGTCAGATCCCTACGGACAGCTAGGAATATGACAAACACAATACCGGCCAAGAAGAAGACAACTATCATCGAGTTCATGATCGAGAACCAGTGCACCTTCGCGCCATCCATTTTCAGGTATGCGTCCCACCTTGACGGCCACTTGATGTTGCTCTTGACATACTCAACCTCATAGGTAAATGTAATCTGCTCTTTCTCACGGATCAGCTGACTTTTCTTGAGCTCCAACGGGCAGTTCACAGAGTCAACCTTGTCGTACATCTTGAGCTTGGACATCGCCGCAGGATCACGCCTCACACTGCAAGGCACGACCTCAAAACCAACAATCTGGTATCCGCTCTTGCGATCAGACTCAACCATTGCAACACCATCCTCGCTTGTGACCACAACATCACCCTGGGCCTGGTACTGATGGACCAAGACCCTGAACTTGAGATGGTTAATGACATAATCCTCATCGCTCCCTATCGGGTTGTACCCGACTGGGAACCCAGTCCACTGGGTCGTCACCCCATTCAGCACGGTGAACGTAACGACTGGCAGATTGTCAAGGACCATGTTAACCTGATACAGGTCTCGTGCCCGCTTCTTGAACAGCTCGGCCTGCTCCTTGGTGAGTGGGTCAGTGGTGCAGAGGTACACCGTCCATTGATGTTGACGCGGAAGCGGTACGGCAAGTTGTCGATCTGGTTACCCATGAGGATCTCGCCGAGGTTCTCAGCGCTCTTCTTGACGCCCTCCAGAGGCTTGCAGTAGGGCATACTGTAGTAGCCGACGGGCAACACAGTCTCGATAGAGGTGAGCGAATTGACCTTGGCCGAGATCGCCTCGCCAGGGGAGTAGGTGTGCATGAAGGTGCCGGGGAGGTAGAAGGCGTCGACCCCGGCTTGCAGGCTCAGGAGCAGGACAAGCAGGGAAGCCGAGATCCATCGGGAAGACGGCGTCTTGGGGAGCATTGCGGCAACAACTCCTTGTGATCGATCAACCAAGAACTCGGCCTGGAAGGAATTGGACCCAAGAAACTGAAATCAATTTCGTTTCTGAATTTGCCATTAGTTCGTTTCTTTCTTGATCTAATATAATAGGCAAGAGTAAAGTCCATTACCGGTCCTTAAACTTTTTATGCTGTGTCATCCCGGTCATAGACTTTCAAAGTGTGTCATCCCGGTCCATAGACTTTCAAAGTGTGTCATTACTATGGTAACAATCATGGACCGGGATGACACAGCATAAAAAAGTTTAAGGACTGGGATGACACAGCCAAGACTCGTAACGGGCTAATTTTGAGACCCAAAGAGTGTTTAGGCACCGGGATGACACACTTTGAAAGTCTATGAACCGGAATGACACAGCATAAGAAGTTTAAGGACCGATAATGGACTTTACTCCAGAAAATATGAATACACATCATTAAAGACAAACATATTTGAATCAAACGACGAACCCTTGTATCACAGAATCAACGAAAAAAAGATAACCACGAACCCAAATCTACAGATTTTACTACCCCACCCAAAGCAAACATGGAGATGAGTCACCAAACATTCAAATCTGCAACATGCTTTGCATCGCCTACTGGTAAACCACTAAGAGTAAGTCTTATAATACAGCCTTCAGCTGGCTGTATGGATATTTACAGCTCACTTATCAGCCTACTCATATAGTAGTTACAGCCAGCTGATGGCTGTATGACCTACCCTTTCCTCTCATAAAATTTCTTGGTTCTTGTGCTTCAGTTGGCTGTAAGCTTACAGCCCACCTCTCTTTCTCTCTCCTCCACCTCAGCATACAACCAGCTTACAACCTCTTATAATACTTGCTCTAATTACTAGATAACAACATGCCGTACCAAAAGGAATCGAACCGAAGCAATCTATAATGCCAAAACCCAAGTTAAGGTAAAGGGAGATCCAGATCTCCAGAACGCGGCGGCTCCTTGCTCCACCTCCACAGAGATCGACCGCGACGAGACGCGGGGAAGGGAATGGGCGGGAGGGGAGTGTCAGGGGGAAGGGAAGCTCACCTCGGATCTGGAAGAGCGCGGCCAAGGCAGCCTAGGCGAGGTCTTTTTAAAGCCCGAGGCGCGCCCCGCTCGCTCTCTCCGCCCTCGAGAAGAAACAAACGCTTTCTCCGTCCAGATCGAGGAGGCCGGCGAGACGCGGCACGAACCCGCCAATTGTATAGTTCCCTCCTTGACATCGACGTTGGGTTTCTGGTACATTTTGGGTGGGTTTTTTTTTTCTAGTTGATGGTTTTTAATTTTAATGTAGGTGATATATGGTCATTCGATTTTTTCGACGTAAAATCTGGATATTCACATGTAACGTCTCGAATCATAGTAATCCTTCGTTGCGAATGCAAAAACGAACTCTTTTTAATTCGCAAGAGCACATATGCCGAACTTCACAATCATCAAGCGAAGCCCTATCGTGCTTTCAATTTCCACAAAAAGGTTGAACGATCTTGATTAGCAAAAACTCACAAATTTCCCCATTGATGGCATCGGTTATCAAGAAGAACAAAGCAATCTCAAATCAATATATTATTTTGCATAAAGGTCGTCTGTCTTTTTACATGAGAGATCGTAAGGTATTTATAGCGTCTCCCATGTATGCGTACAGCAATAGCTAGGGTCGGCCACAAGATGAAACAAAATCTAAGGAAACCAACTGAACTGAACTCAAAACTAATTGGACTCACAATCCTAAAACAGGTCACATGGTCAAAACACATGACTGGACTAATGGTTTGGACTCAAGGCCTTAACCGTGATTACATGACTAGATGTTGGGCCAAACCATGGAATGCAGGCCTTCAAGCCGTGGACTTCTCCATGCTTTCCATGTGAAGTGGCAGCAGGTATTAACGTGGCTTGGCTTGGACATGCGCCCGGTGTGCAAACCATTCTGAGTGCAGCGATTATTCGTGCAAACCATTCTGAGGCATCAACGCGCGTAATGGCATCATAAACTTCCTTGAAATATTCCTACGTGTATGCAGATGCTTGTACACCAGTATCACTCCTACAATCATGAGTAAATGCATTAGATAGTATCAATGTCCTTATATTGAACAGGTGGAACTAAGGAACAAATCCACCTTATGATATTTAATACGGCTCAATAATTCTTTTCAGTCAAATAATATATTTAACTAAAAATCATAAGACATATGCATAACCACATCATCCTCCACTTCATCAAGAAAAGTCATCTTCGGCTTTTAATAACCTGAAATTATACTAAACAAAAAATACAATATGTATGCATATTATATATATTTGTCATCAACACTTGTCCTATTTAACACATCGATCATGAACATCTGAAGGCGTAGTAAACAAAAAGAACAACCTATATGTTTGGTATATATATGAATCAATTATTGTGTCATTCTTGTTGTTTTGAATAAACCGATTAGTACAACAGCAGTCATAAGATATGTACATAGACAAAGTTGTTCATATCATTTACATCATTCTCTCTTATGAGAAAAAGTCTTCGTGGCCTTCCCTGTGGTAGCAGTTCGCTTTCTGAATCGCCCTGTAAAACGGGAAATTACAAGAGCGTCAAGTACAAACCAATCTAGCTTTGAATTGGTGCTTTTCAGGATCTTCACTTTCCTCCATAGTGCATTCGTAGAATTTCTCGTTCGTCAATGAGATTTGTTATCATTAATTAGGCGAGATAATTGGGCTACCTGAAATATGCCAAAACTTGTCAAATCTCATCCGTTAATTTGGCAAAATTCGGATTTTCAAGCCGCGCTTAACATTGCTTTCGGTGAGCCTTTCGGCCCATCTAATTGAGATACGTCAGGTGATGCGTTTGCCAAGAAAAGACTGGATTTTTTTTCTACCGAAAGAAAAGCATCAATATCAAGTCTTTTTATTGGGTTTTTCGGTTTTCAGCGGTTTTTACGGTTTTTCTACCAGCTTGAAAATAGCTTGAATTCAAATTTTGATATTTGATATTTTGATACCAGCAATGTTTTTGACGTAGATTCTACGCGCATGATTACTAGTACAAATAGGAGTAGGAGCTATAATCATAGTAGGATTCATTTAAGCTTTTTTTTATAGCACACTTTTCTAAATTCTAAAAGACCAGACATAAGTCATCCTAACTCAATAATTGTAGTTCATATACTCTGTCCAGTTACAACAGAGTGATATTTTTGACTTTTCAAAGTCACCAAGATGCTCCTTTGATCACTAAATTCTTTTTCATAAAAATAGTAAAAGTGTAATATTACAAAAAAAAATTATGATAAATTCACTTGTATAATTTTCATTTACCTAAACCATACGTTTTAAATAGTATATTTGGTCAAAATTGATGAGGTTTGAAAACACACCACACGTTCTAACGTTCTAGAGCGCCACTCCTTCGCTAAAGGGAGTATGTTGCGCGCGCGCTCCCTCTGTCTTGTGTGGCAACCAGCCAACCACGAGTTTATTACTTGTAATGCAGCTGTAAGATGTACCAGAATAATGATATTGATCTATTCTTTTTAGTTTATATTTTTTGAATAAACAAATAGAATGGTTTTTTCGTTGTCGTTTCGAATCGATTTATCGGGACAGTATTTTTAAAGTGGCTTATCGATATTCAGTTCATTCGCACAAACGCTTATACTAGTATCAAAAATCATCAGCCGTAATCATAGTTATCAGCCACAATCGAAAAATACGCATCCGATATCAAACATGACTGAAAAGGAAAACTACTGTTGTTTGTCAAGGCATTGGATAATGATGGCTTTGTCCCTTAATAATTAATCATGAGGTGTAGACCGATGTTTAGTGTAGTAGTGCAGTAGTAACCAATAATGTTATTGGTAGCCGGTGGGTGCTCCTTAGATCGTCCGAAGAAAATTCTATGCGAATGCCATTTTCTTATGTACATTCACCTGATGTATTCCAAAGCTGCAGCGAATAAGTGTGTTTAACTTAAAGTAGAACTGTGGAGGACGATGGAGATGGGAAAGTATAACAATCCACATCGACGTTGGGTTTCTGGTACGTTTTAGGTGGGTTCTTTTCTGATGCAGTTGATGGCTTGTAATTCTAGCGTAGGGGATACGAGGTCGTCTGATCTTCTCGACGTAGGATCTAGATACTCACGTGTAACCTCTTAAATCGTAGTGATCCTTCGTTGCCAATGCAAGAATGAACACTCTTTAATTCGCAAGAACACACGTGCTGGACTTCACGACCACCAAGCGAAACCCTATCGTGCTCTTAATTCCCATGAAAAGGTTGAACGATCTTGATTAGCAAAAACTCGCAAATTTCCCCATTGACGACACCGGTCATCAAGAAAAAACAAAGCAATCTAAATTCAATATATTATTTTTGTATAAAGGTGGTTTGTCTTTTTACATGAGAGATCACAAGGAATTTATAGCATCTCCCATGTATGCGTACGCCAATAGCTAGGGTCGGCCACAAGCCACCTTATGATACAGGGTGAACTAAGGAACAAATCCACCTTATGATATTTAATACGACTCAATAATTCTTTTCAGTCAAATAATATATTTAAATAAAAATTGTAAGATATACGCATATCCGCATCATCCTACACTTCATCAAGAAAAGTCGTCTTCGGCTTTTAATAGCCTGAAATTATACTAAACAAAGAATACAATATGTATGCATGGTATATATATTTGTCATCAACACTTGTCCTATTTAGCACATCGATCATGAACATCTCAAGGCGTAGTAAACAAAAAGAAACAACCTATATGCTTGGTATATGTATGAATCAATTATTGTGTCATTCTTGTTGTTTTGCATAAACCGATTAGTACAATAGCAGCCATAAGATGTGTACATGGACAAAGTTGTTCACATCATTCTCCCTCTCATAAGAAAAAGTCGTCCTCGACTTTTTTAAGTACATGGACAAGATATCAAAGGGCAAAACCCGGTCAAATTGTTCAAATATGGTGGAGAAAAATTCTAGTGCCTTCCATACTTCAACTGCGCTACTCTCATTATTTATACATAATTGTACATCGAAGGATGAATAAGTAGACTTAAGAAATCTTTTAAAATATGAAGCACTATTGTTAAAACTCATCTCATTGTGATCATGATATGGCACAAAAGATTGTTTATTCAAAACATGCAATTTCAATTCATCAAGCTTATCACATGTAATGCATATTCGGTAAATATAAAACTTATCATTTACAACATAATCTCCAATTAAATTGAACTTAAAAGTATAGGTATAGGTGTTAACTAGTGATTTTAAACATGAAATTTCAACAGCATCCTTAATCACACTAGATAGCTCTCTAAGATCATCGAACATGATATAATACAAAGAATAACTAGGAGATATTCGAGTAAGAACTTCCTTATGAGTAATTAATTCCATATTATACAAGTTGATTAAAGAAATTTCGGAACATGGAATTTTCGATTGAACACATGAGTTCTCACAATTAATCACCGTTTCACAGTTAAATTTAGCACCAATATTGTTACCTTTATCGTTCTCCTCAGTTGATGTAGGTGTTGTAGATATCAAATCATCATAATATAATAATGGGATAGTAAGTATTTTATCTTCAATCATGGTTATCTCCTCATCGTTTATCTCAAGTGTGCCAGTTGTTAGACATTCGATTTCTCTTCTTTAATATCAACCTGCACAATGTGATAAATAACACTAGAAGTAGATATTAATGTGTTAGTTTCAAAATCAACTTTACTTTTTGTATCTTCTACTCTCTTTTCTTTTGATGTCTCTCTCACACTCTCATTTTGGATACTCTCAATCTCACATAGGGTGGAATCACATAGCTCACTCTTTTTAACATTCCCACTCAATTTGGCTATGTGGCTCTTATCTTCACATGGATTTTAATGCATATCAACTGTTGAATGTAGTTTCGGGATAGCACTACATGTTTTCTTGACCGAAGGAAAAATCTCATGCTCGATTATCCTCTCATATGTCACACTAGTAGAGACATAAGAACTGAAGTATGAACATGGATGGAATTGTGGTGTATGTCTCTCCATAAGTCTCTTCTCCTCCTCAATAGCACAATTCACAAGATCATGCACAGTACTAAAATATTTATGTTGAAGTGCAGCAGTGATCTTAGAATTCAAGCCTCCTTTGAAGTATGCTATCTCTTTTAATTCACTAGTGACACCGACACGATACAATGCACTTTGTAGCTCAAATTAGTAATCTTGAACAGTTTTATTCCTTTGTGTGATGCTCTCCATATGGTGAAGCAATTCCCGCTCATAATAGGATGGCACAAATTCGTTTCTCATGATCACCTTTAAACCTACCCAACATTTAATGTATCTTTTTTAGATAATTCTTGCAACCAACTATAAGCATATTTTTCAAACTTGATAGTGGGTCACATCAACTATAGCCATGTTGTGGAAGTCAGGTATCTGCGACAGGACGACCTGCGCAAGGCCGAACAGGAGCATATAAGAGCCGTCTCCCCCGGCGGAGCACGGCGCGTCGTGGCCTTCCCTGTGGTAGCAGTTCGCTTTCTGAATCGCCCTGTAAAACGGGAAATTACAAGAGCGTCCCAAAGAACAAACCAATCTAGCTTTGAATTGGTGCTTTTCAGGATCTTTACTTTCCTCCATAGTGCATTCGTAGAATTTCTCGTTCGTCAATGGGATTTGTTATCATTAATTAGGCGAGATAATTGTGCTAGCTGAAATATGCCAAAACTTGTCAAATCTCATCTGTTAATTTGGCAAAATTCGGATTTTCAAGCCGCGCTTAACATTGCTTTCGGTGAGCCTTTCGGCCCATCTAATTGAGATACGTCAGGTGATGCGTTTGCCAAGAAAAGACTGGATATTTTTTGTACCGAAAGAAATGCATCAATCTCAAGTCCTTTTATTGGGTTTTTCGGTTTTCAGCGGTTCTTACGGTTTTTCTACCAGCTTGAAAATAGCTTGAATTCAAAATTTGATATTTGAAATTCAACTGTTTTTTTCTGGTAATCGTCCGGTTACCGTTACCAGCTGTCAGACAGGAAGTTCCTAAGTACCGGATTTTCTATCCTTAAGCACAACCTCAAAAGACTATAAGGGATTATCGCTCACTCGTAACTATTTCGAATCTTTTATGACCATTGGATCCTTGTCCTATATAAGAATCCAGTGTTGAAGAATATACTAGCTTCTAATCCTCTCGAGCGTCATTTGCTTTGGATGAGTAGACTTGATTGCTTCTCCATAGTCACCCCATGATTTATATAATCCTTCCTAACCCTTCTCCAATTTAGAGTATGAATCTTAATTCAAATAGGAATAGGAGTCCTAATACTAGTAGAATTTATCTAGAACTCTTTATAGTATATATTTTGAAATCCTAAAATACTAATACTAGTAGAATTCATCTAGAACCCTTTATAGTACAATAGTCAAGTGATATCTTACAATACATGAACAATATAATATTTCTTCATGTTCATAAGTTGATTAATACTGTTTGTTCCTTGCTAAAAAGCTATAAGTTTAAACTTTTGCAGACCTGGGATGAATAGGTTTGACGTTAGTGAGGATGATACTACGAATGCTCTGAATGCACTACATGTCATTCCAGCCCCTGCCATTGGTATTCCTTCAGTTGGTCATCCACATGTTACTTCTGCAGGCCTAGCAACAGCCAGCACTTTCAATCCACTATTCAAATTGTCTGTCCTGGCATTTTAGAGATGTATGTGCGACAGGTTAATGTGTATCCTGCAGCTCAGTGTCTGGATGTTGAGGCCGGTTAGTAGCGCTTGAAAGAGTAATAAGTAGAGTAGCGTCTGCTCGTCAATGGTGATTTTGCTAAAATGTAATGCTTTATGTATGAATAACTTCTATGTCTTATCATGATATTATGTATTTAGGGTGCACATGTGTTTAGTTCGGTAGATGTATATAGAAATTTGGATACCAGCAATGCTTTTGATGTAGATTCTACGTGCATGCTTACTAGTGCAAATAGGAATAGGAGTCATAATCATAATAGGATTCATTTAAGTCTTTTTATAGCACACTTTTATAAATCCTAAAAGATCATATATAAGTCACTCTAACTCAATAATTGTAGTTCATATACTCTGTCTAGTTACGAAAAGAGTGATATTTTGGACTTTTCAAAGTCACCAATATGCTCCTTTGATCACTAAATTCTTTTGTCATATATTCACAAAAATAGTAAAAGTGTAATATTACAAAAGTTTTTTATGATAAATTCACTCGTATCATTTTCATTTACCTAAACCATACGTTTTAAATAGTATATTTGGTCAAAATTGACGAGGTTTGAAAACACACCACACGTTCTAATATTCTAGAGCGCCACTCCTTCGCTAAAGGGAGTATGTTGCGCGCGCGCTCCCTGTCTTGTGTGCAACCAGCCAACCACGAGTTTATTACTTGTATGCAGTTGTAAGATGTACCAGAAGAATGATATTGGTCTGTTCTTTTTAGTTCATGATTTTTTTTTGAATAAACAAATAGAATGAGTTTTTCGTTGTCATTTCAAAACAGCTTATTGGAACAGCCTTTTTAAAGCGGCTTATCGATATTCAGTTCATTTGCACGAGCGCTTAGACTAGTATCAAAAATCATCAGCCGCAGTCATAAGTCATCAGCCACAATTGAAAAAAAGGCAACCGATATCAAACATGACTGAAAAAGGAAAACTACTGTTGTTTGTCAAGACATTGGATTGTGATGGCTTTGTCCCTTAATAATTAATCATGAGGTGGTAGACCGATGTTTAGTGTAGTAGTGCAGTAGCAACCAATAATATTATTGGTAGCCGGTGGGTGCTCCTTAGATCGTCCAAAGAAAATTCTATGCGAATACCATTTTCTTATGTACCTTGCGTGTGTTCTATATTTGGACAATGTCACACTCATTGTTATAGTCATACAATAGGTAATTTAACATAAAAAAGTTTTAAATCAATATAATAAATACATTATACATTCATAAATGTAAATTTATATTTGAAAATTCTGACCATTTTTTACTAGTTACCACTAGTTTTTTTAGTTACTGGCGGTTACCAGCTGGTAACCACCAGTTTTACTATATTTGGTTATGCTTAAGGAATTTATGGTTGAGTTTATCAGATCTTTTCTTTCTCATCGTGGTTGCTTTAATATTGTTATTTTTATGTTCTCTATAATATCCATCTTCTCCATTCTTTGTATTGTATACACTCGTGTCGTATCTCACAAGTTTTAATTGCAGATGTATGAGTGGAACACCAATGTACTTACCTAGTACCAATGGCTGATGATAGTGTATACCACCCCAGACCCAAACAGGCTGAAATTGAGGAAAAAAACAACAGAACAAGTGGCCCTTCTCACCTGTAAGCGTGGCATCAATGCAATTGAGCTAATGCAAAAGCACAATTTGTTTTGATTTACTACAGAAAAAGTACAGATGGATGGGCTACAAATCATCAATCGGTTTCAACGGCTGTTTGTGTTATCTTTTTGTAAGTATACTTGTATATAGCGACTTCCTGCTCTGCAAATGGACAACATTTATATATAGATAATGGGATGTTTTTTGGGCTGCGATTTATTAGTTTATTATTGAAAGAAGATGAAACAAAAAACAGTAACTTATGACGAATTGTATCTCTCTTTTTTCATGGTGCTATCTAAATAATATCTGACATCAACTCTTTCCCTCTAGTGTGTAAACAGTAGTCAAATTTGAGAGCTTTATTTTTTAAAGAAAAAAGAAGTGAAAATTGAGAGCTATCATCATTCATCACCTAGGTAAAGCCTCATAGCATCTACGTACGACCTAGTCCTGACGACGCCGTGCTCCGGGTCGTGAGAAATGTAGCAGTTGGCGAGCAGGGAGTACGGGATCACGGTCACCCCGGCGAAGAACACCATGGCCGCCGGCCCCCCGACCCAGCCAAGGTGCGCCACGCTCGAGGCCAGCGACAGCAAGCCAGAGCCTATCACCGCCGTTATGATGTACGCCATCGCCGTCCATACCGTACCTGTTGAACTCACATGTACGTAAACAAAAATTAAGGTGTCAGCTGAGAGTGGCCATGTCCACTTTGATTTTTGATCCCTCCAACAATCAAAACAGGATGACTTTTTAAAACTGATTTTTCAAACAATTTTCTAAACCTAAAACTATGTACTTCGTCATCATCGGTATCTCTATCACTCACTGTCATATCGAAAAACATAGAAAAGACATCAACCACAGCTCAAAAAAATACCCATTGTTTCTCGCATGTTTCATATCAGAGGTCAAAATTCCCTGGTAAATAAGGCCCCATTTCAAAAATCCTATGAAATTTATGCGTTTCAAACAGACCTATATATAAAGCTGTGCAAGTTAGTTGGCTCACGTAAGAATCATCTGAGGGGCATGCACATAAGCAAATCTGACTATGTATTGTGATAACTTCGCGTCACTATGGGGCATTTGTATTAGTTTTTGCTGATATTTTTTGCTATAGTTTATAGTTTTTAGCTGAAAATAAATAGTAATAGCTAGTGGCTTCTAAAAAGAGAGGACAAGTAGTGTAAAAAGTGATAGAGATATGTGTGTATGATGGGAGCGAGAGGAGTGAGATGTGTGATGCACATGTGACACCCTGTCTTATCCCCGGAGCGAAACGGTAATGATAAGAGTGGAAAAGTCATTTTGAGAAGTCGGGTGTTGTAACGATAGAAGTGGAGAAGTCACGTGTTCGTATTATCATTTGATTTTTTTAAAGAGAAACAAATATGAACACCAGATACCAAAGTGGAACCGTACTGTCAAATGATACTATATACTAGTACTAGTGTTTCATAGTGACCTGTATCTACTATATACTAGTACTAGTGTTTCATAGTGACCTGTATCTAGCAGTGTGGCTAGCCCAACTTCCCTCTAAAGTCTGAAGCATGAACAAGAAACGAATGCTATGGACATTTTCTCTACTTTTGAGGCTTTGGGCTAGCTATGTTTCTCACCAATCAGGCCCTTTAGAATTGTCGATATGATTTTCTATTTATAGTCTATGATGAGATATCTACCATAGACCTAAGCTCCTGGCCAGGTCAGGTTTCTTAACACTTGCTAGCTCATACACCTACATACTTGGCTACTTGATTGATCCATAGAGGGGCCAGCCCCCTTCCCTCCGCCCCTGGTGCCAGCCGCAGGCTATACAGCGTTGCCCTCCGGCCGTAGGCTGGCGATTATCTCAATGTAATGTGTATTTCCATTTACAATACGAACCAAAGTATAACATCTTCTCTGTGTGTGTGAGAGAGAGTATAGCATCGTTACAAGAAATGGAAGCAGCGGAGCAACATCACGGACGTCAGAACATGTGTGGCAACCAGCGAACATTACAACCTGATTATGCAACCTTCAGAATACGAGTTGCAACTGCTCAACAGTATAACAGCATTCAACAGGAGAGCCTCATTACAAATTTCAGTAAGAAGTTTATATCTAATATCAGTAGAGTGTTAAGTATTACTGACAACACCAGGACATTTGTGGCAACCACTCGACGGTATAGCATCGTAAAAGTATCACAAGAAACTGTAATCGAATAGCTCGTTTAATATTGAATAGCTGTCAAGAGTTCCAACAACAAAGGATGCTCACAAATGCCCAGAGCAAGCAAAACAGAATAGTATTACAAAAGGCAAGAAAACATAGCTGAAGCATTACAAACATGTCTAAGAAATAAGCATAAACTGGAGTAACTGTGCTACGCTAGATGAAGATGATAGAATTAATCAGGGCCAAAAGTCATGGGAGTTGCCATGTTCCCATTTTTCAATTTGATATTATTGTGTAGTGTTTCTAAGGGATAACTATCACCAGTATCAGGAAACTCTATTGCAGCAAGAAGGAATGGTCACCTCTAGTCAATCTTGACAGATGAGAAGAGGTAATGAACGAAGTAGAATGAGAGCAAGAAGCCAATCGCGCCGGTAGACAGCATGATGGCAAGAGCCATGATAAGGGAATAGCCAAGATAGAGCGTCGCGGCGACCGGTCCACTCAGGCTCCTAAGGTCGAACACCAGGTAGTTGATCGAGTACAAGAAGACATAGAAAGCCACGGAGCCAGAAGCAAAGAAGGCTTTCCACCACCACTTCCAGTCCTCCACACAAAGATGCATGTAGGTTAGGACCAGGGAAACCTCACCGCAGACAATGACCAGCAGGAAAAGGACAATGAACAGGAAGCCGAAGACGTAGTAGAACCTCCCCAACCAAATGCTAGAAAGGATGAAGAATAGCTCAATGAAGAGGGTGCCAAAAGGCAATGTTCCCGCACCGAGCACAAGCAGCCATGAAGGGAACTTGCGCTCAGGGATCTCTCGTGGAATTTGGTTGGTACGGATGGGGTATTCAATGCTTGCAGCACGCGTACCTAGCAAGCCTCCAATAAGTGTGAGTGGCACGGAGATGCAGAACCACAGGGCCAGCAGGGTGAAGAACAGTGAGATGGGTAAAGCTCCAGTGCTCTTCTTGCCCCACAGGATGGAGTTCAGCACAGTCAGGATGACAAAAACAATGCCAGGGAAGAAGCAGGAGGTCAGCCAAGCAACAGATTTCCACCCTTCTGAGGTTCCTTTGATAGTCCTCCAAACACGGACACCGACGTATCCAGCAACAATTCCAAGGAAGAGGTAGAGAATGATCATTCCGGTCAGGAGCATTCCCCTGGAAGCAGGTGAGAGGAAACCCAGAGCAGCAAACACGATTGTAACAACCGCCATACCGGCGATCTGGATACCATCAGCGACCATAACACACAATAGCTTTGAGCAGCAGGGCTCTCTGAAGACATCGCCAACAACAAGTTTCCATCCCGAGAGCTCCTCGTTCATCTGAGCTTGTGCTTCCTTATCCATCTCCTCGTACCGTGTCAGATCCCTACGGACAGTTCTCAGGAATATGACAAACACAATACCGGCCAAGAAGAAGACAACTATCATCGAGTTCATGATCGAGAACCAGTGCACCTTTGCGCCATCCATCTTCAGGTATGCGTCCCACCTTGACGGCCACTTGATGTTGCTCTTGACATACTCAACCTCATAGGTAAATGTAATCTGCTCTTTCTCACGGATCACCTGAGTTTTCTCGAGCTCCAACGGGCAGTTCACAGAGTCAACCTTGTCGTACATCTTGAGCTTGGACATCGCCGCAGGATCACGCCTCACACTGCAAGGCACAACCTCAAAACCAACAATCTGGCATCCACTCTTGCGATCAGACAAAACCATTGCAACACCATCCTCGCTTGTGACCACAACATCACCCTGGGCCTGGTACTGATGGACCAAGACCCTGAACTTGAGATGGTTAATGACATAATCCTCATCACTCCCTATCGGGTTGTAACCGACTGGGAACCCAGTCCACTGGATCCTCACCCCATTCTGCTCGGCGACCCTAATGACTGGCAGATTGTCAAGGACCATGTTAACCTGGTACAGGTCTCGTGCCCGCTTCTTGAACAGCTCGGCCTGCTCCTTGGTGAGCGGGTCAGTGGTGCAGAGGTACACCGACTCATTGACGTTGACGCGGAAGCGGTACGGCGAGTTGTCGATCTGGTCACCCATGAGGATCTCGCCGAGGTTCTCAGCGCTCTTCTTGACGCCCTCCGGAGGCTTGCAGTAGGGCAGACTGTAGTAGCCGAAGGGCAGCTCAGTCTCGATAGAGGTGAGCGAATTGACCTTGGCCGAGATCGCCTCGCTAGGGGGGTAGGTGTGCATGTAGGTGCCGGGGAGGTAGAAGGCGTCGACCCCGGCTTGCAGGCTCAGGAGCAGGACGAGCAGGGAAGCCGAGATCCATCGGGAAGACGGCGTCTTGGGGAGCATTGCGGCAACAACTCCTTGTGATCGATCAACCAAGAACTCGACCTGGAAGGAATTGGACCCAAGAAACTGACATCAATTTGGTTTCTGAATTTGCCATTAGTTCGTTTCTTTCTTGATCTAATATAATAGGCAACAGTTTTGCTATTGCATAGGCGACCGAAATTTTTTTATATTTTAGTCACTTGAAATTGCACTCTCAATGAATTAAAATTGCAGTCTCCCTCTAAAAAAACAACTACAACTTTAGATGACAGAGTGTAACTTCAGGTGAACTGAAATTGCACTCTCAATCAACTAAAATTGCAGCCCCTCCAAAAAAATATATTTAAAAAAATTTCAGTCGCATGTGCAATAGTCTATCCCAATAGGCAAATATGAATACACATCATTAAAGACAAACATATTTGAATCAAACGACGAACCCTTGTATCACAGAATCAACGGGAAAAAAAAAAGATAACCACGGACCCAAATCTACAGATTTTACTACCCCACCTAAAGCGAACATAGAGACGAGCCACCAAACATTCAAATCTGCAACATGCTCTGCATCGCCTACTGGTAAACCACTAATTACTAGATAACAACATGCCGTACCAAAAGGAATCCAACCGAAGCAATCTATAATTCCAAATCCCAAGTCCAGGTAAAGGGAGATCCAGATCTCCAGAACGCGGCGGCTCCTTGCTCCACCCCCACAGAGATCGACCGCGACGAGACGCGGGGAAGGGAATGGACGGGAGGGGAGGGAAGCTCACCTCGGATCTGGAAGAGCGCGGCCAAGGCAACCTAGGCGAGGTCAAAACATGGAAGCCCGAGGCGCGCCCCTCTCGCTCTCTCCGCCCTCGAGAAGAAACAAACGCTTTCTCCGTCCAAATCGACGAGGAGGGCGAGACGCGGCACGAACCCGCCAATTGTATAGTTCCCTCCTTGACACGGATCCGGATGATCTGACGTCATTAAGCAAAACCAGAGGACGAAGTGGTGCGCAGTGAGGACGGATCATCTGACGTCATTGAGCCGAGCGAGAGGACGAAGTGGTGCAGCGACCACGCACTGTAAATCACTGCAGCGACCGCAGGACAAAGTGGCACCCCCCTTGACACGGATCCGGGATCATCTGACCACATTGAGCGAAGCCATAGGGCAAGAAATATCTGCCCTGGTCCAGTGGGATCATCTGACCACATTGAGCGAAGCCATAGGGCAAGAAATATCTGCCCTGGTCCATCCATTTCACCGACAGGAGCGCAGGAACAAAATTAACTGTAGTAGCGGTATTATTCTTACTGTACACTGTAGCATCTGCCTGGTCATCTACGTCGGATCGGACAGCTCATGAAGCAATGATCACCCAAATTCACAGCACTGTTCACCGCTATTTCGCACAGGTCATGTTCTTTTTGGCTGTGTCTTTTAGCTGCGGTTTATGGTTTTTGGACTGTTTGTATGAGAGATTACAGAGTAACAGAAATTCACATTGTTTTTTGTCGATATAAATGAAGTCATTAAATTATATACTACAGTTAACTAGTAGACCCTGTCTAGAAAAAATACTCTATTTTAAAGTTAATTACTGTAGAAAAGCCAAAAAATAGCTTTTAGAAGCTGAAAAGAGCAGAACCGCAGTCGCATAGTTCACTGTAGCACGGTCTGATCGAAACACATGACTAGACTAATGGTTTGGACTCAAGGCCTTAACTGTGATTACATGACTGGATGTTGGGCCAAGTCATGGAATGCAGGCCTTCAAGCTGTGTGGACTTCTGACTTCTCCATGTTTTCCATGTGAAGTGGCAGCAGGTATCAACGTGGCTTGGCTTGGACGTGTGCCTTGTGTGCAAACCATTCTGAATCAGGGGCGGAGATGGGCCTCGGGCCTGTTGGGCAACGGCCCAAGGCCCAGAAAAAAACAGTGCAAAATTTTAGTTAATATACCTCAAAAAATTATTTCATAGTAATTGGGTCTGAGGCCTATTCGCCGGCCTGAGAGTATTTCCGGTCCGCCCATTCCCTTCGTCGCGAGCAGCCAGCCAGCAGCGGCCCATCACGCCTCATGGCCAAAGAATGGCGGCCACCTACCCTAGCCGCGAGGCGCGGGCGCCTCCGTCTCGCCAGATTGGCCTCGCGAGCCGCCTCGGCCACATCTCGCGTGCGACGCGTGCCGCCCAGCTCCCACGCGCGCCGTGAGCCGTGGACGCGCCCGCCTCGGCGCCGCCTCTCGCCTCGGCGCGGGCGGCGCAAAGACGGCCGCCTCGGCGCCTCCTCCGCGATCTCTCGCCGCGACACCGCCCCGCCCCGCCTCCTCCTCCGCGAGCCCGCCGCCGCCGCGACGTCGCCTCTCGGCGGATCTCGCCTCGGCTGCTGCGGCACGGCACCGCCCCGCCTAGGTGCCTCCTCTCCGCCTCGCGACTCCGCTGGCGCCTCCTCTCCACGGCTCCGCCAGTCCGCCGCGACGTCGGTCGCCCTACTCCAGTGTTCGCATAAATGGAATTGTCAGAAGGTGTTGTATACTCCAACTCAAAGGGCTCCCTAGGATACAATTCAGTATTTCAGTCCAAACATTCTCAGCCTGATGCTTGGATTTTGTTCCAATGGAAGACTGAAGACTCGATATTGACATTTTGTCGCGGGCCCCACTGCTCACCGCCGTCCGGTGCTGACTCTCCGCCTCTCCCGGTGAGCTTCTGTGAATGATTGATTCATTGACTGATTATTGATTTGTTGTCACTTGTCACTTTGTTAGTAATTCAGTAATCAGTATGAGTGTATGACTGTATCTGTATCACTGTAGTATGACTGTCTGTTTGAGACTTTGAGTGATAGTGTGATTTGAAGTCTGTGATACATGATAGTGTTATTAATGTAGTATGTTTACCGGACTAGTGATAGTGTGTTACATTCTTCTTTTTGTTATGTTTTATCTATTTTATCGTATCGTTCAACATTGAATTCAAATTTTATTTTGATTATGTATTTGTATTGTACTTTTGTTATACCTCAGTACTGATAGTATTTGATATTAGTTATAGACTTATGTTCTCTTTAATTTTGGGCCCGAGGCTCCGATAAATCCTGGCTCCGCCACTGTTCTGAATGCAGCGATTATTCCCATGTGCAAACCATTTTGAGGCATCAACGCGTAATGGCAGCATAAACTTCCTTGGAATATTCCCATATGTATGTAGATGCTTGTACACCAGTAGCACTCCTACAATCATGAGTAAATGCATTAAGTAGTATCAATGTCCTTATATTGAAACAGGGTGAACTAAGGAATAAATTCATCTTATGATATTTAATACAGCTCAATAATTCTTTCCAGTTAAATAATATATTTAACTGAAAATCATAAGACATATGCATATCCGCATCATCCTCTCCTTCATCAAGAAAAGCGGTCTTTGGCTTTTGATAGCATGAAATTATATTAAACAAATAATACAACATATATGCATGGTATATATATTTGTCATCAACACTTGTCCTATTTAGCACATCGATCATGAACATTTGAAGGCATATTAAACAAAAAGAACAACACGTATGCTTGGTATATGTATAAATCAATTATTCTTATTATTTTGCATAAACCAATTAGTACAACAGTAGCCATAAGATATGTACATGGACAAAGTTGCTCACATCATTCACATTATTCTCCCTCCCATGAGAAAAAGTTATCATTTACTTTTTTAAGTACATGGATAAGATATCAAAGGGCAAAACCTGATCAAATTGTTCAAATATGGTTGAGAAAAATTCTAGTGCCTTCCATGCTTCAACTGCGCTACTCTGATTATTTATATATGATTGTACATCAAAGGATGAATAAATAGCTTAAGAAATCCTTCAAAACATGAAGCACTATTGTTGAAACTCATCTCATTGTGATCATAATATGGCACAAAAGATTGTTTATCCAAAAACATGCAATTTTAATTCAACAAGCTTATTATACGTAATGCATATTTGATGAACATAAAACTTATCATTTACAGCATAATCTCCAATTAAATTGAACTCAAAAGTATAGACATAGATAATAACTAGTGATTTTAAATATGAAATTTCAACAGCATTCTCAATCATACTAGATAGCTCTCTAGGATCATCGAACATGATATAATATAAAGAATAACTAGGAGATATTTGAGTAAGACCTTCTTAATGAGTAATCAATTCCACATTATATAAATTGATTAAAGAAATTTCAGAACATGAAATTTTTGATTGAACACATGTGTTCTCACAATTAATCATCGTTTCACAATTAAATTCAGTACCAATATTATAACTTTTATCGTTCTCCTTAGTTGATGTAGGTGTTGTAGATATCAAATCATCATAATGTAATAATGGGACAGCAAGTATTTTATCTCCAACCGTGGTGCTTCATAATGTAATAACGACGAACGAAGCACGAAGTTAACGCTCCCGAAGTTCGAATACTCCCCCCGTCTAGCTTTTTCGGTTGGCGGCGTGCGTTGTGGAGGAACGCGAACAGAGCGGCGCTAGGCCACACCGTCTTTGTCCGCGACGCCCAGCAATAGACAGCCAGGCGGACAAGCGCATTTGGAGTAAGGTGCGCCAGCTCCAGCCCGTACACCCGAAGCACTTTACCGATGAACAGTGTGGACAACAGTCGGAGTCCGACTTCCAAGTATGCGACGAAGACTACCGCCTCCGACTCCATGGGATGTGGCTCCGTCTTGTTGGCGGAGGGAAGACGAACCGCACTGCGGTCCGAAAGTTTCCCCTCATGCAAAAGAGACCGAATGGTCTCCTCCGTCACCAGGCTCTGCCCCAGCACAAGCAGACACCATTAAGCTTCCTCGCCACGCTCCGCAAGCGACGGGTCGCGCCCCACCAACTCATACTCTATCTCTGTCGCCGACGAGCTACGCTGGCTAGAGGAGCCGCCGCGGCTTGACGACGTGACATCTCTCGGCCGGTGAGAACGGTCGTCACCACGGGCCATCTCAGCTACAGTCCTTCAAACGATGGCGGGCGGAACACGACGACGAGCTCCTGGGTCAACCTCTCACGACACCGGTGGCCAAATGAGCATGGTAAGAGGAAGAAGTGCGGCGGCGAACGACGGTGATAAGCGGTGTGTACGGCAGTGGTGCGCATGGGGGCAGTGGGCAAAAAGCAGCGTTCTGGTCAAGCGTGAAGGCCAGCGACGCGATAGTGACTGCAGTTTTAAAGCCCGTTCGGTTACCTTACAGTCAGAAAGCCCAACTGACGGAAACTGACACTACACGACCCGCTAATCAAGCGCCCACACGTCTCCCGCGACGCTTCGCACGGACGCACGACCACGGTCAAACTTCGCCTGACATCGCATGACCTGCCAACCAAGCGCCCACACGTGTCCCACGACGCTTCGCACGGCCGCACGACCGTGGTCAAACTCCGCCTGGGAACACACGACGTGTCAGTAAAATTCCGCCGCGTATCCCACTACGGCTGAGGCGCATTACGGCTTCAAGTGGATGGGTGTTACGACTTCAAGCGGGCAGCGAAATGAGTCCGGCCCATCTGGCTCACCACCGGAGGCGTCACAGGCCGCAAGAAAGAAGAGAGCCAAAGGACTCGACGATATGATTTCAACTCGTGAGAAACTCTTTACCATGAGAGGTTCCTATAGTAAGGGTGGCCCCCACTTGAGCCCATCCAGCCTGTTAGGGAGTTATAAGACCCAATATAATATATGTAATGACCTATATGCCCTTGTGGGAGCCGTGTGACTGTAAGGGTAAAGTTGCAATTACGCTTTATGGAAATATATATACACGCCCTACGTATGAAGAGGAGGCAAGCATTATCCATTCATCTCAACCACTCCACTACTTTTCTACTTTACTATTTGGTCAATAGCTACAACATTAGGTTTAGGGTTTTGCCCCCTCCCCCTACTGCTCTCCTCCCCACTCGTATCGGCACTGTTACTTTCAGATATATATACAAGATTCCAAGTTGCCCAATCGACACAATATGAATACAACAATTCCAGATTTGTCAATCGGTCGCATTTGCCACACTAGCGTGCATGAGAAACACAATTTTGTACATAATATCGCAAGATAATAATTCTCCAATTGCAAACCTACCTTAAATAAAGAAACAAGCCAACCACTCCATAAGGCAGCAATAATATGGTAAAATTCAAGTTTTTTTTAGAAAACATTTGCAGCATCAACAAAATGTTGCAGCAATGAAAAGAGTGAAGATCACAAGCTTGAAAGCACATCTGCTGCAACATACCATATGCATCGTGGTACAATAGTCTCAAGACTCTCAGTAATAAGCTACATTAAGAACAGCACAATTGTGTAAAGGGCCTTCAGATGCCATGATCAAAGCATTTGAGCTTAAAAGGTGATTTTTGTGTACAGTCATCCTTGGAGATTTGCAGGATAAGGCATTCAATCAATCTTAACTGATGAGAAAAGGTAGTGGACGAAAGAGAATGATGTCAGGAACCCAACAGTCCCAGTAGCTAGCATAATGGCAAAAGAGACAATGAAAGCGTATCCGATGTAGAGCGTAGCAGAAACTGGCCCACTCAAGCTTCTGAGATCAAACACCAAGTAGTTGATAGAGTAGAGGAACACATAGAGTGCCACTGTTCCAGAGGCAAAGAAAGCTTTCCACCACCACCTCCAGTCCTCCGCACAGAGATGCATGTAGGTAAGAACAACAGATACCTCAGCACAGACCACAACAAGCAAAAGGAGCACAACAAGGAGGAACCCAAACACATAATAGAACCTTCCGAGCCAAATGCTAGACAGAATGAAGAAGAGCTCAATGAAGAGTGTTCCGAAAGGTAGAGTTCCAGCACCAAATACAAGGAGCCATGAGTAATTCTTTGCAGGGATCTCCCTTGGTATTTGATTGGTTCGAACAGGGAATTCTATTGGCTCGGTCCTTGTGCCAAAGAAACCACCTAGAAGGGTAAGTGGCACAGAGATGCAGAACCACAAGGACAGAAGAGTGAAGAAAAGCGAGATGGGAAGGGCTCCAGTACTATTTCTTGCCCACAGCATGAAGTTTAATACAGTGAGGACAATGAAGACAATGCCAGGGAAGAAACAGGCTGTTGACCAGGAGACAGACCTCCATCCCTCAGAAGTTCCTTTTACAGTCCTCCAGAACCTGACAGCAGCATATCCAGCCACAATTCCAAGTAACATATAAAGGAATATCATCCCTGTTAACAGCATTCCTCTTGATGCAGGAGACATGAATCCAAAGGCAGCAAAGAAAATGGTGACAATTGCCATACCCAGAATTTGAACCCCGTCACCAATCATGACGCAGAGCAGCTTTGATGAGGTTGGCTCTCTGAAGACATCTCCAACAACAAGCTTCCACCCGGAGAGCTCCTCATTCATCTGAGCTTGGGCCTCCTTATCCAACTCCTCATATCTAGTCAAGTCCCTCCTCACCGTCCGCAAGAATATGACAAATACAATGCCAGCCAAAAACAGTATTACCATCAATGAGTTCATAATTGAGAACCAGTGTATTTTTGCACCCTCCATCTTAAGGTATGCATCCCACCGTGATGGCCATCTGATATCACTGTTTACAAATTCAACCTCGTATGTAAAAGTAATCTGCTCCTTCTCCCTAATCATTTGAGATTTCTCCAACTCCACAGGACAGTTTACAGAATCGAATTTTTCATACATCATACGCTTCGACATTGCTTCAGGATCACACTTCACACTGCAGGGGATGACCTCAAATCCCACAATCTCGTAGCCAGACTTGGCATCCGTGTCAGTCTCTGAGATCACTTCCATTCCTTCCCCAGTTCCAACTACCTTCACTTTACCTCCTTCGTACCTATGGACCAAGACCTTAAATTTCAGGTGATTAATGATGTAAACCTCAGAGCTTCCTTCCGGGATATACCCAACTGGATAGCCTGTCCACTGAATGGTCACTCCATTCTGCTCAGTAAACCTCCTCACAGGAAGATTGTCAAGAATCATGTTCACCTGGTAGAGGTCTCGGCTTCGCTGCTTGAGGAGCTTCACATCACCCTCATCAAGTGGGGTTGTGGTACACAGGTAGAGTGATTCATTGACATTCACATGGAAACGGTAGGGGGAATTATCAATCTGGTCACCCATCAGGAGCTCCCCCAGATTTTCAGCACTCTTCTTTATCCCACCCTGAGGACGGCAGTATGGGAGGCTGTAGTAGCTGAAGGGAAGTTCTGTCTCAATGGAAGTGAGCGAGTTCACCTTTGCCCATATCTCCTCGCCTTGCACGTACGTGTGCATGTAACTACCTGGCAAGTAGAACGCCTCGCAAGTGGGAATCAACACTAGAAACAACACTAACAAAGCTGAGAATACCCAGCTTTTGGCCATGATTACCAGTTCCTGACAAACTTCGCCTAACACCTGGAACCAGAAAATTAAGATCATCCACACTCAGTTCTTCTAAATAGAGATATATCCTCTCAAGCAGAATAGCATATACTGATTCACATTGAAATCACAATAAGGTCTGGCAGAAGGTGCCAAATAAATTGATTCTTAGTCAGTTCTTTAGCATCGATGTTCACAGTATATAGGATTATGAAAAAGAACAAACAAACTGAAAGCAAACATCTATTAGCAGAAATTGTTGCCAAAGAAAACACACTAAGACGGCTTGAATCAGAATGGGAACTAGACAAAAGTGGCATAAAGGAAATATCCCATAAATAAACTGTCTAAAACCAATTCGAGAAACTGCCCATTCATTGGCCATCTACAAGTTCCAACACAACACGCCTTGCGCAAAATTGGGCATGCCAAATGCACTGACTAAACCTAACAGGCGAGAGTTAGATGCAAGTGGATAACCTACGTGGTATGACAAAGTACCAACTAAATCTACAAATGTAGCAGCAAAATTACCCGACTGCTTCAAGTATCGCTCAAAAATTTGCTTAATTCGACCCTAAGGACCAAAATCACCTCCAAATCGCGCCACGGAAGCGCGTCACAAGAACAGATCTACACCGCCAAGCGAACAAGCGCGAAGGAACAGCATAACCGCGAACCCGCGAGCTAAGGGCGCTTCAGATCTAGAAGAAGCAAGTAGCGGGCGCAGATCAAAACGCAAAAAAAAAAGGCAGTAGGAATCGATCCATCCGGACCTGGCACTGGAGCGGCGGTGGAGCCGACGCGAGGGGAGCAGGAGATGCTCCTCAGCGTGAGTGCTGAACAGCAAACCAACTAACTCCTCACATTTCCTTCCCCTCTCGGCCTCTCCGGACGGCCTCTCCGGACAAAGAGAGATTCAATTTTTTACCACTCTTAAAGATTGACATCGAGACTCTATCACTTATGTGTAAAATCACCTAAGTCATTGACAATGAACCCAGGTAGTAAATCTGTTGCCACTCGAGTCGTAAGGGTGGCAAATAAATAAATTTTCCCCGGACAAAAGAGAAGGGTTCGCGAGTTTTTTTACTGTGCCGTGTTTGGGTTTTGCTATTAGGTCTGTCCATGAAAAAATTGTTTTAATATAGTAAATAATTTTTTTCACGGTACTTAGGTTTTAGAGCATGTCTAATGCAAGTTGCTTACATATGAATACTTAAAGAGAGAATATAGCCACATCATTAAGCATCTATGTAAAAGTTATTTCCTCCAATGCAAACATCTTTTCCGTGGATGCTTAGATACTATATTGTCTATTATAATAGATATAGTTATACATATAAGCACCGATGCTTATTTAAGCATCGATACTTCAAAATAAGCATCTTATCTATCCTATGTGGTAAGAAAAATCAGTTTTTCGTTGCTAAGTATCTCTTTAAGCACCTGGATTGTACATGCTCTTAAACGAGTGTTTTTTTAGATATAATTTACTAGGATATACCGCAGGTATTCTATTTACAGGACCATACACCTGAGTAATATGGCCCTGATCAACTCGGCTTCTGGCTTATTTTTTACTATTCATAAGTTTCGTCTTTTTCTGAACTTTTGGCTTTTTGTTGAGCTTTTTTGCCGGTTCTTTTTTCCCGTATTTATTTGTATTATACGTAATAGGCTAACATATTTTTTATATTTTTAATTTTTTTTAAATTTAATTATGTTAAATAAGTTCTCTATCCATTCTGATCTTTTGATCATTCTGATTTTCACCATAAAGCACGGGCTTTTCAGCCGAACCGATCACCACCATGGCGTCGGCTTTAAGTTGGGCTCCTGTACCGCCGGTGGGCCCGTTTTCGCCTCAAAAAGTGACTCGACAACGGCGTCGATCTCCGCTCGGCCGCCGCCCAAAATATGCCGTCGTCCGGCGACGATCTCGCCGTCGCCGCCCGCGACCACCAGCCGCGCCTCCTCTCTGCCCCGGGAGCCTGTTTTTGAACAAATTCTCTGTGGTCCGTCAACTCAACCGAAGCTGCCGTAGTGCTGTCGACATCAACAGGAAAGCATATGATCGCTTGATAGTCGTGATGCTGTCCCAACTCGCAACAGTTGTACTAACAGCATGTGAATTTGACGTCTGCTTTTAGGGATTCAGATCAGTTTCGATGAGAAGTTTGCTATTCTGAGGAACGTCTGGGAGGAGTGCGTCTACGAGGATGAGCTCCGCCTCCTGCTGAAGAAGAAGGCCGCTCCCATTCGCTACGTTTGGTGTGAGCCATCCACCGGAATGGACATAGAGCAGGTACAGCAACAACCAAAAAAGAATATTGCTGTAGCATTCTTGAATACTTGTTACTGAAACTTAAAGAATCTCGGCAGGATGATATCATATTTGATTTTCAGTGGATTTGGTACAGCTTTATGACATCTTACCCTACCCAGCACCAGACTTTCGTACTACTATTCTTCTATCTGCCCATAGGATTATTCTTGGTGCAGCCCAACTTGCTGTAAATCCAGAAGATGAAACTTGATGCTTCTATACAATTCCAGTTTACATGCATAATCAGATGGGTCGTAGATAATTTCATAGAATTGTGAAGTCTTTTTATATAACATTTGAATTAATGAGTGAAGTTTGATTTATGAGGTTTGCATAAAGAAAAAGGTATGCCATATAACATTTTAATTAGCAGTACGTTTGTCTTATTACCCTTTTTTAGTGGGAAAAACTTCTTGCATAGATGTTACAGTCGGTTCATGGGTTGAGTCAAATGTTAATTATGCACATTTGATGATGCACCTCTCATCTTTGGCACTACTCAGGCCTTTGGTTTGCGGATGTTTCAGTGTGAACTGTTAATTATTGCTCATGTCCAGTTTGTTCAAACTTGTAATACATGCCCGCAAATGAATTGGTTGCATTGATCTGTTCTCTTCTTGTAGGGGATTATGAAGATAATCTATGTCAACAAAATGGTCAAAGCTGGTTGCACAGTTAAAATGTTGATGGCAGATTGGTTTCTGCAGCGGAACCATAAGATTGGCAGCAACCTAAATTAAATACGGACCATTGGCTACTACAATATTGAGATGTGGAAAGCAGCTGGCATGGACCTTGACAGAGTAGAACTTTATGGTTGTCAGATGAATTGATTAACCATGCGGCCAATTACTGGCCACTTGCCATGGTTGTCTCCAGAAAATACACCCTGAAAAGAATGTCAAGGTATCTCCTTTTTTATGTTACTTAGGTCTTTATCACTTGCAAACCTTTGAACTTGAATATTGCATTGCCAGATCATTTCTCGTTCTTGTTACAAACAAGTCGCTTTCTTATTGTTTGCCGAGCAGGTATTGCGGAAATATGTCACCATAAGGGCCAGAAATACTGCCTGCTGCTGAGAGATATTTTAGCCTTGCATGCACGTTGCTGCTATATTATGCCAGAAGGTTGGTTTGTTTAATAACGGACTCATCATCTCTCTCTGAATAAAGAACATTGATACTTTTGTTTTTGTTTGTGATCTTAATAAGATAAATTTATGACATATACAAATACACAAAGGTTTGACAAAATCAGTCAACTCAAAGGAAAACAAATGTCCATTGTAATTGAAGCAAGATAGACATATAGCAGTCAATCAAAATATACTGCAGGGTAGGACATGTTACGTTATGTAAAGAGAAGGCTCCGTGAACAGACATGAGACCGAGAATCCTTCATGGATTTCTCTATTACTTGTGTGGCTACTTTAGCAGTAGAGCTGTTAAAGGTAGATCAGTAGGCGGTGACCGGCAGCAGCCGGAGCGAAGGGGCTAGGTTCAAACCTAGACTCTCATACCATATTAATATTAGAGGAGGAAGAGAGGGATAGATGGCTTATTGTATTGCAATAGCCTACATAGCATATATATAGTACAAGAGACACAAAGACCTAAATCTTAGACAACAGGAAATAACATAAATACTCTTAACAGTGGGCACAACACAAAAACCATCATTTGGGACCTTATTAAGTCCCCAAATAAGTTATCTTAATTGCGCAGGCGCAGCAATCTCTAGCCAGCATATAATTTTTTCTTTCTTTGTGAAATGAACCTGTTGCTAGCGAACGATGCGGGAGTGAAGCTTCCTGGTAGGTGTGTGAAGTCAGTTCTTTACTATGAAACATTCTTTCTGCAGCATCGATAATAAATATCAGAACATTTGCTGCCAAGTAAAGCCTTCCCCGCTCGGTTGGGCTGAAAAGCTGTGGCTTATGGTTGAAATTGCACTGTAGCGGCTGAAATTTCACTGTAGATGAAGGTGGCTTATTTGGTGTAATTAAATCTAAAAAATTTAAAAATAGAAAAAATATGCTAGCTCAACACGGACAACGCAAACGAATACGCGAAAAAAGAACCAGCAAAAAAGCCAAAAGTTCAGAAAAAAAAACGAAATTTATAAATAGTGAAAAATAAGCCAAAGGCTGAAGCGGAAAGACCATATAGTTTTCTTTTGCAGACTTGCAACTAGTTTTGTGATCACTCTATTCCATACAAAAGAATTGCTTATAATGGACAACAAAATTCAGTTTCACCTGATAGATACAAGTTGTGTTATGAGCAGCCGGCTTTCAAGTACATAATCTTGACCCTACACCAAAAGATTCAAATCCGTTTGTTTTTTGTAGTTGCAGGCGGACATATGACTCATCAGCATGGATTAGCGAGCATTTATCATGCTGGCTAGAGACTGCTGTGAATAGTGTGAAGACATAAATATGGAGACCAAACCAACTATTATGCTGCACAATATCCTTATTCAGACCTTCCATCTTTTTGGGTGTGCTTCAATTTTTGTGATATCTGAGTGTGAGGAGATATAGTTTTGTGCTTCAACTCTCGGATCCAGATACAGTTTTCTTTTGCAGATTTGCAACTAGTTTTGTGATCACTCTATTCCATACAAAAGAATTGCTTGTAATGGACAACAGAAATCAGTTTCACCTGATAGATACAAGTTGTGTTATGAGCAGCCGGCTTTCAAGTACATAATCTTGACCCTGCACCAAAAGATTCAAATCCTTCTCTTGTTTATCTTTGTGTCTGATTGATTTGCTCTTATTTGAATTGGTTTTTCCTCTCTTCTCAACCATGTCTGGATCCGAGAGTTTTTTGCTTGATTCCTTCGGTGTTCTTTCTTGCTGTGACATGTGGGAACATGCTCAAAACCATCTTGACTATTCTCTATTCACGAGCAAGATTTGATCATTGATTTTGGTTTTAAGTCTCAATTGGTGTGCACTTATTCAAATAGAGAAAGGTCTCAACTTAGTCATGTATTTCTCAATCCAAGAATGGAAAAGCTTTCTGAGACCCTAAGAATCGTGCGTACAAAGTTTCACGGCTTTTGGCTCTTTCAATTAAAAGCTACGTGGATTTGGGATCTCGCGGTCATACTGAAAACCCTATTCTTCTGATAGCAACGATAGTACCGCAAGCTATGTAGCGGTAGTACTGTAGTCCCTGGTCATCGACCACTCATTGGTCGTCGACCTCTAGTCGTATTTAACTTTGTTTGACCAATTTGGTCTCGACCACTCACTGGTCGATGACCATACTGGTCATTTTCTAAACTGTTTCGATCACTCGGGTTTTTGACCACATGTTGGCTTCGACTACGTTCGTTTTCGACCACTCTCTGGTCATTGACCACTCGAGTTGAATTCTGACCACGTTGGCTATTGACCACGTTGGTTTCGACCACATTGATTTTCAATCACTCTCTAGTCGTTGACCACTTGAGTCAAATTTGGATCACGTCGGCTTTCGACCACGTTAGCTTTGATCATGTCAGTTTTCGACCACTCTCTGGCCGTTGACTACTCAAGTCGAATTTCAATAACGTCGATTTTCGATCAGGTTGGTTTCGACCACTCTGATCTACAACCACGTTAGTTTTTGACCACTCATTGGTCATCGATCACTCAAGTCGTGTTCTGATCATTTTGACTTCTGACTGATAGTGGTAGTACCGCAGAAACAATAGCGGTAGGTCAGTTTTTTCACAGTGGTTCAGCTCTGTGTTTTATCTGGATCTTGAGTATAGTTCTCTTCCGAGACTTCATAGCTTTGTAGCTATCGGAACAGATGATAAGTGAATACTTGGGAGAATTTTTAACGCACCATTCACCCCCTCTATTACTTATCCGGTCCTACACTGTGGTAGGTTAGTTTTGTAATTCACCTGTAGAATGCACAAAGTTATATATGATTCAATCTATACCATCACAATCTACATTGAATAGCCAGCCAGCACAACTTTATAAATTGCCCCAATTATAATTCACCAAAGAATTGTGTGCCAACAAAGCTACTATGCTGCAAATATAAGTGCTATAATCAATATTATATTCCATTATTTGTGAGAACTGTTACCTTTATACAGGACATTTGCAAGCATGGAAGAAGTTGTTGATTATGAAAGTGGCGATCTTGCTTCTGAAGATGTTAAGCTGGCTTTTGAAGAAGCAATAAAAAACATATTAAAGGTAACGGTCGGCTATTATTTGCATGAATCAGTGCATTTTTAAAATATTTATTTTGACATCCAAGTGTTTTCCTATTTTATTTTAACTACTTGTTCTTATTCAAAGTAATATTTTTCAGATAATTTGTTAACCATTTTCCTTGCTTCAAGCCTGTTCGTGACTACTTCAGTAGAAACACTGAGGCCCAAGCTCTAATTATCGCCCGTGAGGTGCAGCTATTTCCTAAGCTTTAATCAGAGTTACAGCAATTATGTATATTTGCGTTGGTAGAACACCTATGATGACTTTATGACTTATAATGACCAGCGATGTTTCAAGTTCAGAGTGTTGACGTGAATTTGCCATCTTAGCACAACAGAATTATATTTGTTACACTACTTCATGTCGGATTAATATAATACAATTTTGGCTTGAGGTTTGCGCTATTTATTCCAAGTTCCAACACCACCAATAGTTATGCTAGCCAAAATTGCATGAGCACACAATGATGGCGTTTCTGTGTGATGCTACATTAGTACCAGGTTTAACGAGTATCTTAGTTTGCTCTCGTAGTGTCCATGGAACTTGGGGGTTATATTAGATTTTGAAAACCTGGGGTCCCATTTTAGGGTCCTTCGGTGGGTGTTGGCAGATTCATTTCTATTAATTGATAAAAAAATCAGCAACAAGAAATAAATTTAAACAAGAAAAAGGGTGATGCTTACCATCTTTTACTTCAGTTTCAGAATCAAATTACTGCATATGTCCGGCCGATTCAATTGCAGAACGAAGAGATGGACAATCCTGCAAGTTTGCTCGCCCTGAACTGTTAGATCTGCTGGGTATTGTTAGCCTAATCGTAAATTCTAAAACAGCTGCTGCGTGCTGCCTAATACCAACACACAAACCATAGTCCAGCTTCCAGATTGTCACTGTACTGCTGCATGATCAAAGTTCATGTTAAATTCAAGGAAGTTTTTCTAAGACATATTATCTTCTTTACCGCAACATATATCAAGAAAATAATGGGTTTTTCTTTTCAGGGATACTGCAGTGCCTGACGAGGTGGAGATACTAGATTGCAAAACACACACTGACCGCAAGATACAGATCCCGAAACTGGCGGTGGTGAGGTGACTACACCGTTCTTCGACTGAAACAGACCAAAAAACATAACGTGTCGTGGCGATCACAGTTCACATTTGGACTCGGGCAAAGTGCTTTTTGTTTGAATGTTTCCATATGCTTCCGAGAGAAACATCTACATACGGCGTGATATCAAAAGGCTGAAGATATTCAGTCCCTTCTGGCGTTCCATTTCTTTTCTGTTTATAGATGGCTTGGTGGTTGATGTTGGCAGACTTTCAGTAGGTCGTGGTGTCCTGAAGTCAATTATGAACGTTGTTGACCCAAAGAAAATGAGCAATGCATTAGCTTAATGTTTATGATCACCTAATTTATAAGTATGCTCAATCTTGATATGACCAACCAAGTCAAAGCTACTGAATTTTCTAATAGCTTTCATCTTGATCATTAATTTGCAATCTAATGATTCAGACATACATGTTTACGTGGGCTAAAGCGAGCAGCAAAAGATGCTCCAATCTAACGAAATTTATGATAGTCTTTAGGACGCATGAATCTCCCACTCTTTTGTTACTCTATCGTGAGAACTCAAAGACACTGTTCGAAACACGAAAATTTCAAAAAAAAAAGATTCAATTTCTCGGAGGAACCGGACTTTCTAAGACAAAATACCATATTAATGACGACTAAAACATGGGCCCCACATCTGAAGAACCTAAATTCCAATAACATTAAGAATAATTTCATATATTTATCGTATGATTACGTAGAAATAAGTAAATTTATTAATACATGAGATGGTAGAATAATACTAGATAAGTTGTATACCATATTATACCAAAATGTATTAAACTCAAGATAAAAATACCTATATTTTAGATAAATAGAAATATCAATCCACATATATACAAAGTATATATCAAAGAATAGCAGAGATCTAGGATAGAGAAAACGTTCCCCTTCCTATCCACACATAATCTATCGAGGATTCTATCCCTACATAATCTATCGAGGATAAAATATGTACTATAATTATCTCTCCTAACAGAAGATTTTCCCGTGGATTATCGCGTGCCGGGGCCTTTGGCATTGCCATCCCGTTCCCAGTTACCGCCCACGTGAGCGTCGGCGCCCCCCGGGCTGCGTAACGCAGCCACGCAACGCGGGCGAACAAACAAAGCGGGGGGAGGAGAGCCAGGTCAATCGCGGCACGCGCACACGCCTCGCGTACGCAGCACGTACTAACGCCAATGACACGCGGGCCCGACGCAAAAGCGCCGAGGAAATTAAAAGGCAAAGAACACCCAGGAGCCGAGCACTAGCGGCAGCGGTAGCACGGGAGGAGGCAGTAGGCGGAAGAGAGAGAGCAATGGAAGCGTAAGCGCAAGGAGATAAGAGAGAGGCGCGGATCAAACGCACGCACCCACCCACCCAACTCGAATTTCCCTTCGCGTCGAGACCCTCGCCGCCTCCTCCGATTCCTCCCTCGCCGTCGAGGAAGGAGCTCCGATCCCAGCCAGATCGGATCGAGCTGGAGCGATCTCGCGCGCGCTCCAGGCTGCAGGCTGATCTCCTCTCCTGTGGCAAGGTACGGATCTGCTGGGTCTGGTGCTTTCCCGTTTCCGTGTTGTTCTCGCGCGGGTTTGGACGATTGGATCTGGCTGCCGCCGCTGCGTGATTCCCGAGGCGGCTGGGGCGGTTCCCCCTGGATCTCGCGGCGGGAGCATTTATTGCGGATTACGCGATCGCCTTTGCTTTCTGGAACCACCGATTTTTTTCGAGCTGTTTCCGTGGCTTCTCGTTGCTATGAATCGGATAAATGCGCCACGAGTTCGATGTTTTCCTGTACAAGCCTCTGAACTGAATGAATTCTAATATGTGTTGGTTTGTGGCAGCGTGGAGGCTCGAGTGGTTGCATATAGGGGGTGTCGGATCAGTGATCAGACAGAGAAATACGGAGTGCGAAGCCTGACTTGATCGTTTGGGCTGCATTTGTGGAGAATGTCAGGTATGGACAGTTGCTGATTATTGTGCAGGTATGTAAGTTTAACGTATCATGCAATGCAGCTAATGCTCTGCGGATTGCAATGCGCTGTTGCAGAGAGCAATGTCGACGGCATCGAGATATCGGTCAGTAACGATGAGAGGAGGGACAGAGCGGATGTCGTGAACTCAGAGGACGAGCCGAGGCACACGAGGATGCGGTCGCTGAGGAAGAAGGCGCTGCACGCGTCGACGAGGTTGACACATTCGCTGAAGAAGAGGGGGAAGAGGAAAGTGGACTGCAGAGTGCCAAGGATAGCGATAGAGGATGTAAGGGATGCGGAGGAGGAGCAGGCGGTCAGCTCGTTCCAGGAGGTTTTGTTTGCCAGGGGCCTATTGCCCGAGAGGCATGATGATTACCACACAATGCTTAGGTTAATATCAGATGAAACTGGCTCATGTTGATATTTTCAATTGTCAAATGCCAGTTGGTGATTATTCATTCTGATCTATCTGTCATGCAGATTTTTGAAAGCTAGGAAGTTTGACTTTGAAAAGGCAGCACAAATGTGGGCTGACATGCTACAGTGGAGGAAGGAGTTCGGGACCGACACAATTTTCGAAGTAAGAACAGTCTATTCTTAGAGTTGATCTGAAAAAGTGAAAATTATATGAAATTCTGTACAGATTTAGATGTATTTTTTACAAGCAATGTATGAATTTGAAAGATTGTCTTCCATATAATTTTGTTTTACTACGTCATGCATAGTGATGGCATCTAACTCTACTCATTGAAGGATTTCGAATTTCATGAGCTAGAGGAGGTGCTGCAATATTATCCCCATGGTTATCATGGGGTTGACAAGGAAGGAAGGCCTGTCTATATCGAGCTGCTTGGGAAAGTTGAACCTAATAAGCTTGTGCAAATTACAACAGTGGAACGCTATATTAAGTACCATGTACAAGAGTTTGAGAGAGCATTCCGTGAGAAATTTCCTGCATGCTCAATTGCTGCTAAAAGGCATGTAGATACAACAACTACAATATTGGATGTCCATGGTGTGGTATGTTCATCGCCTTTCTCCTAAATATGCTTTCTTCATGCCAGTAATTTTTGTCTTGAAAGAGATATAATAAAATTGGCAAACAAGAGCATTCCTTGCTTGTCTTCAAAATAGCATTCCTTTGAAATTATTATTTTTTGTTGAGAAACCTTCCATTGAAATTATTTGTTATGCTTACAAGATGTACCATATAGTGCAGTTATCAGAAGTCAAAAGATAGTGTTTTCTGTCATCAAATACAAACTTCTCATAAAACAATTTTCTAAGGTAAACCTGGAATTCTGGCTGAACTAACAATTCTTAGGGTATCTGATCTATTAAAAATGCGACAATTGTGAAACTGTACAAGCTTGCAGAATAACTTTTCATCATTGATGATATAATACACTGTAAAAACATAGGGAAAATATCCTTTGTAGGACTGATTTGGGAAACATTTAAAAACATTCTAGTAATTAAATCAACTAGGATGTTTGGGGCACAGTAGATCCTTGGAGGTTAGCGAGAAAAAAAAAACACAAATATATGTTGTTTTTCCAGTCCCCTTAGTTTAGTTCCACATTAGAGGTTGAGAATCTTGGTCCTCTAGCCAAACAAAATATGTACAGTGGATTTGATTATAATACTTCAGTTGCATTTCCAAAGGTTTTGTGATGAATCCACCCTATCGAAAACAAAAGCGCCATCAGTAGAGTTGTAGATGTTCAATTTCCTCAAAACTATTGATATTGGTGGAATTGCTTTGGTTCAGCAGCTCTGCTATTTTAATCCTTAACCATATGCATATATGAATCAGGAGAGTTTTTTTGTGGGTAACAAAACCTTTTCTTCAAACTATATCGTTACAAGTGTTGTTTAACATCTTAGTGCCGTCTGCACAATAGGTGAAAATGACATCTGTAAGATGCTGGTGGTTTTGTTCTTTTTCTTATGAATAGGGCTGGAAGAACTTTAGCAAGATTGCGAGGGATTTGGTGCGTTGTATGCAGAAAATAGATGGTGACTATTATCCTGAGGTAAGTCTTACCGATGAAATATAGGCCTGTTTTTCAACCATACTGATTACCAAGCATGTCCTAAATTATGCAGACATTGCATCAAATGTTCATTGTAAATGCTGGACCTGGTTTCAAACTGATCTGGAGCACTGTGAAGGGACTTCTTGACCCCAAAACTTCATCGAAAATCCATGTACAAACTTTTGCAAGCTTTCCAAATTTACTTTCCATGTTGTGATCTTTGTGTGGCTTACATCTACTCTTCAATTACAGGTTCTAGGAACAAAATACCAAAACAGGCTTCTCGAAGCTATTGACGCAAGGTTGGTGATTGCAACCTTATATGTTGTTTGGATTCTTTAGTGTAAGATTTATGGTGTGCCTGCTGTGCAAGGCTTACCAACATATATCTGCAGCCAATTACCAGAGTTTTTTGGTGGTTCATGCACATGCTCTAACCAGGGAGGATGCCTGAGGTCCAACAAAGGCCCTTGGAGTGATCCTTTAATTATGAAGGTAAATTTCTAAATCTGCTGGTGCTCTCTCACCATATCATATTCCTTATGGTAGAGCAGGACAATTAACTATCTGCCTCAGCTGTTCATGAACTTATTCCCAATTGTAGCTTGTACATAGCATGGAATCATCTGCTCCGAGGGAAATTGCTCAAGTATCTGATATAGAAGAAACAATTACAGGCTCTATAAGATTGCGTGCACTCAAGGTAAGATTACCAAATATCCAATCTGCGAGCTGTCATATGCTCAATCAGTCAAATCTATTCTTTCCAGTTTTGACGTTTTATGTCCTGCTTCTTTCAGTTACCAGGAAGAATTAGTGATACATCAAATGCTGAATCAGGTTCAGATGTTGATGATCTTGGATCCCCTGTAGCACCTGTAGATGTTGAATATCATAGTTTGGCTCCAGTTCGTGAGGAAGTAAATTCTTGTTCCTTTAGTTCTGCCATTATTTAAGAAGTTCCATCCATTTGCTCTGCAACTACTAGCTTGTATTTTTAGATTGACATAAGATAATAGCTGATATATTCCTTTTGGCTTCCACATGCCTAAATGTTAGCCTGTTGCTGGGCATATTGAGCATCATACATCACACAATGGCATTCCATAATAAACTTTGCCTTGTACTTATCATGTAGGCCAGGGAATCAGGGTCAACAACATACAGCGGTTCTGATGATCGGTCACTTTCGGTGAATACAGTTGTTGAGTCCAATAAAAGATATAACCCTGCTGGAAATGTATTGGGGCAGTACAACACCCGACAAAATTCCTTGATAAATAGAGTTTCACCTGAGCCAGGTATCTAATCAGAATCTGCACGCATGAATCCATCTCTCTGCAAAAAAAATCATTATGCGCTGTTAATATTTCAAGTCAGTTGTCTCACCAAGGCGGCCAGTCCCTCTGATACTTAAAATTGTGAGCTGAAACTAGCAGGTCGAGTCCCGAATAACGGCGAAGGAAATGCAGATGGTGGGATTTTGAAATATTTTTCAAGAAAAGTTGTTGCTGTAATTCTCAAAGTGCTCTCTCTTTTGCGTTTTTTCGTTCGCCGTCGACAACAGTTGGAAAATGTTCATCCACATACTGCAGCCTTGCCCAGTAATCAAGCAGATCTTCAGATAGTTAAGGAAGACCGCGTAAATCCTTGTCTGGAACGTCTTGAAAGACTTGAGTCAATGTTTAATCAGCTCAGCAGAAAGCCTCCAGAGATCCCACAGGATAAGGATCGTGCTATACGGGATTCTTTTGACAGAATAAAATCCATTGAATTTGATCTGGAGAAGACAAAGAAGGTATTTGTCTACCCATGTTACATACCTTATGGTGCTTACAGTTGTTTGGGGCTTTAATGTTAGAACTGTATCATGCTTTTTACCACAAAAAGTGTTTTGTACCTTGATAAAAAACTATGTTCTGCCAAACTTTTCAGGCAAGATTTTGAACTACGTAGGTTGAATTAATAATTTAAAGTATGAAAATGTTGCTTTATTCATTGAAATATGAAGGGTTGTGAGTTGTGACACAACTGAAACTTTTGAGCACAAGTCCAAAAAGAACTGCAATCACTATGGGTGTGTTTGGATGCTAGGATGTCCCAGGGATGGAATGGTCCCGTTCCAATATTGAGGTCATCCAGCTGTTTGGATTGTGGGATGGGGAAGAATGGAATGGAAGCAAATGGTCCCTCCCAAAGGAATATTCCTCAAAAATTTGGTATCATCCCATTCCACAAAAATTCCCGGACGAGTCCATCCCAGAGCAAAGTCACGGTCACCCTCTCCCATTCTCCGTCGCGCCACCCTCTCTCCCCTCCCGCTCCAGATCTGGCGGGACCAGCGAGCATGGCGGCGGGGCGAGGCGCGCGGCGGAGGTCGGCGGCGGCGGCGGCGCGCGCGCGCGGAGGTCGCGCAGAGGTCGGCGCGCGCGCTGAGGCCGGAGCGGGAGGTCACGCGGAGGTCGCGCGGAGGTCCGGCGCGGTGGTCGGCGTGGGAGGCCGCGCGGGAGGTCGGCGTGGGCTGCGGCGGGATCCGCGTGAGTGGCGCGCGCGGAGGCTCGCGCGAGCGCGCCGCGGAGGTCGGGCGGCGGATCCGCAGCGGCGGCGCGGGAGGAGCGCGCGCGGCGCGCGCGGAGGTCGGGGCGCGGCGGGAGGTTTGGCGGCGCGGCGGCGCTGAGGCCGGAGCGGGAGGTCGGGCGGCGCGAGGAGGCGCGGGAGGTCGGCCGAGGGGGAGGTCGCGCAGCGGCGAGGCCGCGCGCGAGGTCCGGCGGCGGCGAGGAGGCCGACGCAGAGGTCTGGCGCGCGCGGCGCGGGAGATCGGGCCCGGCGGTGACGCGGAGATCGGGCCGGCGGCGACGCGGAGGCGCGCGGCGGCGGCGAGGAGGCTGCGTGGGGGAAAATTTTTTCTAATAAATATCAAGGGGAAAAATTCTAATAAATGTCAAGGGGAAAAAAATTCTAATAAATGTCAAAGGGGTAACCTCACCAAGCAGGTTAGCATATCCTACTTTTCATCCCCATCCCACCAACCAAACAAAAGACGGAACGGTTCCATTCTTCTCCATCCCACTAACCAAACAAAAAACAGAACCATCCCATACCATGAACCAAACACATGGACAGAATCATCCCGTTCCATCCCATCCCAAAAAACTGGAATCATCCCATCCCATCCCACCCCATCCCTCCAACCAAACACACCCTATGCTAATCAAACCTTTACAAGTTAAATATTGAGCATAAAAAATGGATGCATGTTATCTAAATTCAAAAGTTTACTATGAGATGTCTCTTCAAGGAGACAAGGACCACTTGATACTTGATTAACACCTCTTAAAATTGCACTTTGTGACTATGGTGGGGCCATTGGTTATGAAATTGCAGGGCATCTTGATTCAAAAATGTGTAGGCTTACAATCATTCTAACATACTATAACTACACCCTACTATGGGCAGAGTTCATACTCAAGTCATAATTCATCATATATATGTTCATTATTTTTTCACAATTAAACTGACAATACTGTGGTCTTGTATTTCATATATTTATATGCAGTGCTTTTTGGATCTGTTCTTCCAGGTAGTGCATGCGACAGTGATAAAACAAATGCAGATGGCTGAGACATTGGAAGCTGTTAAAGAGTCTGATCTTAGGGTGAGCAATAACATATTACATAATTGTAATTGCAAGATTGTCGACATTGAGTATTCCAGTGACAGTTATTTATCAATTGAAAATAATAGTGCATTGGGGTCTAAAAGTGACATGTCAGTGTTAGACTTGCCTCTATGGGAACATATGTACTATGCATATGGTTCAAGTTATTTCTGCCTGAATTATAACATAGAATTCTATAAATTATATTATGTTAACTTATTCTGCGGCTTATATTAGTCTCATGTTTTTTCTTGTTTGGTGCAGAGAAGGAAATTTTGTACATAATAAACTTAGCAGCAATGTACAGGAACAAGAAAAGAAGGGTCGGCGGCTAACTACTGTCTGCTTTCCAACAGGAAACTAAACCGCATTGGTTGTATATGGTTGCCCTTTCTCGGCTCTCGCTTTTTTTGGTCTATCAAAGAGATGAGCGATGCTTAATGCTAATAAGAACAGATGGTGACCCGAGACAAACTGAGATTGTCAAAAAGAACGTCCTGGAAGATCACTGAACATAGTCCAAGCTTACAGACCAAAAGGAATCTTAAAAGAGCCCAATACACAGCTTATTCTGTTCATGTTTCTATTTATGTCCCTTTCAGCCTCCTGATCTGCCGTATGTATTTCAATGCTTTTGTGCATTGTTTTCCAGAACAGTTGAGGCTTAACTCCCATAATTCATGCATTTTTTTGGTTGAGATCATCAATACATGTATCAGTTTTTTTTTTCACTTTACCCTTCAATTGTAAAGTATAAGCATCTGATTTAAATTGCCTGATGCTGCAACAAACTAAATAATTAGGGCTTGGTGTTGCAACCCCTTTCCATTAGGTGAAATAGCCGCAAAGTGCATTTTGCCTTTTTTTTTAGTTTATTTTGTTGACTTTTGACTTCTTTAGAATCTAAAATAAATAGAGCGGTTTCTCTAAACAGCTTCTTAAAGATACTTCTCTAAATAGCTTCTTAAGCCTAACACCTTGTGCATCATCTGTATCGATGTTTTTGTCATCTATCGTCGTCTCGAAAAGCATAAACAAAAACTATCAATTATAGCTAAAAGTTATGTAACAAAAAAAACCATGATAACTTTGCTTTTTGTATACTGCCATTCTTTGTTTTGTCACAAGCAAAACAAAATCTCGACAAGAACAGAAAGTGTTCGGGATAGGCTTTGCCACATCCTGTTTGATAAATAAAGGACATTGCCTTTTATTGACCACTGTTGTTGATTGATGCTAAGTTTCATCGGTGGATCGCATGTTGAGAAGTGATATTCTTGTGTGGCGTGAGCTGTGTGGCACTTGAGGTCGAGGATGCACCGAACTTAGCTGGCAACTCGTTCTTGCAGGTGGGGTAAGTTTGTTACAGAAAGGCAACAGCCAAATGGGTAATGTATCTAGTACACTCAACTATTCCAGTGTACTCATACATAGGGCTGGACGAAAAACTCGAAGCTCGTTAGCTCGCTCGGCTCGTGGCTGGCTCGGCTCGGCTCGTTAGGATAACAAGCCGAGCCGAGCCAAGATTTTAGCTCGTTAGCTATAACGAGCCAACTCGAGCCAGCTCGCGAGCCGCTCACGAGCCAAACGAGTCATGCTTCCAGGAATTTAGATATGCATATGCTGCTTCCATGGACCTAATTTGTACTCTATTGCATGTGTTAATGTGTAAATTTGTACTCTATTGTACCCAAACGAGCCATGCATGTGTTAATTTGTACTCTATTGTACCCAAACGAGCCAAACGAGCCATGCTTCCATGGATGAATATATGATGGAGATATTTTTTGGCCCTGGCTCACGAGCCAAACGAGCTAGCTCGAGCTTGTCACCGAGCCGAGCCGAGTTAGCTTTTTAGCTCGTTAGTTATAACGAGCCAGCTCGTTATCCTACCGAGCCAGACCAAGCCGAGCCGAGCCGAGCCAGCTCGTTATCCAGCCCTACTCATACACTTAGCTCATGTCAATCATCTGATCTCTATCCGACGTCCCATATCAACGTATGTCATTTTTCGCAAAAAAAATCTGTTTGCCACTCACATTGGATTTGTAAATCGCCCTTGAGCCATCCCCTTCACCCCTCCTCTCTCCAAACCCGCCGCCCATCTTTGCTCCCCTCCGCCCTGAGACGCTATCCCGAGCCTTCGCCCCAAACCGCCCTTGAGGCGCCCCCCTTCTTGTCGCTCCCTTCGCCGCCTCCCCTCCTTGTAGCTCCCTCCTCGTTGTGGCCGTGATCGAAAGCGGCTGTGATCGTGGTAGCCGTGGTCGAAAGCGGTTGTGATCGTGACAGGCGTGGTCATGGTGGCCGTTATCGAAGACGAATGTGGTCGGGGTGGCTGTGGTCGTGGTAGAGGAGAGGAGGGACGGAGGCAGGCGATGGCTCAGGGAGAGGGGTGGCGGCTCGGGGCGAAGGCGGGTGGTGACGAGGGATGGCGAGTTTAGGGACGAATGGGATGGCTTGGGAGGCGATTTGCAAATTCAACACGAGTGACGGACGGGTTTTTACAAAAAGTGACGCACGTTGATATGATACGTTGGATGGAGATCGAGCGACCGATATAAACTAAGTGTATGAGTACACTGAAATAGTTGAGTGTATTGGATATGTACATAGCCAAATGCAAGACGAAACAGGGCATTTTCATCAAAAGAGAAGATCCCTCCATCTCACGGACAAGGATGGGGACTGTTGAATGGTTCAACCAACCATTTCTATTATTACCGGTCCATTCCTTTCCCTTTCTACACATACAAGGCGAAATCGATTCCATCTTGCCAGAACTCTGCCATTTCTACAGTTCGACCGATGAAGATCAAAGAACATGAAGTCTTCAAAGAAAAGAAAAGAAAAAGACCAGTAAACATAATCTTAGTAGTAAAAAAAACACACAAGACAAGCGTCGTCTTGGTCGCTGCTTTCCCTTCTTTTCGCTCGTCTCTGTCTTGTCTTGTCCAACGTAGCTCGCTCACAGAAAGACCAGCGAAGACGTTGAGGCGCGCATGTGGGCGGCGACTCCCCTGCGCGGACCATCTCCATCACCGTCCTCCTAGATCCAAGAAGCTCCGCGACTTCCATTCCCCCTAGAACCACCCTTCTGTTGAGAAACTTGCAGCAGCGAGTACAGTTCTTGCGTTGCGCTGGGAGGAGACGCGATGGCTGTGGATCGTGGGGTGTTGTTCCCCTTTTTGGCCGCTGCCCTGGTCGGATTCGCCTCCGCGTCTCCCTTCCTGTCCGGTCCGTGCGTGTTCTTGTTGCGGTGTTCTTGCTGCGTCGCTTGCTTGCGGCTTCTGATGAGTTCGTTTTGTTTTCTGCTGCTTGAACAGACAGCGTGTTCCAGGCGAGCACCGGATCTACGGGGAGGAGCTTGCTGCAGGCCAAGAAGAGTACGTTTCCTCCTCCTCCTCGCTCAGTTCTACCCTTTAAGCTGGTGATGGATTCGAGATAGGTGTAGGGTAGGAGGGATTTGATCTGAAATCGAACTAGATGACAGACGGTTGGGCTGGAAGTTGATGCCGTTAGATGCTCCAATTAGATGCACGGAGTAAATTCCCTGATCCGTCAGTAGTTTAGATATCACGTCGTCGGATTGGGGTAGCATCAAGGATTGGTGGTGACTTGATGAGGCTTGGATTGATTTTATCCTTGTTACTGTAGACGAAAAGAATAAGGGATTGATGAATAAAGATTGATGGAACACTTTGATGGTCCAGTTAGATGACTATAATGAGGAACTGGGGTGCTATGAATTGAACAGAGGGACGGGGGCTATAGCTCTCCGATGATGTAGATATATACTACATGCACATGCTTGTTAACTGGAGTTACTGGATAATGGGAGACATTTCATTCACAAAATGGCAACTCATTAAGACATTAGAGATCAACATCCTGATGGAGTTTACATGCATTTAGTGTTGAGAGTTGAGACTAGAGGGGCTGATGTGGAGTTTCTGGACTTGGAAAACAGAGTTCAATGGTGGAAATTACAAACCATCATTCAGTAGTAAAAGTTAGGATTTTATGGTTCTCTTTAAATTCGAAATTCCAAACATGAACAGCGATCAACCTGAAATGACCTGAGCTTCACTTGCTTCTGCTCGATACTAAGATGTCCGTCCTTACATAGAGAGCATAGAGAGACTAAAATAAATAAGCTAATAGTGGAAAGATGTCTGTCGAGCTTGTGATGGCGAAGCAGGGACTTGTAAGACGTGCAATGTCCAGATGGTGAAGCCTGTACTTCGTTATTCAATTGGAAATGTGATCATAGAAAAAATTCTACATGGTAACCAAAAGCCAATTAGGTGCGTTGGTCCTAGCTGCAAAAGAACCAAACTCTTCGAGGCAGCCCCTAATTACATATTTTGGTACCTTCGATTCACTGAACAATACATACATATTGCCGACACTGTGTACCAAGTCACATCAAGATAGAGGTTAAGTCATCACTCTAATATACCTCTTGCCATGTTCAAGACTTTCAATACCTTCATCTGATATACTTCCTCTGCTTATTCCTACCTATGCTTATCAGATTGCCCTATGAATTTTGAGTTCCAAAACTACACAATCATCACAAGCAAGTGCAAAGGGCCACAATATCCTGCTAAGCAATGCTGCGATGCTTTCAAGGAATTTGCATGCCCGTATAATACGTATATCAATGACGTGAGCAATGACTGTGCATCCACAATGTTCAGCTACATCAACCTGTATGGCAAGTACCCACCAGGCCTGTTTGCCAGCTTGTGCCGAGAAGGCAAGCAAGGGCTTTATTGCGAAGGCGTCGTCCAGAAAGACGGTGGTGTTGCAAGTGGTGGCCCACAAACTCAAAGCAGCTTGCTTGCTTTGATTACTCTCATGTGTGGACTAGCAGCATTGTTGTTCCATTGAATGATACCTTCCATTTCTCCAAAGATGGTGTGTTGTAACAGATAAGGCTTGAATTCATTTGCTGCTCCTTGAGGCGCTCTTGGTGTAAAATCTCTTATAAGTTATGTCTGATTACATATTCTCTAGAATCTCACCTGTTGATTGTCAACTTAGAACTCACCCTTTGTTGTTGTATTGTTACTGTTATATTGCATTATGTCTCATTCATGTGGCTAACTCATGTTAGTATAAAAAAAATTATATGCCCATGCAAACATTTTCCTTTAAAAAAAACAAGAACCTTACCTATCATTGGTGCAAAATATATTGCAAAACATTGCCTTTGGACCCCATTTGCAGGAATCTCGCAGTAAACAGTTCAATTTGTTGATATAAATGCAGTTTTAGAAATAAATTACTAGTAATTCTAGAATTATAATTGAATTTAATAGCATAATTCTAGCAGCAAAGATACGACAACAACTCAACTAAAATGTTTATTAAAACATGAAATTTCCTCAAGTCATATAAACAAGATGTTATACTGATCATTGCAGAGATAATGTGATAAACAATCTGCAGTACATTCATTTTAAATTAATGAATTAATGTTCTTAGATGTCGGTTGCACTTGTTATTAAACAAGCCCCCACGACACAATGGGTCTAGCTACTTCAACAATAAGAGTGACAATTCTAAATAATTTGCTAGTTTTCAATTATTAACAGCGGTTCAACTATTATAATATCAATTGAATTGCAATAACAGAATAATCTGAAGACAGGTTAGCACCACATAAGTGATAGGACATCAAGTAATATAATCACTAATCGCTCAAAACCAGCAAATTGGTTCTAAATTGTCATTATTATTTTGATCAAACCACAAAATCCTCATCGAGCATTGTTTTATCCCACATCTAATCATATCAAGTCACCTAATACTAGTGATGAATTAAATCAAAGAAAGACAGATGAAGACATTCACTAGTGTAGCAAACTTGACAGATTGAAAATAGCTATTGAAGCTAACAGAAATACTCAAACCCGAGATATCACTCAAAGCTACTAGAAGTAACTCGGCTAAGCATGTCGAGGACGACGTCAGCCCAGAAAACCTATCGCCACTGCTTGAATCGCAATTATCCGGCATGGTTCTCGGAGATACAAAACCTCCTTCACGCTCTGATGTTCACCACGAACGCGAAATCGAGGATCATAGAATGTCGCACATGACATAGAACCAATTGAGACTGGCCAAGCACTTGAATGAACTCATGCCGCACCCAAACATAGCCAACAAAGGCTGCAAATCTCAACACACCACCATTGCGGCACCTCTACCTCACAGGAGATGCCTCAACAATCGGCAAATCACCGGCATAACTGCTGCCAAGGCACAGCCCTCACCGGCTCCACCCTCTTTGGAGTAGTGCTGACACACACGACCGAGGCCGACGAAATGACAGAGTTCTAAGTTGCAGGAGGAGAGAACCGGTCCGTGCTTACCACCGCTATCGTAGCTCAAGGAGAAGAGTTCAGTAGCAGCCGATCCAATTAGATCAACATCAAAGTAATCGGTGGAGATGGAAGAAGGTAAAGATAGATAGTGATCTGATCTGAAGATGAGAGAGGAGCCCAACCGAGTATAAGAGGATGTGGATAAGGGCAGTGCCATCAACGGCCGCAACAAAAACACTGGAGTCACTAGAGCGGCGATCAGCACAAACCCCATCTCGTACGTGTGGCTCAACCAAACAAGGCCGAAGGCCTTATCCCCTCTTCTCCCTTTCTCTATGATGTCCAAGACCCACACTTCCCTCTCCCCCTTTATTTTTTTAATAAAGCAAATTGAAAATTTTCCAAAATGCCCTCTCATAGAACACCATTCCTGCCGGAACGAGTAATGCTCCAAGGACCTAACTTTTTTGTTTGATAAGAAGATGGCGTGAACAAATGCAGGGTGTTGGACCGACATTCACAACAGTTATTCACTATCCTTTAGTGGTTTTGTCGTTACCGTCCAAGATAGAGGTCATTTAGAGCAAGTACAATAGTATAGCCAACTAGTGGCTATAACACTTGTCCATTTCATCTATAGCCTTCAAAAAAATAGTTCATACAATAAGGTAGCTATTACAATAACTATTTGGCCCTACGTGTAAGAGAGTGAAATGCATATTTTTACGTGCTATAGCTAGCTGTAATTTAGTAGCCAGCTTCCTTCTCTCTCTTCCTTTCTCTCTCTGCCACGTAAGATTTGGTTGATATTATATTTGCTATAGCCTGCTGACTAAACCTTATTATACCTGCTCGTAGTGTGCTTTCATTTAGTTCGGTTGGGCCCAATATGTCCTGGAATCCTTATCCTTGGACTGCTGCGTGTGTGAATGTTATTGGCCGTGGTCAACTTGTTGGCAGTGTGCCACACACACACACACACACACACACACACACACACACACACACACACACACACACACACACACACACACACACACACACACACACACACACACACATATATATATATATATATATATATATATATATATATATGATGAGTGTTTCATGCACCATGGTGCCTAGGCACCAATATCAATACCGTTGATTTGCTTGAGATTATAACGTTTGATGTGGGTATCTTCATATACCCATAAAAAGTATATTTGAGATGTCAAACTCGAAAAATTTAAATTCAACTTCAGTTTAATTAGTTTGAACTATTTTTATGGTATATACTCACTGTAGTTGCATTGAACTCAAAAGTAGTTCAAACTAATTTGAACTGAGTTCAAAACTTACTTACCATAAATATATCAAGGGTATAAAACATTTTCATACCCAAACTCAAAAAAATTATCAATCATACACGTGTATCAGATGTTGGTGCCTAGGCACCATGGTGCCTTATGTAATTTTCCTACACACACACACTTTTTTTTTGACCCAGTGCTGCAGTGCATAATGAACCAGACAAACTAAACATTTTCACCTAATCGTGTCCTTCTCAATTCCACACCACAAATTTCCGGTTATCTTTCAAACAAATAAATTGAGAGGAGAAAGTAACAAAATTATTGTTGTGCTAACTATCATTTTTTTTTTAAAAAAAAAGTCACCTGTAACAAAAAACAAACTTTCTGGTAGTTAGATGTGCTTGGAGATGTACCCATTACAACAACAGTGGAGCCACATACAACCTGTGGGTCAGGTTTTTTTTTTTTTTTTGCAAAATAGTCTTATTGGCACAGATATATGCATGCAGGTTCATAAAATTCCAGATATTTTTGAAAGGTTGATCTCGTAAGGTTTGAGTTCTGGATCCACTACAACATCACACAATTAGGGAATTTATAGCAAATTTGTGCCAAGCATCAATGTTTTACACTAGTTGCCTAGGTACTTTGTATGGGATCCGGCTTGCAGTTTGATTATTGTATCTTTTTAGATAGATCAAAATGGTTGATTAGCGACTTTTTGATGGTTAAACGATGAAAAAACCAATAAGCAATAGCATTTGGGAACAAAAATCTCTGGCATCCACTGATACATGTTCTTTCTGGAGCGACACGACAACACCACATCGACATCTTTTAGTTTCTTATAGAACTGGTTCTAGGACATAAGATTTTTCTATACATCTCATTGATCAAATTTCTTGCGATGGTTCTAGGATATATGGGCTGCCCTTTTAATTACAATTATAAGCAGCTACCCGCTAAACCTTAATATTGCAATTTACAGCGAAAATGTTAACCACTGCTACGAAGAGACTTTTTTCTATAACTGTAATCTGTTGTCAATTATGGATCAAATAAGTTTAATTATTTGTCAAAATCTAGGTTTTTCTAGGGTTAGTTCTTTTGGAATTTTTGAAACTTATAGATTTCTACCCAAATACTAATAGGACAAAACCGAGTAAAAAAGCCCACGGCACCTCATAGCATTGTCAAAAAAAAAATGTTGTCATATTATTGAAGTAACCCAACTATGACAAGCTGAAACATAAAATGTATGCTGTTTTCATTATTACCGCAAAGTCCATAATTAGAACAATTAACTATGTAGAAATTGGAGACTAACTCACTATATGTTATAGTTACGAACCAAATAGTAAGTAGTGAGGGCTACAAGAAGACCACAGAAGGACTACTCAGAGCCTTAGATGCTGTAAAAAAGGTGTGAGAGATACTTGTATAGAATATATGTGTTGTTTGTAAAAATGAGTCACCCCTCTCATGGTGTCCAGATGCATACATTTATATTTATCAAGAGGTTAATTACATAAATGATTCTATCTGAATCAACATTTACAGAGCTAGTCATGCTATTTTCTTAGCTTAGCCACTATCTCGGCCGACACATGAATGTGGTATTTTCTTAGCCTACAGCTCCCGCTAGGCCGGCCGGATGGTCTACTGACACAATTGGTTGACTAGGTTAAAGTGTAGGCCACTCCCCCAACAATATAGTTAGCTAGTCCTGGATAAAATCGATTCACATTTAAAAAGCCAGAGCAACCAGAGCATCAAATTACTGATGTTATTCTTCATGTGGTTAAATTATACAGTTAAGCACCTTTGTTTCCTTTTTCACTCCACGAAGTGGAACATACAGGTGCAGTGATGCAGCTAGAAGCAAAGAGAGCCGAAGAACATTCTTCTGACAAAAAATCAACCATACTCCTAACGTAGACCTCCTGGTCTGGGAGTATTCCGGAGACTTCCACATATGCTTGTAGAATTACAGCACGTACGAAGGGCAACCACACAGTTCTACACTTCCACTACTGGGCTGAAAAGAGGGAGCTCTGATCCAATGATTGAACTGCTGCCACCAGGTGCGTCACCCCGTCCTATCGCCCATCAAAACCGAGGTGACCAAATTGCCGTGTCCCAATCTCTCAACGTCATAGCCAGCCTTGGGTTTGGATTAACATAACGGATTAGCTAACTTCAGAGCTTTTTCATTTTAGATTTTAATAGTTTTTTTATTCTTTATAATAACTAACTTTAAAAAGAAGTGTCTTTTCAAAATAAGGTCTATATATTGATTATATTATACACTATAACGACTTCATTTATATCTGCTAAAATCACATATGAATTTCTGTTACTCTGTACTCTCTCATGAACAGTCTAAAAGTTATAAACTGCAACAAAAAATAGACCCTAATCTCACCAGGTTATCCTACTTGAAATTAGTGAGATTAGTTTAATCTAAATTTTATGTGTGAAACTAATCTAATTAGTCTAAATTACTATTTGACTAGATTAGGTAGGTTAGCTATATATAGAAAAACAAAACTTAGGAGAGTTGGTTACTAGCTTATTTTCCTTTTTTAGTTGGTTAACTTAATCATTGGTTAAGGAGGTTTAAAATCATTGATCGGGTTAAGTTAATCCTATTCCTAACCCGCACCTTCTAAACCCCAAATAAAACACGATTTAACATGGAAATCTATGTATATACTCCACCATAAAGAAAAGATGTAACTTTATTAAGAAACCGTCAGTTATATAACAGATTTAAAAATTACTCATCATACTTCACAATATAAATGTGAATTAGTCAGTGACTGCGAAATCGTAGATATTAATGTTCCCATATGAACTTTAACTTTTTTTTTTTATCAGATACCCATATCTTTCCTATACATATCGAATACGAATGCGGAGTAAGGGCCTGTTTGGTTGGTGCCTAACTTTGCCATGCCTAAGCTTAGGCAATATGTGGCTGCCACAGAAAGTGTGGCTAACAAAATCGAAGCCACACTTGTGGCAAAGTTTGGCAAGAAACTGAGTCTATGACGTGTGGGGCCGGGTGCTAAGAAAGTGTGGCATGCCACGATTACGTCGATGAACCAAACATTCTACCTAAAAACTACAAGACGCTCGACTACTGGCTAAAGAACTTCTGGTCATAAACCAAACAGACCCTAAATATTGCCTTTCCCATATTATAACCTAAACCTATATTTTTTTTTAAAAAAATACGAATACGAGTCGAATCAAGAAAATGATAGCCCATCGGATTTTTTTCCCGAGTACAACACCGGATCCGCGGATATTATCCGCCCGTTGTCACCTCTATCACGTCCTCCACCCTCACAGGGGCAAACCCGTCAATTCCCACCGCCCCGCCGCTTCGCGCTTGTACTATTTATCCACCTCCACCTCTTCCCGGCTCTATCCCCTCCCTAGGGAGTAGGACAAGGCCTGTCCCCGTCTCTAACCCACTGCGACGAACACAGGAACAGCAACGAAAAATAAAATTATTTTTGGGACAGAATAAAATTCGGTAGAATAATTCCGAAAACGAAGCGGAAATTAGAAACAAAGAGGCAGTGAGAGGGGGGACACCCGAAAGTGGAAGGGGGAAAATAAACGGAAAAAAGATTATTAGTTAATTCGTGCTGTTAGGAAGTGAGGAAAAGGAAGCGGCTTCCCGTCTCTTATATTACCGGGGATTCCGTCTTCGGGTCGGCTCGGGCGGCGTTGTCTGAGGCGCAGGCTTCCCTCTCCGCTCCCCCCGGCGGCCGATTCGCCCCCCGCTTGATCGGGCCAGGTGCGTCCAGTCCTCCGTTTCTGCTTTTTTTTTTTGGGATTTTTTTTGTGTGTGTGGGTGGGGGGTTTGTGGTGGGAAACGGTGATCTGTTCGAATTAGGGTAGATCTGGGTGGTGGGCGGTTTGAGGCGGCGGGGTCTAGGGTTTGCAGCGCCGCGCGGGGGGGTGGGTGGGTGGGGGAATTGGTTGTGTGTGAACCTGATGAGGAAAAAACGCGTTTGTTTTTTTTTTGGATTGAGGGGAGGAAATTTTTGGTTCTGGGGATGATTTGTCTGCTGCTAATGATGTGACTGTTGACTTTGTGTTTGATTTTTTTTCCCTCCTTGTTGATATGCTTAGGAATTCTACCCCATGTTGACTTGGGAATTCTACCCCATGTTGACTTGGTTCCATTTGGTTCGGATTTTCCCTTCCAGTTTGCTTAATCCGCAATTGCTTGGAACTTAGAACAGGCAAACGGTATGTGATGCTAGAAGTGACTAGTTGCTAATAGAAACTGCGAAGAGCTTCTAGTATTTGTTGTTGTGATTCGCAACTGCTGTTAGTGGATTGGTGTGGGATGTTCTAGAGGCGCATGTTTGCTTGCTTGATGCGCAATTTGTTTCAGTGTGGGCGTGTTTGCCGATGGTGGTGATGTTCTGTTTGCAGGCTAGGGACTCTTCTCTCTTAGGAGAGGATCCATGTCCAATTATCACGAAGACCACGTGGAAGACATGGATGATGATTATGACATGGATGATCCTGCTGATGACATGGGCGACGAGCACCAAGAGCGCGGAGTTAGGGACCCCGATTCGGAGGGTGAGGAGTATGGCCAGTCGGTATGTCCGTTATTTTGTATTGTTGCCTCACTGCATTTGGAATCAAGTCTATGCAACATTGTTTTTAAATGCAGTTCTTGTCGGGTTACTAGATCATTATTCCACGAACTACAACTGTAGGGCACTTGTATGCTGCTGATATGTTTCAGTTACTTAGCCCAAATGCTACTTGTGGTGGTATACTAGATACTAAGCGCGGAGTAGACAGTTAATCAGTTATATGACCCTATAAATGGCTTATGGGGTCATTGATTATGCATTCTCTTATTTGGAGGGTTAACTGAATCCACGAAACGACAACAATTCTCACGCATCTTGTGTTGGCTGTTGAGTCTTGGGAGCTTGATACAGTTCTCTCTTGTTTAGAGGGTTGTCTGAATCCATGAAGCTTGTCCTCTTACATAGTTGCACAATGTCCTTTGTCTTCTACCGTTCATCATCCCAATCTTTTGGTACTATCTATGCAACTATCTTTTGCAAGATTGCGCCTCTTTTCCCATGATTTCTACCTGCTATGCTATGTAAATGCTTCCATTGTTTTGTCTATTCCTGTCTTCCATTTCTAAATCACTGTTAGTTTGTTTTTAATTCTGGACATTGGATATAGAAAGCAGTTATTTTCCTTGCTCAGCTTTTAATTTATAAACCAGTCTTGAACTTTACCAATTTAAGAGTTTCTGTAAATATGGTTTCTTTCTGAGTGGCAACTTGATCATTGTTTTAACTACATAAACGACGCTGCAATGCTCTAAATGGTTGTTTCTCCTTATCTGTTTAGCATCATAAGATCTCAGATACTTCATCAGCGGATGCAAGAAAAGGAAAGGACATTCAGGGAATACCATGGGAGGGGCTAGCTATCACACGTGAAAAATACAGACAGACCAGATTAGAGCAGTACAAAAATTATGAGAATATGCCTAATTCTGGAGAAGCAGCAGCAAAGGTGTGTCTTTTAGAAAGTTCAGTTCATGCAAAATTTTCGGTCTGCATGTGGTTAACAGTTGACACTTGTCATAAACAGGAATGCAAACCAACTGAGAAAGGCGGAATGTATTATGAATTCAGACAAAATACTAGATCAGTAAAATCAACTATCCTACATTTTCAGGTGGGTTCATTCTGCCTTCCTTTCCCCACTTCATGATAATATTAATATGCTGTCGGATAATTATCAGATGTAATTGTTTAGATATCTTTTTGATAGGTGGTATCAAATTTCTGGGCGTTCTCTCATAAGATTATGTTTCTACATTTCATTAACCGAACCAGCTTCAGACTTATTAAGTTACTTTGTCAGTCAACTTTCATCCTGATCTTTTGCCTTCATAGTTTTTGCTGTACCATTTCCTTGAATATAAAAAATCAAAGAAATAATTAGGTGCAAAGTTGCTAAGTATTACTCCATATTTCTTGAGTGTGTCTATTTCATTAACTATGCCGTGCTTGATTGCAAATTCTTACTGCTAATTTGAAGAAAATTTTGCATCAATGCTTTTAGCTGTATTAGCTTCTCGGATTTGTAAAAGTTAATTTGAATTAAATGTTTTGAAACATGTAATTATTGCGTAAACTTTGCATGGATAGCGAGATGTATTCCTATGTTAAAAAAAAAGAGCAAGGTGTTCCTGCTTAGTCTCTTGTCTAAAAATAAGGATTGGTGTTGGTTCTTTTATCTTTGGGACTAATTTAAGTTTGCATTGCCTGTTTGGAGATACTTTTATTGTAACGGTTCAACATGTTCAGGGATATCTGCTGGTCCTGATTATGTTTGTCAGTGAGTAAACTATGATGTTGCTGTGTTTGAGCTCATCATTTGCAGTCGATCTCAAATTCCTAATTGATGTTCCTCCTCTCTTCTGTATGATTTTTATCTGCAAATGTGGAGAGTGAAATAATTGACCTGAACTATGCCTGCAGCTGAGAAATTTAGTATGGTCTACATCCAAGCATGACGTCTACCTAATGTCACATTACTCAGTTCTTCACTGGTCGGCATTGAGTAATGTGGATACTGAACTTATGAATGTCCAAGGACATGTGGCACCAAGGGAGGTATGATAAATTATTCTAATTTCTTTTCTGCCTAAATTTCCCCTTCCTCTGCAGCTTCTCTAGTTATTCTTCTGTTAAAGTTTATGGATCTCTTGTTACAGAAGCACCCAGGAAGTTTATTAGAGGGTTTTTCTCAGACTCAAGTTAGTACCTTGGCGGTCAAGGACAATTTGCTGGTAGCTGGCGGATTTCAAGGAGAGTTAATCTGCAAGGTAAGTTATCCAGACTGATTCAAATCCTTTTGAATCCAACCCACTGCTGTGCTATCTATTGGCATAGTGTTCTAGCTATATGACGATTGACAAGTTTCCACTATTTGTGATGTTTGCATGCATCAATATTGTTCTTTTACTGGATGCTCGCCTTGATCCTAGTGCACTATCAATTCTAACCCCCTGGAATTATCTCTTATGAAATTGGGAATGTTATGGTGAGATGTACATGGTAGACTAACACAATCACTGGTTTTGCCTTACTTGAATAAACTAACCAATGTTATGCAAATTTTGCTGAAAAATAAGTAAATAACTAACTGACGCGTGTTGTTGTGCATGTATTCACATGCTTACTCTATTTATGAACTCTCAATACTGATCTTTTGTTGATTTTTTATTCCTTTGTTGATGTGGAATGCAGCACCTTGATCGAGAAGGAATAAGCTTTTGCTGTCGAACAACATATGATGATAATGCTATTACTAATGCGGTTGAGATATTCAATACTTCTAGGTAACATCCTATCCCTGTTATTAAAGATGCAACCTTGTTGAACGTATGTTCATGTCAGTTCTGGTTATTTTCTCAGTGGCGCTGTTCACTTCATGGCATCGAATAATGACTCGGGTGTAAGAGATTATGACATGGAGAGATTCCAGCTCTGCAAGCATTTTCAGTTTGACTGGCCAGTGAACGTAAGTCCCTTTGGTTATTCCTGTTTCTTTTTTTTCTTGTGTTATGGTTGGAAACTTGGAACAAATCGTTTGCAGTTTGTACTAGAGATTCATCGATTTTCCCCCCGTTTTGGTAACATATGGTTGTAGTCTTGTTTCCTTGTTCATTTCCTTACGCTTTTTTACAATGATCTTATTGTCATGTTAGGTACCGTGCTGTTTGCAAACCTAGTAATATTAGGGTACGAATTTTTGATGGAACTAAAGAGCAAAATGGAGTGTAACATTTATATTGCCATAGCTGACGATATTATACTGTTCTGTACCGTCTTCTGAATATGGTGGATAAAGAAAAGTTGTTGCATATTTTGCAGTTGGCACCCTACAAGATAATCTCGCATGTGCCAACTATAGAACCCTTTCCTTTCCTTTTTCCCATCACTGCCTTTTGACATAGTACTGATAGTAGATGGATCCAACATCAGTGTGCACATGATATGTATGCATCTGAATCAATGGAATGCTTCAAATGTTTTTATTGCTGTACTCTGGCCTTACTTTGTATTGTTATTTTGTTCATGCAGCATACATCACTGAGTCCTGACAGAAAGCTTGTTGTTATTGTGGGGGACGATCCTAATGGTTTACTTATTGATGCCAATTCAGGAAAGGTATACAAGCACATGCAAACCCAGGCATAAAATATCATATAGATGCTAACCAAGCTCTGATCAATATTTCACATTAAAGTGCTGATATGATGTGTGATTAAGTGGGTACACTGTTTTGTTTCTGATGCAGACTCTTCATTCCATGAAAGGCCATTGGGATTACTCATTTGCATCAGCTTGGAGCCCTGACGGCCAAACATTTGCTACTGGCAACCAAGACAAGACATGCCGAATTTGGGACGTGAGGAATCTCTCAAAATCCGTCCATGTATTGAGGGGCAACCTTGGAGCCATTAGATCAATCCGCTTCACATCAGATGGGCAGTTCATGTCAATGGCGGAACCAGCAGACTTTGTCCACATCTTCGACGTCGGGAGTGATTACAACAAAAGGCAAGAGCTGGACTTCTTTGGCGAGATATCTGGCATGTCTTTCAGCCCGGACACCGACATGCTTTTTGTCGGGGTATGGGATAGAACATATGGCAGCCTCCTCCAGTTTGGCCGTCTGTATAACTACTCATATCTTGACTCGCTGTTTTGAGGCTGTGCCTCAGCTGCGCCGAATCTTGTCAACATAAATTAGGTATCCTCAAATCAGAATTTTAAGTTGACATGGTAATTCAATTAATAAATCATGTATCCTGCTGTATGTGTATATAAAGAAATGTACAGATGCCTATAGCCTGTGTCGGGGGTAGGGCGCAGATCATATGTTAGATTCCAGTGAGTTGTATGGCCTGCTAAGACTCCAGAGGAGTGACGATGTGAACCTTCAGATGGGCGATGCTGTGACTTGTGATGAGTTGAACGGCCTTTTCATCTGCCCTATCAGTGCCAACTAGTTCGCTCTTTGTATATTCCGGGCAGGAGGTGCGTTTGCCTTCGCTTTGCTCGGATGCGATGGTGCGATGGTGCAAGTATTCCTTTATTCGGTGTGGCTAGACCAATTTTATCGTATTTTTTCGCGAGGAATTTTGTGTTATGTTTTTTTGACTGCATGGGTACTCTGTTCTTCCTGTGGTGCTATTTTACGGGACGTGGTGTATTCTGTTGGAAGCTATTGTGATCGACCTGAGTCCAGATGACAATACAATGAGATGTAGTAACGGTGTACGTGCTAGTGACCGGTGTCCTGCCTGTCTACTGCTCAGCATGTTCACGTTATATTTTCCTTGGGAGTGTGTGAGGCTTATAAGAAATGGTCGTTCGTTGAACAATTAGGCCCAGATAGTGAAGTGATACTGAGCTGATATCAGCCCGCGGCTCAGATCATTACCTGTTCCAAGTCCCAACTCTTCTGCATCTTGTTGATCCTTTCCACAACTCGAATTATACCAACAAGCTGATCTCAGGTTTCCAAGTGATCTCAACTACATAAAAAAAGGTGTCTAGCGGTTTAGCTAGTATGCCTAGTTAATGCTCTTCTACAGCTTGTTGATCCTCTCCACAACTCGAATTATATCAACAAGGTGATCTCAGGTTTCCAAGTGATCTCAACTATATATATTTATAAAAGGTGTAGCGATTTAGCTAGTATGCCTTGTTAATGGAAAGTGAAAGGTGATCTCTATAAATTGATCAATCTTCCGACGCAACTGGTCTGAAGTTCTAGATCCCCGCCTTGTCCCGCACCCACCTGGGGCGTTTCACCCCGACCCGGCCATGATCCGCCCAACCCCGCACTACGGTGGGTGGCTGCGGGCTAGAGAACGCCCTGCCCTAATCACATAAATGTTATATATTTTTGTATGGATTAATATTATTTTACAAGCTATGATAATACAATACTAACTAGTATTTGTTATTTCAAAGACATTCGTTATCTTATGATCAAAATCTTGGGCAAGACTAATGATATATTACAATATTTGCAAAAAAAAGATCAAAATATTGTTCCTACAATAGGGCTGATTAGGACCACATTGAAAACGATAGAGGTAATAAGAAAAAATGATGGTTGGAATGAGCTTTTCACAGAGGCAAATGCTTTTTGTCTCCAACATAAGATCATTATGCCAAATATAAATGATACAATGCCGGTTAGGGGTCGTGGTGGTCAAATGGTAACTTACTATGATCATTTTCATCATGATATATTTATTGTGGTGCATGGCCAAATTATTACTGAGATGAATAATCGCTTTATTGAAAGACCAACCCAGTTATTGTTATGTATTGCTTGTCATGATCCAAAGAATTCTTTTGTCAACTTTGATGAGGACAAATTAATTGAACTTGTTAGGATGTATGGTGATGACTTCTCCGAATATGATTGTGTAGTCTTTAAGGACCAGCTTGGTATATTTATTGCTGATGTGAGATGTGGTCTAGATTTTGCAAATTATACTGACCTAAGAAATCTTGTTGTGAAGATGGTTCAGACTGATAGATACATAGTTTTTCCATTGGTATATCGTCTCATTGAATTAGCCTTGATTTTGTCGGTGGCAACAGCAACCGTAGAAAGAGTCTTTTCAGCTATGAAGATTATTAAGACTGATTTATGAAATAAGATGAATGATGAGTGGATGAATCATACCATGGTATGCTATATTGAATAAGACATAATTGCAAACATTAATGATGCTAATATTTTATTGCGCTTTCAAGGGATGAGGTCATGTAAGAAACAACTATCTCGTGCTAGTGGTAAGTTAGCTTCTTATAAATGTAAACTTCGTATTGTTCGTATTTATTCATACATCTATTTGATTTACTATCATATATTGTCTTTACAAGTTCTGGTTCATATCCAAATATCAATGAAGAAATGACAGGATATGATAGAGAGCAAATCTTCGTATTGAGGTCCTTAAATTATATCTTTATTATGTTACATTTTTTATATTTGGACATCATGGCATGTTTTCCTTATTATGCTTTTTGTTTAGTATTGAACTCAAGTTTCATATCAGTAATACAATTAGCCAATTATGATGCACTTTTGTTATGTCATGATATGGGTATAAATTGGCGTTAGTTTTGGGTTGTTAGAATTCAACTCGGGGTGTAGCCAAATCTTGGTTCTGCCACTGGCTATATGTTCGAGGCTTGCATAAATGGCTGTGCTCATTTGTACTTCAACTTCTATCTTCTTAATTTCTTTTTTTCTCTAATTTTTTGTTTTATTTCTTTTCTTTTCTTCCTTATTTCTTTTGTATTTTGTATTATTTAAATTCAATCATGCTAAAAAGCAAACAGCAACTACATTCCACTGCATATCAGTATGCATGCATGCGCTAGGCCCGCCAGAGAGGGGATCCTGTTCCTTTGCAATTCTGTGCCTGTCTTGTAGTAGTTCCCTGCCTCAGCTTGTACGTTCCCGTGAAAATATTGAGATCGATGTCATCCTTCTATGCTCATCATCAATCATCAACAAGGAAGACTCGTGTAGTTGCAACTGACCATGCTTTGACGTAAGAGAATGGTTTGCAAGTCTCGCGCGCTTGTTGGCCCATTCAGTATCCATTCGTTCGTAACGCAAAAAGGCAGTACTTGTGTACGTAGTTGCGCTTTCCGTGTCATTGCAATTATTGAAGAGAATGCAACACTCCAACGACTAAAGTTTCTATCTTTACTAGCTGAATGCCCATGTGTTGCTACGAATTTTAAAACTTTATCATACTACATGTTCTAAAACTAACGAGTGGTAAAATTTGTTAGAACATGCATATAAATATGTTCTAATTTTGTTTAAATCCGTAGCAACGCATGGGCATTCAGCTATATAGATTTGAAACAAAAAGAAATGACTCTAGACATGTTTGTCTGCCATACTATATTTCACAGGTATCCCTAATTCCTTATATGATATGACCTGTCCCAGTACGATATTTCACAAAGGCTGTTCACGCTTTCCGCAGGATATATTAAACGCAGCAGACTAATTCATGGAATTAAGATACCCAGACTCAAATGAAACTATGGAAGAAACAATCCTCTCAAAGAAAAAGGGCTGAGAGGCATATACAAAAGCTATTAGAAAGATCTCATTGCATATGTATTAGCTAACGCAAAAACACATTCAGAGGCAGACAAACAGGAAATGCAAGGATAGCACAAGGATGCATTAGCATTAGCATAGCATTACAAGCCCAGACAGCTCCAGACCCATACTATGATCAAGACAAGAAGGGGGATACTTCATGGTGCACTTCTCACAGAAAATGCTGATGTAAAGAAAGAAGTGTTACCTGTAAAGCAGTCCTGTCATCATTGCCAAGTAGAACACTTGATCGGGATTCCTGTTGGGAAGTGCTCATAATTTAGCATATGAGGACGAATCATCGTATAGTAGGGTGCTATCATACAACTGTTCATCGTAAGTGTTTTCCCTTGCCAGTGATAATTAATATATGTGTATGAGGTATACATAGTGCACCGCAGCTACCAATAATCTGAGTTATTACAAAGAATCCTTCAAAAGCATCAATGAAGTACCATATCTTGTATCATTTGATCGCGGCGTGTACAATCCTTTGGGAGGTTATCATACAGTCAGATTGTTAAAGTCAAATTAGTCCAAGCTTATCTTAAACAAGAACTTAGAACATTTTATCAGTTCCTTCCGATCTACAGAATTCCAAATTCCCGGACGCAGTGATCCAAAATTCCAAATTCCCGGACACAGTGATTCTCTTCTTGCACAATATGTAATTTTAATATGTTATGGAACTTCAATTTTTATTTATAGATCTAATTTGGGTCAGTTAGTAAAATCCAAGTCTTGAGGTGCTTGTATTTGCTATATGACCCATAAACAAGAAGGTAATCGCTCTGTATCATAATCAGGCTTTATATATCTAATAATCTCAACGATAGCAAAGTAAGCTATAGCAATTTCTTCACTATCAGCCCAGACATTTGCACATGATAAACTCAAGTGCAAGATGGTAACCCACCATTGCCCACGAGTGAATCAAAAGCTAGGAAGATAAATAGAGATCTTGAGAATAAAATTGCACGTCATACCATGCTGGTTAACTTGTCATGTTGACCATTTGCTACAATTACTGAGGAAGTCGAAGCTGGTCGTGTTTGATCAACAGTCTTTGAGCCACGCCCTCGGCCTGTCCCAGCACGTCCCCTTCCACGGCCTTGCTTTTTTCTGTTTGAGTTATCCAAGGACGGTCGTGCATCCCCGATGTCTAAAACCTTTGCTGCCTCATTAGCTGATCCCTGAAATTTACAATTACAAAAGAATGTACCAAACAAAAGATTATTAAAAGTGCACCACAAGCAAGTGCAAAATAGAATGGTGCATTCCGTTTAATTCTGCTCAATTCCTATTAGAAGAGCACACCTCAAAATGTCCAAGAGCTAGGCCGTGGTCACCATCTGGCGATCTCGGACGCTTCAGTGTGTTCTTCTGTATCAAGAACTCCTCACCGTTCTGATCAGCAAAAGCAAGAAACGTTAGTCTGAGCTCAGGGCTACAAGATGAAATTAGGGATGGAAATATTGGATAATGTAAAAGAATAAGAAAAAAGATAGAAAGACAAAAAAATCAAAATCAATAAGTCACAAATTGAGGCTAGTGAGGTCTTCGGTTTGGTCGAATTCCCACGGTCCCACCCGAACAACATTTCTCTTACTCTTCTTCCACCGCAATATAGTGTGTGCTAGCATGAACTTCATACATGTTACCACTCAAACAATCTTTTATGTATCCATTACAATCATAGTACAACCCTTGTCTTCTCTAAACAAATACGAGAGTACACAGGGATACATAATTGATCATCAGACTGAACGGAGTGCATAATTCACACCATTATCAGAACATTTTGTGATCTACATAGCAAACACAACCACAGCATCTCATAAGAACTGAGAACGGGGAAATTGACCATCAATGTGTAACAACACAAAAATAGACATGCTGAATGAACAATACAGATATAAATGAGCCACATCAAACATCATTGGATTGATATAGCATGAAGAGCGATAAAAAAAATATTTAAGTGTTACTCTGTTCATAGTTACAGTTGGTCAGTTATGCACTCAGAAGCCGCAGATGAACCACAAAACATGACCAATGCACAGGAATTCCTGAATAGAGCTGATGCATCTCTACATTTAACATATGTCGCATGTAGATCTGCATATATTGCAGGAGACCCAGATATTCCTTGTTACTGATATTTTTCGCTCTGTGTATAAATGATCAGTATTTTGTCTAGCCATTGAAACTAATTAACTTAGACCAAGTAGAATAACTAAATCACATTTTTTTACATTAGCAAGATATTGACAAGACGTCGTCGAACAATTCACAAATGGATGCACTCATTGTTCCTAGTGATATTCAATTAGGATATAACTCCATTCCACAGATACATAAGAAAGTTTCTTGATACTACAAATACTACCACTAAAATTAGATAGAATGACATGAACACATGTCCAATTTGCTATGTGTCAAATTACACATTGAAGCACAATCATCTAGCAAGCATGATAGCTAGAAGTATCTTAGCCACAACATTTGCATCTACTTCTAGCAAGCATCCTAGCTATGAATATCCTAGCCAAAAGAACCGCATCAACTTCCTTCATGCCAAATCACATCTACTTCCACCAAAATGAGTCTTGCACTTCTAGCAATTATATAGCTAGAGGTCCCTTAGCCAAAAGATTTGCATTTACTTCCCCTTGTAATGTCATGGAGAAGCATTTCCAATAAGCTCGTTGTTGAGCCTACAAAAGATTCCATAAATGATAAACCATGGTTGTTCAAAACATAATTTCATCCCCAAAGAAAATAAATTATACTGGCATGTACAACTTTACAACATTCAAGATAATTACATAGCACAAATTCCATTATCATCGTTACACGAAATAAGTAATAAGTGGTACAATAAATGACATGTACAACTTTACAACTTTGAGTCTGGCCAGATGGTGGATCTGCTATAAGAACTATGTTATCTTGAATATGCTTACTTCTGCAACTATTTAGTGCATTTGGAAAGAAAGAAATGAAGCTTATTTTCAGAATAAGAAATGGTTTGGTGTACAGGTTATTTTGATGAGAATAGCATCGACGTTAAAGAGCTGGAGGGTGCTTTGCCAAGATACACAATTGCCGGCGATGGATCAATGTACCTCGTCAATTGTCAACAGAGCAATGCAACCGGAGCGCCTGAAGTGGAGAGAAGATGGTGCTGAGACTGAAGGTGTTCAAAAGGCAACCGAAGGAAAACTCGCAGCTGAACACAAAGGCTCACTTGTTATAGATACATATTTATTTGATTTCATAGCTTATTGTGGTGGAATAGAGTTATCTCGTTTTTTAAGTTGTTTTGGTGTCTGGCTAGCTACATTTTTTGAAAAAAATGTTGCGAATGGAGAGATATTTCAGTTCCAAAATAGCTAACAAATAAGTGAATATGTGAGAGGAACAACCATAGGATAACAAAATTTGTCTAAATTAAATCTGATTTGCCAGACATACTGTTAGATTTTCCACAAATGCTTTCCATAGCAACTTTCAAAACAAGCACCACAGCACAATCACCACAAACTATAATGCTACATTTTTCACAAATGCTTTCCACGGCAACTTTCAAAATAAGCACCACGCAGCACAACCACCACAAACTGAGCCTAACTAATAACAGATGACATGATCAACATGTGGATTCGCTCGTGGATGAAACTATGTTACATTGTAGAGATATTACTTCTATAGTATGCTTTACTTTCTTCTCAATATCCAAAGGCTTGGGCAAGAGTAACACAGAGGTCCATTCAGAGAATTTCGTTTAACCTAAAAATAAGCTAGACTTTGATTAAACCGATATAACCATAAGCTACAAAACAGATGAAAGTCGAGATTGACAGATGACAATGACTTTTGTCATCGATGAATCGGATTAAGGGTATGTATATTGAGAAAAATACAGCCTTAGAACACTTCTGGATCTAAATAATATCAACCCAAGAAATTTGTAAACCTCAACTATGTCAGAGAACTATCCGTTTAGCTAGTTGCTAGCGGATTTTGTGCTCCCTGATCTTAGAAAGTCCTAATTTTTCATCTAATGTTGTGGGAGGGTATGGAACTTTAGTTTAAATTGGTGACTATCATGTATAACTTAGCGAGGTTCCTTGTAACTTGTGAGTGGTAGTGACTGGTTTGTTAGTGTTGGTTTCTGCAACCCTTGCGTACTGTTCATTCCTTAGTAAAATTAGAGTTGCTTGTTTATGTAAGTGTTCATGTTTGAGAATTTCTTCTAGTCAAATAGAATTTCCCAGCAACTGAGCCCTTTATACCCAAGGAAGGCATTCAACCCAGATGTAGTAAACCTTTTCCTTTAGCCAGTTTCATAGTTGCATTTAGCCTAATGCAAAATTTCATTAAGTCACAACATAACTCTAGTCATAATTACTAAGACACAACAGATCTGTTTATAAACAGTGAATGCTTGATAATTTGCTGTTCACCGCCAGTAGTTTGCAGTTGGCAGGTATGGGCTAGAAAAAAGTTTTTCAAAACCAAATAATGCAGTTAGAATTGTATTTTGGTTGAATAAAGTCCTTTTTACAATATGCATATATGGTTCCTAATTCTGTGATGTTATTCAGAGCAATCAGGTTAATATTATCTAGTGAATGTACTACTTAAAATTATCTTTTGTTGTACGTATCTTTATGAACGTTCTCATGCTGTCATGCAGCATATCTGGATATTTGTGTGTCAAAATTCAGAAAAGGCAATGGGCCAATTTCAAGCTTATTAAAGCACAGTATAGCAAAAATAACACACTACAAAGTCCAGAAGTTGATAGCATGAATTTCTTTGAGGTTGTGAGTTTTTTCACTGGATGTGATCCTTCAATTCAAAAGTTATAGAGTCCATCTATCTACTCATCAACCCATCAAGCTTTGTATGTGATGGTTTTATGTTGCCACATTTTACTTGTCAGTGTGGAATTGTTTTAGAAAGTCGCTGCAGTTTGCCCGTTACATTGTCCTGTTCCTACCAAGTACCGACAATACCAAAAACGCAAGATTCTTACATTTCTTTTTCTTTTTCAAAAGGAACACTGCACCTGTGATCCATCCCAGTCGTGGCCCCTCTGCCTCACCTTCGAGAACAAATCCTTGATTGCCAGCACCATTACGCCGGGGTTTTCCATTGTCCCAAGCATTGTATAGGTCTTCCCAGCCCCTGTTGCTCCATAGCAGAACACTGTCCCATTCCTACCTTGCAGAACACCCTCTACAAGATCTGCTGTTCTGCAGTACCACAAATGCAGAATTGAATTCATATTCAGTATCGGGGTAAGCCTAAAAAATTGCAATTGAACAATACTATTAAACTTGTCATAAAATGTGGCTAATCTAGTCTTGTCAACTTATGCAGTTTCATCAGCAGATTTATCACATACAGTGTCACTTCGAAAATGCAAGAGCCCAGATCTCTGAATTTTTGCCTTTTCTTAACAAAATAAGCAAATAATAGTCCGAAACATGTGCATCTCTACTCCTTAAAAGATATGGTTATGCTCTTACGTGGTGCTGTAGACTTCGGCCTGCGTCGTCGAGTCGGGGAAGGAGGCGTCAAAGCAGAAATGGCGGCCGCGCACCCGCTTCAAACGGAGGTAGTCGGTCTCGAGGCGACTCCGTGAGGGCGGGAGCGCGGGCTGGCGAGGAAGGTGGGGCGCGGAGGCGGCGGCGCGGGGTGGTGAGGGCGGAGGGAGGGGAGGAGGCGAGGCGGCGGAGGCGGAGGCGGTTCGGGAGGAGGATGATGCGGCGCGGGCGGGGAGGAGGGGGCGCGGGCTGGCGAGGAGGGCGGGGCGCGAGGAGCGGCGGCGGCGGGGGGACGTGGTGAGGCGGAGGAGGAGGAGGCGAGGCGCGCGCGCGCGAGGAGGAGCGGAGGAGGCGCGGCGCGCGGTGGGAGGAGGCGAGGCGGCGCGACGGCGGAGGAGGGAGGGGAGGACCTCAGGGGGAGGCAGCCGCACGGGAAATGGGGGATGGGGGGCCGTGGTGAGGGCGGAGGGAGGGGAGGAGGCGAGGGCAGCGCGGCGGCGGAGGAGGGAGCGGAGGAGGTGCGGGCGGCGCGGTGGCGGAGGAGGGAGCAGAGGAGGCAAGGGCGGCGCGCAGACGGAGGGAGGGGAGGAGGCGAGGTCGGCGCGACGGCGGAGGAGGGAGGGGAGGACCTCAGGGGGAGGCAGCCGCACGGGAAATGGGGGGCCGGGGGCAGCGAACGGCTTTCGGGGGTGGGATGGGCCACCCCACACATGTGGGGTGATCTCATATGTGTAGAATTCACCATCACCTTAAACTCCTTCTTTTAAGGAGTAGAGATTCTCGTTCTAACAACCAACAAGTTTTGCTTTGCATACTTGGTCGGCTTCCAACCATACTATTTGCAAAAGTAGAGAAGAGCACAACAATCTCGGAGTTACGATATTACGGTTGTGCTCATTTAGGCTTCAACTTCTGGCTTCATTGTCCAAAGAACACATGAGTACAAGCATATCTTTCAGTTTTACAATTCTTGAAGCTCCAAGGATGACCCCCCCTAAAAAAACCTATCCATACAAAGTAAATCTTTTTTACCACTACTTGCCAAAGGATTACTATATGACAAGCTATCTCCATCTCTTTGGCTAGGTGAATTGTAATCTTCGTTGGAGTCATGCATTTCCACTTTCACGTACTTTACTACCTGGTCTGAACAATATAAATAGCGCTACTCCTGTATTTATTTTTGTGTTTTTTATTTATTTTGGGTATTGATAAATATCATCCGGATGTTTTCTTTCTAACTATCATCCAGATTTGTGACCATTGGATTAGAGATCCAAGGGCCACAAATTCTCCCCACCTCCTCCAAAAAAAATTCTTCCCCCTCTAAAAAAGAGACCGTTGGATGTCTAATCCAACGGTTCGAAATTTGGATGATTGTTGGGAAGAAAACATCTGAGTGATATCTATATACACCCATTTATTTTTGTGTTTTTTATATAACAACGATGTAATAACATGTACACCTAGGTGCTAGAGCAACACTTTATCAGCTCCCTTTTCATCTACCATCTCTGATGTATTCATCGACATGGATGAACTCTAAAGAGCTCGTGTGGTCAAATCAAATTGATGAGTTCAGAAAAGCGACTAGCAAATGCGTTGCCCATTTACGCAAGTCCGTGCATGAGCGCATGCAACTTCTCAGCTGCAGCCGGCGGCGGCGAATCCGATTCTGTTACTCTTGACGTCGTAGACGACGCTGAACGTCTGCTGCTGCGTGTTCCCGATGATGGAGACGCTCCTGGAGGGCGCGAACGCCAGGCACGTCGTGGAGCTGTCCACGTCGACGAGAAGGTTGCGAGCCGACAGCTTCAGCACTGCGCCGCCCGCGAAGGCCATGCTGATCGCCGGCACGCGCAGCTGCGATGCCCGGCCCTGGAAGCACGTGTCGAGGATGGAGTAGGCCGACGCGCGCGGCGACCCCTTCATGGCCCCTGCTACTGCCTTGCTCAGCGCCGAGTGCACACTCGTGGGCAGGCGCGTGATCACCGTGCCCGAGTCGATGATGGTCGGCAGGCTGGAGTACTCTGACGACGACACGGCCAGCGACCTCCCGGCGACTGTTATCCCGGCCAGCTTGATGAAGTAGAGCGAGTCGTCCAGCGAGCTCTTCACCATGGGCGTGTACGAGTACTGCCCCGGGTTGTACGACCCGATGGACAGGTACCCGGAGGACGACGACGTCGGGAGGCAGTAGGAGAAGGAGTACCCGAGGCTTGGCGCGAGCTGGTACAGCAGCGACAGCTTGTTACGCGCCAGGCCGATGAGCCCGGCCGAGCGCCCGAATAACCCCTCGTTGTCCTGCCCACAGCCGTAGTAGAAGTTGGGCATGCTGTTCGAGCCGAACGACACGGTGTCCTTGCTCAGATACCCGGCGGAGAATGAGCTGTCGCCGTAGCTGGCCTGGTAGATGCAGACGTTGGAGGATGAGCAGGCAGCGCGGTTGAGCGTGGCGGAGGTGAGGTCCTTGCACTGCGGCGAGGAGCACGACACGGAGGAGTAGGTGCTCGACGTCTTGGGGTTGAACACCGGGCCGGCCTGGCGGTGGCACGACACGATGCAGGGGGAGCACTGGAGCCAGGTGAGCGAGGACCCCGTGTCGACGACCATGACGTACGACGTGGCCGGCGTGCCGAGACCCATGCGGGTGACGTAGTTGCCCACGCCCACCGACGTGCCCGGGCGGAGCGGCACGGACGCAAGGGAGCCCGCAGCGTCGGCGCGGTCGAGGGAGATGGGACGCGCGGACGGCGTCTTGGCGAGGCGCGCGGCGAAGGACGCTATGCGCCCATCGTCGTGGGTGAGCACGGCGGAAAAGGGGAGATCAGCCGGGAGCGGCGCCGGCGAGCAGGGGCTCCGCGGGTGGTGCAGCTCGAGGTGCAGGCCCGAGCTGTTCAGGTGCTGGAAATCTGCAGTTCAGTGGCACACAATAAACTTCTACTACTATGTTTTGTGGGTGATTCGACCACTCAAAACTCTGATCTCGATAGTTGTAACTCGTTTACAGCTGCATACCAGATGTTGGTCTAGCTTCTTTTAAACACACGCTTTTAGTGGTGAACTGATGCACACAAACACGATCGTGGATAGCTTGTCGGAGATGAGAACAATAAGGTGGAGCTTAGCAACTGAGTTAAACACTAGAACTGAGTAACGTTATTATGGTGCAAACTGATGTACCTTTTTATGTGTTTTCTTTGTTATTCTCTGGCTTAATTCTCTCAAAAGACTTACATAGTATATATAGACACAGCCGGGCCTCACAACAGGCCACTCACCCACTCCACACAACTCTGACAACGACTACCACGGCGTTTGCCTATACCAAGCAGTTCGCCAACTGACTGAAGACTTATGTCATTCCACAACCACTCGTGCTGACGACTGCTACAGTGACTGGCTGCACACAACTGCTACAAAGACCGGCCATACTGCCACAACGACCAACAACTGCTACAGTATCAATGACGGTCACAGTGCTGATGACTACTGCAGTGGCTACTACCGAGTATGGCGTCTACAGTACTCCTCCGAGTATGACGTCTACGGTACTCGATGCAGCTACAACCGGTTTGCTATGACTACGATCATGGCAGCTACGACTGTGACCATGGTTGCTACGACTATGCACACAGACGCCATGACCATGGCGCTACGACACAGGCGCCTCGACCACGGCACTATGACCACACACAGACGCCACGACCACGGCGCTACGACCACACACACAGACCACGACCATGAAGTACTTGGAACTGCAATACTCAGTATAGATTTAGTACTGATCGTAACGACATCTCATAGACTGGTCGTAACGATCACACACAGATTGGTCGTATTGACAACACAGATTGATCGTATCGACCACACAGAATAGTTGTAACAACCATACACTAGAGTACTCAAACATACTCAAACAAAATACACATACAATAAAATTAACCCAACAAATTTGGCTGCTTCCAAGCAAGACCTCTCTCACTTTCGGATGCATGGTCGTCACCAATAGGGCTGGACGAAAAACTCGAAGCTCGTTAGCTCGCTCGGCTCGTGGCTGGCTCGGCTCGGCTCGTTAGGATAACGAGCCGAGCCGAGCCAAGATTTTAGCTTGTTAGCTATAACGAGCCAACTCGAGCCAGCTCGCGAGCCGCTCACGAGCCAAACGAGCCATACTTCCAGGAATTTAGATATGCATATGCTGCTTCCATGGACCTAATTTGTACTCTATTGCATGTGTTAATGTGTAAATTTGTACTCTATTGTACCCAAACGAGCAATGCATGTGTTAATTTGTACTCTATTGTACCCAAACGAGCCAAACGAGCTAAACGAGCCAAACGAGCCATGCTTCCATGGATGAATATATGATGGAGACATTTTTTGACCCTGACTCACGAGCCAAACGAGCTAACTCGAGCTTTTTACGAGCCGAACCGAGCTAGCTTTTTAGCTCGTTAGTTATAACGAGCCAGCTCGAACCAGCTCGTTATCCTACCGAGCCAGACCAAGCCGAGCCGAGCTAGCTCGTTATCCAGCCCTAGTCACCAACCAGGCAAGCACTAAGCCTACCGCATGAGCTCTTGTCGCCAAAGTAATCTATTGATGCCTCACCCAACATGGCAACAGAGCAGTGCCATTTACTGTCAGCGACACGACAGTGCACATGCCATTAGATTTTGGGTAAAGAAACCTGACATCTTCTTTTCGGTTCCTAAAAACTGATTTTTAGTTTTTCTACGGTAACTAACTTTTAAATAAAATATTTTTTTCAAAATAAGATTTACTAATTAATTGTGGTACATACTTTACTGACTTCATTTATAGATACGTGATATAGAAAGTACAAAGCAATAGAAATTCGTATACAATTTTGGTCAATATAAATGAAGTCGTTATAATATGTACTACAATCAACTTATAGATCATATATTAAAAAGACATTTTATTTAAAAATTAGTTATGATAGCAAAATTAAAAACAACTTTTAAAAACATGAAAAATGGCCTATGTTGACCTTACAGGAGGTAGGGGGCGGCGATCATATGACGTGCTAGTGTGCTACAGACTATATACAACCTGAGCACCCCAAGATTGAGGGCACATGTCAATCAGCTCCTAAAGGCTTTGCAGCTGGCTCACGTCGCCGTCCCTCACGCATCAACTGGTCATGACGGTATTAAATCGCGTCCAAGATTATGTTAGGTGGCAGAGAGGCTATTGCAATGTGTAACTAAGAGCAAGTACAATGGTGTTGACTAGGTTGCCTCTAGTGAAATTCACATCAGCACAATCCTAAGTGGAAGAGAGAGAAAAGAAGAGAGAGAAGCAAGCTGCCCCTCATGCAAGAGGTGACCTCTAGCACATTATACAAGGAGAGAGAGATAAACTACCCCTCATGCAAGAGGTGACCCCTGATATATTTATGTAAGTATTAAATGTTTGAGTGCTTTAGTAGAGGTAACCTCTACTCTACTCATTGTATTAGTTACCTCTACATGAGCCATATGTAGTCTTTTTGCTTATGTGGCTAGTCCTAGAGGTGACAGCCACCTCTTCTATTGTAATTACCCTAACCAACGACTGTAACATGGACTTTGATGACAAATTAAGCACGATACGTACTTCTTGAGACATTCAGAGTAGACCACATGCATGCATTACTTCTAAGCAAAACCGAGGAATCAAGCGGGAACTCTGTTAAGATTAGGCACATGCACGTTCGATTTGTCTCCCAATATTCTTTTACAGAAGGACCATACTGGATCTAGTATCTACGAGCCATGTAAGCATGTCTTTCCTCATAAATCTAAGCATTTAAATAAATTAGATACTACATACAACTCAATACGTACAATAAGATGCTTTAGCTTCTTTGTTTATTGTAAAGGAGATTATGAGAAACGCCCATAGATATTTGGGAGTGTCTATACAACATTCGATTATTTTTTAGGACAAAAACAGTCAGATTTTGAGCCGTTAGATAGAGATCCAACGCCCTAGATCATTTTTTTGGAGGGGGTCATTTTTTTTGGAGGGGGGCTTGTATGGGTGGATCCGTTGGATAGAGATCTAACGTCCCAAATCAATCTGATTGTTTTTGTCCTAAAAAATAGTCGAATATTGTATAGCAATACTCTAGATATTTTCTCAAAGAGGAACCACCCTGATTGTACTAGTTCATTGGATGATTGGAGAGCTACTTTTTCTTTGGACCACTACAACCCAGATGTGGCTATATGGGCAAATCATTTACAAGATAACCACACTTCTGGTGTGGGCATAATGCCGTGCGGGTACAACGCTCGATTGAGGACCTGTTTGCCTGCGGGTGCGACTTATGGTTTTTGACTGAAATTTTTAATTTTTTGTTGTTTACGGTATATATTATGGATTGAGATATTTACTTGCAATTTTGGTTGGTACAGATGCTGGGCTTTTAACGTGTACATTGTTTAACTTGTAGACTCAGTCTTGATAAAATACTCCGTTTGAAAGTTAGATACTATAACAAAAATTAAAAGTCGTCAGCTTCGGAGGAAAAGAAACAGGTCCTGATTCATGCCACGGCAAAGAAAGGGAGAGAAAGGAAGCGAATGCCGCCATCCTCGTCGGTCGATCAGCATAGAAAACTTTGCGTATCCGGTGACGTTTCTGACGCAGCATCTGCTGCCCATTTCGACGGCCATCCAGTGGTCGAGATAGATACGGTGGTTGGCGGTGGGAAACGATTAATTTCACGGGGGAAAACAAGTACAGTACGGTTGAGCTTCATAATGGGGTAGTCGCACTAAGTCACTAACTGGCCATCAATTCGATTGGGACCATGTGATAGCTCAGAAAGGTCATATATTGAGAACTAGCTTTGATCTTAATTAGGTGCAGTTGAGTGTCACTTAATATGGATGGTAAAGTTCATGTAAAAGGTGGAACTAGAAATTGGTGACATACTTGCATGTTAGGAGAAGTATCTAGTGCAAACCACAAATTTGTTTTAAGAATGGTATCAGATTGTGCACCAGCCAGACTGTTAGCACAACGCTAAAGCGCAAGTTGGCCATCGACAAAATACATGCCTAACAAGATGCTTTCATTCTGGTGCGGTGACGGAACATTGAAAAGTATGCGTAATCTATCGATCGAACGTACCTAACGTACTTATACTATTACCCTGGCCTGTGTATTTCCTAGTGACGAAAAGAGTTAACAAAAGTAAGCGAGGCCAAAAGATTCGATCTAGATTGTCCTTTGGAGATGTCAACCTTTATGCAGTAATACTTGACATAAGGCAAAGGCGCTTTAATTAGCCGCTGCTGCCTGAAAATATTTTCAGGGTGACACATATAGAGCACAAATTTGAGCTCAATTTTATCATATTTATCTTTGAAATTCAGGTTCATAAGGCCATTCTTTCTACCCTTTGGCCATTTCTATTACACACCTTCAGGTTAATTCATCCTAAGCCATGATTGATTTTTATACCTTTCTAAAAAGAAAAGAGCAGTGAACATCACAAAAAATATCTGAAGTTACTGACAGTTGCAAATTGGTTCCTCAAATGCTACTTAAGGCTCTAAAACTCGTGCGCTTTCCTCTTCCTACTGAAGTGTCTAATGCCATCTAAGGTTAGTAGTGCTGTTGTATGTCAAGAAAGTACACATCCTTGATCTAGTTGCAGAAACCAGAGATAACTAATGGAAAGTATGCAAAAACACGAATCAAGAAAATTATTCAAGACTAGGAGGAATTATACCTTTCACTTCTGACGAGCATGCATCAGTGATGTCCCCGATAGGAGTCGCCACTGAGAAGAGCAGGGAGAAGGCAAGCAGAAAAGGCAACGCCATCTTATATATCTGAAACCTTCTTCCTCTTCTTGCTGTTGCTCAGTGGCTGGCCGTATAACAATAAGCCAGTCCCCTCGTGGCCTTTTATATAGATTCCCAGCGCATGGGAGTGCGACCGTTGCGCTTGGGAATCTCACGAGTTGCTTTCATCAGTTGAGAAATAATCTTTTTATCCATGGCATTGCCAACCACCTGATTACTACTACGATAACTGACATAGTACGTTTGAGCACTGGGTAGTACTTTACTTCTGGTCACAGGTCAGGCTGTGCGGGGTTCAGGAATCTAAATTTAAGGGATCTGATATTTTAGTTCTGTTATTTTCGCGTTGTACTGTATTGTTGCCCTCAAAATTAGGAGTATTGTGACAGATCGAAGGAATATCATACTGTAATGACATATAGTGTAAGCAAAAGCCGCTTTTCTGCAGCTCAAAATCAGGTTAGGTGCAGCATAATTATGAACTCGGCAAAATTAAGCTGGCAGTTAAGCGTACCTATCTAGCCAAATGAACTCAATCTTACAATAATACACCTGTCCATTAACCATCAATGGCGTCCAACACTGATAGTACCAATTTTGACAAGCTTTAAGTCTGCAGTGGTTAGCAAATGGTAATAGTAGCTTGAGCCAGCATCAAAATGATTATCATATCACAGGGCTCAGATGTAGCAACTTTAGACCTTTGCAAAACTCTACTAGTCTAGTAGCCTCAATTCAAAATCATAGAAAAAGAAGAAAGTGATCTGCAGCTAATTGATATAGATCATCTCATGGCATCGGGTGTGATCGTTTCAGTATCAGCTTCTGACTTCCGGCTTTTTTTTCACTATTTATAAATTTCGTCATTTTCTGAACTTTTGGTTTTTTTGTTGAGCTTTTTTGCTGGTTCTTTTTTCTGTATTTGTTTGTATTATACGTACTGGGCTAACCTTTTTATATTTTTAATTTTTTAAATTTAAATATGCTAAATAAGCCTCTGTCAGTTACAGTGTTTTTTTCAGCCAGCTACAGTGCTTTTCAGCCATAAGCCACCAAAAAAAGCCCAAATGATCACCAGATATCATCTCATCATGTTCCTTGGGAGAAATTCGGTTAACCGGAGAAACGGAATCTTGTATGTGATTAGCCGATCGATGAATCTTTTCATCAGAAGCTGGCTAGCTTCAGCCTGAAGCCTGTGATGATGCAATAGTTGCCTGCCTGGTAAGGAGAATAATCTTGGCACGTACCAACCGACGACACGATCAGTCGATCACCAGAAAGAAAATGACCATCTTACCAACCACGTGAGGTGTCCCGGCCGATCGGTGGTGCGTGCACCAAGAAATCATGCCCATCAAAGTGTCCAGGGCACGGAGAAAAATACATGGCATCCACAGGTAGACGGGGCAGTGTATTATTATGCAGGTCGCTACTTGAAATCTGCGATTTGCTCTTCCTTTGGGAGGTAGGAGAAGGCAATGTGCCGCAGGAGATACCGCGATTCGCCCATGACGGCATAGCCCAAAGTTTCATGACAAGCATGGAATGCCAAGATTTTTTTTGCATTGTTCCCAATCAAAGCATGGCCGTGTCTACAAAGAGACCTCTTCTACGAGAGCCACAAGTGTAGTTTTCCATTAAAAAGGGGAAAGAAAAAACAAAGATTTGATGGACCGTTTGTTCATCTGCATGTACTTCGCAGGAAGGGAATAAGAGCGAAATGGAGAAGTCCTAGTGAATTGAGGCCGCCTTGTGTTTCAGCCAGAGTCGAGCTCGAACCCATTAGCACCTCGTCGGCAACCCAAAAAGGGGCCTGTTCGTTCGCCGTTTGGGCTCTTTCCATTGTCTAGATGCGACTACGTTAGGACTAAATTTTGCATCAGTCCTGTTGTCTGCTAGGAAAAGCCCGTATCTGCTAGGCCTGTTACGCGCTCGTGTCAGTCGTCGGTATGGTAGTGATGGCCCAAGGCAGCCTGAAGCAATCGGGCGATTGATTCATATGCAGCCTGTTTAAGCATTCAGGTCCCATTGCCGATGTCCGGATGACTTGTTTGGTGTTGACATGTTTGCTTTTTCTTTCAAAGGAAGAAGTGTTGCGAGAACCACGAGTTTGCCCGTGTGAGATCATACGAAGGATACCTCTAGTTGTCATGAGTAATTGATTTTTATATTATAGTATTTGTAGAATTTAAGTTTAATTTTTAAGAGTTTGCAAGTTATTCGGTTGATTCTGTTGCTAACGATATGATCAGCATTGGAGCCGCGACCATACCGGTCAGGTGCGGTAGTACCGATCTTAAACAGTGGTCAGATCAGAGCGTGGTACTACCAAAGTGAGGCGGTATGATCGGCTTTTGGTTGGCGGTCATACCGGCTGAGCTGTTGGATCGTGCATTTGTTTCAATCGAGTTGTTGGAGTGTGGCCATAATATGGATGTTGTTTATGTGCACATGGGTTTAATACTTGGTCCTAGGATTAGGATCAATGATTTGATTGCATATATTTTGCATGGTGCATTATATGGATAAATTTTTGCTTATTTGTGGCGCAAAAGTCTTGCGAAGGTCCATATTTGGCGTTTGAGGACAAGCCAAGTGAACAACTTGGTTTTGAGGGGGGCTACATTTTTCCACAATTCATTGGCACAAAAGAAATGAACCGAACCATTGAAAAGGGCTTTGTAGGTCGATTTGGGGGAGCAGATCCCTGCTGACCAACGCCAAGAGATGGCGTCTGAGGCCCCTTGCTGCAAGCACACTTGGCTTATGTTTGAGGGCAAGATGAGGAATTCGCGTATGACTTGAATGGTGAAGGGGCCTTGTATATCTTTCATCCAACATCGGTTGTGGAGTGCGTCCTTAACCCGAGCCCTTTGTTTGCGAGATCTGCTCACTTTTGCCCAGATTGTCGGGGCTAAATCGCGAATTCCTTTGCCATGAAGCCATCTGTCGGTCCAAAAAAAGGCTGAACTGTCGTCCCCTATATTAGTTGATGTAGATGCGTCGAAGAGGTTTTCAGTAGCAATGTCTTCTGACATTCGGACGGTATGCCAGAGCCGCCCTGGATCAGCATGTGCCATCCCTTCCCAATGACAACAAAACGCAATGCCGGCAAGCCTTAGATCCGGGATGGCAAGACCTCCATATTCCAATGGGTGACAAACTTACTGCCAGCTCACCAGGCACTTTCCTCCTGTGGATAGGCTGCCTCCAGTCCAGAGGAAGGATCGACGCTTCTTGTCGATGACTTTGATTGCCCAGGCAGGGAATTGTAGTGTAAGGAGGGGGTTGATTACCATGGATGACAGGACCGATTTGACGACGATGAGCCTCCCTGCCATTGAGAGTAGTTTGGCTTTCCAATTGGGTAATGTAGCCTGTATTTTGTCAATGTATGGTTGAAGATCTCGCCTCCTTAGCTTTCCGGTCGACAGCAGCATTCCCAAATATTTGATGGGCTAGGTATTAGATTTACACTCGAAAATCTGCTGGGCAGTCTGAAGCTCTTCTTGCGTGCAGGAGATTGGAACTAAAGACGATTTGAGCATGTTCGGCTTGAGCCTTGAAGCTGCCCCAAAAAGCGATAGTGTAGGCTGGAAACTGATTTTCAAACCATTTCCATTCAGGTCAATAGCTTAAAAGCTACTCAAAATTTTATATCTAAAAAAAACCAATTTTAATGTGCAATCATTCTAGCTCTGAAAGGTAAAAGATAAGAAACAGATTTCACACTGCTTGGTGGGAAAATGTACTAATCCGAAGAAGATTTGCAGGAAATCTATTCTACCATTTCGTCGTGTCTTACTCGAGGATTCCAGTACCAGGGGAGCGACTAGCGAGCGTGGATTGCTAACGTGTTTTCCGGATACTGATTTGACCACCGCAAAAAACCTTATGGAGGCAAGAGGAATTAAGCAGCTGCCTGTTGTTAAGCGTGGTGTTGGCCATAGAACAGAAGGAAAACGCAAGCTTATAGCCCTTCTCCATTACGATTCTATTGGTCGCTGCTTACGGTTAGTCAGAAGCTTATGTTTTGTCTCTTTCCTTTCATTTTTCTTGGTTGATCGAACTTTGTCTAATAATTGAATTGTTCTCTTGGTTTATTTGATTGGTTTGAATCTATGCTAACATGTCGATTTTTTTTTTTTTGAACGGAATGCTAACATGTCGATTCATTTGCTTGTCAAGGGAGGAAATTGAGAGCTGGAAGACGATATATCAAAGAAAAGAAGATTTTCATCTTGTAGCAAATGGGCACTGAAACATTACAGTTGCCTATGATACACCACAACAGTGAGCGTCTAAGTGATATCCTTGAGGCATTTCTGTCAAATGGGGATACAGGAAGCATACATGCAGTTCAAACTGTATAGTTTGGAGGCTATCTCCGAAGAGCCTGAGCTGTCATCTGGGGGAAACTACGCACGCAAGCCTGACCAATTTTTCGGTGGCGGTTTATCAACAAACCTGCATTAATTCCCTGGTTGTATTCTTGAAACCAGTCAATTATTTCTTGTTGCGATGCAACATTTTACTTTACACGGGAGAGGGGATGGAGTATGGGTCTAGAGTAGGAAAGCGGTATTGTAATGTACAGTTGTACCTTTGTCCTATTTGTAACAGCCTTCTTTAGCAGGGAAGCAGCCTATGCTCCAGTTTGGAAAGTGTGATCACACGAGAAACTCGTAAAATGTGCAGTGGAGATTTTGTCAAGACGATGTGGTAACTTCAGTGTATGTAACATTTATCAGCACTACAGTTTTTCTCCTTTCGTGGAGTACATATAGTTGGCATCGTGGCATGGTGGTTTTATTTTCCTTAGCTTGATTTGAAGGGTGTAAGTAAAATCCAATTCAATAATTTATGTCGGCATCGTTGCGTTGCCTCCTGTTGATGGCAGCAGGCCACCCGTCGCGGCGGCCTTCACGGACGCACGGGACTGAAGCCGACGCACGTACAGCGACGTCCTCGGACGTGAAAAACGAACGATCCCGAGCTGTTTCACACTTTCACATTCGCCGCGGACTTTGTACCGGGAGTGGTACAGTTACACCCACGTGCCCCCGCATGCGCAGCTTCTGGGTTTTGATTAATGATGTACTAAACTATTGCCAGAAGATAAAAATTATTCAAAACACGTTGATATCTTAATATATATTTCTTTTTTATATATTTTTTATTTTTCTCTTTTTTTGATTTTCATTATCTGTATAGATATAATAATAATTTTATTTAATTAAATATCTAAAAAAATTACCCGTTACCATGTCAATTCAACCAAAGACAAATTATTTTGGAATAAGACCTTTGATTTTGGCCCATAGATTAAGGGCCAGAGTGAAATCACTAGGTGGTGATCATTTGGGCTTTTTTGGTGGCTTATGGCTGAAAAGCATCAGAATTTCAAAAAACATCAGAAATGATGTGAGGCTTATTTAGCATAATTAAAATTAAAAAATATAAAAATATGTTAGCCCATTATGTATAATACAAACAAATACGGGAAAAAAAGAACCGGCAAAAAAGCTAAAAAAAGCCAAAAGTTCAGAAAAAGACGAAATTTATGAATAGTAAAAAATAAGTCAGAAGTTAAAGCCGAAACGATCACAGCCTAAAGTGCCCTTGAACTATTGTCCATGACGTTAATGCATGAAGATGATGAGCATAGAGTGCCTCACTCTAAACGGGTTTAGCCTCACGTTTATTTTGGCTTTCGACTTATTAAGCAAAACTATTTGGAATAGTTCGTTTCTAATTTTAGCTTATTTCGGTATTTTTGTCTTTTTTTTTCCTTATTTTTTTTGTATTGTCTGTAACGATATAACGAGTTTTTTAATTTTTATCTTTTTCTTTATTTTTTCTCAGAAAAAACTAACAATCGGTATAGTATAATTTCAGCAATAAAATAAAAAACACAATACAAAATTTAACCCATAAGCCAGTTGAAGCACCATATTAATGTGTGCATGCGCGTCGACAAAGCGAAAGCACATTACTCATGCGTGGCTTGGAAGTAAGGGCCTGTTTGGCACAGCTCCACCACCGGCTCCTGGAGCTGTTTGGAGCTGTTTTGTGCCAAACAGGGTACAACAAAATAGCTCCACCTAAGGAGTCCCTTAAAACCTGCTGAGACAAAAGTAGCTCCTTGGGTGAAGCAGAAAAAGTAGCTTCACCTAGCTCCACTTGTGAAGTCAAAAAAAAACAGCTCCACTTGTGAAATGGAGTCGTGCCAAACGGAGCCTAAATCAGCACACATGCATGCGTTGATGGAAATAATGGAATACGAAGCAGCCGGTTTAACTGCATGCATGCTTTGGAGAAAAACGTGACCAACAGAAATTATCGCCCCATAAATTCCAACAGGTGGGAGTACTACTGAAATTTCTGTGGCTGATTTCTTTCCAAATGTTATGCAGACGACCTTAGAGCAAGTATTATAAGAGGCTGTGAGCAGTAAGCTGGCTGTATGCTGAGGTGGAGGAGAGAGAGGAGGAGAGAGAAGAGAGGTGGGCTATAAGCTTACAGCCAGCTGAAGCACAAGAACCAAGAAACTTTGTGAGAGGAAGGGGTAGATCATACACCTTTGGTTGTCAGTAACTATTATATGAGTAGGTGATAAGTGGGTCAGAAGTATCCATACACCGGTGAAGGTCAGATATAAGACTTGCTCTTAGAGCAAGTATAAGAGCAAGTTTAATAAGACTGACTGTGCTAGCTACAAGAGAATCCATGTCAGCATAGTCCTATGTGGAGGGGAGAGAAAAGGAGAGAGAGAGCCAAGCCGGCTCCCATGCAAGAGTCAGGCTATAGCACAGGAAAAGAGGCGTTATCCATGCATGTACCAATAGAACTAACTGCTATACCAATGCATGTATTAAATTATCAATACCCATGTATGTATTAAATGATTGAGAGCTCTTGTGGAGACAACTTATAGCCAGCTTATTGTATAAGTTAGCTGCATCATTATCTTTTGATGACATGGAAATGTATTGGAGGTAGCAGCTATCTATACTATTAAACTTGCTCTAATAAGAGGCTGTTAGTAGGTTGTATGCTGAGGTGGAGGAGAGAGAGGAGGAGAGAGAAGAGAGGTGAGTTGTAAGTTTAGAGCATCTCCAATAGTGACTTATGAGCTAGCTCTAAGCATATTATTTCATATTTTAATAGAAGAGAGAGAAAAGCTAGCTCTTGATCAAGAGCTAGTCTCATACACACATTTCAAAATTATGTGAGAGTGTCATGTGAGGCTATTTATGTTATGAGCTATGTGTTAAAAGTTAGTACTATTGGAGAAGTTGTCTTAGAGCTAGTAACTAGCTCATACTATTGGAGATGCTCTTACAGCCAGCTGAAGCACAAGAACCAAGAAACTTTGTGAGAGAAAAAGATGGGTCATACAGCTTTCAGCTGGCTATAAACTACTTTATGAATGGGCTGATAAGTGTCCATACAGCCAGCTGAAGACTGTATTATTAACCTTGCTCTTAGAAATTAAAGCTTGGCATGCATATCCAAGCCATTCTGTAACAACACAAATCACAAACCGAAGAAAGATGCTGCGTAGCAGCAGCCTGTTCCCAACGACGCACGTCGCTTTGGCAGCGACGCACGCGCCACTGCACATCTCAGCCGGGTGACTCGGCAAAGCCTCATCCTAACAAAAAAAACTAGGCCAAGCCAAGGTAAAGCCAGCCCAGGCGAAAGCTCAGCACATACACTTTCCACAGAACAGCGTTTTCCAAGACAGGGCAAGAGAAACTCTAAGCCCCGCTCATTTTAGCTTCAAATTCTGACTTATTTTTCCACTATTCATAATTTTCATCTTTTTTAAACTTTTAGTTTTTTAGCTTTTTTGCCGGTTCTTTTTTCCGTATTCGTTCACGTTTTCTGTAATGAGCTAACATATTTTTCTATTTTTAAAATTTTTAAAATTTAATCATACTAAATAAGCCACCTTCAGCTATAGTAAAATTTTAATTGCTACAGTACAATTTTAGCTATAAGCCACAGCTTTTCATAGCCGAAATAAATAGGATTCGACCATATTCCTACTCCCGGTACATGTCACTGTGACATGTACGTATTGCATCCGCAACCGTATGCGAGAAGCAAAAGAGAGAACATCAGATAGTCATTATGCCGGGCTTGCGTTTACGCGCGGGGAAAAGTCCGGCTGCCTCCGTTGGCTGCCACTGCAGCGACGGCGCTGTCGAGGGCAGAGCGGACGGAGCCAGTGGCAGAAACTGGCCAAGAAAACTGAAAGCAACTATACTATACGAGCTAGTGTGCATTGGTCCATCCAGAAGAAGAGAGAAAAAAAGTACTCGAGAGACTATTTGCCATTGTTTGTTCATACTACACATCCAAGGCTGATCCATTGATCTTTTTCGAAGGACCCAAGGCTGAATAATTAGCTGTGAGCACTGGAAAATAGCCAAATTTTGCAGAAATGATTAGGGTCTTGGTTTGGGGGCTACTGTCGCCTGTGTGGGGTGGGCGTTTGTTGATCCCATTCTTTTCTGCTTTTTGGTTGGCTTTTGGCTTCTGCTTCTTTCAGCAATTATTATTTGCCTCTGTTTATATTGGCTTTTAAAAGCTATTTTTCTATAGTATTTAACTTTCAAACGGAGTATTTTTTCAAGATGAGACTTATTAGTCGATTGAAATGCACATTATAGTGACTTCATTTATATCTATTAAAATTACATCGAGTTTCTCTCTACGTATAACTCTCTACAAGATGCTAATATTCATAAAATAAAACTAAAAGTTATCAACAAAAATCAATATAAATAGACCTTTATTAGACTAATAAGCCGTTGCTAAAATATCATATCCGTTAAGCAGTCTTCGGAGACTCATCAGTCAAGAGTACGCACTGATTCCACTGTGGCGAGCGAGCGATGTGACGCGTTGCCAAACCGATCGGGACTTTTCTACGTAGTGTGACCTCAAGTGAACTCCACGACCACACAACGGGGCAGAAAGAAAACGACCGATGGAATAGCCACTTTACGATGGCCATTGTAACTCTGCGCCAAACGACGAACCTCAATCAGCTGTACGTCCATGCACGTAGAATCCAAGAGATTGGTCTGTTTGGTTGCCTGTATACAGGTGGTTCGCATCAGTGTATATAGGGAGATGGTGTTTGGTTGGCTGCGGAGAGGAGAGAGCTCGCATGCGGATGAAAAAACAACCGAGTCGGTGAGAAGGAACGCGGTGAGGTCCTCACCGACCACGCCACGCAGATCGATCACCACGCAGCAACCAAACAGACCCAAAACTGCTGATGAAAGACGGAACATTTTCCAATCACGCCTCTATATAGCAATAGAAACGGCCGATCCTATCAAGATCCCAACAAGAATTCAAAACTGGCACTTTGTGCGGTGATCAAGGCGTCAACATCCGTTTGGAAAAGACCGCACGCCTTAGTGCTCACTACAGTTCCATCCGATCATCACGCATGCCACGTTTACCGAGTCAACTGCAGGTCCCGGTCCAAGTTGCCTGCAGCGTGCCGGGACATCCCGTGCATGGAATGGACTGTACTCACGGGGCACTTACATTCCTTAGCATCAAGGTAGGTATTAAGATAAACACATCATTTCTCTATGAGACCATTATCTATTTTTTACTTTAACAAATGCTAAAATTATATATTTAGCTAGAAAAACATTTAACCTTTTCTGACCTCAGCACTTAGCACTAGCTTTGAAGGTTTATTTCGATATCATGCAATTTAGGCTTAGCAACCACTCCTCTATCCGTTAGCATAGATATAAGAAATTTCTCTCATCTCTAGTATTAGCTTGGCACCTAGGCATGCACGTGCTTTTATAAAGTTAGGATTTTAAAGCTGCAATTAACAAGCTCTAGCATTGCCTGGGAAGCGAGGAACTGCCATGGCCTCTGTTTCGCAGCTGTTGCTTCTCCTCTTGTGCAGCTATCATTCTCTCATTGCTCATGCAGGACATGAGCAGAGTTACAAGGTTCTTGCAACCTACTCGCTGAAGCCTAAACCCGTCTGCTCCGAGCCCAAAGGTCTGTCCATGCATGCATGCGCGCAGTATCTGCAATTCCATTTAGTTATTCCGTGCGGTTGTAATCATTTCCGTGCGTTGATTTTGCAGTGGCTCCGTCGTCCTCCGGTCGCACCACGGTGCCGTTGAACCACCGGCACGGCCCGTGCTCGCCGGTGCCCTCCGAGAAGAAGCCAGACTTTGCGGAGCTGCTCCGCCGCGACCAACTCCGAGCTGGCTACGTCCAACGCAAGTTCTCCAAGAACCGCGCCGACGGCGAGCTCCAGCAGTCGGAGGTCACCGTTCCGACCACACTGGGCTACTCCCTGAACACGTTGGAGTACGTCATTACCGTCTGCATCGGCTCGCCGGCAGTGACCCAGATCATGACCATCGACACCGCCAGCGACGTGTCGTGGGTGCAGTGCAACCCGTGCCCCATCCCGCCGTGCCACTCCCAGGCGAGCTCGCTCTTCGATCCCAGCACGTCGAGCACGTACGCCCCGTTCTCCTGCGGCTCCGCGGTGTGCGCGCAGCTCGGCGAGGCGGGCAACGGCTGCTCGGACTCCCAGTGCCAGTACACTGTCACGTACGGCGACGGCTCGAACACCAACGGGACGTACGGCTCCGACACTCTGTCGTTGACCGATTGCGACGTGATCAAGAACTTCCAGTTCGGGTGCAGCCACGCCGAGTCGGGGTTCAACGACCAAACTGACGGGCTCATGGGGCTCGGCGGCGACGCGCAGTCGCTCGTGTCGCAGACGAAGGCGAAGTACGGCAGTGCCTTCTCGTACTGCCTCCCGCCGACCCCGGGCTCCTCCGGGTTCCTCACTCTCGGCGCGCCGAGCGGCGCGTCGGGCTTCGCGACGACGAAGATGCTCAGAAGCAGACAGGTTCCGACGTTCTACGGCGCGCTCCTCCAGGGCATTGCCGTGGCCGGCAAGAAGCTCAGCGTGCCGCCCTCCGTCTTCTCCGCCGGGTCCGTGATGGACTCCGGCACGATCATCACGCGGCTGCCGCCGACGGCCTACTCGGCGCTGTCGTCGGCGTTCAAGGACGGGATGAAGCAGTACCCGCCGGCGCAGCCCAGGAGCATCCTCGACACGTGTTTCAACTTCACCGGCCAGGACAACGTCACTATACCGTCCGTCGCGCTGGTGTTCTCCGGCGGCGCGGTCGTCGACCTCGACGCGAACGGGATCATGTTCGGCAGCTGCCTCGCGTTCGCGGCCACGGACGACGACGGCACCACCGGTATCATCGGCAACGTACAGCAGCGGACGTTCGAGGTGTTGTACGACGTCGGCCGGAGCGTCTTGGGTTTCCGGCCCGGCGCGTGCTGATCCGTGCGAGCGGGGACACCACACGGGGAGGGAGGTAGCTAGCTAGGCTGCTCTCATGTGGTTGTCTACTTGTTTGCGGTTGCGAGGTCAGGGACAAGAAGTGGGCCAAAATCATCAACTGGTAGTTTGATTATAATTGTATGTGATAGCAACACGTTCATGGCAAATGTAATCTACCAACCAAAAGATTAGGGTAATCTTCTCCTAATTCTTTATGAATAAAGGCTTACAATTGATTAAATTGCTTTTCTAGTGATGGATGATGCCAATAATTAGTGATCTACGTGTAAGCAAGTAAGCATGAAGAGAAGTAAATATTTCAGCTTGCATTTTGAGCAATCTAGGCTCCCATATGTTTTTGTGTAAGCAACTAACCATGACCGTTTGTCTGATTTTCCACAATCAGACCTATCTAATACTCAAAATTTTGAAGCTGAAGAACTATGTTGAGAATGTTCATGATATTTATGTGCTAAACAATTATCAATTAGCAATCATGTCGATTTGAAATTTGCATTTGTGAAAGTTTTACGATTTTTCAATGCTGCTTGCCATCGGCGATTTGACCATTGTGCAGAGCCGATCAGACCGACCAAGTTGTCCCTTAGGCATGTTTGCTAGGAGCGGTCAGACCGGCTTGGTCCAAGCGATATGACCGGCTATGTTGGCTTTTGGCATTTAGACACCAAACTAATGTGTAGGAATATCAAAAGATGTCTTTACACTAGGTGTCACCTCATCTAGAGCTCTGACTCAAAACTAGAGAGTAAAAATACTAAATTTTTAGATAGGGTTGCTCTGATAATTTGCCCTGGTGGTTAGACCGGCTGGCCAATGGTCGTCGGACCGGCCACGAACTGTTCTTGGGTGAGGGGTTATGGTGATTTTGGGAATTTGGTTGTGGGTTAAGTTTTGGGGTCAGGTCATTGCATTCATGAAGCATGTTTGGACTAACGTGGGTCAAGTTATGAAGAACTTATGTCTAAAAATAGTTTTTTGGTTTTTGATGTGCAGATGCTTGGAGGCAGCCATGGTCGATGGTGTGGACCAAGACTAGGCTTAGGATGAGCTAAGATGCGATCAAGGAAGCCAGGTAGAATCACTACTACAGACAATGTTATCACATACAGTTCAAAATTGTCATCACAGACGATTTTTGAACCGTCTGTGTTTATGTGTCAGTGATAATAGCTGATTATCACAGACAGCTCCCACACCATCTATGATAACTTATAACATAGACAGTTTTTCTGAAAAACCATCTGTAATATTCGACTATCACATATGATTTTTTGTATTAACTGTCTGTGATATGCACGATATCATAGACGATTTTTATTATTAACCGTCTATGATATTGTGCATATCATAGACGGTTCGGTGTTCCAAATAGTCTGTGATATTGTGCATATCACATACGGTTTGCGACACCGTCTGTGATATATTTTAGCAGTGATGTTGATTGCTTTTTTTCGGCTAGCCTCAGGATATGTTAGCTATGCTATCTGAAAATAAGCAAGATCACGTATATATAGCACAGGACAATCATTGCATAAATCTCATAGATGAATGAAACAACACAAACATATCACATATATAGCATGACAATTGTTACATAGATCTCACAAATGAATTAAAGTGAGTGAATTATTTGATTAAGCACAATTGAGTGATTACAATTGAATCCAATGTTTCAACATCTAATCACAATTGCCGTGGTGGAACTCTCCAGTCTTGTTTATAACCTTTGCTAGTAAGAATTGGGAGAGGTTTCCTCGAATTTCGACGAGTTTGTCAAGATTAATTGCACTTTCGTCGAAGTCCACACGCTGTCGTTAGGAGTAATGTTAAGTCATTAATTAGCATGTGTATGTATATATACATATATATAATCAGAAAATAACAATTATTGGTAGGTTGACAAACCTCTGGGTCATTCGTCTTAGCATCCATGATTTTCTTCATATAGCGGCAAACATAAAATCCACATGCGTTGCCATATAGCTGCTGGTGGCACTATAAAAATAGAATTACATATATAGGTATTGTTAATTCTAGAGGTATTATAATGAAGTGTAATATAGGATTGTTGTGCTGTAACGGGTATCAGAAATCGCATCCTGTGTCGCACTATGCTGTTGGATTCCTTGTATCTCTCTTCCTGGGCATCATAAGTGCTAAACGACCTATGTGATTCCAAAAAAGTTAGCCTCAGCCATTGCAAACAAAGAAAATATTATAATAAAGTTATGTATAGAGGAAATGAGTTTACCGGTCAATTGCTTGTTACACATGAGTGAAGTCATGGTTGTTCCTAAGTAGGGAATCAAGGTATATTACCTTGCTCCACTTTCGTATAATCACAATCATGATCCAATGTCACCTAGTCATGTGTGTTGCCATAGTAATTAATCCTAAGTTCATGTTGCGTATAAAGTACAAATGAAACTTGTGTGGCAACTAGTGAAGCACTTACCCTTAGTTGAAGGGTACCATGATGTACTCCTTGTTACTGTGAGCAATCAATTCGCTCATTATGTAATTTTAGACAAAGAATACATTATCGTTGATGGATTGCTCAGAGACCAAGTGTAGGTCGAGGAAACCCACCGGTTATCACCATCGTCGGACTTGTTGGATCATGTATCTATACATAAGCAAAGAGTAATCACATTTATCGGTATGATGTGAATGTAGAACTTCATTGTACAATACTCTTACAGTGTCCAGCATCGTAGAAGTGAGGCATCGAGTTCATCGAGGTTGAATAGTAAGAATAAGTTTTCGAAGATCACGATGAAATAGCTCGAGTCATAAAGGAAATGCGTCTCCATGTATTTCACAGTGAATCCATTGTACTGGTTTGGCTTCATATTGGACATCTACTTGTACCAGGTATGCAATGTATTGTAAACCAGTATAAGCCCGGGTAATTGTGACTCGGGGACCAACGACACTTCGAGAATGAACTTCTATTGCTTAGGAGGCGCCTTAATCTTCTTTGATTGGGTCTTAGCGCCTCATTTATGATACATTTTTGGCATCATCTCCACGAGAGCCGATGCAACAGACTTCAGAAACGGAGCTGGAGGTGGAGTCACAGGAGCCGATGTGACAGGTCTAAGGTGATGTCCCTTTTGGGCCACTGGATGTGGAGATCACGGCACGGACGAGTCAAGGGTGATGTCCCTCTTGGGCCACTGGATGAATGTGTGGACGGCATCTCCTAATGTCGTAATCTTTGAGGCTTCTCAAAAGGGACAGTCCTAAAAACATTGTTAATCATGTCCACCTGAACCTTCATGAAACCAGTCTCTAGTTAGGCACCGTACACCAGCGTCCCTGATAGCCATGGATACGCCATCCCCCACCCAACATCAATGGGAATGGAGCCAACAAGCCTGACTCTAAGGATGCAAGGTATGAGCTCCTACATAATGATATACGATGAGTTAAGACATCCACTAGGTAGATCTATCTATGTAGCATTCTAAAGAGATACATTACCTGGATGTCGTCGATAGATAAGTGGGCATCGCTATGTTGAGTAATTGACGTGGACGCGCAGCTACTATGACGTTGAGGGGGACTGTGTACTGCATTATCAGGGGTGAGTTGCAATTGGTTGCGGACTTGTCTCAGTTCTCCCCTCAATGAGTCTATCTCTTCTCGAAGTGAGGCGGTCTTCTCTTGAGTGATGTAGATAGATGTTCCTCAAGTTGTGCACGACGCTCCTGTTTTATTTGTTCATTGCGATAGGCGTTGGATCTCTTCCTACTCATATATGTCCCGGAGTCATTTGGGAATCCGTGCCTCCAATATACGTAAACCCCTAGGCCTCACGTGTAACCTAGGTGCTCCTTGTTTCCCAGTGCCTATGATAGTATATCTCTCTCCCTGTATTCTTTAAAGGAGCCTCGGAAAGATTCGGTAGTCAATGATTGTTGCAAGAGGCAATCATGTTATTTTCAAACCCATGAAGTTCAAGAGGTATTAATAACTATGTAGTTTAATATATCATACTAGACGTTGGGATACTTTCGCATCTGTAGGTTTTTGAAAGAGGAGACACTCAAAGACATGGTTGATGACCTCGCCCTTAACCAATTTCGAGCGCGCTCGTTTGCGATCCCGGCAAATGGCGGGGAGGCTTCTGATCGGATTACAACCTCATCCTGCATCCTCCACTGCGGGTTTTTACCCGCTTATCCAGCGGTGCCGAGCCTATGAGGGTGAGTGTTTTGTGACTGAAGAGCCTTGTGCAACGCACTTTATTGTTCAAATTCGGTCGTTGTCTTTATCTGCACAAAGGCCTCCCATGTTTCTAGCAATACAAAAGGATATCTCGTGAAGGGTGTGAGATCCTTGGCCACGTACTGCGTGACAATAATGCTCTTAAAATTCTTTCATAATTTTCCTATCGCGAGGAGCACTTATCGTTGCACGAGTCCCTGTATTTCTACTGGGATCTTAAGCGAATTTGTTATTTCTGCCCACAGCTGATTCTTATGATCATTTGTCAAATCTTTCCAGCTTGCTATGAAGATGGGGACCCAATACTTCTAATTATCCCGTAGGTAGTCCGAAATACTGCCGCTGCTTTCTTCGGTTGCAGAGAGACCCCATCCGAAGAGACCACCGTGATGGTCATTCCGCCCTCTGGTCTTTTCGATACTCCTCGGTCATGCTTAGTTATCTCGATCTTCGGAGCGTGAGACCCAATGACGACGACGATGACTGTGTGGACGTCATCTCTCTTATAAGAAAAAAACTAACTGCGGTGAGCTATGAGTGTAAACAATTAAGTTTTATGAATCAAATTACGCACCAGTGTCTCAAGGTCCCTTTGAAACCGTAACATGCCATTCCAAATAGATCTTGTAGCTAACAAGTGAAGCATATATCATGAAGTACTAAAAATCATAAAACAAAGTTCTATGAATTAAATTACACACATCAGTGTCTCAAGTTCGTTGAACCTGACACACTGGAGTGTGTAACTTGCTTCATGCATTTTGAAGGTCTATGTGGCATATATTGTTACTATAAGGTCCCTTTGGAACAGTAACATGCCATTCCAATAGATCTCGTAGTTAATAAGTGAAATCATGAAGTACTGAAGATCATAAAAGAAAGTATATGAATCAAATTACACACACCAGTGTCTCAAGTTCGTTGAACTTGACACACTGAAGTGTGTAGCTTGCTTCATGCCCTTTGAAGGTCTATGTGTATATATTATTGCTACAAGGTCCCTTTGGAATAGTAATATGCCATTCTAAATAGATCTTGTAGCTAATAAGTGAAGCATATATCATAAAGTATTAAAGATCATAAAATAAAGTTATATTAATCAAATTACACACACCCACGTCTCAAGTTCGTTGAACCTTACACACTGTAGTGTGTAACTTGCTTCATGCTCTTTGAAGGTCTATGCGGCATATATTATTTCTACAAGGTCCCTTTGAAACAGTAGCATGCCATTCCAAATAAATCTTGTAGCTAATAAGTGAAGCATATATCATGAAGAACTAAAGGTCATAAGACAAATTAGCCAACTACTAAAAATCACAAAACAAATTAGCCAACTATTGAGACACACCACAAGATTGACAAATGACAGTAATAGTAACAATTTAGAGCTCAAGCTTGAATATCCAATTTTAGTATTAGATCTTGTAGCTAACAAGTAAAGCATATATCATGAAGTACTAAAGATCAAAAAACAAATTAGCCAACTATTGAGATTAGATCTTGTAGTTAACAAGTGAAGCATATATCATGAAGTATTAGACCAATATCATCATCGAGCTAATATCCGAACCCACTATGGGATTTGTGTTTTGTACCGTAGGGAGGAGAGGTGGCCGGCGTCGGGGGGGGGGAGGCGACGTCATGAGGGAGAGGCATTTAGCGTCGGGAGGGAGAGGCGGCCGGTGACGGGAGGGAGAGGCGGCGTCACGTGCAAGTGAGCAGTCAGATCTAGCAAAACCTAGCAGGGGCGGTGGAGACGGAGTGCATGAGTGAGGACTCTATGAGCAAAACCTATCCTTAGGGTATATTTATAGGGAAATTATCACATACGGTTCTATTATAGAACCATCTGACAGACAGTTCTTTTATAGAACCATCTGTGATATTCAACATATCACATACGGTTTCATAAAAGAACCATATGTGATAGTATTATCACAGATGGTTTGTTCTGATAAACCGCCTGCAATAGTTCCCTATTCTTCATCTAGCCAGAAGAAATGCATGCTAGCCATGCAATATGAAAAACGCAAGCATAATCATAAATATAACTATTTCTTAGTTACTGAATCAATTACAATTACAATGGAATATAGTTCCATAATTACATTACGAGTTTCTTAATTATGATTACATTGCAACAATTTCCAAATAGGTGCTCGCTGTGTGAGATCATTAATTACACTTAGCTATTTCCTTTTAAATAAAACCCTTTACGATGATCGACACGCATATAGCTTGCTTTATCGCCTTGTTCTTCCTTGAGCCTGGTGTTGTCTCTGAATGGAGACAACTCATCAAATTGATTGTACTCTTCCTCATCTATGACATTCTTAACTTCGACAATCCTTCTTTTTTCCATAAAGAACTACATTGTGTTTCTTATTTGCTGGGTCGGTTACTTAAAATACTTGAACAACTTACCTCGTGAGTACAAATGGTTCGTCTTCGTATCCTATAGATTTGAGGTCTATGGTAGTGATGCCGTACTTGTCGACCTTTACACCCCGTGGGAGTTGGACCCAATGGCACTGACATAGAGGAAGTTTACATGGTTATTATCATATCAATAAATCTTACCTGATTATTATCATATCACCAATGCTTGCATGATTGTTATCATATTTTTGCTACTTGCCTGATTATTATCATATTACTAATGATTGTCTGGTTATAGATTTCTAATATTGTATTCATACCATAATATTCTGGGTTATCTTGTTTTTAAATGCCTTTAGGTTTATTAGAATACTTAGTTAATCATGTTCTAGAATTCATGCTTTTAATGTAGTGTTTTAGAAGTAAATGCTTAATTCATGAATGGGAGCAATTCATGAATGTCTTGAAACCTAGGCTCAAACCACCAGCACTCTTTTAGCATTAGGACTGCTATACTTTAGTTTCCGATAGCACAACCCTTTACTTGTATGATGTTGTATGTGGACCATGCCGGATTTTATATATAATACCTGTTAATCTGACTAATGATCACCTATCACGTAATAAAGTACTAATCAAGTTTTAATTTCCTTGTGATTTCTATTATTGTTTTTATTAGTTATTTCTTATTTTAACGATGACGTTCTATAATAGTATCTTATATTAGTATATGAGATGCTACATGCAAAGGACTATAGTCCTGTAAATCTCGCTTTCAGAAGACATAATACATATACTTACACGTATTTCTGAATTTGTTAAGCGTGTGCCCAAACAAAACGAAACTCATAACTCCTAAGCTCAAAACCGGATCCCATGTATTTCTTTGTGTGCCAAGTGAGGAATCTTGTTTTGGTGCATTCGCACCTGCTAATAAAATATATAAACTATCACTAGCAATCAAATGTTTTTCGAGGCCTGTTTTTTTTCTAAAGCTTATGCCTTTTGGCTATGGTTTGTGTCTTTTGGGTTGCTCGTGCAAGATATTACAGAGTAACAGAAACTCACGTGCGATTTTTGCCAATATAAATGAAGTCGGTACAATATGTATTACAATTAGCTAGTAGATCCTATCTTAAAAATATATTTCGTTTAAAAGCTAATTACTGTAGAAAAGCTGAAAAACAGTTTTTAGAAGCTGAAAAGAACAGACCCAGATCTAATAAACCAAAGCACAGTACACACTTTTCTTCGTGGTAAACATTCGAATATTCGTATATATATATATCTCCAAATTCACACAATAGAGGTGCATTCGCATATGTATATGTGTAATCTGTGTGTGTAATAATAATCTTTTCTTAATATTGATTTGTATAATTTTTAAAGCATAATAAATAATAGATAGATGTTACATATTTTTTTTATATGCTTTGATATTAGTGTTGTTGTTAGAGAGAAAAATGTAGAATCACTTATCGTAAAAAAATCATAAAATAGGGCCCTTGACTTTCTCAAGATGGTGTTCGGCTAACAATCGTTGTACCCTATATTGCTTATCCATTATCCTTGACAAAAAGAAAACAAAATGTCCATTATTTTTCGTTGGACCCACGGATCCACGAACACTTCGGCGCGCCCCCGGTATCGTCCACGGCAGCCACTATCAGCAAAGTGGTCCCACGCGTCATCCTAACTCTCCACTAGTTTTAGTTGTAAGTTGTAGCAATCGGTTGCTCATTGAGTCATCGACCGCGACACACAAAAATCAAACGAAGCGTGCCAAGCGTCAACACGTGCACGCCTCTAGTTAGCTCGTTTATTCATTCCCCAAAACCTTACTCCACCACTAACCATCGTGTATGATGTGCGGTGTGTACGTATGCGTCTCTTTACGGAGACAAAGTTAGATTTGATATTGTTAGACATAGTATTTACAAAAGTAACGTATATGTAACGTAATTGAAAAAATAACATTTCTATCGTCTGATAGACGGATGGCAGAGCCGGCAAGACAACATGTGGCTAGGCCGTCGGCAGTAGACGTCTGTCGCCTCACCAGCAGATGGCAGGCACCCTGTCGCCCAGTGGGGGTATGGTAGGCAGGCCTACCGTCCGGTAAGGGGGCGGTAGGTGATTAAACCGGCTGATTAGCTGACTTAATTATCTGCCCTAATTTTTTAAGTTCAGTATTTGTTTGAATTTTTAAATATATAAATGAGCTCAAAAAAGTGCAAAAATTTATGTACAACCTTCTGACATAATGTACCTCAGTGTAATTTTTGGGTAATTTTATCTATTGTGAATATTGCTCAAAAATGCATTTAATTTCAATAATTTTATGAGTTTTTACATATAGTAAATGAGCTTAAAAATTACGAAATTTTATATGAAGGCTTCCAACATAGTCATAGTTATTTTATAATTTTTTGGGAATTTTATGTGCTCCGAATTTATCACGTTTATTAGGGTTAATTTAATAATGAATTTACGAATATTTCATGATTTTTTATAATTTTATACATTATGAATACTTGTACAAGCAAAAGCAATTATAGTAGTACAAAAACTGCATCACACTGGATGCGATATGGCTCACCCATTTGAGCCACTGCTACCTCCTCGCCTTATTTGCCTCCTCGTATGTGTCCTTATCTTCCGTTGAGCACGAGCATGTCCTGTGGATTATGTCAGTCGGTCTGGAGGTTGTGTCTCGGGTCGGAGGAACTATGGAGATCGTTCTGTTTGCTTAGTGGCCGGCTGTGGTCCAGTAGGCTGGGTCCGGTAAGGGTCGAAGCCCTCCAGCTGAGACATGCCGAACTACGAGCCACATACAATAATGTCGTGAACGAAGGACTCTACAATAATGTGGCAGCGAAGCCAGAGGAGCTCTGCCCACCGAACTGTTCGAACCTGGATATGCTGTGAACGCTGAGCTCTGCCCTGTGTACATTGCGAACCCTAGCGCTATGTAGTGCTCTCTAGAAGCATCTGGGAGGCCTGTGTCATCATCGGTGGGCTCGTCGTTACCCCAACATTGAATTGGAGGCTGCAAGATGAAATGATATTAGTCATAATAAATATTCTGGATGTACAATGCGAATCTCATACCTCCCAAATATGCAGCGAAGATGAACAATAGGGAGCGGTGGTCTGTGCAGGTGGTGCGGACGTCAAAACTGATGCGGGAGAATGCCTGATGGTAGTGGAACGTAAAACATAATAGGAAAACAAAATGTAGCTTCCTGTGTAAATTACCTTCTCATTGGTACGATGCACAAATGATCGGCGGCTAGTACTACGATGCCAGGCAGACTCAGTAGATTGCGATGGCCGACCGGACTCGCTAGGTCGTGATGACTTGGCGGGTGAGCATGGTGCCCCCACTGGGTGACTTATGAACACAGCAGTTTAGGTTGTGCATTATTTTTTTTGGCCTATTTTAGGATGAACTTCATAGTCTTCTGTAGGGCCGGTGGTGTCTCCAGGCTGCTGATGGCGGCCTCCGACGTGCTTGCGATGCGCTATGCCTGCTCTAACTGAAGTAACATACGAAATAGATTCAGTAACGATCAGTATGAATTTCTTGAATGAAACGATAAGATATTTAAATTGTCTTACACTGTGGGGATCGATCGAGCATTGCAGACTTGCGCACGATCTGGTCGGGGTGATCTGGTGGAGGAATGGTGAGTCTGCTATGTGACCGGGGTACGTACCACTCTAGGTACTCGTTATACGTCTGGATGTCGTATGGACGCTGCTCCATGATGATATCGAGGTGTGCTCTATCCGTCCATGCCGTTGTCCACTGTTGTTGCAGTGCCCACTAGTCTGTACCATGCCAACCAACCCTTGATTGTCTGTATTTTCAGAATCATCGATGTTACATAGCAAGATATACAAAGTGTACACATTAGTCGGATGGAGTTTGACTCACCGGTGTACGGCTTGCGGTAGGAACCTACTGTCCAGAGGGGGCACGGTCTGGTGCAAACTGACTGTCACATCACACGCTGTGGCACGTAAGCCTCTGCCATGTACGAGAATATCAGGTGGTGTGTCGTCATTGATAGCTCTGCGTCCTCCAGGTATTGCAGGGATAGCCCGTGCAGCGATACACGATGCACAAAATCTACAGCCCATGGACCCCATATGACGTCACTGTTATGCAACAACTCAAACTCGTTGTGCCGCAACAAGTAGCACCTTGACGGTTTGCCCTTCGCCCAACGCAGAGGGCAGCAGTCCACTAGATGCCCATAGTGGGCCCGTCTGTTAGGTTGGCGAACTCACCGAACGGGTGCACTGGTGTAACAATGGTCGGACGTTCGATAAGGAAGTGCTCCCAACTCCACAGCTGCTGGAGCACATAGCAGATAGCCAAATTGGGAGTACCAGTAGTGGCACGCTGGCAAGCATCAAATAACCCCCGATACGTGGTAAACAGAATCGCTAGTCCCTAGCTGCACCCAGGCATCGCCCCAAACTCTGCGTCCACCAAAGACTTGGCGAGGTCGATGAACTCAGCGTTGCAAATATTGCCGTGTGTGGCTGGAAACATGTTCCAACTAAAGAACTGAATAAGGAATGCGACGAAGTGCGTCCTGACAACCTCCGGCGGTGCATCTTGCAGGTACACGCTGAAATTGTTCAATGAAGTGCGAGGATGCCACGTGCACTCTCTGGGATAGGCTGGCTGAACCGGTTTGCTAGCCTCTCCTTCTAGTCGGCTGGTGCAGGGGCTGGAACAAGTGTGTCACCCCCAAGAGGGAGACCGGTCAAGAACGTGATGTTCTTCAGAGTGACCGTCATCTCACCCTACCGAAAGTGGAATGTGTGCGTCTCAAGCCTTCACCTATCCACCAGTGCCGCGAGCATGCTGCCATTGATGGTGAACTCGTGTCTGGTGGAGACCAGTCTCAGAAAGGGCAATAAGCTCGTGGCCCGTTTGGTTGGGACGTAGCGCTCGTCCAGCGCCCACGGATCTCTCTCCTCCATAGCTTCAAGGGCGAAAGGCCAGTCGCTTCACCCATCATCGATGAGTGGCAACAATGTTTCTTATCGTATGAGTGTTCGAGAAGCTACGGTAAAGCCATACCTTCCAAGTAGGGGGTGGAAAAATAGCTCAAGGCTCGCGAGCTGGCTCGAGCTCGTTACGAGTTGAGCCTGCTCGGCAAGAGCTCGTAAATTTTTGAGTCGAGCTGAGCCTCCTTCGCGGCTCGCAAAAAACTCGAGCCGAGCTAGAGCCACTCGTGAGCCGGCTCATGAGCTTATTTTGGCACGTGTCTGCTGTCCGCAATCGGCCCAATTGCGAGGCCTCTACTTTAATTCACTGCTTCGCATCGCACCTCCTCCACCCCTTCCACTCGACAGCCCTATTCTTTGCTTCCTCCGCACATCCTCCCCCGCTGTGTCTACTCCGGCGGCCCACCCCTTCCTCCTCGCATCCTTCCTCTCCGTCTCTACTCCAACGGCCCTCCCCTTCCTCCTCACATCCTCCCCCTCCGCCTCCGGCTAAACACAATGACCCCTGCTCTACTCCGCCACAACAAGATCTGGTAGACCAGGGGTAGTGAGATCTGGCAACCAAGGGCTAGGGTGGCGGGATCTGATGGTGGTGGGCTGGGACGACACCATCCGCGTGGATTTGGAGGTGGCGGCCCCAAGGCGACGAGATTCGTCAGCGACAGCCAATGGCCGGGCGATAGGTACGGTGAGAAGGACATCAGCTAGGAGGAAGACAATGGTGCTCAACTGGCATGGAGAAGAAGCTGCTGGCCTCCCACCACCTGTCGCGCATCCCACCTCCCACCGTGCCTCCTACCACCCGCCGCGCTACTCGCCCCTCCCAAGTGGTGGCAGCTTGCTCTTCTGACGTAGCAGCAACGACTTCTCCCTAGCTACAAGGACTTCTCCCCAGCTGCAAGGTGACTCCCTATTCCATATTCTTCTAGATCTGATCGTGTAGATTCCATGTGATGTATTTGTGCTTGAACATTTGTTCATGTTCTTCTAGATCTGACCGTGTAGATGGCATGTGATGTATTTGTGCTTGAACATTTGTGATAAGTGTGGACGGATTTGTGCTACTAAGGGGATACCCTTGTGATGAAATATATGCCATGAGTGACAGAGGAATAGCTAGATTTGTTATTCAGAACAAGGCTTAGATTCTTCTTACTGAAAATAAAGTGATAATGTTTTCACTGATGTCCTAAGCTCCAATTTTCAAATTTTTACAGTTTTGATAGGAATCCAAATCAATAACTGAGCTGAAGCTTGTAATGCACTGTTGTGTATGAGCATCCATGTAGCATTAGAAGAAGATACAGTTGATTATCTGCTTATGAATTGTATGTGTGTGCTGTAAATGTTTAATACCATTGTTCATTCAGAAATATTCTTTTTGTTACGAGTTAATAGCCATATGATATTATCTCCATGGAGATCTTGGTGTTTGCAAACAAATTTTGTTGTCAACTTGTGATGGGAACCTAGCTTCAATTGATAGTATCTTGCTGCAAAATGTGATGTGGATTTGTTAAGCTCAAGGCTCAGGGCTGAAAGCCATAGTATGGCTCGTGAGCCGTTCAAGCCGGCTCGAGCCAGGAAACGAGCCAAGCCAAGCCGGGCTTCTAGCTCATTTCCTGAACGAGCCAAGCCGAGCCGCAGCTTTAGGCGAGCTCGACTGAGCCTGGCTCGAGCCGGCTCGGCCATTTCCAGCCCTACTTCCAATACATAGGATAGACCAAATATTAGTGCGAAGATTAATAATTACAGTAAAACTTACTTTATAATACAAACTATATTAATTATGACTAACTAAATAACAGTAATTATGACTACGACTACGGGAATAACGTCGAAAGCATGCTATAAAAGAGTACCTGTCTTTCGGAAATAACGTGCACTGCCTTCTCTAAATAATTAGGTATGGACTCTTAATTTTGAGAGTACCTTACAACAAATGGGACAGATGAAATATTCGTGCGAAGATTGATAATAACAGCAGTATACTACAAGTCAGTGATTACATACATGTTACTACATACGCATACTTCATTAATTACCAATAATTTGATTACTTATCCAAAAAAATGACGAGCCATTCATTACCGTTGTCTTTACCACTTAATTACTTACCATTAACTCATTACTTACCCCTAACTTATTGTCACTACAGTAATTATGACTACTTAATTACATATTTTTATTCAATAACAAATTATGGGTACCGTACGTACACAAAATAGTAAAAATTATGTCTAAATTACTATGACCTACTTTCTTTGTAATATAAACTACATTAATTACGACTAACTAAATAACACTAATGATTAGGATTATGAGAATAACTTCGTAAGCATATGATAAAAAATTATCTGTCTTTCGGGAAAAGCAACCAGCTCTGCCAATTTTGAGTTATGCACTGGCTTCTCAAAATAATGAGCTATGCACTCCCAATTTTGAGCGACGATCGCGATAATGAGTTTCTGTGATGAGCGATTGAAATGAGCAACGACGAGCTGCGAGATGTTCGTATTTATAGCCGAGCGGAAAGTGAATCCGGTGCACTCACCCCGTACATTGAGTACCCATTGTCACAGCAGCGCTTCGGGTGAGGGGGGTGGTATGGTAACACTGACAAATGTGCAAACGAGTGAGCGGGCGAGGGGGAATGACACGGACATAACGACATTAGTACGAACAAGAGAGTGCGCGACGGGGCAAGACACACACAGAGTGACAATTGTGTGAGCCAGATAGCAGGAAAGAAAATATAACACGATTGGCCGACACATGCGCGAAGCATAGAGGCCAGCCACTTCAAAAGATACCTGAGCATCGTTAAATTCATGATTAAATTAACCCGATAAACGTAGCAAATTTGAACCACTTAAATTTTCAAAAAATTACACAATAACTATGGCTATGTCGTGAGGCTTTACATAAAGTTTCATAATTTTTAGAGCTCGTTTGCTATATATAAAAACTTGTAAAATATCAAAATTTTATGAATTTTTGAGCAACATTTACTATGAATAAAATTACCCAAAAATTACACCATGAGGTACGTTATGTTGGAAGGCTATATATAATTTTTCGTAATTTTTTAAACTTATTTGATATATTTAAAACTTCAAATAAACACTAAACATAAAAAAGTTAGATCAGGTAATTAAGTCGGCTTAATCACCTGCCGCCTTACCCATCTTGCTATCCCCCATCGAACGACAGGCTGCCTGCTGCCGACAACCTCGCCATGTGTCACCCCGCTAGTGCTGCCGCCCGTCCACCGGACGGCAGAAGTATCATTTTTGCAAATACGATGCACATATGGTTATTTTTGTAAATACAGTACGCAGCTGCGCTAAATCCGGCTTTGTGTCTCTCTTTTCGTGTACGTACACGGTACACGTATATTTATACTCCTATAAGATTGTAAGTAGTCACGAGTTAATGAATCGCTGGATCAGCAGGAACCGGGCATGAACCCGACGGTGCTGCCGTCGAAGCGCACCGCGAACGAGCGCTGCTGCACGTTCCCGAGGATGGCCGCGTTGCCGTCGCCGCCGTTGGGCGCGAACGCGAGGCACCCGCTGGACAGGATTCCCGACGCCTCCAGCCTCATGGTCGCGCCGCCGCTGAACGTCAGCGCCACCGTCGGCAGCGTCACGCTTCCGTACCCGGCGAAGTTGTAGCACGTGTCCAGGATCCCGATCCCCGGCGCGGTCGGGTATCCGTAGGGGGCCATGGCGCTGCGGAACGCCGACCGCAGCGCTGCGTACGCCGTGGGCGGCAGCCGCGTGACCACCGTTCCCGTGTCCACCACCGTGCCCCCCGAGAACACCGACGCCGAGACTGCCAGCTGCTGCCCGCCGACGCTGATGCCGGAGAGCATCACCATGTAGAACGTCGGCGCCGACAGCAACGCCGTCGCGGAGAACCCCGACGTGCTGCTCGGCCCGCCCAGCGTCAGGTACCCCATGGTGGTCGGCGTCGGCGGGAGGCAGTACGAGAAGACCCCGCCGTAGGCGCCCGACGCCTGAGACACCAGGGACAGCTCCTGCCGGCCGAGTCCGAGGAGCCCGTCGACGCCGCTGAAGAGCCCCCCCTGTGCGTGGCCGCAGCCGAAGAGGAACCCCTTCAGCGCGTCCGACCCCGTCAGCGTCAGTGTGTCGGAGCTGTACACGCCGGAGGTGTTGGACCCGTCGCCGTAGCTGACCACGTACCCGCACTGGGCTCCCGAGCAGCCGTACGCGTAGATCCCCAGCCCCGAGCACGCGGCCGCGCCGCACGGCACGGCGGAGTAGGACGACGACTGGGTGGGGTCGAAGAGCGGGTCCTTCTGGCCATAGCACGCGGGCAGGGGACACGGCTTGCACTGCACCCACGACACGTCGCTGCCCGTGTCCACCTCCACCGTCTGCGCCACGGCAGGCGTGCCGAGGCTCACCGTCACCACGTACTGCAGCGTGCCGATGGAGAACCCCAAGTTCGCCGGCACCGTCGCCGACTCGGAACTCCCCAGCTGCTGCGCGCGCGCTGCGCCGGCCCCCGAGATCCTCCTCTGTATATACTCCGCGCGCCTCTGGTCCGCACGGAGCGTGTCGAGGAAGGACGGCGTCCCCTGCGCCGACGTCCAGGACGGGTTGCACGGACCGTGCCGGTGCGTCAGCCGCAGCACGGCCGACGTGCCGTTCCGCTGCGGCGCGACTGAAATTAACCGCACAGAACGAAATCAGCGCTCTCGAAAGGTCCCGTGTACAACGCCAGGAAGACCGAAACAGCTCAAGACAAGCAAGCCAGTACCTCGGCCGGGATCGTGGCACGTCGAGCCCGACGCGAAGCTGGCGGCGGAGACGGTGACGTAGCTCCCCTCGCCCGCGGCGCCAGCGCCATGGCGGGGCAAGAAACCGAGGGCGCCGGCGCAGAGGAATGACAAGAGGAGGGCGCGGTGCACCGGGGAGAAGGTCATGGCGCGCTTGTCGGCTCGTCCCGGACGGGGCCAAAAAACGGTGCCTAAATAAGGCGGACTAATCGGCGCGTCTTGGGCATGTGGTGGATTGGATGGAACCGCGTAATTCTTCGCGCTCGTGGCGGTGTAGGGCTCGACCATCGTGTCTGGTCTTCTCCTCTCCCCACCATAACGACTTGCTTTTGAACGCGATGCGACCTCAATGGTCTTCTTTTGGTACGTTCCCAACAACGCGACGGTAAAAAAAAGGTTCGTTTCTGCGCCCTCCATTTGACACACGCATATTATCGCGTAATAAACACGGATCGATAAATGGAGAACGGCATGGCTGATTTCGTACATCGGCGTGACGTGAACGAGTACGGTCGACGCCGACAGGCTTGAGCCTGAAGGTTGCTTTATAACTGCTGCTGCTTGCTGAATAGCAGCAAAAGATGCTTACATAAAGTCACAGTACGTTTGTTTAGATTGTGACTTATCATTTTAATAAATAATAATTATTAAAAAAATTAAAGTTAAAAAGCGACTAAAAGGCTTAAGAGTCCTAGAAGTGATGATCTGCTAACCTGTCAATTGGCGGACGAAAATGAACTCTCAGCTGTATATGTCTGTTTTTTCGGCACCTTTTCGGGTACGAGCTCAACAAACTGATAATCGTCAGATTCCTTTTGGACTGAAAACTCTCTTGAAAAGTGTTGAGTAATCGTCACCGGTGATCAGTCTGATTAATTTCTCTGCTTAATAGAAACGAATCAATCACAGAAGATAAAATAATAAATTGAAAACACAGAGAGAAGTAGAGAGAATTTCTAATCTTTCTTTGTTGCTTTTGATTGTATGAGTATAAATTCTACCGGTACAGCTCTCTATTTATAAGTCTATTAGTGAGGTGCTTATCATAGACCTAGACTCCTGATCAGACCCAAATTTCTTAACAAAAAGAAACTCAAAGCTGTGGCATACAATTGTTAGAGGACTTGACCTTGTCCCCTAACGGAGACCTTTATCTGCCACACTTTCCTCAGCCTTGTTGCCATCTGGCGCCGTGAGTGCGACACGATCGATGTTCCAACAAAGGCGTAATTCACCTTGACCTTTGTTCTTTGCCGCCTTCTGTACCCAGCAGCGCAAGGTGTTCTCATCCTGACCTTTGTTCTTTGCCGCCTTCTGTACGCAGAAGCGTAACTTTCCTGTACGCAGAAGCGCATATGGCCCAAAGTACGCTTCTCCTTCGCCGCAAGCACCCCGCCACTCTCAGACGACATGCGTCGGCGTGTCGCATGGCTGACATATACGCTAATTGCCCGATTATTCGGTGGTTCGTGTCGCAAGACTGCATGTAATGGTGCGTTGCCAAACATCGAACGGTTGACGTGTTTGAGCTTTATTCGGTCTTGCACGGTAAGCGGATTTGGTAGAAACACTAGATGATGGGGGCGCACCAATGGCGGGCCTCATTTGCCCATGTGTTGTTGATGAAATCATAAATAATTTGTGTACATCGTAGCGTGTCGTTCCCTAATAATGGATTCATCATAAAACTATATTTAAAAAACACAATATAAATGTTATACTTGCATATTGCCACAAGAAATGTTTGCACATTTACTTTCAAATCTATTAAAAGATTCGTAAATAAACAAATCTATGTGGACACATATTTCGCTTCCTGTAGGTTTATGATAAAAAAAAAGCGAAAAACTGAGCAACAAACGAAACTTCTAGATAAGAAAACCACCAATCCCGCATGCATGACCAATTAACCACTCCATGCTGCTCCTTCTTCCCCTTCCCTTGATTAACAGCTGGCACAAACATTAGAAGATTTCGGAAGAATAGGAGAGATTCCAGTGAAAGGAATGAGTTCACCTGGGATTTTTTTATTTGGTTCTATTGTGCTATTTTAATTTAAAAATTAGTCCTATATAACATGAAATTGTAAATCTAACCCTTTATCAAGCACGAAAGAACCTGCAGGCGATATGTGGCTCCTACCGTGCCACCGAACCACGGCAATATCTGGCCACCACAACAGCACCCCCAGCATAGCAATGTTTGGTCAGATGTGGCAAGTGGCAGGCCCCACAGAGGCGCCACACCACCTGACCGTGTAGGCACCAGGGGAGGTGCTGTGCTATGGGGAGCTGCCACGGTGGCCGGATGCTACCGCGATCAGGTGGCATGGCACCTCCATGGGACTCACCATCTGCCGCGCTTGGCCAAACAGTGCCACACAGCTGCCATGGTGGCCAGATGTTGCCATGGTTGGGTGGCATGGTAGGAGCCACGTGTTGGTCGCTCATTCTTTTACCCTCGGCAAGAGGATTAGATTTATTATTTCATATCATATGAGACTAATTTTCAAATTAAGATAGCATGATAGGATCAAATAAAAAATTCCTCACCTGGAGCTTGTCGCCAAACCACTCTCCTACTGCCTTCTCCTATTTATAGCTGGATGGTACGTAGGTTACATAAATTTTTATTTGGGTTTTCTCTTGTGAATCCAATCCTAGGATTTTTGTGGCTTTGCCACCTTGCTAGACACTTGTCAACTGAGGTCAAAATGGTCATTTGACTCCCATGATATTTTGGAAAATTTTGATAACCAGGAGGCTAAGCGCATTGATGATTCAAGATTGGTTTTCTGAGTTTATTTTGAAATTCAAAATTTGCCATGGAGTCCTTTAGTCTTGCTAAATTCTTAGTTTCTTTTAAAGGAAAAGGACTATTTTATAAATTGCCTGAAGCATGAGTGTCTTTTTGCAAAGCGGTTTGACTGGACTTTTTTGAAAATTTGTTTTCCTAAAAATTATTTTAAAAGGCATCAAAATTATATTATTTTCACTATTTCTTGAAATGCCGTTTCTACTAAAATTGTGTCCCTTGAGTGTTTTAGTAGTTAGTGGGATTCAAGAGATAGCAGTTTTCATGAAAATTAATTATAGAGTAAATTGCACTTTGCAAGGATAACTTGTCGCTTATTTCACTTTACACCAGGGTTAATCTCATACTTTCACTTCGCACCAGGGTGGACCAAATAAAATTTCACTTCGCATTAACCCAACCTTGTTTAGCTCAAGCTAGCTCTACATAATGACAAGTCGGTATACATAATTTTGATTACTCCACTCCTTCAATTTGATTGCTTTGCTTGGGACAAGAATTGATTGTCTAGTGCAAAATGAAATTTTATTTGGTTCATCCTGGTACAAAGTGAAAGTATGGGTCAACCTTGGTACAAATTGAAACAAGTGACAAGTTACCCAGTGCAAAGTGCAATTTACTCTTAATTATATTGTAGTATTTTGAAAAAATAACTTTGCCTCTTACAGCAAACAGTGCACTCTTGGAGTGCATGAACATTCAAATCCTAAAAACATTCCATTCCTGACACATGCTTTGGTAGAGATGTGTGCTAGTGTATGTAAATGTGTTAGAAGCCCAAATTCTTATATGTATATGTAAGACCATGTGGAAGTCACCCTATGTGTGTGATGAGTATTCCACTATGCTTGCACTTTGGTGTTGAAGTTTGAGTTTGATTTTGAGTATTTGTAGTTTGCAGTGTTGCTATCAGGTCCAAGCGGTAGTACCGGCCTGATAATGGCGGTAGCACTAGCATGGCCTCAAAGTTAGTACCGGAGGTGAGCGACAGTACTACCACAGGTGCAGTATAACTGATCGATCATTGGTTAGCGATTAGACTGGTCTCTAATGAGTTGAGTTGGGTTTGGTTGTGTTAGTTATGGTAGGAGTTCATGCAAGGTGTTAGTCATGGCGGAGTCTATGCAAGCAATTAGTCATAGCGTAGTCCATGCAAGTGTTAGTCATGGTGGGAGTCCATGCATATTGTGTTTTGTTGATGAGAGTCAAGTGTATGTCACTTGTGCTCGAAACAGTTGCTTATTCTTTGATATGCAGAGTGCTTAGTGATTGTTGCCAGTGGCGGACCCATAACTAAAATTTAGGTGGGCAAATGGGACAAGGCCAACAAAAGATAAATGAACAAAACATACATCGAACTAGCTTTTGCAATCCAAAATCATACAAAATTAGAAAATGAACATAGTAAAAATGCAAAATACAAGGAAGATCGTACCTTTGTAATGAGTATTGTGCCTTCCAAAGCCTATAAATATGTATAAGTAGCTATCTGTACACAAAAATTAGCAAACATAGAAATGAAATAAAAAATTGCAATTGTGAATAGCTACAAAGATTGGAAAAAGGATGCAACATATCACTAAAGCGCTAGGATTGAGTAGTACAAGTACGAGGCAATAGCATTCTACGAGATTTCATGCTTTGAAAGTATTTTCTGATTCTATCATCGTCAAAGCTTCTAAATATCTCTCGCTCAGTGTAGCACATCATCAAGTCATCGAACCACTCATCCACTATTCTATTGCACAAATCTATCTTGATAATATTCATTGCTGAAAAAGCTCAATGACGTGATAGACCAATGGAAAAGTTCTATTTTTCCTGTTTCAACTTCATTGAACCGATGGTTCATCTCTGATGTAATGGCATCAATAATAGTAATGAAAATCTCAACATAGTAATAATGAAGGTAAGTTACCGTATGCTTCCTACGTGAAGACATACCTCTAACTGGTATGAGTTCATCCATATTTGACACATGTATCTCATTTTCTTCACAAAAGTTTTTCACTTGCTGGAATAATGGCCCCTATCCATTGTCCCCCACATCCTGCAAGCACACTTTCACATCAACAAGCAAACTCGTGGCTTCCACAATATCTTAATCCCCCCTTTGCAAAACAAGTGATAACTCACTTGCAACGCTTAGCAAGTTTATTAATAAATGCAAGATCGAAACAAATTCAAATATTTCCATTTTCTATATCAAACCTGGCGCTCCACCATGACTTTATGGTTGACATGCATCTTTACTTATAATCTCTAGTAGCTCCAACACTGCCTCACACATTTAGTAAATACACAATAAGGTTTTTAGATGAGAGCCTCATCTAGTATTTGAAGGTCTGGCTAAGCTCTTTTCTTGATGCAACCCTGTGCTAGTGGCAACGTTAACATTCTCTAGTATCTCCAACAAGACATCTCGCAACTCTACTTGTATTGCTTATAAAATATTTATGCAATGTTCGTTTCTCTACTTCTTGTAACTCTACGAATCGATAAATGACAATGGACCTGTTCTTTTCGGCTGCGGCTTATGGTTTTTGGCTGAAATTTTTAAATTTTAGCTATTTGCGACAGAGATTACGGAGAGAGAGATACTCGCTTGCGATTTTTGTTGATACAGATGTTAGGCTTTTAACGTCTTAAGAAAATACTCCATTTAAAAGTTAAGTATTGTAGCAAAAGACAAAAGTGTTAGCTTCGGAGGAAAAGAACAGACCCAATAGATGAAACTAAAATACCAAATCAATCATAATTGCATAAATTGAAAACTATATTTGTGTTTTCATACCTCGCAAGCCACTGCCTCTGTTCTCTCTTTTTAATGCAGAAGCTCAGCTCTGCCCTCTACCAGTATGCCTCTGGGCTCCGGCCTCTCTCCCTACCTTATCCCTTCCACAAGCGGCACCCAGCACAACAAGCCTCACTCCTCAGTCCCTCACTCACTTCCTCCTCAAGAGGCAGCTGGTAGTTCGCAGGCCTCAGTCCCTCTCCGGCTCTACCTTCTTTCCTCCAGCATCCCTCTCTTCCTTCCTCCAGCGGCCTCCCTTCCTCCTGTGGCCTCTCCTCTGCCTGTGCTCTCCAGATCTGGTGGGGCGCCTAGGCACTTGGTTGGCGCCCCACCATCCACCAGTGACTAGTCTCCTTAGGCACCTCTCCAGATCTCCTCAGGCGGCCCCTTCCTCCGGCCTCCCTCCCTTCCTTCCTCAGGTAGCGCTGCCCATCTACTGAAAAGGCGCCGCCTGGCGCCCTCCCATGACCCACCGACGGCCGGCCATCGCCTACTTGGTGGTGGTCCACATGATCCACTTGGGCCCCTCCTTCCAGCTATGGAATCTACCAAATCACAACAAAACCATCTTGAATAGTTATTACAAACTGCTTAACTACTCTTTCTTTCTTCTCCCTCGCCGCTCTCGTTCGGCAGGAAATAAACCGAGGTGTGCGGCTTTGGATGAGAGGACATAGAGTGACACCACCCATTTTATGTGCACGGGAAGACGTTCGCAACCGACATGGCCATACCGGTGCATGCCAGTGTAGAGGGCCGCGAAATGCCCTGCCGAATGCGATGGGAAACAGACATTGCGTCATGTCACGTCGACGCGGTCGACCACTCAAGGATTCCCCCTACCCCTACCGAGCTAGCCCACTTACTGAGCTCCCACTGCTCAGCAGGAACTGGCGCGCCCTGCCGAGTTAGGGGAGTTCGGCAAGCCAGTGGGCCCTGCCGACTCCTGCGCGCATGCCTTTCGTTGACGAGCTCACCTTATTTGCCGTGCTGCCTACATCCTGCCGAGTTCTGGTGGTGTTGTAGGTGACAAGAGTCGTCTGTCGTGCCTGTTGAGCTCAGAGATAAGGCCATTTTTTTTTTTGCAAAAAAAGACGCCTAGCGGCCAAATTTTAAAAAACATACATTACATACATTATAATGCCAAAAATGTGAACAGTTCTAAATAACATAGGTGACGCGCACAAGACCAGGAGGCGCCTTCTTTCGCTCTTTGAGAGTAAGATGTCATTCAACTAGGTAGTGCCATGGTCACAAGCTATCGGGTGCGTTCTTTTCGGCTGCGGCTGATGGCTTATGGCTACTGTTGATTACTTTTAGTCCTAGCACGAGTATTTTTGCGAAAGAACCGAATACCAATAAACCGTTTCGAAAGGGCTATCCCAATATGTTGCTTTGAAACGGTGATGAAGAAACTGTCCTATTTATTTGTTAAAAGGAAGACATAAGTTATAAACTATAAGTATAACTTGGAAAGAACCGGCCGTCAGCTTGCAGTGGAGTAGGCACCCAGGTTGTGCAACCTGATAATTGAAGCTTGGAAGCCACAGGAGTCCAATTGTATGCAGCTCAGACCGACTGGCAGTTTCCAAGTCAACCGGTAAAATAAGATTTCAGATTAAAGTGTGCACCAGGTTAGTAGTACCACAATCTTTTCACAGGTTATTTAGGAGTGCCACAATCTTTTGCTGGGTCATTCGGTAGGCATCTAAATTTACTGTTTTTTCAGAGATTTGAATATGTTTCTTGTTATTTTTCACCGGTCACACAAGCCTTCTAGAATGTACATGCACTTCCACAGACCCTGACGCCCTTACCCCAAATAATACTAAAGCCAGCGAAGAGGCTAAAGAAAAAGAAAAGCTCATCATCTGATCGATGCATCATATGTCACAATCCTCTGAAAAATGGCCTCATGCTAACCAAGCCCGCCCCTCCCATGGTCATCTCCCTGCGCCCCATCTCCATCCCGCAATGCTTCCGGCCGCCGGACGGCACGCCGGGCCGGCGGGCAGCAGGCGCTGTGCTCGCTCCTTCCTGTGCCCCCGTCAGCGTGGCCACGGCGCCTGCCACTCTCTGGTGCTGGCCGGACCATTTGGTCTGCACGTACCTCGCCCGCCTCCACGGCGGCACGTGCATGCCCGCGCCTCGGATGGACTCCGCCGCTGCGGAGCACATTGCCGCGGCAACCTCCTTAAAAGCCTCCGGCGTCGCCACGAGCACCGGCGGGAGAAAGAGGAGGAGTTCCTGGTACTCGACGCTCGGCCTCGCGATATCGAACTCGGCGACGACGTTGACCTCGACGATGTAGCGGGGCGTCGGCGTCGCCAGCGCCGTCACGTCCCCGTACTCGTGGCTGCCCGCGGGGACGCTGCTGTTTTTTTCCCACCACGATCTGCAGAGGCCTGCATCGATGCCCAACCACAGATGTTAATCCGTGTTGCTCACACGCTCCGATTCCGTTCTTGAGTTGTTTGTTGTTTCTATAGCGATTTGCAAACAAGAATGCACTTGAAAAAGAACAATTACCGGCGTCGAACCCACTTGCCCGGAGCTGGTCGTGGCCGTTCCACGACCAGCTTCCTGATCCCTTCGCCGCCGGCGACGACGTCCGGCCCAACATCCCGGACGGCGTTCCGCCTCGGCGCGGATCTTTGCCGCTGCGGCGTCGGCTGTCGCGTCTCCCAGCGCCGCTCGTAGCGTGCCCTTCCACTCAACAGGCCGCGGCGCCATGACGTCCTTGGCGACAACGTCCGCTCCGTGCTCGCCGTATCCGTTGTAGAACTCGTCCACCAAATCCACCAGGCCGTCGTCGACATCCTCATGGCCGGACGGCGTGGTGTCGCTGACCAACGCGCCCCGCAGCCACGCCCTCGCTGCCTCGTCCAGGCAGCCGTTGCCTTCCTCCATTGCTGTGAGCGGACCCGCCGATTGCCGACTCGGAACAAGCATGGGTAGAGGTGGGAATTGGGCCGTGTCGTGCCGGCACGGTCCGGGCCCACCGTGCTTCGTGCCGCTTCGTGCCGTGCCGGCTCGGCCCAGTCATTTCGTCGTGCCGTGCCGTGCCGCCCGGCTCGTCTCGCCGGTCGAGCCCAAGCACGGCCCAAAGCCCACCGTGCCGGCGTTCGTGCCGTGCCAGCCCAAGCCCAGCCCAAAGTAACTATACACGATGAAAGCGACGGCGACAATGGTAGCGGTGACTGCTATCTTCCTTTTTCTTGTACCCGCCTTATTAAAAACCAACTTAAAATTCGATACTATTGTCTCATATCATTCCACCTCCGAACTTGGTCATCTAGTCCAATGGTATGCATATCTTGGTGCAAATTGAACTGTGGCGTACGTGAACATCTAGCTCATCGCCCGACAATCTAGCATAGGGTTGCCCATCTAGTCAAATAGAAAAGCTCAAGGATAGTTATGAGTGTAGCATACTATAGTTAAGAAATCAATTTTAAATAGTTTCTGAAACATTTAGTAACTACTTGGAATACACACACCAATAACAGCTATCTCTGTTTACATAATGGTTAATTGTAACATATGTGGGGTGGTTATCTCATCAAATGCTCGAATTAAAATGGCAGTCGGTGAAGGGAGCTATGTTAGAATTAGAAGCGCATGTAGTAGTAATTTGCTTACATAAAATAAAATCACAATGGGGGTGAGCTATGTTGCCAAATTATAATATATGTTAGAATATGTTGATTTGATTGATCTTCTTCTCCAAAGATCCAACCCTACGATTTTACACAAAGAAGCAAGAAAGCCGTGAGGATGCGACTTAGGTTCGGTGGTGGTGACCTAAGGAGGAGCAATATTGAAAATACTCATTACTTAGGGTTCCGTGAGGATGCGACTTAGGGTTCACTTTTTTCATTCATTAGATTAAGATCCAACCATCATCATCTTTCTCCTCATCTTATATATATATATACATACATCACACATTGACATCTCCAAAACCTAGCTCAATCTTCAAATTTGGCATTTAAGGACTGCTCCGTACAGATATACATGTCACAACGGATGTATAAGATCTTTTCACGATGAAATTAGAATTTACAAGGGCTAGAATAGAAAAAATCAAAATAGATAAAACCTATTCGTAGATATCAGAAAATATGAAGGACTAAATCGCAAAAATATCTCAAAACCCTAACCTCCTTCCGTCCATCGCGCCTTGATTCACTCCTCCCGATCCAGCGCCTCCTCGGTCCCTTCTCCCCATGATCTCCCCGCCGCCTCCTCCTCGGATCTCCCCGCCGCCTTTCTCGCCGCCGCCCCTTCCCGCCGCCGCCTCCTCCCCACCGCCCCTCCCCCCGCCGCCTCCTCCCGGATCTCTCGCCGCCTCCTCGCCCCGCCGCCTCCCCCCGCCGCCTCTCCCGCCCCGCCTCCTCCCACCGCCCCTCCTTCCTCCTCCTCCCCTCCTCCGATCCCAGATCTCCCTCGCCGCCCCTCCTTCCCTTCATCCCCGGCCGCCTCCTCCCAGATCTCCTCGCGCCCCGGCCGCCCTCCTTTCCCGCCCCCGCCTTCGCCTTCCCCCGCCGCTCCCTCCTCCTCCGTGTCCCCTTCTCCCCCGCCGCCCCACTCCTCCCCGCCGCCCCCTCCTCCCCTGGCTCCGGGCGATGGCGACGACGACCTCGACTCTGACCACCGGCGGTGGATGGCCGGCGGCTGGCCCGGGCGCCGACGCGAGATGCTACCTCGGCTCGGCTCTGGCGCCCTCCTCTGCGGTGAGCTCCGGTGACCGTGTGCCTCCTTCACCTTTACTCTCTTCTCTCTCTCGCTCGTGATGGTTGATGGATTGTGCTTGTGGGGATTGGGAATCTGGGATGGCCGTAACCGTGAGAGCCGCCGACGGAAGGGGATTGGGAGGTGCCGACGCCGGCGTGCTCGCCGTGCCTCGTGCGCGCACGTGCTTCCGTGCCGCGCGCCGGCCCAAGCACGCGCACGATCGCCGCGGCCGTGTCGTGCCGCCCCACCGTGCCGGTTTTGCCAGCCCACCCGCCCACCGTTCGTGCCGGCGCGGCACGGCCCGCCACGTGTCGTGCCGTGCCGTGCTTGGGTCGTGTCGGGCCGGCCGTGCTTCGGGCTGGCCCAAAAAAGCACGGCCCAAGTTCCAGCTCTAAGCATGGGTGTCGCGATTCGGGATCGCCGCCGCCGTCGCTGCTCGTGCGTCGGCATGGGCGGAGCCAACCATCCAGGCAGAGTAGGTACCTGCCCGGGCTTGCCAGCGTCGAGCCCTTGGACCTCCGGTGAGTCCCACCATGGATAGATATGTCTCTTCTCGGGCACCGGCGACCAGTAGGCATGCTGCAGGCTGCAGGAGGTGTGCCATCGTGTACTCGTGTGCAGCATTGCGGCTGTGTAGCGGGCCGGCCTATCGGCCGGACTGTGCTGTCCGCCATCAGACGGAGCCGTGGAGGCTCGGCCCAGCTGAAGAGAAGACTAAAGAGCAGTGCCAGTGTGCAACAGTGCATGTTAGATTTAATCTTGACTTAAGAGTCCTAGCGTAATGGAGTTCGATTTCATCTGTAAGTCGAATTGAAGTAGCGTCCAATTCGAAGTTCTAGTCGTTTGCTATTAGGAGTCTTAGGCATATAAATTGATATGCTTGTAATCAGTTTATGGATTGCAAGATTAGCAAGAAATAAAGCGCAGAAATTTAGAGCAATATTCGTAACAATTGGTATCAGAGCTTGAGAGATCGAGAGAAAACCTAGAGTTGTTTCCGCTGCTGCCCCCGGGGGGATCTCTGCTCCTGGAGGCGGCCACCACTGCTAGCGCCGCCGTCGGCCTCAAGGGCGGCCACCGTTGATCTCGGTCGACGCCGCCGCTCAGCCGCCGCCACTGGTCGTGTCCGTGCGTGAGTAGCCCGACCGAGTTCGGATGGCCGCCCCCGACCGACCGCCGCGCGCCGCGCTGGAGCGCCCTCCGTCGTTCGCCTCCCTCCAAAGATCGCCGCGCCGAGGCACCCACCGCCGCCTCCGCCTCCTTGATCCCACGCCCCGCCGCCGCCGCCGCGAGATCCGCCGCTCAGCGGCTCGACCAGTGCGATCCGGCCGATCCGCCACCATGGCACGCAGCAGCCAAGATCTCGCGCGCCGACCTCCCGCCGCCGCTGAGAAGAAGGGGAGCCCGGATCCGGCCAGATCCGGCCGCTTCGCTGCCGCCAACCTCAGATCCGCCAAGGCCCCCGCCACCACTCGCATCTCGACCGGATCCGGCAGATCCGCCGGCACCGACCGCCGCCCGCGCTGGCTGGCTTCCGCGCCGCCGCCGCTGCTGCGCTGGCCTCCGTGCCCGGCCAGCCCTCCGCGTCGGCATCCTGCCGAAGAAGGCGCCGCGCCTGCGCAGGGCGTTTCCCCTCGGGGGACTGATGAAGGGGCAGAGGCTGGTGGAGAAGGAGGCGTTGGGGATGGGCAATGAAGTAAAGGGGACGCGTGCGGGAGAAGTACTGGCGCGGGCTGCCGACGGGAGATAAACAGGCGCGAGCAAGGGGACGAGCGAGAAGGGAAGCTGCGGGCGCGACACCCGTGGAGGCCGCCGCCACACCGCATGCGGGTGGAAGTCACGCAGAGACGCCGCCAAGTCGCGGAAGATCAAGAGGCGCAGGGGCGATTCGGAGGAGAAGGCGGCATACGGCCGCAGCGCAGGCTTGGTGGGCTTCGCGGGGGAGCAGACCGCACGGAAGGGTCGAGTGGGCCGGAAAGATGGGCGCCGCGGTCGATTGGCCCGGAGGGAATAAAAGACTCGCATGGGAGAGGGGGAGCCGCGTCGGAAAGAAAACCGAGCGGTGCTGAAGCGAGTCCGAGATGGATACCTCCGAGTAAAGAAGACCGAGTCCGAGTTGAAGGTGAAAGCAGCCCAAAATAAAAGGACTTCAGAGCCACGGCAATAGAGCGCAGAGAACAACAAGAGCAACAGAGCGAATTTCAGAGAAAATTCAAAGAAAAAGAGAAAAAGGAAAACCACAAATTTTCCTCCGTTTTTCTCTCCATCCAAAGAGCCTTCAAAGTAGCTGGAGTTTTTTGATCCGTGCCCAAGATCATGTCGCGTGATTCGGGAAGCGGTCTCGACGGCAACGAGGCATCATCCGGTGCGATGGCGAAGGAGAGTTCCGCTATCTCGCTGCATTATCCGATGCTCACGGAGAGCAATTATGCAGCATGGGCAATCAAGATGAAGGTATACATGAAGGCTCAAGGTGTGTGGAATGCGATCGAGAACGGCAATGTCGATATGCGCAAAGATCAGATGGCATTGGCGGCCATCTACCAGGGCATCCCAAAGGAGACGCTCTTCCTACTGGCCGAAAAGGAGACGGCCAAAGCTGCGTGGGAGGCGTTGAAAGAGATGCATCTTGGCGCAGATCGTGTTAAGGAAGTAAAGGTACAAACTCTCAAAACCGAGTTCGAGGTGCTACGTATGAAGGAAACGGAGTCGATCAATGACTTCGCCGTCCGGTTGACGGTCATCGTCAACAAGATACGGGCTCTTGGCGAGAAGGTGGAAGAGTTGTATGTGGTAAAGAAATTCCTTCGTGCTATTCCCTCACAGTTTCTCCCGATTGCTTCAGTCATAGAGCAATTTGGAGACCTAAAGACAATGACCATGGAGGAGGTCATCGGTCATCTTAAGGCGTATGAGGAACGCATCCATGACACTAGCAACAAAGGTGAAGGACAACTCTTGTTGACTCGCGCCGAGTGGGAGGCTCAATCAAAGCGTGAAGGCAAGAACACTTCCAGGGGTGATGGCAATGGCTGTAAAGGTCGGAGGTTTGATAAGGCAAAGGTGAGGTGTTATAACTGCAATGATTATAGACACTTCGCTTCAGAGTGCCCAAAGCCGAAGACAAAGAAAGCGTTTGTTGCCGAAGCGCTCAGCGAAGATGAAGTGCTCTGAAGATGAGTTGAGTCAGGGACGGTTGAGATGTGTCGCCATCCAAACTCAAACAAGATGCAAAGAAGTTAGAAAGTCAAGATTAAGGGGGAGATTGTTAGATTTAATCTTGACTTAAGAGTCCTAGCGTAATGGAGTTCGATTTCATTTGTAAGTCGAATTGAAGTAGCGTCCAATTCGAAGTTCTAGTCGTTTGCTATTAGGAGTATTAGGCATATAAATTGATATGCTTGTAATCAGTTTATGGATTGCAAGATTAGCAAGAAATAAAGCGCAGAAATTTAGAGCAATATTCGTAACAGTGCAAGTATTTGCGTTTCACACAGCAGTACAGCACTCAATATAGCCTTGAACTCTCAATCCCCAATTCCCAAATCCCAAACAGGCAGGCAGGCAACCATAGGCGGCGACGGTGTGACCGCGCGAGGCAGGCGGAGACCACGTCCCGACATCCGCACCTTCTACGAGTTCGCTGCACCGGTTGCTCCATCGGGGCGAGGTGATTGATCTCTTTCTCAGTTCCTCCTCATCCCTCTCCTCAGTGGAATGGCCAAGCGAGACACCCCAAGATTTTGGATTTCTGGTTACCGTAGCAGTTTGTGCAACAAAACTTTAAACCTTTCTTCATTCACAAATGTGAAAGGTGGAGACGCTTCTGCAGTTCTGCTTGGACACAAACGTTTGGTATCTGCAATGGAAGGGCTGAAAGCTGGCAAAAGTAGGCTTATCCGAAATTGAAATTCTGAATGTTGCTTGTATCCAGCTAATCAGCTGCTAGATTGCCTAGGGCTTTCTATATGATGTACTAGATGTCTAGATCTGTAAACAATTAGCTACATAAGCGCGGCGTGACGCTGCGCTAGCCACCGTGTGGACTGAAGTAAAAGAGACGATAATTCGTGAGACGTTTCTTAAAAAAAATTCGAGGACGCATGCGTAATTGCGAAAAAACCAAAAGGTTTTTTCGCAAAAAATCAAGGACATGTATGTAACTAAACAAGGACCTATACATAATTTTAGAAACCGCGGGTTGCTATCGGTGAAGTGGAGGGTGCTTTTCGGAAAAAAAACCTGACAAGGACCTGTTTGCGAGAAGCAGGACCCTATTTGCGAGAACGGAGGACTCTACGTGATTTTGCAAAACACAGGGGGCTTTCTCGCAAAAAAATGACGTGGCACAGCTCCCCGGTTGGGAAGTCCCCCAACTTTAATATACGGTAGATACTCACTTTGCTGCTGTTGATTGGTAGATGCCATATACAGAGAAGAGGTTGTATTTTTTTGCCACTTGCAATGAACATTAGGTAGGGTTTGAAACTTCTTGTAAGATGCTCAAATCGTTTTGCTACCTTTATTTTGCCCATTGGTTTCTGATAGATATTATGGTGAGCATATTTTATTTAAAACAATTGATGGTATCATGATTATTCGACGGTTTCAAATCTCGAAGAATAAACTCAGTCATATATTACCATCTTAGCGGTATGTTTTAATTCATTTTTAATGTCAATTTTTTTGTACGATACATGATTGTCACACTAATCAACATATTTTCTTATCTTACAATGTTGTTTAGGTGTGGATTGTACTTTTGTCATTGCAAAATATCTACATAATCTTCAGCAGAGAGGTACCATCGTAGTTCTATTTTATGCATTTAGTTTTTATCTATGCACAATCATATGTATATTTGACTTTAAAATTGCTTTTAATCAATTACAACTAGTATGAATGTGTGATTGTTAATTATATATTAAACTTATTTAGACATGTTAGTTATATTGAAATATGTCCAGGCAATATTTTTTTCCTGGCTCCGCCCTGTGCGTCGGCAAGCCGTTCCCCCCGCGCAGTTGCAAATTCGCAGTGGCTTGGCGGGTAGTTGCGCGAGGGGGGCGGTTTTATGTAATGTTTCGACAGCCGTGCGGTAGGAGCGTTTGGTACGTCTAGGTTCGTTGCACATATCATCGATGTGCGATGCATCTGGCGCGAAGTGCAGCGTCATGTTGAGAAGCGCATCCGTGTTGGGCACTATCATTGTCAGGATTGCTTACCCCTTAGAGCAAGTTCAATAATAGAGCCAAGTGTTTGGCTATAAGTCAAGTTATAAGAGCCAAGTTATACAATAATTTGTCTTCTATTTGTCTGTAAAAGGTTTTTTATTATTATGTGGTACCATATCTCACATTCTCTTTCCTATTCCTCCTCATATACATTTATTATCTTGGCCCACCACTGCATAGGCTCCCGTGTCCAGCTTGTTGCTTGCATGAAAGCCAAGCTCTCTTCTCTCCTTCGCATCAGCAAAAATGCTGATTAGCTTGGCTATAAGACCATTATTGTACTTGCTCTTACGGAAGCTTGGTTAGCTTAAGGTGTCCGTTCATATTTCCAAGTTCCAATGGATTATCCCGGATTAACTCTTCGATCGTAATTAACCCGCTAGTGGTTGATGATGCGTCCAGGTACATCATACGTTCTACTATGCTAGTAGCAGTCAAAAGAACTAGAATGGCATCTACTTTGCCAACGCAAACGCTTGTTTCTGAACGTTGGAATTTTACAGGAATTCTGCAAAAGCAATGTAAGTTGTCTTAAAATCCGACAGGTTACCGAGTTCCTAAAGTTGTGCTGCCGATTATTCGGCCAACGCCTCTCTTGTAAAACCACACAATAGGAACAAATTGCAGTATGGGGTACGGGTACGACATACGGAAACACGCGAGGGGACAGAACAGGCCAATAGGGGAACAAATTCCAGCAACTCTATACAAAAAGTTATGCAAGGCCTCTCAACAAGAAGCCACAGGTCATTTGCCAGAACCATTTCTCAATTGTACCAACCGCAAAATCCCTCTGAGAGACCTAAAACATCCCACGACATATTCGATACACCTAGCAGTTACTTCCATTGATGACAAAGGGGTTTCAACATGTTACGTCATCTTAAGACCTGTCCAGGTTACGACTCGAAGTTGGGGGGACCTCGCCATTGTTGTTCTCTGGAGGGCTGACTTCCATTGTCCTCTCAGCTCCAAAAGTAAAATTACTGGGAACATTATTTGGGCTGATTCGCTCGAAGATGGATGACACAGGCATCTGGTTGAACATAGGCGCTTGGGTGTCACCTGCTGGTCTTGGGAAACCAAATCCGAGAGAAGGAAATGACTCAGTCGGAACCACGGATTGAGTTAGCGTGCCAGCACTGGGTCCAAAAAGCTTTTGTTCATACTCAACAAGCTGACGCTGAGAAGCTGTACAAAACAAACAGGTTACTGTTAGCTTATGATAACGCATTTGGATTGCTCACCAATTCTTAATATAATTTGAAATTCAAGGGTAAAATCTGTGAGAATCAAAGCTTGAGTAGTTGCTCAACTAACAGTTGACAAACTTTATTGTCCCGTTTTCATTAACAAGAATGACAATGACTTGATGAGAAAAAAGATAGTTTTCTTTATTTGGATGTGCCCAAATTAAGAAAACATGAACAATCGGGATAACAGGTCATCCTATAGCTTCCTCCCTGCGACTTGCAATGAGAATGTTACCGTTGAATATTTGATGCAATCAATGACAACACATATCTGTTTATTAACTAAATAGGGTGGTCGAATTTAGCTTACCACTACGAATTTAACTATGTATTAACTTACCACTACGAATTTTATAAGTACTGTTAGCGATTCAGCCAACAAATTATGAACAGGTGATTGGCGAGGATTTGTCTTGATATTATCCAGGTCATCCTATAGCTTCCTCCCTGCGACTTGCAATGAGAATGTTACTGTTGAATATTTGATGCAATCAATGACAACACATCTGTTTATTAACTAAATAGGGTGGTCGAATTTAGCTTACCACTACGAATTTAACTATGTATTAACTTACCGCTACGAATTTTATAAGTACTGTTAGCGATTCAGCCAACAAATTATGAACAGGTGATTGGCGAGGATTTTTCAAGACATAAGATATGGATATATCTTTGATTACTAGACAAACTATAAAGGGAATGGAGTTACCATCTGTCAGTTGCACCTGTGGTCGCCGGTCTTTCACCCACTGGAAACACTGTGCAAGTCTCCACCCTCTAGACGTCATCAAGAAAGCTATTACAATAGCTGCTGACCTTTAAAATGTGTTCCAGGCAAGTATCCATCAATCAATCACAACAATGCTAACGACATCAATGATAATGAGAACTACTCTACAAGCAAGCACCTGTTCTTCCCAGACATGCAATGGACAAGAACACGTGATTTCTCTCTTTCACATTGTTCTGCAATTGCAGAGAAGGAAATAATGAGACAAAACATCCTCATAGCGCTAAGAGGGCAAGGAGATTCCTAGCTCAGTGCTGGAGAAGCATAAAGTTTGTTCCCTATTGGGGAAAGTATTCTCCATTTGTTCAAATATCAAAATAAGCACCAGTGGAAAGACTGCTGTGCATTCAACAGGTTCAAGAACTAAGAATAGAAAATCTAGAATAAGAATCACTGATATACAAATATACATCCCATTCTTGACAAAGACAGAAATCAAGTTTACAGGCAGTATGAAGTTTAAACAATTATGGAAAGACCATGTTAGGACTGAAAGTGGAGAACATTAGGATAAAAAGCAGAGAATATCTGCTAGAGTGCAAAATCAAGCAGTAATGTCAAGTTCACAGGGCAAAATAAATGGAAACAGTAGACAACATTCACTCCATTCCAGACAAAAATGCTGAAAGAATAACAGAGATAATACCTAGAAATTGGATTGCACCATCAAAATCCAAGTTTCTATCATCCTGAAGGCTGTGGTAAGTGAATGAATTCCGGTAAAGATTTTGGCATTCTGGCACAGTCTGTTAAGCAATTAACAGTGAGTAATCTTCAACGTTCAAACTGAAGCATAAGAACAATAGGAGTTAATGCTGATATGCTTTATGTTTAACTTCTAACAGTACAAGACCACCACCATACTACATATCGATGATTAATATACTGGTTCAAATAGATTTTCACAAGATTATATTAAAAATGAGGATGGCTACTGTACAAAACTTATTAGCATTAAATAGTTCCTCAACTTATCTATCCTTCCACATTTTCTCATTCCCCATACTTCCCACCTGTAGGATGAGTAGTGGATGGTGGCAAAGGCCTTTGTAAAGTGTACACAATACAAACACATGCACCACAATGGCATAGTCATTACAGATAAATATTAGCATTGGAGACAATATGACTGTCAGGCCTACAGACTCGCAAGAAAAATTAACCATATAGAGAAACTAACCAGCAAGAATCATTGATGAGCACATGATGCACATCATCCATATAACGGCAAGAAAATTGGAATATTGAATTCAAACAAATTGAATCCATATTCATCTACTATGAAGATTTAGTTATCAAACTCACTCACTTTGATGTGCGTAAACAAATTTTATGACAAAAAAAGTTATCACCATACAATTGAAATTTACCATTAGCAACGTTCCATAAAACCATGTACTTAGTAATTTTATCTCAACAAGCTTGATTAACTCCGAGTTTAATTATCTTGCCATTTCCTATCATGTTCTTTTAATTTCAGTTACACGACAAACACATGAAGTGCCAGTTATGTTTGTCAAACAAGATGCCACATGTTGTGACTACGGAGCAAACAGTAAAGAGGGAGACTAGTAGAAGAGAAAGAGAGCTAACAGAGAGACGGTCTGTGGGAAAATGAGCGGACCCGCACCTTTCATACCCCTCTTGGAGGTTTATATACACAAATGGGGTAGGATGAGATTCCCATCATACCCCTTGATAATTACAAAAGGTGAAGGTATATTGGTACATTCTTCTATACTATTTGGCATATTACATATTGGACCAGTTGCAAGACCTAGAAACGGGGGGTTATGCCACACCTACAACACCACACGTGAGTAATTATCGCCCTAGGTTACTCCTCATTCATCAATGTTTCACTAGTGAGACACTCTTTTTTCCTATTAGTTTCAATTAAGTCTTACACTCTTCAATTTTCCTCATTTTTGGCTCCTCCTATTCAACATCAAGTTCAAAGAAGCCCTTCAAGTTAATTGTCTTTCCTTGTTCTCAATTGTTCCCAAGGAACATTTTCTATTGCAATTTGCTACAATGTTCCTATTCATTAAACTTTACCTTTTCTTCAATTTTGTTATGGCATTACTTCTTCACAGCTCTCTTCACAGACAAATCCATAACACTGCTTAATAAAATACAACAGTCCTCTTTGTTTAGCATAACATAAACCAAGCAACTATAGTACAAAATAGGTATCCAGAGATCCTCAGAAAACGGCAAACAATGCATCTGCTCAATAGATCGTGAATGGTCAGTAACTCTTGAGCACCTCACATGCACGCTACGTGCTGCTTGGTGGTTCACTTCTGGTGCTCAAAAGTAAAAAAACCTTTCTACTAACTGAGGATCGATACGCTGCTCATTCACTACTAAAGGCTAATCATTCGGAAGAAAAACAAACTTTATGTTTAATAAATTCACTACTCAAGAGGCTAGTCATAACTCATAAGTACCCACAACCACAAGGACACGAGCCCACAAGGTACCATTGGCCCGTGAGAGAATCTGCCACAATGCAATGCACACATGAAGCCATCCTTCGAGTAACTTTTATACGAGCAATGGGAGTGGACGTACTGTACGAGGAATGGAGGATAATCTTTTTCACCTTCTCAACATCCAATCCTGACCAAAGCCGTACTACTTGAGAATACCTGCCCCTGATAAGGACGACTAGACAAATTTACAACCCTAATACCATTTCAAGCAATCATACGAGTTACCAGACCCTAGAGCCATTTCCACAAAATATTCTCGTTGTGCAAAAGGATATCATGATGTCATACTTCTCCTACTTCACCACGGCGGAATAATCCAAACTAAGGAGGAAGGGGGATCGGGAAGGGGCACATTACGCACGTTGAGGATGTGGGTGATGTTGAGCGTCTTGAGGACCTCGGAGCGGGAGGCGTTGTCGTAGCTGCCGAGGAAGAGGAAGTCTTTGAGCACCTCGGTGGGGAACGCGGAATCCAGCCTCGCCGGGGCCTCCCCCTCCGCCGCCACAGGCCGGTGGCCGCAAATCCCGCATATCTCCCCTTCCTCGCACTTGTGGTAGTGCCCGCAGATCCCGCACGGGTTCTCTCTCTCCCGCTTCCTCATCTCCCCTCTCCCTCTCACTGCCGGCCCGCTGCTCGATCGACCGGAGGCGGTGGGATCGCGCGGGTGCTTGAAGGAAGCAAGCAGGGTCGGAAGGCGATGTGAACTATTTTCCCGGAATGTTTTTAGGGTTGCCGGAATTTTTTTGTTTTTGTTCGAAGCGATGCCCACAGTCACAGGCATGGAGAAATCTGGGCCGTTGGCGGGCATTTCACTGGTCGCGATTGCGCCCGCGGTTTGTGTGGCGGCCTACAATTGTACTAGGTAGGTTGGATGTGTGTGATGTAAGGGTGTAGCAAGCAATCAAGCAATTCATTTTGACGTTGTTTGTGTAACGAGTGATAGATAATAGCACTGATTGTTGTTTGGGGGAGCGGACCTATCTTGATCTAATCAACCTACTGTACTAAGAGGCTCGTTAAGCGTGTAACCACATGATTGACCTAAAAAGGTTGTTAGATCAGTCTCAGTGGGAGTTTCATCTGCATTTAATAGGCTGTCACATACGTATTTTTTATGATATGGCAATATTTTTAAGAAGAGAGAGAAGAAGTGAGTTTCATCTAGATGAAACTCTCTTGGCACGATTACCAACTCTATATGAGTCATGAAATTAAATATCTATGAAACAATAGAATGAAACTATGCATTGAGGATGGATGTTTCATCCATATTTCATTTCATTTTACATGATGTGGCAGTCTTGAAAATAACGCCATGAAACTCTCCACTGATAATGGCCTTACAAGTGAAATAACATGTTTGTCTCCACAATTATAGACCCCAATAGATGTATTTATGTAAGCAAACTCTTCGTGGCTATAAATATGTGCCTCAAAGCAGCACAAGAGGGAATGATTCATTTTTCAGAGACAAGGCTATGTAATAGACCACATATTTGTGCATACACTTCCTCCATCCAATCTTCTCGTTTTCTCAAGCTTCGAACATCCCTTCTGTGGCCTCCCCGTAGCTCACGCGTCCTGACCCACTCTATAGAGTATAAATAAGCGCCGGAATCCTTGCGCATCCTAGCCCACACTGCGGAGTATAAATACGAGCGCAGAGCCACTAGGCTCTGTGCTACTCTACAGAGAATAAATAAGCGCCGGGACCCTCGCGCGTTCTGGCCCACTCTACGGAGTATAAATAAGTGCCAAGACCCTCGTGCATTCTCGCCCACTCTGTGGAGTATAAATGCAAGTGCAGAGTGAACGGGCTTCGCACCATTCTACGGAGTATAAATGCGAGTGCATAGGCCTCAGGCTCACGCCACTCTATGGAGTATAAATAAGCGACGAGACCCTCACGCGTCCTAGCCTGAGCCCATGGGCTCGACACCACTCTGCGGAGTATAAATGTGAGCATAGAGCTCTGGGACTCTGTACCACTCTATAGAGTATAAATAAGTACTAAGACCATCGCACATCCCAACCCACTACCAACACATCTACCGAAGTTGCCAGAGGTGTACCCTTCAGCAGTGGCCGCCACCACGCTTGGCCATCTGCAGTAGGAGACCTTCCAACCTACACCCATATCTTCTTCAACCACTTAGCCGCAGTCGTGTGAGCCTACTCGTCCGAATGGTGGGGGATGGAGCACACAAAAACACTATATCCCACCGCCGACTTCGTCGACGCTCGTCTGAAGGGTGGGGGACGGAGCATGCAAAAACACTACGTCTTACCACCGACTTCGTCGACGCTCGTTCGAAAGGTAGGGGATGGAGCATGTGAAAACACTGCATCCTACCACCGACTTCATTGACGCTCGTCCGAAGGTTGGGGGATGGAGCCCGCGCGAACCTACTCGTCTGATCTGCAGCTTCATTAACCCTGCCTTGTTCTACCGAAATGAAGCTTCTGTGCTTTTGAAAGCTCCTCAATAGGTGTTTTGAGGACTAGCAACAAGCACCCCTAGCTAGCTACTAGCTGAGTTTAGCGACGCTCGTCCAAAGGCGAGACCAACTCCTTCTACCGCTGACTTCATTGATGCTCATCCGAAGGGTGGAGGACAGAGCGCATGCGAGCCTAACTCGTCTAACTGCCGATTTCATCGCCTCTCGTCCAAAGAGTGGGGGACGGAGTCGTGTGGACCTACGCATTATACTCGAGGAGCAGAGAAAAGCGATAGAAAGGGGGAGGTACCACTCAGCATTCGAGGACTCCAGGGGCACTCAAAGACATAAGAAGTATATATACACAAACGGAACTAGATAACAAGGGTACAAGGAGTCAATTGTCCTCATCGGAGCTCTCTATCTTTATAAAAGCATCAGGACGAACACGATGCTAAGGATGAAAGTCCACCCAAAAGCGCAAAGACTCCTCGACACAGCTCCAGTGACGAATACCACGGCAAAGATGGTGGTCTGTAACAGAGGGTTGGTCCTCATCGAACACTTGCCCATATAACACACTGTAACAAAAAATGCCGAGCAAAGCAAACATGCAAAACAAGTGAAGGATAAATATAATTCCTAAATTAGTACTTCGGTACAAGCATCGACGATATCTGTCGACATCACAAAAGAAAATAAACAGGCATGACGATATGTCACACTGAACCCTATAGCCTATACACCACGGTAACAGTGAAGAGGGGATGAGATGGCTTCACACCTACCGACTGTCACCCGGAGTCTCGACACTAGTAGTGCCATAGGTGTTTCATTGTGGCATCTCTCCGAGCCACATCCCCACCTCTGTCGCCGCACCAAGTACACGCCTCAAGGACACCTTCACCATAGCCTCGCCTTGATACCCCCAGATGTGTTTGTAGAAGGCTCGCATGAATCGTGTGCATCATCATCATGTTGCTGGAGAGGAGGTCGAGCCGGGGGTCCGCCAACTCACCCACGTTCTAGCACCCTCGAACATGTAGCAAACCGAGAAGTATCTACGTTGTAGCCTACGAGCAGAGCACCAAAGAATTGCGCATGCACCAGATGCCGCTTAGAAGGTCTTCTGGCCCATGCGAGCACCTCCCCTAGCTCTGACTGCAAACGACCCTTCTCCTCGAGAGCAGTGAGCTACTGCAGGAAGTTCTACCTCTCCTCTGCTGCTCAGATGTTTGCCTGAATGGCGACCACCTCCGCAGTAGCCAGGGCCTTCATGCTCTCTATTTCAAGGAAACGAATGCGATCCTCACACTCTGTGGCTAGGGCAATCGCCTCTTACTCGGCTTTGTGAGCAGTGGTGAGCGCCACCTAGACATCCTCCTTAGCCTTATAGAGTGCACCAGCTTTGGCCTGGGCTATGCATAGTTGCTTTTGCAGCCCTAAAGCCTCCTAAAGTATTGCCATCAGCAGCGCCTGCACTACGGCAACCATCTACATGACAACAGACGGTATGGGCAAAATGCACAGAAGTAAAAAATAGATAGGCTTGGTATACCCTTGCTTCACTGGCCTTAAGGGCCCTAAAGAGGAGCTCCGTGCTGCATGGATGGAGGACCCTCTGGTCAAGGGTCAGGTCCACGCACTCCGCTGTGGCGCAGTCTACGAAGTGCCTCCATCCAGGGAATGAAGTCCCTAGGGACAACCGTCGCAACACTGCGCCCACGACCTCTATAGTGCTAGTCCATGAAGTGTCCTCTGTGCTAAGGATGACTTGAAGCCCCCGACCGACCTCGTGGTCGCACACCTATCGTTCCGCCATCGAAGGAGGTATCGCTAATGATGGTGATAGCATAAGTGAGCATAGCAGGGATAGCCGTGCGAAGTCCTGAGAACAGAAAGAGGAGCTCAAACCTGGAGCATGCCTGCCTGGCATGGAGGCATCACCTTCACTGTGCAAGGGGGTCTCTTTAGGAAGCGTTGTCGCCGGAGGGCCCATAATGACAACCGGAGGGGGCGGAGGCATCCTGGGCTCAGAGCTAGAATCCCCGGCCAACACGCAAGATGCAACATGAAACCCCATCTCAAGGGTGGCTATAGAGACATCTAGCTGGGCACGCTTCGTAGGATGGTCCAACGAGGTCAAGGAAGCAGGTTGTACAGGGTTAGCGAAGCCATCTGAGCGACCAGAGAAGTGTCTACAGCGATGCCTGCGGGTGTGACCGATGCATATACTGGTCGGTCCTCTTCTGCATCCACGCCACGCCTTGCGCTGCGGACTGTCTCGCCTCCGTCTTCCATGTCTGAATCATGGACTTTGATAACACAAGCATGGGCATCATCGTTGTCATTGTTAGCCTTGTCACTCCCATCCTCTTCCTCCCTTCAGGGTCACCAAGCCCGCTAAGTTCATCCAGGCTGGTGTTGGGCTCCACCGGGACGAGAGGGGCCAACGATAGTGGCATGGTTGTGATGGCCGAGGGCGAGCCCTCGCGTGTGTCGGGGTCATCACGGTCTCTGCCGTGTCTGCTTGCACTGTGGGAGTGACTGCCACTCGTGGCAGGGATAGGACGCTTATGCACGACAGGGCCCAAGGCCTCCCATACACGGTTGATGCACGAATCGTTCGATGTGGTTGGAGTTCAAAGGTTGTGCTCCTTGAAGATGTATGGCCCTAGGAACACAGCCGTCGTGTGCTCCACCTCCGCCAAGGAAAGAACTACAAGCACTCACGATCAATAGGCGGGGGCCACTTAGCAAGGATATCAATACTGAAGAGCAAGACCTTACTTAGATCCATGGGCTTCCTAGTGTCGTCAGCAAAGACCGCACACCGTCAATTCAATCGGGGCTTGTCTTCACGCCCATCAACGGGATGAGAAGCCTTCGTACGCACGTCTCGTCGTCCTGGTCAAGTTTCACACAGGATGATTGGACAAAGTCCATGATGCACCTGGTGAAGCAAAAGCTGCTGTCGTGCTCAATCTTGTCGAAGAATCATCGCTGCAGCTAGTGAGACTCCTACTTCAACTGCGTCGAATTTGAAGGGAAGCGCTTCAAAGTAGTGCCATGAAGCTGCAAGCAGGTGCTGCATAGGCTAGAATACTAACCATCACCTAGGCACTTTGGCTGGCATCGCACGTCATGTTGCTCGACGGAACCAACGCGCGACACTACGACCGCTCTGGTCACTTCCTGGTCCATCTCAAGCAACAAATGTGCAATGGGGACAAGGTGAACGATGAAAGCTCTATGGGGAACAAACAACGTCGACCAAAGAAATGGCAAGCAACGAGAGGCAGGCGAGAGAGAGAGGGGGAGCAAATAGCCGAAAAAAGAATCGCCACGGTGCTTATATACCAATTACGACAGTGCCATTTAATGCCAGCACGGTTGGCATTGGAATCTAGGGATGTGCGCGACGCCGTAACCGGCATGATGGCCCATGTTGAATGACCAGAAGGGATATCGTCGCCATGTGTAACCCAATCCTGATTGTCACGCACGTTGATGCCATCGGCGGTAAAAAGGTGGGAAATCGAAGAGGCAGCAATCTAATGGACTAAAGGGACGGAGGGGGCCACGGAACAAATGGCATGGTCTCGGCCCATCAGAGTCAAGGCCCTTTACCATGAGAGACTACTGTTGGGAAAGTAGCTCCCACTTTAGCCCAGTCGGTCCACTATACCAAGAGGCCCATTAAGCATGTAACCATGTGGCTAGCACAAAAAGATTGTTATAGGAGAATAAACATGTTTACCCCTACAATTGTAGACCCTAACAAGGTTGTTTATGTAAACAACCTCTTTATGACTATAAATAATTTTTCATAAACAAGGCTATGTAATAGGGCAGCCATTTGTGCATAAACCTCCTATATCCAATCTCCACTGTTTCTTAGGGCTTTGGACAGCCTCCTTTGTAGTCTCCCTATAGCCCTATTGTTTACTGTTTGATTTGTAACCACAACAATTCTCATACTTTGAAATTGAAACACAGAGAAATTACCTGAAACACTGAAACCCGTATGATCTTACGAATTTTTAAAAAAAATTGTGTTCCAAACGGGGCAGAGTTGGTGCTAGCATGAGCATGAGGTATCCCTTACATCAGATGACTCGTATTTATACACGAACCAGACACAATATTACACTGACCAAACAAACAACACAGTACAGTAACGGAAATCTCAATTTACCAAATACTACTTGTACACGAGTACATCCAGTAAACCGGCTAATAACGATGCAAACCTGCAAGAGGCTAATTTTACTTCTAAGGACATGGATTAGAACTAGACAGCTAGTACAACTACTCAGAAGTTAGGACATCACTAAGGCACTAACCAATGATCAGAGCCATCCAGAAGATTCAACATCAGATAATCAAACTCCAATCTAGAACTTAACAAGAAATCACTACAAAAACAATGCAGGGCGTCAGAAAGAAGCTACCCACATCTGCACCACATTAAGATCATGTTGAACCAGGAATTGGATCAGTGTCAGAGTTGTGGATGGATGTGTCATCTTCCTTGGCTGTTACTGCTTCATTCAGGGAATCCGCTGTATTCGTCACAGTATCTTTCTTACCATCCTTACCAGCAGACCGAACACTCTTGCTCTCGTTCTGCTGAGCGCTGATTGACAGTCTTCTACCTGGGGTCCCATTTGATGCGCTACCATTGGGCTTTGGGCCAGCTACCTTCTTTGCACTAGCCAGTCTATAGGGACTGACACGAGTCCCGAATGGCCCTTCACGGTCGATGTTCAGTAGCTGCTCGGTGTGGCGCTTTTGTTCCTGGAATGTGAAAGAAACAGAACAGATGACGTTGATACCAATCGCATCCTTATTGATTTGTGTGACCTTCAAATATCTTCAACCAAACACGATGGAATTCAGAATTGTTGGAATTCAGAATTGTGGCAAACTGGCAATTGACAAAGAAATTCAAGTATGCAGAAGAGGTACAGGACCTACATATGTCTATATGACCAGCATGGCAGATTGACAGATGAAAATGAATGCAACATATTATAACTACGTAGAATTAACAGAAAGCAAGAAAGATAGAGTAGGAAGGACACATTTGCATTCAGATTCAATATCCAGTTGACACTAAGGAGCTTCTAAGGGCCATAGTAAAGGAAGTAACACTAACCCGCATTCTTTTCTTCTCTTCTTCCTTCTCTTGCCTAAGCATAACATACTCATCCAACATAGCTAGAAGAGGAACACCATCATACGTAAAGGACAGACCATGATTCTCTTCCCACACCCTCGTCTTGGCCACCAGAGTTTCAACAAGGGCTACAAAGAATCCTTACATTAGCAACGAAACAGGAAAAAGACATATTTCAAGGAGAAAAACGCTAGCCTATTCTGCATTTTTTGCCCAAAGTAGTTCTCCTACACTTGGTAGAAAATGCATCAAAAGAAGGCATAAAATTATTTAATGTTACAGAAAAGACTATTTGCTTAGGCACCAAAGAAAGCACCTGGAATTTTGCTAACTAGAGTACGAGCCTTTTCTGCACGTTTGAGATTCAGGTGGGCACCTCGGCCTGAGTTATATCTGTTGTCATCCTGCAAAAGGAATTTTGCTATAAGAATACATCCACGATAACATGATTTACTAGAATTCATAAATAGCGTACTCGGTTATAATCTTCAAGCCAGCCTTCCTCCTCACATGCAGACATCCATTTCTCAACTTTATCTAATATTTCTTTTCTGCTCAAAGCTTCTTCCTTTGCTTTCAGTATCCGACTATCCATATCAGCAATCAATTCTGACGGTTCCATGTTCCCTGACTCAATCAGCGCCAGTATTTTATCATGGCCAGCTGCTGTGTCTAGTACTATGTGAGCCCCAGCATAAATGTCTTCCAATGTGGCTTGCTTCTTAAAAGCTATTTCTTTCATCTTGCTGTATTTTAGCTGATCCAACCTTTGCACCTCAGTATCAGCCTGAATGTGGGGGGGTGGGGGTAAAATGTCAAACAAGAAGGGGGGAAAACACATGCTAAGGCATCAGCCTGACAAAATAATCAAATAGTATACATATTGCATAATCTCACTTGATCAATTACGTCAAGAGCAAGTGCTCCAGGTGCAGTGACTTCCTCGACAGTCGCTGTTCTATTGCAGGCAACATGGTCAAACAATCTCCTTTCTTCCATGGGGGTATCCATGAGATCCCATAGATCGTAGAGTTGAGTGGCAAGCTCTTGAAGCTGAGCATAAGATTTAAATTATGCATTCATGAGATTGTGGGATGTAGGAATAGTGTTGTTGGTTGGTAAGTACAGAACTGGAAGATACGTATTACCTTCTTTAGCCTCAACACTTTTTCCTCATTAAGGGTAGCAATAGTCCTATCAAGTTTTGACAGGGTATCATTGCTAATGCTCTTGCGGTCCTTACCAATAGAGTCGTCTAGACTGTCATGAACTTCAGTTATTGTGCTAAAAAATTCCATCCCTACTACAGTACAGAGATCTTGTACTGTACTTACATGCTCAAGAACCTTCTCCAGCCTATTTCTCTGCAATGTCCAGGGAAAAGTATCTTATCATTTCCATGAAACCGAAGACACAACAATCGCCAACCACTAAACACTACTCCTACAAAGCAAATGAAACAGACAAATGCATACCTTCTCTTTCTCCAGCTCTTGGAGCTCAGACTGAAATTCCTGAAGCTTCTCAACTGTCAAATCATCTTCATTAATTTGTGGAAGTGCCACCTGCTGGCCTATCTCGAGAGTGCCAGCAATCTCACCATGTATTTGCTTGATTCTTGATTGTACGTTAGCAAATTCCTTTATTCTCTCCTTTTTTTGCTTGCCCAATTGTTCAAGTGTTGGAGCTATAGCAGCTAGTTGTTGCTTGATTGTCCGTGTCGTTATTTCAGGCTGCATATATTAAGCATTATCAATTTTACATCTGTCATCTTTAAGAAAACATGTTAAAGTACCATCTGACTTCTGAAGTCTGAACTACGATGCCAAATCTCATCCTACATACATAACCACAAACTTTCAAGCCAGTAAGTAGTAAGATCAACTGCATTTTGAACTGAACTTTTGGAAAAGTACTAACAACAAACAAGGTCAGCATTGAAGTGTAATCTAGCATGGCAGAACTGGTAGGTCCAACACCGGAAACACAGAACAATGCTAAAAGTTGATTCGTAATCGATTTTTCTACAAGCCATCTGCGAAAACTGAAAACTCTAGTGGAACATGCACGCCTCGTTCTCTTCGGAATTACATTAGACTGGAATTAGCCTAAGATTACTGGAAGCAGACACATATATTCACTTACAGTTCTCGCTACGGATTTCTCTCCAAGGGCAGAGGCAAGCCTCGCAAGCTCCATCTTTGAGTAGTTCAGTGCTTGGAGAAGAAGATCCCTCGACTTCAGTGCTTGATCAACTTTCCTCTTGTAGACATCCAAGCACTCCTGATCCAGCTGAAACAGAACCTTGTCACGGTCCTCCTCGCTCTCACCAACTTCGTCCCAAACTAACTGATAATTCGAAGGAAAAAAAAAGAAGAAGTGCACCTTATCATCGAATCAAATACACAAGGAAAAAAAATCATTTCTCTTATGGCATGACCAAGTACGAGCAGTTCGAGCACATACCTGCAGTTTTTGCAGCAATGATCCACACGTAGTTTCACCGAGCAAAGCAGCCATTCTGGAACAGATAAATCCTTTTGTTGAAGCTGTATGATTTTAGAAAACTCTTGCTTGTCACAAACGGAATGGCCAAATGTACTTCCAAACTTGCCAATGCCAATGCTTAATCGAACCGAATCTGCCCGGTTGAGTATTTGAGTTAGTCAGATCCAAATATATGGTGACACTAAGACACGCACAGCTGGCATTCCAGCTCGTTCTACCGAACTTAACATCCCCCCATAATTTGCAGCAATACTATTAAGTGCTTCGACGGTAATAGGCAAATTTTATGGAAGTTTCAACGGTGCAGCAAGTTTCATGTTTCAAGGTCCAAGTTCCAAGAGGGTTTCGGCAAAGTTTCAAAGAAATTTCAAAAGGTTTCGAGAGGGTTTCAACAAGTTTCAAGCAGTTTCAGAAGGTTTCAATGATGTTTCAAAAGAAGTTTTTGCAAGCGTTTCACCAAGTTTCAAAGAAGTTTCACCATTTTCATGTACAAAGACGACTTTCAACTGAGTTTTCAAACAAAAATGTCAGTAGATTTCAACAAAAAACTACCCCCACAGGCCCACACTAAGTAACCAAAGGAAAATCGAAACTTTCAAACATGGGGACCGTGGATCTGAAGCCAGACTAAGTTCACCGTAGTTGAACACTGGGAGTAGGAGCTTCAAGGTGACCTCCAAATCCTAGCCTCGCCCGCTTGCCGTACCACGCCTGCTCACCGCCCCAGCACAACGCGGCCGTGCCGTGCGCCGCCGCCGTGAGCACGCTGCGCTAGTTGGCGGCCGCTCGCCCCTCGTCACCGCGGGGTCAGCTCGGCGTAGCAATGTCCGCCGCCGCCGCGGGCAGTGAATCGGACGGCGACGCTCGTCGTTGAGAGGGAGGGCATGAGGGATGGAGGTTGGGAGAAATGGGGAGGCGGCGGTGCATCGGGTCTTCGCGACGAGTTTTGAGGGGACTGGCTTTGCTCGAGAGGAACAGAAGGCCCATCTGGAGCGTTGAACTGATCAGATCTAACGGCATTGAGCTATCCCGTTCTACGTCCGTTCTTAGTTACGCGAACGGCTAATGGCCCAAGCGAAACTAACAGTAAATCCATTAGGATCATCACTGCCACAGACAACCCTAAAACAGCTCAGCGTTTAAGAACTGTTCACGCAAATAGTGTTGTAACCGTTTCTTTTTAAATTTAGCTTTTGAACATCTGTTTTTACAAATCTTGCCTGCCTCCAGAGACCTACTGAGCTCAACAGGAACCTACCAAGCTAGGAGAGCTCGACAGGTGTCTGCTAAGCTACGGACAAGCGCTCAGTAAATGTCTGCAAGGCTCCTTGGCTTGGCAAGGTGTTTGCCGAGGCCCCATGTGCGGTAGACATCATGGCTCAAGATTAGCACTTTAATTAGCACTAATTAATTATCATTAGTACTAATTAAATATAATTCACACTAATTAAACCACTCATTAAGATTGCATAGTGTCCGCTAGTCGACCTACCGCATAAGGGGGCTCGTCAGGTGCCTGCAAAGCTACTGCAGCTCGGCAGGCACCTGCCAAGCTACTTACTTGCACGCGCCCGCCGTCGCCTTTGGGTGTTGCTGCCGCCGCCGGCCGAAGCACCGCCCGACCACCGCCTTGGTCCTCGCGCGCGCACGGCCGCCGCGACGGCCGCCACGCCGCTTTGGTTCCCACATAGCCGCCGTGCGGCCGGTTCTCGGATAGCGCGACGGCGGCCAGACGAGCCCGCCACACGGTGAGCCCAAGACCGCTGCCGCCGCCGGCGCAGCTCGGCACGCCGTCGCCGGCACCACCCGGTTGCCCATCGCTGAGGCCGTCCGCCGCCGAGGCCGCCGCCGCTGGTGTCACCAAAGCCCGCAGCTTGGCGCCGCCGGCCGCCGCGCGAGGCCGATCCTCCGCTCGATGCCGCCGCTGCTAGGTGCTGCCCGAAGCCCGCCGCTCGATGTTGCCACCGCCACTCGGTGTCGCCCGAAGCCCGCCGCTCAACGCCGCCCGAGCCACCGGGTCGCCGCCGCCAGGAGAGGAACTGGGGTAGGGGAAACCCTACCCGCCCCACTTTGAGCCGGCCAAGAGGGCCAAATGGGCCGAAAGAAAAGAAAAAAAGGGGAAGCTGGCAGGTGCCGGTAAATTTGCAAAAAGGCTCCCTAAATTCTAGAAATTACGGGACGGTCCTCAAAATTTTCAAACGGGTCCTAGATTTGCAGAAAGGCCCTCGAAAAATCAGAAAATTACGTGAAAATTTTCTCTGAATTGAAATTTTGCGTATAGGCCCTCAGAAATTGAAAAATTTGTTAAAAATTCATATTCTGGCATAAAAGGGCATCAGGAATTCAAATTTTGAATTATTTGAAGCATGTTTAGTACTGTCATTATTATTTTCTATATTTATTTACTGTTTTGATTAATTGTAATTATTTAAATTGCCTTTAATCACCGAAATTAACAGTAAAATTTATAGAAAATTATGGAACATTATGAGAATCTTTTGTACCATTATCCAATTCATTTACCTACAGTAAATTTATTCCATGTACGTTTACCGGTAGTAAACTTATTTATTCCTTAATGCAGTAGGTCGTATATGTTGCAATTCGTTGGTTAGAATTATTTATGAAAGAAATTGCATCACGAAAAGCTTAAAGATATGGATCCAACCTCTTCAAACCATATTTAACTATAAGATTAATAATATGGCAAGTACATCACTGATATAGCAAAAAGCATTCAGCTTATGTACTAAATAATGGAGTGAGAATATCCATTATCTTAGAGTTTGATGCAGCATTGTCTAGGGTAATTGCAAAAATTTTATTTATAAGACCAAAATCTTCCATAACTTCAATAATACATTATGCCATATTTTCACCCATATGTGTTACGTCAATTAGTTTGAAGTATATGATTCTCTTTTCCAATACCCAGTCATCCTTTATATAATGAGCGACTACACTAAGATAATCCTCCCAGACCGACCACTCTATATATCTGAGGTCAAGGCCACCGAAAATGTACATCTTCCAAAGAATTCTTTAATTTTATCATGACCGTTTTTTAGTATTGAACTAAATCTCTAGTTGTTGTCTGTCTAGAAACGTGAGTAAATATAGGATTATGAGCGGCTCTAATGTACTTTTCAAAAACATTTGATGCGTCAAAGTTTAAAGGAAGATTTTGTGTGGCAATTAAGCGGGCTAAAGATTCTCAAGCTACGTCGGGATTATAATCCTATTTACGTATCATATCATTGGGGTTGTAATGCAGCTGCGTCTGCCTCATGGCTATGCCTTGCTTTTCTTTACATCTTTGGACATGTCTGTGCAAGTGCCTAGTTCCATTTGAAAACTATGCAAATAATTCATAATGACATATTTTACAAACAACAACTCTTATTTGATCTTCATATGTGTCTCGCTTTACTATCTTGTTGAAATTTGCCTACACGTCCAATGTGTTAGGTCTAGACCTCTTTGCTCCAATGCTGATGCAGAGGCACTTGTAGAGCCTGACGATGGTACAACCAGGGTTTGCTCTGCCATTTGAGATGGAGGTGGAGACAGAGACGTTTCATTCCCGAAGGGTGAAAGTTCTGCCAAATCAATTCTGTATTCACTCGCAAGAAAATTGTTAAAATTTTTCATGGAGAAATGTGGAAAACTATAAAATGCATATAGAAAATTACACTATTACCTATTTTAAACTATAGTAAAAAATAAGAGCAATATAAGTACATGAAAATTAGTATTGTTACCCCTTTTCTTGATTGTAGGTCGGATTTTAAATTTTTGGCAAAATTATTTCGAATTTTGCTAAATTATCACAAAGTGTATCAAAATTTTCATAGGAGAATCAAAGAAAAGATTGCTTGTGAGGGTGTGGCTAAATGAAGGGGATATGTTATCTATTTATAGAAAAAATAAGATTTTTTTGAATTTTTTTTATTTTTGAACTAACAAATGGCCACAAATGGCTACAAATTTCAAAAAAAAAATCAATTGTTAGTCATGCTAAATGGGTCGTGCCCACCGTGTTGTGCTTGGACCGAACATGCCTAACAACCACTTTTCATGCCAAATGGGTCATGCCGTGCTGGGTCATGCCGTGCCGACTTGCCAATGTCCGTGCCGTGCCATGTCGTGTCAGCACGCTAGGCCAGGGTAGCGGCCCAGGCACGACCAGCCCCATCGTGCCATGCCAGCCCGACCTAATGTCAATCGTATCGTGTCGTGTCATGGGCCGTGTCTACAATAATAGGTTGTGGGCTGGGCTGGCCTGATAGGCACAGCCCATTGGCCACCACTATTTCCCGTACCAAGCAGCAGCTAGAGTTAAGGCCCCGTTCGAACTGATTGTGGTTTCTGACTTCCAGCTATTGACTTTGGACTGAAATTATGTTGTAGCGGTTGTTAGTTTTTTATAGTCATTCAATTAAAAAAATAGAAAATACATTTATATCTCCATGAATAATACAAAGTAAAAAAAGAGAGAAAATATAAAAGCTAAAATTAAAAGACCAACGTGTTTATTTTGACTTTCGAAACGAGAAGTCCAAACCACTTGGAATGGGTAAGCTCTTTTAAGTTCGATGTACGTCATGCACGCACTCTGCTTGCAGCGCGTCCCGTAGATTCTGTAATCGTGCCGCACCCGCGCGGCTTCTGCATTTTTTTTAACCAAGTGAGAACGTTACACACGAGCGAATGAAACTGGCCTGTTGGATCAAATCCAGAAGAGACCATCAATTTTAACCTACCATTCTCGTGCGGAGGGGACTGGTAGTTTCAGGACTGCTGCTTTAGCCAACCAACCTAAAGCGACACTCCCGGCCACATGAAACAGCAGTTACAGGCTTACAGCGCCATCCCCTCCTCCCTCCTGCGAGGCTGCGACATGGCTGTCGTCTCCGTTGGGAAGCATGGCGTGGCTGCCGCCGTGCTTGGAGTTCTGTTTCTGGCCGCGGTCGCCACGCATCGATATGTCGTCGCTGGAGCCGTAGCTGCTGCTGTTCATCACCATGTCGTCGGACTCGGAGGCGACCCTGGGTGGGACGTGGCTTCCGACGTTCTTGCCTGGCCCGCAGACAGGCTCTTCACGGTCGGAGACACCCTCTGTACGTCCACCAGTACGCGCGTCACGTACTCTCGTGCATCTCTCGGCTCTCCCATCTTTCAGTCAAATAGCATGTTCTTGCATGCATTGTGACGTTCGGAAGTCTGAACTGTGGGACATGCTGCTGCTCTCAGGGTTCGCGTACTCGGCGGCGGACGGCCGCGTCGCGGAGGTTGGAAGCGATGTGGAGTTCGAGCCGTGCGAGGTCGGCAACCCCATCGGGATGTACACGGAAGGGCTCAGCACGGTAGGCCTCGACGACGAAGGCTCGAGGTACTTCGTCAGTGCCGACCCGGCGAGGTGCAGGAGCGGGCTGAAGCTGCGCGTCGACGTGCGTGCTCCAGTGTCCGGTACGTCGTCGCCGCGGGTGGAGGACCGAGCTGCCGCTCCGGCCCCCGCCCCGGCTCCCGAGCCGTCGGCATCAAGAGGCATACGAGGAGTTGCATCGCTGATGTGTGTTCTGTTGTCCTTGGTCTGTGTGTGGTGCTTCCTGTTCCTGGGTATATGAACATTGATGATGTACATAATTCGGGTCAGAAGATGGGTGAATTGTGATGGTAGGTATATGGCTCTCAAACCTGTATATGCCCGTCTCCTTTCGTGAATAAATGCAGTATTCAGTGGCGAATCCAGGATGAGAATAGAGGGGGAGCTATACTGTTGAGGCTATAGCACAATCTTAAAATTGAACCCTGCATTTTAATTGCAAAATCATGACCGATTGATTGAGTTGGACCCTTCAATAAATATGCTCTCCTAACTTGATCTCTAATCTCATTAGGATAATCTTCAATTGGTTTGCGACATGTTGGATCAATAATATCATTTGGATTAAATTCATGCCGAACCTTTTTTGCTTCAGTTCTACTTTCTATGATTGGAGGGTTACTGCTAGTTGCATTGTTTGAGAAATATTTGTACAAAATTCGCTTCTCTATTTTTATGAATCTAAGAATAATTGAACAACAACTAATTAATAATTGATTAAACAATTTGGCTAGTTGGTAGAACAATAATAAAATAGGATTAAACATTCATTTATATTCATAGAACAGCGAACAAACCTGTGAACCCACTGTCGCCGGTCGCCGTCGGTCCCCACTCCCCACGGAGTCACGCGTCGGTCCCCACTCCCCACAGGGATTCCAATTTCCTCGCCTCCTCGGTTGGTGGTCCTCAAGACCTCAACACAAATCCGCTGGCTGCCTGGCTCAGTGAGTCCTCTCCTCAGTCCTCACCACATTCGTCGAATCGCTTCGTCCTCTCCGCACTGGCGCACTCCGCTCCGTCCCTCCGAAGTCCGACCCCGAGAGCCGGCGCGGCGGCGCCCGACGATGCGTCCGAAGTACTCCGAAGTCCGGAGGCCCGCGCGCTAGCCCCACTCCGCCGCTCGCTCGGCCTCGCCCGCGCGTGGCCGACCGCCCCACCGCCTCCCCTGGCCGGCTGGCCCCTCCGCTACGCCGCGTCGAGCTGCCGACCGCCTCCGGCCTCCCCCTCCGCGCCGAGCCGCCGACCGCCTCCCGGCCCTCCCCCTCCCCGGCTCCCCCTCCGCCGCGCCGGCCGCCGGGCTGCGGGCGACGCCGCGACGGTGAGTTCTACTCTCTCCGACTAGGCGACCAGACCAGATCTACTGTTGAGCGCGTGTTCTGTTCATCTTCCTCCAGACCTCAACCTTATCTCCTATGTACTGTTGACTGTTCTCGCCATTGGGCCAGGATTCGCCATTGGGCCGGCTAGGGTGCTGGGCCTTAAGGCACTGACTAGTCCCGGCCTGCCCTCATGCCGAGTTTCAACCTGGGCGACGTCACCGGGCTCATCCTCCGTCCTCCGACACGGCGACGCCGACGCCGACGCCCGACAGTGGGAGGAGAGGGGGGGGGGGGTCTTCTTGCACGGTGGGAGGGGGTGCTCGAGCACCCACAAGCACCCACGGTGCATTCGCCACTGGCAGTATTAACCTCTATATCTCATAGCAGACTGTCAGACGAATCGTAACAATATGTCAATATGGTGTTTTAACTTCGTTTCATCGCCTTCGTATGGATGATATTCCGTGACATGCAGGCACGCATGCGGCGAGTGTTGTAAGGCTGATGACAAACAAGGTAGGTGAGCAACATAAGAGTAGAAGTTTCAAACTGGCAATGTGTTATTGCATCCGCCTTGTCCCTGCATGCTGCAATGGCTGAGCCAGGCGCATTAAAGTTGCAAAAAAAAAAAAATCCCGAGTAAACGGCCAAAAAAACACATTACAACTCTGAACGGAGAATGGGGTGATGGATGAGAAGCTCAAAGATGACAATCGCGAACACTCGGTAGCCCTTGCCCCAAGGTGATGTTGAAGGCAAATATCATTATTCTGACATAATAATCCAGTCCTCACTAAGCCAAACCCTATCTAATTACAGCATCAGAGATTAGCAGAGCAACAGCAGGAAAAAGAATTGAATAACTAGGAACTGCAAACTGAAAGAAACTACATAAAGTACAACACCAAGGGGCTAAATTTCCTGTGTTCTAGGCAGCGTGCACCTGCACAAATTTGAAGTAAACCTCGTGTCAACAGAAATGCAGAAGGAAAAAAACTGGGTCAAATTAATAAAATGAGTGAGCTGAGTCTGGTGAAATAGATGGGACCATCAGTCCATTTCAAAGGGTTTTAGGAGAGGTAGGTGCATAGTAAAAACCTCGAGGGGAAATGGCTGGCGACGACAATGTATGATAAGTGATCCGAAAGAATGTAGACAGCATGGTTAATCACTGATGCTAGTCAAACTACCGGTAAGTTCACAATAACTCCATCTGTTAAAAATTAAAGATAAGGTCAGTACAAATTGCTGAATCTGAATGGCCTGCATAAGGGTTTAGCACTAGAATTTGAGCTAAAACTTGAAGCATTGCAAGAAATATTGGTCACACAAGGTCAACACACATTCGACCATGGTGGTTCAAATAGGCTGTCATTAAGTTATGAATGACAGTTACACCGGAAGAATTAATTTTCAAATATATTACTCTAGGAGTTCGAACTAACCCTAAATCAAATATATTAGAAAACAACCAATTTTCTTTACAGAGTAAATTTACCGGGTGACTAGCATCATCTATTGTAACAAACAGTTAGATTAGAAACACACCTGCAAAAGAAACTTGGATGCAACCTAATATCTGAATCTAGTTGGCTTCTTCTCTAGGTGCTGCACTGCAACCCACAACTTCACCCTCCTGACTGCATAAAGCTTCACCCACAGGATGTAACACTCCATTCAAAATTACCTGATGGGTGCTACGGTGATCTGACATTGCATTACAGTCAGATTTGTCTTTATATGCTTCTCCATTGGGAGGTTCTCTTACTCCATTTTCAGTTGATCCATTTGCTTGCTGCATTTGATCTGTTGGTATTCCAGCGTTGGTGGTCATCTCTGCATCTTTGACTGCAGATGTTGGTTCAGACTCGGGTTTTCCTTCAGTAGCAACACTGCTTTGATCTATTGTTGTTGCAGCGCTCGCAGTCATTTCCATATCTTCAACAGTATGTGACAGAGTGGTTGCATCAGTACGGATCTTCTCTTCAGTAGCAACATTGATGCCTTCATATATTGGTGTTCCAGTGCTGGTAGTCGTCTCCACATCTTTGATTGTATGTGGCTCAGAGGTTGCTTCAGTGTGGACCTTCTCTTCAGTAGCAACATTGCTGCCTTCATCTATTGGTGCTCCAGTGTCGGTAGTCATCTCCACATCTTTCATTGTATCTGGCTCAGAGATTGCTTGGGTCCCGGTCTTTTCTTCAGTAGAAATATTGCTTGTTTGATCCATTGGTGTTCCACTATTATCAATCACTATCACATCTCTGCTCAGAGGAGCATGTGATTCGGACTTGATCTTTGCTTCAGCAGCAACAGAAAAAGAATTATCTGAAAATTTTACCCTGGAAATTACTGTAGATTGCTGCCCATGCATGGCATCATTTGCTGAATCCACGGGGTGCAAAGATAATCCACTGCTCACTTTTTCATTAGGAGATTTCTCTGAGTGAGTTCCAGTACTACTGCAAGCAGCCAATTCACTACTTTGAAGATCATCAGGGGGCTTCACATTATGACATGCTGTACTACTGCACGGTTGCTCATTTCCTTCCTTTTCATTAGAGGAGGTTTCAGCAGCATTCACACTTTCCTTTGCAGGTCTGGAGATAGAAATTGATTGTGACTGAGAACCAACAGTAGCCGCATGAAGAGCCAATACAGTACTGTTGTGTACAGAGCTGCCATCTTGCATGGATTTTGGCTTGATAAGATTTCCATTTGCAGCCACCTTTGGTTGATTTTCCTTTGCAGCCGTATTTTCTGCCAATCCCTGACCAAAAAGCTGTGTACCACCACCAGGTGGACCAGCCTTTGGTGCTACAACAGTTCTTGTAACCTTGCCATATTTCGGTGGCAGGGGTTTGCCCTTACTCTGTGCTAGGCATGTTGGGCAATGCCACTCAGCTTTAGGAACACCTTTATTACCATAATGCTGAAGGCATTTCATGTGTGCTCCTCTCTCACAAGAATCACAAACAAGCAAACTGTCTACATCCATGATAGCATTTTTGCATATTTGGCAGTCCAAGCGAGCATGCATGTACTCAGTTGAGGGTGGAGTCCAGCTAGGATGATTAGCAGGTTGGTGCAGAATGTGTTGAACATTTTTTGCTATTTCATTGTGGTTGGCAAAATTAGGTTTTGAAGGAACAGATGCCGTTCCTATAACAGGGTTGCCCGCCACAGCTTGAATTGACACTGCCTTTATGTCCTGATTTTTCACCACCTGATTGGAACTCTGTACAGAATTTACATTGGACCTAGCAGATGTATCATGAAGTGATTTGTTCAAGTGGCCGACGGTCGCTGCTGTAGTGGGTAACACGGCCAAATTAGTTTCTGAGCTAGGAGAATCAGAAGGAATATAACATTTTTCAAAATACGGATTATACATATAAGGAAAAAAATAGACACAAGAGAGAAAGCGAAAAACTTTTTTAGACACGAGAGAAAGCGACATGCAAGCAAGCATAAATGCAACTTAAGGAAGAGTGTTTGGATAAAAATAAAAAATGCTACATGAAGAACAGCTTGAGGCCTCTATTAACCACACTAGCAGTTATACAAACTGTAAAATACAAGTTTCTGTGATTTCTGCACCTCTAATAATCAACTCCGAGAAAGGGTGTATTTTTCTTGGTTTGAAAATTATGTCCATCATGTTTGTACAGTGAACGGTACAAAACATTTATATGTGAGATCATATGCAAAGGCCTTAGACAATCTTCCAGAGCCAAGCAAGCATCTTATTTATGTTAAGCTAAAAAAAGAAATGTTTACTAAAAAACCGCAAACAAAAATGAATAATGGATGCTGCAGACAAGAATATGGAGAATTACCTCCGCTGCGTGTTAAATTCAGAGGACCATTAACACCTTTGTCCAATTTAAGATGTGGTTGACCAGTATGGGGTGCAACAACTGAAGGGTTGGTAACTGGTTTTACAGGAGATGATCCAGGCGGTTTCAGGTTCACTAGGGAGGCAGAAGTTACTGGGGAAGTAGCAGGCAAGGCTGAAACAGCTGGTGGATTCCTAAGAGCTCCAACAGCGAACATGGGAGACCCATGAAAACCTTGGAATTCGGCTGTTCCACTTGAGACAGTTATTTGAGGTGTGCTAGTTGTTGGTTGCCCTCGAGCTTCCTTGACTTCTTCCATCTATAGATAGAAGATAACCAAAATGGTCAATTGGCAGATATACAATAACTTTTTCATAGACCACAGTTTATAGGTAATCAGGGTGAACTCACCAGCTTACAACTAGATTATTGTTAGATAACTTGCTAACAGTTGGCTAATGAAGCAATAGATAATTAATTGACAAGCCAGAAGTAAACGTAATTCATAACCGAAAGACCAAGTGAAACCACTCAATGCTGAGAAGAATAATCACATCCACGCAATAATAAATGAATTCTCATTTCTCAGTCTCAAAAACAATATTGCATGAATTCAACGAGATCCACCCAATACAAATAGTAAGTTTAACGGAAGCAAATCCACAAAGACACTAAATTCACAGACATACTAATTTTTCAATCATGAAATCAGACGCTACCATGTAACATAAAGATAAATATTTACTCAAAACATGTTCACGACAGAAGTAAATCTATCCTAGGAGGTAGCAACTGTATGAGGGCAAATAAAACGCATCGAACTAAACTACAACATGATTAAATGAAGCATACCAAAATATGAGCAGTTTTCCAAGGAATATCTCAGTTTGAACTAGTAAATAAAGTAGCATTCAAATGATATACCTTGTGCTTTGCGAGCAGCAGTGTCACCCTAACTAACGAAGTTCTAAAATACCACGAGCATTCTCATATCGCAATCATCACCAAATTGCTACAATTTTCGTCACTAGTATTATTTCACCACAAGGCTATCAACCGGGTGGAAGCGAAAATAGAGAATTGCCAAACCTTGCGCTTAGTAAGCATCAGCCTGTCGGCGATGGAGGCCTTGGGCGGGCGGAATCCCATGGAGACGGGGTCCCTGGCCCTGTTGAGCCCGAGATCCTCAACGACAGCGCGCACCGCATCACCGGGGAACAGATCCCTCGGCCGCACAGCCCCCTCGGCGACGGCGGCGGCCAGCCTCTCCCTCGCCTCCGCCGCTAGCGCCCTCTCCGCCGCCGTCGGCTCCCTCCCACCCCTCACCTCCCCAGCCGCGGCCAGCACCATCACGATCTCCGCCACCCGCCTCATCCCCGCGCCGTCCCCTCCGCCGCCGCCGCGCCGCCGCTTCCCCGGTGCCGCCTGGGGCGACGCCGCGGAGCCCCCCATGGCCGCGCGAGGGAGGGGGAGGCGAAACGAAACCCTAGGGGAGAGGGGGGCTCGAGAAGGTTCGAGAAGGCGCTCGAAGCGGAGTCCGCGGCCAATTCAAATGCCCCCCGTTTGGCGCTTAATTAGAATAGAGGGGAGGAAGGAAAGGAGGGAGTCGAGAGTGAGATGGCGGTGAGATGGGCGAAGCGGAGGGGGTGGAGTTTTAGGGGAAGGCTAGAGGCGGGGGCGACGAGAGAGAGAGGGGTTACTGGATTTAGTGGTAGAACACAGCAGAGCACGGCAAGGGGAGGTTTTTTTTTTTCTTTTTCTGAGCGAGTTGTTAGCGGTGGGAGTCAAAAGGGTTGGGTTGGTAGCTGGAGTCCGCGTCCGGGTTGGACGGACGGCGTGGATGAGAGTCGCAGGACGGGAGGCCGTCTGGATGACGTTGGTTGATTTGTTTGCCGTGCGGCTGGAGATTGGGCCGGGTAGGCTGGATGGGGAGACGCTGGGCTCAACCCTTTCTTCTTTGCAGCTTGTGTAGTTGTGTTGCGTGGTTTTTTTTTCTCTGTTTCGAGGTGCTCACATCAGGACTTAGAAATCCCTCGACAAAACATCTGTAGAAATAGATACTGTTTTTCTCAGCCTTGGACTTTAGCTTTTTATTTTTCTACGGTACCTAACTTTTAAATAAAATATATTTTAAAAGAGATCTACTAGTTAATTATAGTACATACTATACCGACTTCACTTATATTAGTAAAAATCGTATGTAAGTTTCTATTACTCTGTAATCTATCATACGAACAGCCTAAAAACCACAAATCACAGCTAAAAACCATAAGTCTCAATAAAAAAGAAAAGATCCGTATGCTTCTTAATGATGCTTGCAGTTAGGAGTTGCAATTTACCTACAAAAGGAGCTTGTAAGTTGTAACATCCTTAAAAAAAGCTTAGAAATTGCACCTCATCTGTGAAAACCTTTTCTTTTGGCGAGAGTTGTTTTCTGGGAGCTTTGAAGCTTTAGCGCTTGAGACATCGGTCCATGCAATCATTATCAGAAGGAGATTGCATTTTCACCCTAATTGGAGCTGGAGGTTGTTGCTCACCAGTTCTTGGTTGCTGTTGCTGTCTGTCCTCGTTCCTGTGTCAAAGATGCGTAAGCCCTGCTTTCTCCGGTGTAAAATGGGCTACAACTTACGAGGATACTACCAACTAGTGCTATTAATGACTGTCTGACTACAGTAGGAGTAGTACAGTACGGGAGCGGCTGAACTTTGCCAGAAACACGAAGGTGAACGTTGAAACTCGACGACGGCTGTTTGTGACAGGAAGCACTTAAAAAAACAGTTGTATATGATTTTAATTGATACAAGTAAATTTAGTATATTTTTTACTATACTTTTTCTATTAACTATCTTAAAAAATACATTTTTTAAAATCTAAATACTATAAAGTAAGCCAAAAAAGCCGAGCCCTTTCGAATGGAGCCCTAACTGAGCCTGTAGACGAATACAACACAAGCGAGTTCCCGAACAGCAATGCAATGTTGTAACGTACGAATTACAGTGACCAAAGTGCTTGTCCAAGTGGACATGGCAGCGCAAGCATGGTGTTGGATCATACCTCTGTTCATATTGAATTCTAAAATCTATTTTTATAGTAAATATTTTTTCTATTGTATCTAATTTTTAAACAGTATATCTTTTTAAAGTGTTATTTACTAGTCAATTATAGTGATTTTATTTATATCGAATAAAATCGTATATGAGTTTCTCTCTATTCTACGTTTTCTCTACAAATTATTATTATTTATAATCTAAAGCCCAAAGTCATAGATAAAAGCCAATACGAATTTATCATGGGAACTAGCGTGTTGCACTGTCGCTGATTGGTTCATCGAACGGGGGAGTCTCGCAGTATTTTGCCTTTTTCACTGCCAAATTACTGTGGGAAAACTCCAGAAAAATTCATAGAGAACAGGAATTGAGCGAAACAACATCAAACGAAATATTTCCAACTCAAGTATAACCAGAATTCAGCAGAAGGAGAAATAAACAAGTGGGCTCTTTGTCAAATGGAGTTTCCCCAATCCCCATACATATAATGTGTTTTGCATCCGTTTGCAAAAAATAGCTGCATGCACACGAGAATGACAAAAATGGCAGTTCTACCGTCCGGTCACTGGACGGCAGTACCTTGCAATTTACACATAGATTATCGGAGCCCGGCCACCGTGCGGCAGATGCCTGTCGCTCGGCTACCATGCGGCAAGTGACCTGTCACCCCTCCACCATATGGCAAGTAATTATGCCGGCTTAATTACCTGTCTAAATTAGTATTTTATGTGTTATATTTGTTCAAAATTTTAAATATCATAAATAAGTTCAAAAAATTATAAAATTTAATGTAAAGCCTTCCAACAAAATGTACTTCATTGTATAGTTTTTTTTGATAATTTTATACACTCTAAATATTGATAAAAATTCACACAATTATGATATTTGCATGAGTTATTACATATAGCAAACGAGCTCAAAAAATTATAAAATTTTATGTACAGACTTCTGACAAAGTCAACCTAATTGTGTAATTTTTAGAATTTTATGTGCTCTGAATTTGTCATGTTAATTTAATCATAAAATTAACTTGAATTAATTTGATCAGAAAGCTACACATAAAATTTTATAATTTTTAGAGCTCATTTGTTATATGTAATAACTCCTACAAATATCATAATCGTACAAATTTTTAAGTAATATTCAGAATGGATAAAATTGTCAAAATATTACACAATAAAGTACGTTATATTAAAAGACTGCACATAAAGTTTCGTAATTTTTTGAATTTATTCACAACATTTAAAATTTTTTAAAAATATTACATATAAAAATACTAATTTAGGCAAGTAATTAAGCCGACTTAATTACTTGTTGTATGGTGGAGGGGTGGCAAGTCATCTGCCGCATGGTGTCGGGGTGGCAAGTGTGCGGCCGCATGGTGGCCTGGCGGCAGACGCTTGCCGCACGATAGTCAGACTCCGGTAGTCTACATGTCAGTTGCAGAGCGTCGTCGTCTGGTGACCGGACGGTAAAAGTGCTATTTTTTGTCATTCCCATGTGTATACGGCTATTTTTATAAATACAAGTTTTAAACACGCTATATGTGCCAAAAATTCTTATCAAATGACAAATTTCAAAATAAGTATATCACTATAAGTATTCATTTCCATGGTATACATCCACGAAATACATGGTAGTACACTACATCCACACGGGCGCACACGCTACTCGCTACACTCCCCACAAAAACCTCCCCCAGCACACAACGCTCCTCCCCTCCTCCACCACCGTCGCCGGCGCAGCCGGCGTCTCTCCACCGGCACTGCCCCAGATCCCTTCAAGAACCTGCTCCAGGCTCTCCGGGACCCCGCACGTGTCGGCCTCGGGCGCCGCGAGCACGGCGTCGAACACCTCCTGGAGGCCGACCACGCGGCGGCTCACGGCGCGCCGCGCCTCCCGCACGGCCGGGTAGTACCCCGGGACGGCATCCAGGCGGAGCAGCACGGCCATGAGCGCCTCCGAGAACCGCGCGCGCTCGCGCTCGTCGCCGCGGACGGCGTCAACGTTCTCTTGACGCCGGAGCAGCCGCTCAAGCCGCGACGCCTCGGCGTCGGCGGAGCGGACGGCCGCGGCGTGCCTCCGGACCAGGTGACCCCGCAAGGCCGCCTGGATCTTGGCGGCCGCCACGTCCGGCGATCTCTCCGGAGGGAAGGTGATGGGGATTCGCACGGTGGTGGGTTTATGAGCGGCGGGGTTGGGATTGCAGTCACCGGCGGCGAAGAATTGCGAGGTGCTGTAGTGGTAGGAGCCCATGGCGAATGGGCGACCAGTCTTGAAGCGGAGCTTTGGATCAGTGGAGCAAGGCTGGTAGTGTGAGCTGCTTGGCCAAAATCTGCAATCTGGAAACTGGGGCAGTGTCGCACTCAAGGTACACACCGCAGCCTGTTACTTTGGCAGAGGCCAGGCTCACCTCAGGACGTGCTTTCTACATTTTTCTTTTCGGTGGCCATAGTGCTATCCATTGCTTTGCGCACGCCACTTCGGCTCCATGACATGCTTTTGCTCCGTGAATACTTGACCTCAATAACACAAAATATTTCCCAAAAAACCTAGTACCACAAGATATTATACTTTGACAGCTCGTACAACCACAGTAACACCCAAAGAAAAAGCAGGCTGTCCAGTGGCTGGTCATGGTATTTGATCTTGTAACCTATACAAGCAGGGGCGGATCCAGCGGTGGGGGCTCGAGCCCCTCTACCGCTACCGGATTTTTGGAGCCCCCTTAAATTTTTAGCCATAGATGTATAATGTAGAAGGGACTGAGGTCGAGCTGAAGGTACTTCAGTCCCTCCAAAATTTTTTTCCTTGGATCCGCCACTGTATACAAGTGTGTCATGGTATTTGATTTTGTAACCTTTCATCTGCTGAGCCCTAAATGATAATCATGTTCCTGATCAACTCGGTTTCGGCTTCTGGCTTCTGGCTTATTTTTCACTATTCATACGTTTCGTCTTTTTCTGAACTTTTTGGTTTTTTGTTGAACTTTTTTGCCGGTTCTTTTTTTTTCTGTATTTGTTTGTATTATACGTAATGTGCTAACATATTTTTTTATTTTTAAATTTTTTAAAATTTAATTACGCTAAATAAACCTCTGTCAGCTACAGTGCTTTTTTCAGTCAGCTATAGTGTTTTCAGCCATAAACCATGAGCTTTTCAGCCGAACCGATCACCACCTTAATTAGCTGTATCCCTTAGGACAGAAAACAAAATAAAATGGAACAACACTGCAACGTGTACTTGGTGTTGCATTGAGATTTGTGTAACCTCTACAAAAGTGGAGAAACATGGAAGCGCTGCTCAAAGAGTGAAGACCTGGACGATTGCAAATCCTACTCTAAAATCACCATAGTGCTCTTCAAAAGAGAACCAAGTTTTCAAGACAAATTCTCCAGACAAGAGAAGAGTGCGCTTAGCAGAACTAGGAACGGTGACGCCGACACTATCCAACAGCCCGACCCACCGAAAGGTGTGGAACGCAAGAGCCCAAAAGAACCCCGAGCCGAGAGCTCTCCGGAAACGTGATCCGAAGCCCCACCACTCCCGACGGAACGAAATATGGGTGCTTTCTTAGCCACTTTAAAAAGATTTTTCAGTAAGCCGTTACTAAAAAATAGTGGAGGAATCATTCTATTTATTTATTTGAAAAGGTTATGAATTATAAGTTAGAAAGAACACACGCTACATTCAGCTCCATCCGACGAGCCATGTATGCCCAACAGAATCATCACGGAGCCATAAAAAAGAGTGCAAGCGTGCAACCGTGACTCCAACTCGGAACGCCGGATTTTCGGTAGGAACGGGAAAATCTAGCATTCCAAGAGTTTTTTTAAACTAGTTAGAGACCTGTGCGTTGCAACGGAGTCATAAAAATGGTGAAATAGAACTTACTGCATGACCAACTTCATATAGAGAAGGGGAAGTGGATGGGATGGGCGGTTGGATCCTGAGAGAGAGGACGAGAGAGCCGAATGGTTCAGATCAAATCGGATGGCTATAGAGAGGGGAGAGGATAACGCACCAATGACCACCAACTCCTCTTTATATAATAGTAGAGATGAGTAAGAGTGAGAGAGAAGGCGACTGCATCGGTAAGACGAGCCCGCCTTGGAGATCCCTGGCAAAACGAGGCGATCCAGCGCGGCGAGCACCATGGGGATCCTCGGCACCCCGAGATTCATTCCCGACGCTGATTTCGCAGGGGGGCCTTCCCACGTTCCAGAGCAAGCAGACAGTAGGAGATAGAGTAAGTCCTCAATACTCCAATCAGAGCCAACTCAAGCATGCTTTGTGGAAGAAGAGAGGACCCCGATCGATTGCCGCTGCTGGATTGAAGTGTGAAGCATCAAACATCGCATCTGGTGAGCGGGAATAAGAGTAGTCAAAATGATGGTCAAATGTGACGGCGTTAGGAGAGTTTGGTGAAGATGACGAAAGCTTTCACGGTGTCAATGATGAATAGGATGGCCTAATTACTCTGGTGCTGACGAAGAAGCAGGGCCGTTCTTGGGCATGGGCGACAGGAGCTCGCTTAGGGCCCACAAAAGTCGAATGTCTCTTATATATATATATTTATAAAAATAAAAGGGGCATCATGGTGTCCAGACTCCATGAGTGAGACTTTCCATCTATGAGTGAGATTTTCCATCCATGATTAAGACTTTCCATCTATATTAATGACTTCCTTTCCATACTATTGATCTAGCACGCATCTAAAAGCAATCCAAAGGCAGAGATGTTTGGTGCCCCATTTCAACTTCCTATATATATATATATATATATATATATATATATATATATATATATATATATATGTATGTATAAAACTTATTCAGATTTATAATTAGATGGACCAAACAAAGTATATAAACGTACAAGACCATATCGTTAATTTTCAGGTGGCTACTAGCAACAACATGAAGAAAACAACTAACAACTATACAGAAAACTTGTCTAGGTAGCTCAAGTGTCCAACTCGGGAACTCGTCAATTTGGAAACACCTCATTTTAGCATGTCACATGTGATTAAACGAATGGATACTACACATGGGTGGACACCGATGAGTATTACACTCTGCTATACCGGTATAAGCAAAAGCGATAATGAGACATATGCATGGCATTCGTGAAAAGATAAAAGAGATGATGAAATATGTGCATGATATTAATGAAAAGATATATGGACATGAGATAGTTGCAAATTGACATGATTACTTAGTGACATGTTTTAATACCGTTTATCATTTTATTATGTGCTTGTTGAGTCGTGGACTCAACATTGCTTATGTTGTTGTTTTTAGGTGAATTTTGAAGGCGTCATACATGGGGAGGGAGTAGCACAAAAATTAATTCATGCACCGGCGTTGTTTCACTTATCACATTATTCAATAAATATTCATTATTAGTAATTTTGAAGGCGTCATACATGGGGAGGAAGTAGCACAAAAATTAATTCATGCACCGGCGTTGTTTTACTTATCACATTAGTCAATAAATATTCATTATTAGTAATTTTGTTTATAAAAATTCTAGCTGTTGGTTAATAAGTTCCTTTAGAACATAAACCTATTAGTATAGTTACAATCAAATAAAGTACCTTTGCATAGTCTCAACAATTGGATTATCTTCGTTATTGTTATTGCTTCGATTAAATGTTAAGATTTGTTCCATTCAATATCGTCATGTTTAAGCTTAATTTAATATTTTGTGAAAGCTTGGATATTGTATTGATGTTAGTAGTTTGTGAAAGATAGTTTAATTTCAGAAGGAATGGGTTGGTGGGGATATTCTGGACTTATGTCAAGCCGAGGAGTTACATTTTCCATATGCCTAAGAAGGGGTAAAGAGAAATTAGGGCAAGCTTGCACGCCGGAGCTTAAGCTTTCTGTAACTGATGGCAGATCGAAGTGGAGAGCTATGCGGTCCATGAACCCTACAGTCTTTTTTTTACTGCTTAATATTAATAGCGAAAACTTTGTCAAGGATAGGCCCCAAAGTTCTTCATGTTCGACAAATTGTCACGTTACGACATTACTAAAGGAATAATCTTTGGTGTTAAACAAAGTTTTCCTGGCAAATTTTTTGCCAACGCATCAAACTTTCCAGCAAAGGTGCAAGACGCATATTTCATTTCTTTTATACCAATTAATCTCCTTGATACTCAATAACCTCACACAAAGTACAATACATCATCAACACATAGAACTGAAAGTCCTATCATTGCGAATTTTGGACACATGTAGCCCTGTTGCTACCAAAAATTCTAGTTCTGGCCCCCTTCGCACGATAATTCCGTTTGTAGCCTCCCGATCCACCGCGCGACTCGCCGGTGTCGACACGTGTCCGGTCGTGCGGTCCTGGACCACACGACCCCCCTGTGCATCGCTTCGGACCGCGTGACTGCTTCTCCCGACCGCACGTTCCTCTTGTGCATTGCCCCGAGCGCACGACTGGTTTGCCGACCGCACGACCGAGATTTCCATCGCACGACTCCAAGCGTCTGACCTGTCTGATTCGTTCTCTACCTGCTGATCCCATTACCGTATGCTACTTAGCTTCGATTTGCCGATAAAATCTGAATTTATTTACACCCTGCAGTGATGTATACATATATTTTTCACGCCTATGTAGTTCGTACGTACAGCGACATCGTATCTGAACAAACGTAACATAACCTGATTTTGCACGTACTAGCGGTACGTACATATGTAGCAAACTGCAAGTGATTTGTATCGATCAAAAGTCAGCTACATGCTCCATATATATCTTCTGCCTCTCTTCTGCTGTTTCTTTTGAAGTAATGTTTTTTTGTGAACGTGCGGTCGGACGCCTGGAGTTGTGCGGTGGGAATCTTGGTCGTGCGATCGGCAAACCAGTGGTGCGCTGAATTTTGGACACATGTAGCCCTGTTGCTACCAAAAATTCCAGTTCTGATCCCCTTCGCACGATAATTCCGTTCGTAGCCCCCCATCCACCGCGCGACTCGCCGGCGCCGACACGTGTCCGGTTGTGCGGTCCCGGACCGCACGACCGCACTGTAGCTAGGTCGTGCGATCCCGGACCGCACGACCCCCCTGTGCATCGCTTCGGACCGCGCGACTGCTTCTCCCGACCGCACGTCCCTCCTGTGCATTGCCCCGAGCGCATGGAGCAGTTAGTTGGCATTTCACATACTGTTCAGGTATAGTAGACTAGACGGGAATTGACGCAGGGCTTGTTCGATTCAATGTTTCATCTTAGGCGCCACGAGCTGCTATGTCACCCCTTTCTTGCTATCATGTTCTTGGAAACATGACAAGGGTGGAGAAAAGCCTGTCAATTAGCTAACGGATCGGCCTAAACAATATATAATTGAGCTCATTTCAAACACAGGAATTTTGTAGAAAACTATAAAACATATCAAAGGGGGCCTAATTCTATCATTTAGCTGACGATTGAATAAACGGTATATAATTGAGCATGTTTGTAACACAATAATTTTTCATAAAACTATGAAAAATATCAAAGGGGACCTAGATAAGCTTCGGAGCATAGATCCCAGCAAGAAAAGTACTAATTTATGGAGAAAAAAAATTCAACACCACATATTCAATTCGGCTTCGGCTTCTGGCTTATTTTTCACTATGCATAAGTTTTGTCTTTTTCTGAACTTTTGGCTTTTTGTTGAGCTTTTTTGCCGGTTCTTTTTTTGTCTCGTATTTGTTTGTATTATACGTAATGGGCTAACATATTTTTTATATTTTTATATTTTTTTAAATTTAATTATGCTAAATAAGCCTCATCACTACATGCTTTTTTCACCAACTCTGATGTTTTAAACCATAAGCCCCGAGGCTTTCAAATTAACCGATCATCACCATACATTACATAGATACATGTACTATCTTAGTCCTTCAAAATTATTCGAAATTCGTGCTAAGGTACTACAATTATTAAAAAAAATGAGAGATTGGTTTGAATTTCGATTATTTGCATCGATCTTAAAATACATTCAGTAGTAGTGATTATATATGTATATATCAACATGTACATGTAAATAACCATTCTCATTTATGTGATCAGGTAAAATAATCTTCTGTGCTAACAGACCAAACACTGTAAACATCTAATAACCTATGGATGTAAAACCTCGATTCAACTGCAGATAAAAGAACATCTCTGTGCGGTGTACTAATGCATGAACACTACAAACAAGGATTTCAGTTTTAGATAGCATAAAAGAACTGCAACACCAACCGAATTAGTATGAGTTCACTGCAGCTTGCAACTTGCAAGCACTTAACACTTAATCTCCGAAGTTCCAGCATTTAAGATTTCAACTAAAGGGGATGCGAGAAGCTAGAATTGTAGATGGGCAATCACCAATCGATACAAAACTATCTCTAATCTCTACTCTGAGTCCGGATAATGAATAATAATCCCTACAGATCCCATCAGCATCGTAATGATCTCTAACCGCTTGCAAATATTACATTACATGTTAGTACTCGACAATGATCAAAAGAAATTATCGATTTCGGAAGATCGCCTTGTCGCTTTAGCCATGCTTTATAAGTTAGGATTGTTTCCTCCTGTAGTCATCTTGTAAAGCTGCACTTAACAAATATGTTAGCTATGTCCGGTGAAACAACACATCTTATATTAAAATGCAATGAGTCCGCAACTTAACTTACGTGTCTCGGGTCTTCGCGTTGCGATTGCAAGCCATTTCTTGTATGCATCAATATCTACTCCCGAAGTTGGTTCATCACCATTTGGCTGCCGCCTTGGTCGCTTGATGGGGTTATGCTCACTTGCAAACCTCTCGGTTGATCTTTTGTCAAGACAAATCTGATTTGTTGCTCCTCTCATTCTCTCGATAGCATGGCTTCGTTTGGTGGTTAAAATCGAGCGCCTCGAGCTTTGCTCGAGCCCTACCACATCGCTTCTTATAAAATAAGAAGTCCCTCCCGAGTACCCAAGCTTCGATTTGATATACATCAAGTTGTAAAATATGATATAAGCCTGTCAAGTTCTAACTCGACAACTTCAACTTCCGGATCTGCCCCAACGCAATCAAACTTGATATTCCAAATCTCTCCGATCAACTCGCACAGTATAAATTGAGAAAAGTGACTTTATTAACATGATGCCTAATAAGTAATGATTCAGAATAGTAAATGTACAAGTCATTTGTTAATGTTACAAAGCATGAATTTTTAAATATGAAACTTTGTTGCAAACAAATTTTTCATGGACAGAAAAATAAAAGATACTGGGGGGTATGACTTCTCACGCATAATGAAAAGGTACAGCACTGTCAATCCAACTCTGCATTATGAGCTATTAAAATTGAAAGATTTGTACATTGCATAAAGACATCAGATTACCTTTCAGGTGGGGTTGATCTATTATAAGTTTAATCTAAGTGTTAAATACTATGGTGTGCAGTCGTCAATTCTACTTGTTTATCTATTCTGGATAGAAGGATGTACTGATTAATATGTTTTGGATAGAAGCAACTAACAAAGTAGTAGCAGGCCTGAGGATTCATTAATATTACAAAAAAAAATTGCACAGCTACCTTCCTGACGTAGCCCTGAACTAGTATCACTTTAGAAAAAAAATTATTAGTACACCATATGTAATACAAGTTTAATCTACCACCAGGGACCAAATTATCCCACAAATTATAAGATCTGCTATGCCTAAATGGAGTCCCTAAAGAATCTTCAGCACCATAGGGCGTTGCATCTCAAACCAACCGTGATTGCCGGTTCGATCCATGGATTAGGTTGGATGCGCAGAAACTTACTTGTCGTCGGGAAGATCCAGCGATTTCTCCCCAGCCTTGATCACGTCAATTATTGAAGTGTCAGGTTGGCTGATGTAGTCGGCGGCGGCAGTCGGCGGCGGCGTGCTGCCTGGATGAGTCGGCATCGCGGCAGGAACCGAACCGAGGAGGGCTGCCGAGACGAAGAGGAACGCGGCGACAGCGGCTGAAGGACCGAGCAAGCCGCTGAAACCCTAGCCTCCACCAAGACGCCTTCAGCCTCGTGCACCGCCTAGTCTCTCTCCTGCAGATCCCAAGCCGCGCAACCTCCGTACTTCTTTTCCAGCGGCGGCGGCGGGGCGGAAGGACAGGGTTAGGGGTGGGCGACGCGAGCTGGAAGGGCGAGAGAGAGGAGAGCGAGGGAGGCGGCGTGGGGCACTGGGGGCGAGAGACCGGGGAGGAGGCGACTGAGGGAGCTAGCTAGGCTTTCGTGGCCGAAGCGCTCGGTCTGGGCTGTACGTTCGCCTCCGTGTCCCACGATCCAATGGCTGGAGATCGCCGCACACCTAAACCAGATCGGTGGTTATGGGGTTATGGTAAACCAGGTAATGCACGCGCGCGTGGGGTTATGGGGGAACTTTTGGCGGGGTGTTAAATTCCTTGTAAAAATTTAGTGGGAAACAATTTAATCATATTTGGTGGGAAACAATTACTTGTAAAAATATTACCAAATGAATCATAATCTTGATCAAGTTTCACACAAGATGGCGTCCCAAACTTTGTTTAATCCAAATTGGGTTTAATTGTACAGAGCATTCATTTATTAGCAAATGATAGTGGAAAATGGGAACGTATCCAGTGCTAATAGCCTTTTCAGTGCTAACATGCTAACATTTCTTCACAGCTATTCGATCTGCTCAGTACGGCCCAGATTCCTGAGGGTGGAAACACCAACTCACTCATGCCTTTTTGCGTAAAACCCCCTACCGGTCCCGTCAATTTTTTTCCAACCCCCGCCGTTTGAACTTCTTCTCCGCGCGATCGGCTCCCCGTGCCGGCCGTCCGCCCGCGCCGATCACCGCCGTCCCCCTGCGCGCGCCGTCTCCCCGCGTCTCCCGTCCGCCCGCACCGATCACCGCCGTCTCCTCGCGTCGATCAGCGCCGTTCCGCCTCCCGTCCGCTCGCGCCGATCAGCGATTTTTCTCCCCGCGTCGTTCCGCCTCCCAGTGCCGCTCGCTCCGTTCATCAGGCCGCCTCCCGCTCCGTTCATCAGGCCCGTCCGCCGTTCATCCGTCATGAATGGGACTTCCAGTGCTCGGCGCCGGCGAGGGCCGTGTGCGACGACGAGCAGAGGATGGGCCTCGTGCTCATCCTCACCAAGGAGCCGCTTGTGCTCGTCAGAATCTCCCTGAATGTTCACGGGTAAGATAAGAATGTCATATCGTTGATTGATTAATTGCTTGTTTACTATTGCTGTTAAAATTTTGTTAATTGTGTGTGATTGTGTTAATTTCAGGACAAGGGCAGTGCAAAAGTTGATTGAGAGCCTCAGGACAAGGGAGGAGATCCAGCTCGTCATCGAGGCGCTGCGGCCCGGGTTCTTGGAGCTCATCAAGGATCCTAATGGCAATCATGTCGTGCAAAAGTGCTTGCAATCGTTCGAGGCCGATGATAACGAGGTACTATATGTGCAGGCATCTGCACTTTTCTGAATAATGTAGCTAAATAGACGCCAATGCTCAATCTACAGAGTTAAGAGAAGTTGTCCCATTTCTTGTAAAATTTAGCCAATGTCGATATGCAATTTGCAATCTTTGGATACTCACCGATGGGAAAAAGTTTCTTTTAGGCCACTTCGACATGTCTGAATTTTTCAGCTAATGTTGTTCACTATTTACAACTTTCAGCCGATCTTCGAGGCTGCTGCAGTTCATTGCCTTGATATTGGGATGCAATGCCATGGTTGCTGCGTCCTGCAGCGGTGCATTGCGCGTTCGACTGGTGAGCACAGGGAGGAGCTGGTTTCTGCAATTGCTAGCAATGGATTTGAACTTGCACAAGATGCCTATGGGTAAAATTCTGTCTGAAGCTCCAGTTGTAATTGCACGGGATGGGATGTGTATGGTAATTGCTTGGTGGGACCTTTCTGGGCATAGTTTTGATGGAGTTTTAGCACAGCTTTGGTAGTTCAACTGTTTATGCTGTAATATGTGATCAATTCTGCTGCTGTAACAAACAACCTGATCAATCAAGTGAAACAACAAACTGGATCAGTCTGATCCATCTGCGTCCGAGGCCACCCCGGCGCCGCCCCCACCGCCTCTCCCTGTACAGCCGGCTCCAGCGTCTCAGATGCCGCCGCAGCTGCCCATGCCGTTCTAGCTTCAAAATATCGCGCCGCCGCGCCCGATTGCAATCTATAAGCTGAGAACAGGCTGATGCACTTTCTTTCCTTTTGCGTGTATTGCGTCAGTTTATTCGCTTGCTATATCCTTTAATAATTTCACCTTCATCTTGTATATCTGACTGTAAGAAATCCCAATTCCGTTAAGATCGATGTTGAAATGGCCGCAACATGAATGACCAATTCGTTCCATTTATCGCGAATTCATTGTCTGCTTTACGTTGTTCTTCTCGCATTACATGGGAAATAGCGAATTGCTTGTGCACGGATTACACCAGTCTTCATTCAGTTGGAACTCCCTGCTACGCGATTTCCATGAAAAGATTCATAGCATTTACATGAATTAACTAGTACTGTTCTAGCTAACGGCTGTGTGTCAGTGTGACTTGTTAAAATTTCCTAGTCAGAATTACAGAGCAGGCATCCGCAGTACATGCTTTCAGTGAATCCATCACTGACCACCATGAGCTGCATCGAAATTTTATTCAGTGCTGCATGTGCACAACTTCTTGCATATGCATGATAGGTGCAGCAAACCTTTCATGAAACCAACTAATTAACATCCGCAGACACAGGAAACTTAGTTACAAGTAGCCATGCTTGTCTGCAATTACACCAACACTGCCATGGTCATGCTCAAGCACATACGTACACAGGAGCACATATCAGGTAGAGTACAGAAAAAAAGATTCAACAGGCGATATGTTCAGAGCGAGAGGCCACCGGACTCGTCGTCCTCGTCAAGGGTGGAGGTGTAGATGGTGTAGAGGGACCAAATGAGGCCGAACACACCGATGAGGATCCACCCCAGCAGGTTGTTGCTCAGGCCCAGGCTCAGCCCGGTGCCCTCCGACGACATCCGCTCGTCGACCAGCGCCAGAGCTAGGGCTACCGAGACCGTTATCGCGCTCGCCGCGTCGAGCAGCGACACGCCGTTGATGACGGCTGGGGCTGCTGCCTTCTTGGCATTCTTTGAGTAGCCGCACCTCACCTTCTCGGCTCTCACTCTCAGCTGATCCGGATCGGAGCGGGCGGACGGGAGGCGCGGGGCGAAGGAAGTCCAGACGGCGGGGGAGGAAAAAAATGAGCTGACCGGTAGGGGTTTTTTGCGAAATTGCATAAGTGAGTTGGTGTTTCCACCCTCAAGAATTTGGGCCATACGAAGCAGATCGGATGGCTGTAGAGAAGTGTTAGCATGTTAGCACTGAAAAGGTTGTTAGCACTAGATACGTTCCTGTGGAAAATAAAGGATCTATCACCAAAAAATACCGTGATCTTGTGCGATGCAAGTTTCTCACAATTGTACATAGCATACACTTTGTTTAGAACAAATCATAGTGGACAAGTATATATCTATCACCACCTTTTCCTAATTTTGAGCTATTTTATCTCGTTTTTTTTCTCGAACACGCAGGAGAGTTGCGTATCATTATATTAAAGAAGAAGGATAAAAGGGTAAAGAACCCCGATTACACCAACACACACCCAAAGGATCACAAAATTACAGACGCGCCTATTTGCTATAAGTACACACGACCTGGAACGACCTAGCCCCTAGGAACAAGGGCCGACAAGAAAGAGATCCCTCGCGCTCCATCAAAGACACATTTGTTCCTATGTTTCCAAAGTGTCTAGGCCCCTAGGATAATGAGAGAGTTGATGCCTCGTTGCAATTTGCTATCGACCATCTCATCAGCTCTATACCACCAGTCCTCAAAAGAAGCATCATTGATCGTCGGCGCTAGAGTTTATGCCCAAAGCGATTTAGGAGGAGAACTGCACTGCCTTGCAAACACACAGCTAGTGAGCAAGTGATCAATTGTTTCCTCAGCTTGGTCGCGATGAGGACACTGAACTGGATGTGGAAGTCCACGTTTGGTAAGACGGTCTGCAGTCCAGCAGCGCTTGTTTAGCAATGAGGATGTTATCTATCGGATCCTGGATGCATGCTCTTTGTGAACCTGACTGCACGGAGTCCTCAGTTGCTGTTTGGGATATTCCAAAATGTTCAGGTTAATTCCTTTCTTAATTCTTACCTTGAAGTGAGTTTATTAAAGGGAAAGTGCTCGGTGAAATATGGATTTTTCACATTCATGTATTTTCTTGGCCCCTCTGCAAGTAATTGGCTAACATGCGTATTGTCACATTGTACATTACTTTGGTCAATTGCAACATCATGAAGGCCAAAGGTTAGTAAGAATCAATAACACTAACCTGCAGAAAGGTTGTACAGTAAATTATACTCATGTTAGGCAGTTCAATAAAAAGATATGAATAAATTTGAGGGATGTGTTTGTGGAGATTAGAGAATCATAGAAGCTGATTGTGATATTGTTTCTGGTTAAACCTTTATCAACGCAAACCGTGTTTGGCTTCAACGTTACATATGCAAACGATCGACCTCTTGAGACCAAGCGGTGCATGCTAACGAGTTTCTAATCATCATCCAGGCTATGCCACCCGAGGTGAAGTTCTTTGGAGCTTCATCGAAGAAAAGAATGCACAGTGGTCCGGTGAGGTGTCGAATCGATGACGATGAATTTCCGTCTGGACACGGACTATGGGCCAGTTGATATGATAGCAGAATGGTTGACCTACGCCTTCCAAAATAGATTGTTGGGAGTACTCATTGAATTCACCGCGTACAATCATTGCCGGGACACTGTGCTAGTGCTAGTGCAAGAATGTATGGCATGATATCTCTTGGTTATTCCTTATTCTCTTTAATGTTTACATGCAAGTTGTATGATAAAAAATTGTGTTTCTCTGAATTTTGGCATAAATGCTGTCCAAATTTTGCAAAATTTGATAAATTTTGTCCAGATTTATATTAATAAAACGAATGCATAAATTTATGTCTAATTCTGTTGACAACACCCCTACCAAATATGTCAAAACTTCAATTTCGAAATAGGGGTAAAATCACAAAGTTCTCTAACAAAACAGGGGTAAAATCACATGGGCAAACTTGTCTATCGTGCAAAAGTTAACACCGTTAACTGGCTTTAACGGAATAGGGGTAGACTCTCCCTTCAGTTCAAAAACACAGGGGTAAAATCACAAAGTTTAAAAAATAAGGGTAAA